>OY770264.1:11937353-13137353 GCA_963669355.1 Chorisops tibialis | reverse complement strand
AGCTGAAATTTTACGCAATTTAAAAAAAAAAATTAAGTTTTTTAATGAGTCTTCTTCTACTCTCTCCCCTAGAAATTTCGAAATTTAAAGAGATTTATTTTTACTTGAAAATTTCAAAGCTATCGACTTAAAAATTTAACTGAACATAATGAAGTGAATATCATTAACGTCGCAAAATTACATCCTATTTCGGTCTCTGCTGAGACCTTGATCAAGGTCTCAGCAGAGACCGAAACGTCACGAATAATAAAGCGTAACAGTGTAGAATCCGGAAATCTTTTCTTTCAATTCGAAATGCACTGTGAAAACATTCACCAAACCAAAAGCAAACAGTGTAAAATTACGGAAATCTTTTCTTTCGATTTGAAACACAGAGTGAAAGCATTCACCAAATTATCCATTAAGACATATGATTGTAGAATCATTAAATGTCGCTTGTAATTGCAATAAAGTTCAGTTTTAGCCCTTTGAACGTATGAATAACTTTGAAATTGGTAGACAAAGCGGCTATAAGAATTTTGATAAAGAGTTTAAAATCGTTCAAAACCTTCCACTCCTTCTACCACCTCCCATACAAATGCCACAATTTGAGAGAAGTTAATGTATTTATTTGAAAATTATTAAAGAGATAAACATGAAATTTGGTACGTAAAATATACTAAATACAAATTGCTAGGATATGATCAAAAATAGTAAACCTCGCTCAATCCTTTTACTCCTTCCTATACAAATTTCTCATATGTCAGAAATTTTAGACATTTCCTCCCGAATATATGAGACCTATCGACTCGAATATTATAACAGAAGATGGGGATCAGAAAGTTGATTTCATAATCGTCCAAAACCTCTAACAACTTCTACCACCTCCCATATAAATGCCAAAATTTCAGAAAGACAATGATTCAATTTTCTTGAAAATGAGCTAGGGTGTAGTCTTCAATGCGAAGGTCATGACTTCAAACCCCGGTCGACCTTGGTTACCTCAATCTACGAAAATGAAAAATGAGATTTGTGCGAAAGGCTAACAACACTTTCGAAATAAGCAATGAAAATATTAAGGAACCTGAAGGTTAAGATGCCAAAGCCCGATTTGGTATCATTCTAGTAGAAGAATTTGGTGAACAGAATAATCGTCTACCACCTTCCATACAAATATAGAAAGACAATGATTCAGTTTCCCTGAAAACTGTGCTTGTAGCTTGTGCATTAAATTCAGCACTAAGCGTTTGCATACCAAGTTTAATGTTATATTTAAAAATCATAAATCTCGTCCACTCCTTCTACCACCTCCCATACAAAAGTCATTCATCGCTATTCTAATGAATTTGAAATGACATATTTTTCGGAGCATTGTACTCTTTTCCAGCTAATCTAGAGTATGGCATGATTGAACATTACACCGTAACATAATTTTGTTAAAATTGTGAAATTTCAATTAAATTAATATAAGTTTAATTTGCAGGCGTGAAATCATGCCTGGCACTGACGATACAATGTATTACGAAAGGCTTTACGATCCCAGCTGTAAGGCAGTGGTATTTGATTCGTTGGTTCAAATTAAACTTTACAACAGTCGCAATTTATCGAAACGACCGATATCGATGTTACCGGATCAAATAATGGGCTATCCGGTGATTATGTTCTTCAAGAAGTTCTCGTTTTTAAAGAAACCATTCGACGAAATTTTAATGAGCATGATTTCGGGCGGACTAATCGAACATCATCTGTCGCAGTATTTAAATCGAACCGACAAGAGTACGCGCAATTTGGAGAAGTCAGTCGATCTACATAAACTCAAAATCGGCGATTTTGAAGGTTGTATGAAAATTTATGGCATTATGATGGTCATGTCCATTGGTTTGCTGGTAGCAGAAGTCCTGTCCACAAAGTTTCAATTTATTAAGAAAATAATTGACTTCCATACGTCTTAGTAATTTCTATAAAAATTGTTTGGATTTCGATTTTAATATCGAAATAGAATTTCCTCGCTATTTTGAAGGTTTAATGTGTTTTTATTATTTTAAATAATTTATGTGCAAAAATGATCAATGTTAAAAATGTTTGTAAAATAAAATTTAATTAAAAATATAAATGGTGTGAACATCAAGTAATTGCAAAAGGATGATAATAATTTTGTATAAGAAAATATAGATTTCTGTTAAGATTGTTGTGTTGTGATCATCATTTAGAAAAAATTGATGAGTCGCTGGAAAGAATTCGAATTTGTTTGTCTACAATATAACTTTCGAACACTTTGAGCTATCGATTTAAAACTTGTTTTCAGTCAATGTTAGCTAAAAAAAGCTTTAAAGGATCATTTCGTTCCTTTTCTTCTACGTTCACAAAAAATTTAAATTTCCTAATAGAAAGCGACTGGAGCTGTCGACATCAAACGTGGAGCCGTGTTAAGAATAATCGTTGGGGTGGTATCCTTAACGATTCAAATTTTGTACCATCATCGCTAAAAACTCTGTTTAATTTCAATAAAGGCGATTGGAACAAGTTTTAAAGCATAACGAGCACAAAAATTAATTTAACAAACAGATCTTTTAACACCATTACCTCAACAAGTAAAAATTCAAAACTAGTTGACTCAAAGCTTCCCAATGGAGCTAGGTCCCAAGCAAGGACACCAGAGGTACGCTACTCGTAAAATCCGCACAGTTGGTGGCGTACGCAGACAATGTGGATATTTTGGCCCGATCAATACTTTGCGTTAAGGAGGTATTCTAGGAGTTGGAGTCGGCAGTGGGTGAAGTAGGGCGAAGCGAAAACTAAATACATGATCCAGACATGAAGCACTGCCCCAGAGAGGCAGAATATTATTATGGGCGAATACAACTTCGAGCAGGTGGATGAATTCGTATACTTGGACGCCCTTCTCACAAAGGAAGGCAATGAACGACGTGAAATTCAAAGAAGAATCCCGACAGCTTCTATGACTCTGCAGCCCAAGTCGAGTTTTGACCTCCTGTATGCTTCGTATCTAATCTTTCTTAGTGACAGAAAATTAGTACCAATTCTGACAATATTCTAGTCTACTGGCTAATTGAACTTGCATTGACAATAGCTATGAAATTTAATATTTTTTAATATTTACCATGCCATAGAAAGACACGGCGACATCACACCATCGCTTTTAATTATCTGAAATAACACCAGGTTACTAAATGTCCTTTATGGAAAAATTAATAGAGTTTCACGAATGTCTCATTCGGGAATTCATTTTTATGCTATCATTCTTCTTCGTCGGAACTAAAAACTCTCATTGTAAAATTGAATTCAATGGACAATATTTTCAGAATGGATATTCCCGTCGAAAGCATTCGAAATGATTTCGCCATTTACAATATAATGCAACTCGTGAAGTGCGAATTCCCACGTCACCGCATTTTATTTTCCAACAGCAAAAGTTTCGCGAATTTATAAATAAAAAGTTTCAACATTTTTCGCACTAGGTAGAATTTCATTACGAGAACGTATTTTTCAATTCGGAAAAATAAAAATAAACTGCCAACAAGTCGGGCGCAACTTTATCATTCGTGGAAAGTCAATATGAAGGTTAGAGCGGTTAGGGAAGACTAAGTTAAAGGGGGTTTTAGGGCACTTAACTGCGATTACGAGCAATAGCTCCAGTACATGGAATTAATATTAATAATATTTTTTTTCGTTTATATATGCAAGTTTGGGTTTGCATGTGGGGGAGAGGGGGGGGGAGGGAGGTACGATAAGAGGGATGGTTACATGTCAATAATTTTTTAATTGATTGTTCGAATTGTGTCAAGAGCTACCTCAAGTATGTGCTAGTTCCAATAAAGATGGTTATTTATTTTAATGCCAAGGGGTGAGAAGTATTCGGAAGAGTCTAGTTAGACTCCACCGAAGGCTACATTAGAGACCAACGCTGGAACATAACGTTTGAGGGAAAGATGACAGGCTGCGCATTTTTGAGGCGTTGAACTCTACTATATTAATCCTGCTCCATTTCAAGACTAGTTTCAGGTCAGAGTTCAAAGATCCAAATAATTCGGCATGTTTAAATGCTACTGTGATACTGTGGGTGTTAGTAATCGTATCGATTTCTTAGATATTATCCAGGGTACTTTCATCTGCGAAACAATGTATCGGATTGTCAATTGACGACAGAAGGTCAATAAAAAACATAAAAGAATTATGATTGGGCGTAAAGCCCAATCATATGATACTCTAGATGAAATAAGAAAGAGTTCAATGTACCGGAAAATATGTCACCTCCAATTCTTTTAAATAATTAATAGTATCGTTTGTATGGGAGGTGGTAGAAGCAGAGGAGGAAGGTTTGTAATTTTTGGATATGACACCTAATGTGGTATACAAAATATTGCGTGCTGAATTTAAGGTTTGTAGCTTACATTATTTTCAATTGGACATAGTTTTCCAGAAATTGAGGCATTTGTATGGGAGGTGGCAGAGGAAGTGGAGCGTTTAAGAATATTTTGAAACTGCTTATCATCATCCTTATCACCACGCTTTGATTCAATTTCAAATTCGATAGTTCTAATATATATATTCGAAGGAGAAATGCTTTTCTTGAATTTATAATACAGATATTTGTATGGGAGGGGGTAGAAGGAGTGAAGAGGAGCTGATAATTTATTTTAGCATTTATTGCAATTATTAAAAAACAAATTCTGGCAAAATTTTAAGTTTATACTTTTTCTAGTTTTAATGGAAATCGATATAATGCACTTAACAAAAATTATACATTTGTATGGGAATGGGGCGTAGAAGGAGTGTATGGATCAAAACACATTATTTTTCTCGTTATTGATATTTCTATTTGTATACTTTAAACAAAATATCAAGTTGATAGCTTTAACAGTTTCGAAGAAAAATAATTTAATTTAAATTTCAAAATTTCGTGAAATTTGTATGGGAGGGGGTAGAAGGAGTAAGGTGAAGTTGATAATTTTTTCAATTCTGATTGAAATTATATTAAAATTAGTTTTGGCAAAAATTCGTTTTTATAACTTTGCTAGTTTCAATGAAAATCGAAAAAATGCATTTTTTAAAATTATGCATTTGTATGGGAGGGGGTAGAAGGAGTGACGGGATCGGATCAATATTCCCTCATATTAATGACATTTATATCATATTACTTTGACCCAAATTTCAAATCGATAGCTTAAATAGTTTCAAAGAAAAATCAATTTCTGAAAATTTCGAAATTTCGTGAAATTTGTATGGGAGGGGGTAGAAGGAGTGGGGGGATGTGGCCCGTTCACAAACTTAAAGTTTCTTTTTTCCTAAAAATGACACACAACAAATTTCAGCACGATAGCTTAAAGCGTTCGAGAGTTATGCTGTAGACAGACGGACAGACGGACAGACAGCAACTCGGAATCGAAGTTTTTGAGCGACAACAAATATTTCTGTACCCTTGGCGGCTCTGTGCGAGCTTTATTTCTTAGCGTTACAAACGGTAAGGCGAACACAATATACTCTCAGATTTCATCTAGAGTATAAAAAGAGTGAGAGTGATAAGACACAGCTTTGAGGGACGCCGGAATCTTTGGGAAAGGGGAAGATGCCACGCCATCCCTTACGGCTGCGTTCACATAAGAAATTCGCAATCCATTTTTCGAGGTTATTATTAAAGCTGACTGCATTGAGCTTCATTAGGAGACATTGGTGCTAAACTCAAGAACTTGATGAGTACAGGTAGGGGTAATAGATGTTCCCTTCCAGGAAAAATACATGTTCGAAAAGACACATTGGGGCGCCGATTTGCAAAGAAAGAGGTTAAGCGATGAAATTGGGACTGTGATCAAGTGAAGAGATGTAGAAGGATATATCATCAGGTTAAAATGAAATGAATAGAATGTCTGATTGCTTCCTGTAACTCTGCATGAAACTTCAAACATTACGACTGATATTTTGGCACGATATTTCGCTTAAATAGATAATGAATACCGGTTAAATATTTGTGAACTTATCTAGCATTGGATTTATATCCTGTCTACACGCTCCCATTAATCAATTTATATGTACTTTATCATAGAATACTTCCTTCGTCCATGCAAATGTTCTAATCTAATTCAATATTCTCTCATCATAACCATTTTCAATAATAATTAGAAATGATCCATTGAAGTATTCTGCTTCTGGGCCATAGCTATGTTATCCTCGCATAGTTTAGCGCTATAAAGAAGTATACTCGACATAGGTACGCAGCATTACTGGAAAATTAGTTACGCGGAATCAACACTTCATGTGTATTTGTATTTAAGGTAAACCTACTATATATTTGTAATGATCCGTATAGTGTTGACTTAAAATAACTTCTCTTTGTGATCACAAATCGATATAAGCGAGTGACGTGTCCTGTTTGTGTTAAAATAAACGCGATGTATGTACGGTCGAGTATATGCAACTGTGCATCATATCCAGGAGTGTGCAAAACCCTGATGGCAAAATTTTAGGAGCATCGACCAAAATCCACTCGTGCTTAATTGGAAATTCATGTTTTACGGCGATAGTCATCACTCGACTGGATTTCGAATTAAGAGGATTGAAAATGAGGAGATAACCTATAGAATTTATCCGATACATTGGATATTATTTATTTCACATGGACGAAAATGTAAAATAAATATTGGATTTAGTGGTGGAGGCATTGGTGACGATTTTAGTGCATTTTCCATATACATAGCTAGCTTTTGTTTTTCGACCTTTAAAATGCTTGGAATTGTTTTGTTTAATGAACCAATGATTTTATAGCGAAATGTAAATAAATTTGTAATTCTTGTATTAACACTGTTTCAGATCGAGTAAAATTTTTACAAAAAAATAGTGGAAGATATCAACAACATCTCCCTTGTCGACCTTCAGGTTCATTCACATATTTTTTGTGGAATCGTTCGTAAAACCATCTATTTAGGAATTTTCATAAATTGATGTGGCCCACCCAGACGAATTATACAAAATCTATATCTTTCAAATAATACGATTTTTTGTCAAAATCAATAAATTTAATAACTTTGAAAAAGTCGTAAACTGGAAAATTCTTTGAGGTACATAACAAAATCAGCTTATCGAAATATCACAGAGTAATTTGCAGAAAAGACCTTGAATAAGAAAAAAAGAACGAGTTTTATATGAAAAATAAAGTTCGATCTATTTTTTTTTAGGTCTTGAAGGATAACGTGAACTTCAGTTTATCTTGCCGGACTATAGATAAGAATGCAAAGAGTAGGGTTCTATATAAAACAATTTTAGGCACATTCATCAGGCTTTGTATGAAGCTACTCTTAAATCTTCGTGTTTGAGCTTCCATGTTGGGTACCCAGTCAGTTATCCTTCAAATCGTGGGACGTGAAACACATCTTTCGCATTCCTATCCTTTGTGTTGGGCTCTTCCTTATTATAGGGTGTCTGGGTAATACGCGGTCGACAATAGGTACCCTTAAATTTTCACATTCTTGTCTTTCTCTGATTTCCTAAGCGATATTGTGTATGTTTTGTATTTCAAAATCGAACATCTTTCGAAGGAAACTCCCAGCAAATAATTTAAACGAGCGCTCGCAAATAATGGCCTTAAACGAGCATGAAATGATACAAAACAAATAAACTGCGTCCAGTGGCGTGGCGTTCATTGATGCAAGGGAAGCAATGCTTCCCTTACGTTTTGCCCTTTATTCAGTTTAGAAAAGCTAAACTAAAATCAGCACGAATATGAAAATTTATTAAAAATTTTTTTTAAAAGAAAGCGCGCATTTTATTTATAGCATTTACGTTACAGCTTTGCATTTCTCACGCTTTTTCTGACCAACGAAGGTTGAAAGCCTTCCACAGGGAAAAAAGGTGCAATTTTAAAAACGCATTACATACAAGACCGCCGGCCAATGCGAGTAAAATTTTCGCTCGCGGCAAACGCAAGTTCGACTTCTATAGGAAAAAGAGATGCGTTAACGCAATTGCTTGCAGCCAGTGCTTTCAGTCGCAAGCTCTGGCTCTCGATCAAAGAATTGCCGGTATTGAAATTTCTGTACTAGCCGAAAAATGATTAGGAAAAAAAATGGAAAGAGGTAGATCCGGCAATATTGCCCATATTTGTCGTACTTTGAGTGGAAACGAATCGGCTTAAGCTTCGGCAGATCGGGCGACATTTTTTTCGGACGTCTTTACTTTTTTTTTATTAAGAAAATAAAAACTAGAAGCTTAAACTAAGTCTTGAATTAATTAATTATTCAACATTTTTAAAGCTTATCTTTAATAAAAAAGGTTGTCAAAGCAAGACGTCACTAAAATATTTCTTCGAATTTCGGTCCGTTACCAACTTAGCAAATACAATGCTATCTATGGAAGGGATTGAACAATATGGATTGTTCGTTAATTTATTAATTCAGGCGCTTTAAACTCCTGTGGGTAGTAAGAGCGAATAGAAATCCTTTATATTTTATATCACGTTCGTGATTCCTGGGTACTCTAAACATTAATAATGTTTGAAGCAGCTGACGAGAGAGGTTATAGTAATATTTACATATAATATATTGCTTAAGCGCAATAAACCAATATATTTAAAAAAAATTGTTGCTTCCCCTAGCTATAAAGTTACGCCACGCCACTGACTGCGTCATGATCTTAAGTAAACCAAGCAAAAAGGGTCGCAAAACGTCGGTCTTATTATGTACAAGCAGTTTTCATTTCACCATGCGCATTATCAGAGCCAAAAATTATTTCGTGTCAATATATCAAAATATTGCAAACGCAAATGGTGAAAAATCGCGAGTTTGCAGAGAATTCAGTGTGTGTTTGAGGGTGTGTGTGTTCGTTAAATGTTGAAAGTCGTAAACAATAGAAACAGAACAAGAAGCAATTGCGATATTCGAAGATCTCTTGTTTAGCCTTAAAAGTCAAGTTCTTTAATAAATCGTTGGTATTTCATAAATAGTATCGTTTATGAATCGTTAACGATATTCAATAATGAATTAAAATAAAAATTATTGATGACCCATTAATGATTCATTGACAACGATTACATAGTTCCTAGCAAACATTTTAACAATTGCTCATAAATTTATGATCGAAAAACGATCGTTTTGCATGCCCGAGCTGCAATATGCTTGAAAAACAAATAACATGATGAGTAATCTAAACGTTCAAAAACCGAGCAGTAGGGTAAACCATATGTAAGCCAATCACATCACACGTGCGATATGCGACTCCGAAAATGATGCGCGGTTTTTGAACGTTTATAATTCATTAACGATTCCTTAATGAATTAACGATTCCTTAATGAATTATTTTATTTGCTGGGTTTGCTTATATACTCGTTTCTTCTAAATGTTTTACAATTTATTAATGAATCGTTAAAAGTAATTCATTACCGAATGTCCATTTGGTCCGCTTTATGAATCGTTAATGACTCGTTAACGATCAAATCGCTCGTTAATATAATTCATTAACGATTCATTAATGATTTATTTTGTTTGCTGGGATGTGTACAAGTAATTTCACTGTCCCTCTAAATTCTTTAATTTTATTCTAAGTTTTATTTATGGAGTATGCTAATACTAAAATAATTTATGGAATATGAATTCCTCTAGAATGTATCACACTTGGAGACAAAGTAAATTATTTTAAGTCAAATTAGATTTCAAGGATACTTACAGTATCAATAAAATTCGCTTTATTATTTACCCGGAAGGCTCTGAATTTAATTTTCCTATCAAACTTATGTCTAACTCTTTGTCCTTTTTACTTATTTCAGAGAAGGTTATCTACTATACGAAAACTGTCCTAGATCGTGTTATGTCGTCTGATGTGAGACTCTTCTGTCTCCGTTGCAGACATCTCGAACCTTTACTGTTTTTTCTGCTTACCAAATACTTTTTCATATTACTTTCCGCTAAAGTATGGGTTTTATTCGGGAGTACAAATTGAAACCCGCCATTTTCCAATAGATGGCATCAGCAGTAAATCAATCAATCAAATTCCTGTTAAAATCCCCTATATGGGTATAGGATAGATACAACTCTCTCTCACAAGGTGCGATTCTGAGCATCGGTCTTCAGCTGTTCCCAGGAATTGTTTATTCCTTTGGCTCCTGCTAAACTGCTCGCTTCCATGTGTTACATGGTCGTCCAACCCGACGTCTTCCTTGTGGATTATAATCCAGAGCCTATTTGGCGATGTTTCGCACTGGTTTCCTCAAAGTGTGACCGATTCACTACCACTTCCACCTTCGAATCTCAATGCCTATTTTAGTCTGTCCAGTTGTACTCCAAAGTTCGTAGTTGGAGATCACTGGCCAGAATATTCCTAAAATGCGTCGGAGGCATTAGTTCATGAAAATTTGTAGTTTCTTGGTAAGTTGAACGGTCACTTTCCACGCAGTATAACCATATAACAACACAAATTTGACGCATGAATCAAAAATTCGCAGCTTCGTGCGAAGGGAGATTTCTCTTAACCTCCAAAAAGGGGAAAGGATACCGATACCGGGCTTCCTTATATTACTTAGTTCCTATTATATTTCAAAATTTAACTACCTACCTTTGTCTTCAAATTACATTACTTCTATTCACTTAATTTTTTCCTACCATTCCCAAGACGTTAAATCCAATTATCGTAATTTGCTGAAAATCAAAGAAAATGATTTAGAAAAATATGTTTATGAGCACAGAAGTAATTCCCAGAAGCCATAATTCGAAAGCTAAACACGCAAATGCCAAACAAACGAAGCCGACAATTTTTAGGTATCGTACACGCATACGAATCGGACAGTCTAAGATAAGCATGTAAACTCGGAGACGTAAACGGCAATGGATCGGTCACAGTTTTCAGAAGACTGCAGCAATTCATGACTAAAAGCGTTCAGAATTCAAGAAATTCTTCGAGTAGATTGACTGCGCAGCAAATGGTAAAGAAACAATCAAGTCGTGTTTATAAAACACAGAGATTATTCACTGAAATAATTCACAGAGGTCTTGTATCGAATGCCAGATCATCATGACATGACACTGTCAGAATGATTTATAGAAAAAGCCAACGCGTTTTTTTATTCGTTGTCTTATTGTGGGCATTTGAAAAAGGTTTATGCGTGTGTATTGTGAACAGCAAACTGATCATATTCGATGACGATCGCAGTTCCTTGGTATTTCATATGAATATGTAGGAAAATTCATTCATAAGTCCGACAATGAAATGGTTTATCATACACATATCCTATCATGCATACGGCGTATACTGAGGCGCTGTATCGAAAGTTAACACACGAAACATGAAAAAAAAACTTCGGATAGCGTTCACGCATACCATGAAAGCACGACACTAATCGATCGTTACGTATTTGGGTATTTAGACGAAAAATGTAATAGGTGAAGAGAAAGACTTCGATATCGAGGAGCCTTAAGTCATGCATGTCAAATAATAGGATAAGTGTTGTTATGTAGTATCATGCGAAGTCATGGAAAAGATGCAAGTAAAGTTACATCTACACGAAGCCCTTTTTCGTTCGATGTTGCGCATGCATCATGGTGCCTCAAGCGCATGCGCTTTTTCTTGAAATTTTAGGACGCAGGCAATAGCGGAAAGCTATCCGAATGATATAGAGACCACGTCCGATTTTGATTGCTATTTGCTTGTATGCGGAATTTATTCTTTGCAATCGAGTAGTTATCTAATAGAAAACAAATTGGAATGAAAAGCAAAGAAAACAATCTCAATCTTATTGAGAACTATCAAGCATTTGATGTTCAGTAGAAGAGCGACTTAGCTACGAATACACGTTACATAATTTTCGTGCGCTAAGCGCATGCGTTCTAGAAGAAAATCGAATGCATTAAGCTGAGCGACATACAGCTTATTGCATGCACTTTTCTTCTAAAATGCATGCGATTTCCTTTTAGAATGCATGCGCTTAACGCACGAAAATGAGGCATCGTGCGGACGTAGCTTAAGAGATGATTTTATTTGGCGCCACAGCTTAAGGCGAAAGCCAGATCTCTGTGCAGCTAAAATTGCCTTATGAAAATTGAGAAGCTTTAACTCTTAACATTGCACGACTACTTTCGTGCGTTTTCATAATGTTTGCAATTAATTTCGGCATATCACGATGAATTATTACATTTTATCTCGTTTTTAACATCCATTAAAGTTCATTTTAAATGCATTAAGTAGAACATGCAATTGTAATTTTGTGTACTTATTTGTATTTAGACTTAAAAACTGTCGCGGGAACGTGTTTCCATTAAAATTCAGTAAAAGGATTTTGCATTATAATTCATTTCATAAATAGACTTTGTATAACCGGATACATTTCAGTTTGCAAGATGTTTTCAGTCAGCTACTTTCTTTGTCGTGGGCTAATTATTATAGGCCTACACAGGACATTCTGCCATGGCGAACAGATTAAATTAACAGATATATCTGATATTTCTCAAGCAATAGCTTATGTTATTCAGAATTCGTTTCAATCGAAAGTTGTTTATATTTCAACGATTGCAAACGATAAAGAAAACTACGACGATCAGAGTGATATTCTAAGCGAAGTTTTGATTTCGATTAACAATAGTGCTAGAGTGATCAACTATTGCAGTGAATTGGAAAAGAATGCTCTAAGATTTTATAATATTTTTATTATTGATTCATATGAGGCATTTCAGTGAGTATTTTTAATAGAATGTTAAAAAGTCATTTGTTAAGCTTTTTTTTGCTATCATCTTTAACGTCTCATTAATTTAAGTAAAATTAATTAAATCTTTTAATATACTGAAATTTATTTCAGATCGCGTTCTTTTGTATTTAAACAAAATTTGAATTATTCTGCCTGATTGCATTTGATAGCGAATTTTCTTTTCAAATGATTATATCTTCGGAGTTCCCACTCCAGGCAGTGTGATTTTTTTAAGCACGAATTTTTTAGTTGTTACTGGCATTGAAAAATTATTCGAAATAAAATAAGCAAACAATGTAAAAGTGAAACTGTTCTACTTCTAGAAGGTCTATATACTCAGTAGATGGTTTTTGTTCGCTTTTCCCCCACAACATCTGCAAATATTTGTCAATAGTAGCCAGTACGACTGAAAAGCATGACAGAATTACGATTGGACGTAAAGCCCAATCATATGAAACTCAAGATGAAATAGGAAAGAGTTTATTGTAAAGGAAAATATGTCATCTAAAATTCTTTCGAATAGTGAGTAGTGACTTATGTGTGGGAGGTGGTAAATGCAGAGGGGGAAGGTTTGTACTTTTTGTATGTAAAACCGAATGTAGTATGCAAAATGTTTCATGCTTAATTTTAAGTTTAGAGCATTCATAATTTTCGAGGAAATTGAAAATTTTTTGTCTGATTATAATTAATAGCATTTGTATGGGAGGTGGCAGAGAAAGTGGAAGATCTTGGATGATTTTAAATCTGCTTTTCAACATCATAATCACATGGCTTTGTTACAATTTTATAGTCGATAATTCTCATAAAAAATGTTTTTCTTGAACCTCTAATACTAAAATTTGTATGGGAGGTGGTAGACGGGGTGAATTGAAGATCATATTTTTTTAGCATTTATTGCAGTTATTAATGGACAAATTCTGGCAATGTTAAGTTTGTACCCTTTCTTGCATCTTGCATTTGTGTGGGAGGGGGTAGAAGGAGTATTCGAATTAAAACCAAATTTTTCGACATGATATTTATAATCGTATACTTTTCTCAAATTTCAAAGTTGATAGCTTTGACGGTTTTGAAGAAAAATAACTTAATTATAATTCCGGAATTTCGTCAAATTTGTATGGGAGGGGGTAGAATGAGTGAGGTGAACTTAATAGCTTTTTGGAAATTATATAATAAAATTACTTATGACAAAAATTAGTTCATTTAGCTTT
Source organism: Chorisops tibialis (assembly GCA_963669355.1). Taxonomy (NCBI): domain Eukaryota; kingdom Metazoa; phylum Arthropoda; class Insecta; order Diptera; family Stratiomyidae; genus Chorisops; species Chorisops tibialis. Next base: position 13,123,487 of record OY770264.1, on the reverse strand, counting down.
GCTAGTTGCAATACAAACCGAATAAATGCATTTTTGAAAATTGTGCATTTGTATAGGAGGTGGTAAAAGGAGTTGAAGTACTAGATCAATATTTCTGGAGGTTAATGATATTTATATCATTATCCTATGAACTAATTTTCAAGTCAATAGCTGAAATGGTTTCGGAGAAAAATCAATTTCTTTAAATTTCGAAATTTCATTAAATTTGCTTGGGAGGGGGTAGAAGGAATGGGGAAATGTGGCCAGTTCACGAACTTAAAGTTACTTTTTTGCTAAAAATGACACACAAATTTTTTAGCACTATAGCTCAAAGCTTTCGAGAGTTATGCTGTAGACAGACGGACAGAGAGCAACTCGGAATCGAGGTTTTTGAGAGACAACAAATATTTCTGTACCCTTGGCGGCTCTGTGCGAGCATTATTTCTTAGCGTTACAAACGGTAAGGCAAACACAATATACTCTCAGATTTCATCTAGAGTACAAATAAACTGCCAACAAGTCGGGCGGAACTTTATTACTTTTGGGACAAGTTGCGGATGCATGGAAAGTCAATATGCAGGTTAGAGTGGTTTGGGAGACTAAGTGAAAGAGAATTCTTGGGTAGGGCTGTTATTATTTATTTCATTCGTTTATGTGTTTGGGTTTTTATGAGGGTAGTGGGAGGGTGATAGTAAGGGTGGGCGGATGTTAATAGCTTCTTAATTGATTGCTTGAATCATGACCAATATTCTCTGTATAGAATGTGTTTCATAAAGCGGCATAGAATTTTCATAAAATTCGGTGTATTCTACATTCACGAAACCTAACATTTGTATGGGAGGGGGTAGAAAGGGTAAGGGAATCGTAAAATTTGTGATGCAATTTTATTTCATTTCTCTTGTAAGGTGCTCGTACAAAATTTTAATTTCGTAGCTTTTCATTTGTTTGTTATTAGTTGATTTAATGAAATTGGTCGAAATCATACTTTTGTATGGGAGGTGGTAGAAGGGCATGCGCAATTTCAAAACTTTTGGGGCCTTAAAATTTCACTCAAAAATTTTCAGTTTATGTGTTTTTTTTCAATGCACATGAAACACCTTGTGCACGTTAGACCCCCGGTCGGTTTATAAAAATTGTGCAACAACTTATTATTATACTCTAGATGAAATCTGAGAGTATTAAAAGTTTGCCACAAAGTGTGTAACGCTAAGAAATAAGGCTCGGAGAAAAAAATTAATGATGCAGAAGAAGAAAAATCTCAAAACCGGATGTCCGTCCGTCCGTCCGTCTGTCTGTCTGTCTGTCCGTCCGTCCGTCTGTCTGTCTGTCTGTCCGTCCGCGTCCTCTCTAGCTTGAGAACGAGTTCATCTAGAAAGCTCAAATTTTGTACACCCCGTTTTTGACAAAAAATTAAGGACAAGTTCGTGAACGGGCCAAATCGCTCCACCCCTTCTACCCCCTCCTATACAGAATGACACAATTGCGTAATTTGACAATAAACGGATTCGTTCAAAAACTATAAAATCTATTGGTCTCAAATTTGTAACATATTACTTTTATGATAATATGAATCTACCATATAAAAATTTTGCGTGTCCTTTCCCTCCTTCTACCACCTCCCACACAAATTGTACTTTTTCATGAAATACTCTAAACCAATTTACTCAGTGCGTATAAAATTTAGCGAGCTGAAATTTTGCACTAAATATTTATTTAAAATTATTAGTAAGACCAAAATAAATTAGATTATTAGCTTCACCCCTTCTACCCCCTCCCATGCAAAATGACACAATTTCGCAATTCGACACTAAACGGCTTTTCTCGAAAAATATAAATGCACCTGACCTGAAATTCGGAATATAATAATTTTATGGTAATTACATTCTACTGTAGAAGAATTATTTGTGTCCTCTCCCTCCTTCCACCACCTCCCATACAATCTGCACTTTTTCATGAAATACTCTAAGCCAATTTACTCAGTGCGTATACAATTTATCGATTTGGAATTGTGCACTAAATATTTATTTAGAATTATTAGTAAGATCAAAAAAAAATTAGACGATTAACTTTACCCCTTCTACTCCCTCCCATACAAAACGACACAATTTTGCAATTCCACAATAAACGCATTTTTTCCAAAATCATAGAGGCTATTGATCAGAAATTTGGAATATATTACTATTATAATAATTCTAATCTGCTGTATAAAAATTATTTAAGTCTTTTCCTTTCTTCTTCCACCTCCCATACAAACTGCACTTTTTTATGAAATACTCGAAACAAATTTACTCAGTACGTATAAAATTGATGGAGCTGAAATTGTGCACTAACCAATAATTTAGAATTGTTCGTAATACCAAAAAAAATTAGACAATTAGCATCACTCCTTCTACCCCTTCCCATACAATTTGACACAATTCAACAACTTTACAAAAAGATTTGCCTGAAAAGTATGAATGCTACGGATCTGCTATGCCAAATAAATGATGTTTACAGTTATTTCTAAGAAAGTTATTAGTAACTCCACTCTCCTTCTACCACCTTCCATACAAACTGCACAATTTCACTAAATTCAACACACTAAGTTTTTCAGTACCTATTAAATTTGTGAATCCTAAATTTTGTATAAAACATTTTGATAGCAACCTAATCGTGATGTGAACAAATTAATTCAATATTGTTACCCCCTCTACCACTTTCCCTACAAAATTTCTTAAAATAAAGAAATTTCTCCTTCATCTAGAGTATCGCACGATTGGGCTTTACGGCCAATCGTAGTCCTGTTATGTTTTTTTTTTATGTATTTATATCAAGTAGATGTATCCAAGTGCAAAATTTAAGCTTTGTATCTTTCACCAGAGCCTTAAAAAAATTACTCAAAATTTTGGACATTTCTGCTTACCTCCCTAACACCTCCCAACTCAAAATTTTTACCAAAATCAATAATTATTTAGTTCTATAATCTGACATATTTTCGATTTGATATCTGTCCTCGTTTTTAAGATATAACGGTTTGTAATTTTGAAAAGTGCGCCATTTTTAAAATGCTTCCCATTTCCCCCCACTACTATTATTTCCACAGATTATATTTTTTTCGTATTTCGCTAGTATAGATTGATATGTATATGGTTTGAGTTTCAATTACATAGCTTAAGAGATAGTTGAGATATTCATTTTTAAATGTTTTTCTTTGAACCCTTTCTGACCGTCCCCCTTGCAGTAATTAGCCTTTTTCTAAGCTGATTCTGGTGGAACTACATATATGCTACCCTGATGGTCCCAAAATATGAATTTTTTACGATAAGTAATTTCGAAGATATAGTCATTTGAAAAAACAATTCGGCAGACAATTTGTTTTCAGCCCCCCCCCCCCCTTTGCGGACGCCAATGGATAAAAAAATTAAATTATTTTTGTAGTTTGTCGCACAACTTTCTCTATATCTCTGCTGAATTTGAGCTTCCTATCTGCATTCCTGGTGGAAATATTAGCAAGTGTAGTTTTTGACTCTTTCCCTCCCCCTGCCTCCCCCTTCCACCTAACACTCCCCAGAATTTAGAAATTGGAGCTCACTTACCCAATCAACAATATGCTCAAAACGAACATTCTACCTTTAACGGTCTTGGAGATATGAGTCCATATGTACGGCGCACGGCGGGACGGATTTTATTTTTTGTATTTTTAGGCTAATTTAGTCATGAAACGCGAAAAAACAAAATTTCAGGGTAGCAAATTTTTTTTTTTCTGTGTTGATCACAATACTTTATTATTAGAATAATAAAGTAAAATGGAATGTAGCAGCATTATTTTTAAGTCTGGGGTAACTCCAAATACGTTTTCTACCCAAGCGAAGCAAACGTCTCAGGCAGTTAGCGCTCGCTCCATACGATGCAGCAATATGTTTCGGCGGAAGGCCATTTATTGCTGTTGGACGAAGGTCGAAACTGCACAGGGCCGCTGCAATGATTCCTCTTTTGAAGCGTCAATTTAAAAAGAATGCATATGTATGATGCAAATATTTTGAAGTTTGCCAAAAAAAATTTATTTATCGACCTACATATCTGCTAGCTGACGCTTTGATAGGTAAACAAAACTTGTTTATCGGACTCAACGCGCGCTGGAAATGGTGCTGATGGCAGTAAAATGACCGCCATATTAGGTAAAATTATCGAATTTCAATACCACGTAAGGGCTTCAATATTAAGTTTATACTAGCTCGTTTATGTCGTATATACATGGTATTGGGTGATACACTGATTATATTGACGATATTATGATTTGTATACTAGCAGTGTATCATTAGCATTAGAAGTTTTGTAGCATTTATCGATCGCTAGCATTGATATAAGGGTGCATATGGTTCGAGTAATATGCACCCTCACATCAATAGATATAGTGCGTTCAAGTTCCTTTGGGTGGATGGAAAGTCCGACGGGAAAGATCCAATTCAATTTTTTTTAACATCATTAACACACTTAGACAATTTTTCGCCTAATTGTGATTGTTAGTTAAGCCAGTAATAAAAACAGAAAGAGTAGAGGTCTAAGGATAGATCCCTGAGGTACACCGGAAAAAGGAATTAAAAACAGAACTACCTTGCACCGTTAAAACGAGCAAACTGAATTTTAATTGATAGTTAGGTTGGTAAGTGTGTTGGTACTAGAGAAAACGGTATATATTGAGCTTGGAAAGCAGAATATTATGATATGAAATGTCTTAGAAAAATCAATATAAACACAATAAACTTGGCTACGATTGCTTTTGCTACGAAGTTGGTGAGCTCTCCGGCAGAACCCATACAAAACTGATGTTATAGGATGGCCAAAGTGATTTGATATAAAGTCACATATAGATTAAACAAGCAGCAAAGAATGGATACGGGTCTGTAATTGATTATATTACATTTATTGCCTTTTTTGTGACTGGACAAAAAAAAGATGTTTTTCAAGGATTTCTTGAAAATAAAACACAGCTGGTAAATTGAAAATTTATCAAATAAAACTTGCAGTGTTTCAACAAAACCTTTCACCGTAATTTTCGCCTCCTTTCGCCTCCTTTCGCCGCAATCCCTATAATTTAAATTAATTTTTCTCCCTTCTATATTCTGGCTGAGTGATAATTTTATTAACATTTTCAATCTTTTATTTTCAGGCTTTTATACAATCAACTAAAAAATCAAAGTTACGATTTAAGCGGCTACTATTTAATAGCGCTCACCCAAACACCCTCGGATTACAAAGAAACAATGACGAGAATCTTTCGAGATTCTTGGAATATTTTCATAGCGAACGTGAATATCCTTGTCGAGCCGACGGCCAAAAAAATACAAATGTATTCGTATTTTCCATTTACTTCGTCTCATTGTTCCGACGTATCACCCGTTCTCATCAATTATTTTATTAATGGCGCAATGATAAACAATAGATTCCTTTATCCCGTGAAAATGCATAATTTGCATAGATGTCCTTTGATGCTAGTCATGTGGCCGAATCAACCATACATATTTATTAATCGGCATGACCGACATTTGGATGGTATCGAAGGACTTATTGTAGAGAATATGGCGCAACGATTGAATTTCACGGTGAAATTAATTGAATTGCCGGGCGTTAATCCTAGGGGGAAAATCTTTGAAAATGGAAGTATGACGGGATCGTTTGCAACGGTAAGGAATATTAATTTTGAATTAATTGAATTTAATTTTAAGCCAATTTGAATACAAAATGATTAGAAGTAAGGCAATGATTTTATTTCTGCTTGGAGGCTTTCAGCTTGGAATATTTACCGAAATGTTAGATGTCGAATTGAGCAATGGCGCCAGGTTGCAATTTTTCAATAATCTGAAGATTTTTTTTTTAAAGAAACATTAACAGCAAGTATCCTCTAGATAAGTAATATATCGTAATTTTATTTCACTCGGTGGCAGTACTGGTGGTAGACTCTCTTCGACAGTGCTGCCATGAAGGAGAAATTCCCAGCTTCTAAAGCTGACAATGAAATTTCCTATCGTTGGATTTTTTTTTTTTTTAGTTTTTCGTTTGCCCTTTAATTATTAAAATTTTTTTCAATTCCAGATAAAGAGCGGGAAAGGTAATTTCTCAGTCGGTAACTTCCGGTATACGGTGCAACGTGCTTATCATCTGGCAGCGACGCAACCCTACTATCAGGTTCCGATAGTGTTAGCAGTAAGACAGGGAGTCATGTATTCGTCACTAGAACGATTACGCTATCCATTTGGCCCGATCATTTGGATTGCTATAATTTCGTCCTTAGCCATAGGCCTACTTTTGATTTTAATCCTGCAGCAATTTGCTAGGCCTCAAGTTGAATCATTCGTAATTGGATCGAATAATACGGCTCCTGTTTATAATATGTTTGTCGGTGCGATCGGTGGTCAAGTTAATCCCATGCCACGCAGGAATTTCGCCCGATTCATCTTGATGATATGGTTCCTGGGTACGTTAGTATTACGCGGTGCTTACCAGGGATCACTCTATAAATTCATTCGAACCGATGCAAAGAAGTATCCTCCCAATACAATTCGGGCCATTATAGACGATCACTATATCATAAGGACGAGTGATACGGCAGCCGAACTAATCAAAAACTTCAAGGAATTGAACGACTTGCACGAATTCACTGCCAAATCAATTGACGATAACCTCTACGATATTCAGCATAGCGAGCAGCGAATCGCTGTCTTATGTCCTCGAGATTTCGTTACTCACTTCAATAACGTAAATTATCACGATGGAGTCTTACATATTGTTCGCGAGCGATTATTCATCCAACAAGTTTGCATGATCTTTCAGAAATATTCGTATTTGACGGCGAGTGTTAATCAACTACTCAATCAATTCAGTAGCGGCGGCTTGATAAATAAGTGGGGCACGAACTTCATTGAACAGAAATATTCGCAATTTTATGCTCGACTGAAGCAACCGAATCAGTTTAGGAATCATCATTTGGCTGGCGCATATCAAATTTATTTCATGTTTCTAGGAGTTGCTTGTTTTGTATTTTTATTGGAAATATTGACGCAGTACATTATGGTTTTGAAAAGAGTTTTTAAGTAAATTGCTGTTGATAAAATAAAGTACAAATGATAATTTTCTTCACAAATACTAGATTATACGCCGATTACCCAGGTACGTTCGATTCAGAAGGTAACAACCTATGGTAGAAGTTCGAATCGTACCCTGTTTCTTTATTAGAATTAAAGTATGTTTACCATCAAACTTAACTTTTGCCGGCTCAGCTGACTTTTGGCCTCCTGGTATTATCCTACAAAAGTTTCTACCGAGAAATAGTTTTCAGCGGAATTTTCGTCGAGGAAACAAACAGCGAAAACTTATGTAAACTTTACAGATTTGCATGTAAAAATCCCGTCAACTTCGAGTGAACTCATCAATATGTCTAGCATTGGCTGTAATTCTACCTCACTCAATAATAATTTTTCGAATCTTACAATTGTCTATCAAAATGTATATGGTCTGAGAACCAAATTGAAAGACTTCCTGGTGTCCACTCTCGAAAGTATGTTCTATGTGTTACTGAATCCTAGTTGATCCCTTCTGTGCTTGACTTTGAATTTTTTCCCAAATTGCTACACAGCTTTTAGGCATGACCGTGATCATGTACGTTCGATCAAAAAGGATGGAGGTGGAGTACTCATTGCTGTTAGAAACACCTTGCGATCGTGACGTAGTCCGTACTTGGATGCTTTTCCTATTGAACACCTTTTTCTTAAAATTAAGGCTTCTTGTGGTCGATACCACTATATATGTTGTGCCTATTTCCTATGTTGCGGGAACCATCGAAAAGTTCTTTCCGAATTCGTCAACTCAGGTGACCCTAACTTCACATTTCTTATTTATGGGGCCTTCTATCTTCCTGACTTAAAGCGGAAAGCTGACTGGTCTTTGTCTACCGCAGACTTATGTGTCGATCACTTTATGAGCCTATGTTCACTAACTCAACCCAATTAAAGCACTAATAATCGTGGAAAGATTCTTGACCTAACTTTTTTCAATGTCAGTGTTTCCCAAATCAATTTTGACACCTCCATTGGGTTAGTGCCACCCTACCCTTATCATCCTCCTCTCCAGATCAATATGCAAATTGAATTATCGATTCCCTCTTTTAGTAATGCGATCAAAAAATACAACTACTACAAAAGTAATTATGAACAAATTTGTCGTGAAATTGGTAATGTCGATTGGGTCGAACTCTTTAATAACAAAAGCTCTGAAGAATCTTCTATGCAACTATATTCCATTCTTCATGACATAATTCATCGGAATGTTCGCTACAGAATGGTTCAACCACTCGGTTATTAAAGCTCTTCATAAGAAAAAACGTCTGCATAAAAAGTATAAACGTTCTTCCCTATTATCTGACTATAATAACTTTTCCTCTCAGAGTAATCAGGTGAAATCGGATATCAAGAAGGCTTTCTCTGAATACATTTCAGAGCTTGCGGCGTCTCTGTCATGTAATGAAACCAAACCATTCTGGTCACATGTTAGAAAGCGTTGAAAAAATTATTGTTTTCCTTCCCAACTTAAGTTTTGGGGATATTGCAACTTCCACTCCGCAAGGAAAGTGTAAACTTTTTGTTAAATACTTCTGTGCTTAGCTTCTCCAACAAAGACCTATCATATGACTTTTTCATCCCACCTCAGAACTACATCAGTGAATTGTCCATTAGCGAGAGTGATATTATTTCCATTATCGATTTCCTAGATCCAAAGACCAGTGGCGATCCTGATTGGATTCCTAATCTTTGTGTGGAATTTGCCTCAATGGAGCTCTCGGTGCCGCTTTCTCTCTTGTTTAATAAATCACTTGAGGAAGAGTCTTTTCCTGCTTGCTGGAAGTAAGCTAACGTTGTATCTCTTTTAAAGAAAGGAGACACCGAAAATGTCTCCAACTATTGCCCAATTTCTACCTTAAACTGCTTCCGTAAACTTTTTGAAATATTAGTCCACAATGCGGTCTGGGAGAAAATTAATCATTTAATATCGCCCGCCCAGCATGGATTCGTTAGAGGAAGATCAACTTCCATCAATTTATGTGAATTCACTGACTTCGTAGTACAATCCTTATACCATCATAAAACTATTCATGCCATATACACTGATTTTTCGAAAGCTTTTGAAAAAGAATTCTTATTGTAAAACTTGAAAGATACGGTGTCTCTCCCGAATTGGTTTAATTTTTACCTCACGGATCGTCGTCTGCGAATTATTTACGTTCAATGGACATACATCTACCGAGTTTCGATCTAACTGTGGTGTCCCACAGGGATCTATTCTTGGTCCGCTGCTATTTGCGCTCTTCATTAATGACCTGCCCAAATTCTTATCATCAAATTGTCTCTTATACGGGGACGACTTCAAAATGTTCCGTGAAATTTCCTCTTATTCTGACTGCTTGGACCTCCAGACTGACTTGTATACTTTGTATCGTTGGTGTTCTAACAACGATATTTGTCTGAACATTAAGAAGTGTTTTGTTATGGAGCTTTCGTAAAAGACTACCTCTCCTGTCCTCACTTACTCTATTAACGGATCCTCCCTTGTAGCAGTATTTACAATAAAGGATCTAGGAGTGACTTTCGATCGCAAGCTTAAATTCGTCAATCATTATTCTGAGATTACAAAGAAGGCATACAGACTTCTGGGTTCGTCCTCCGTACGGCAGTCCAGTTTAACCGTACAAGAATAGCAGCCCTGCTATTTTCCACTCTCGTCCGTAGTATCTTGGAATACTGCTATATCGTGTAGAACCCTCAACATGCTTGCCATGTTGGGGCCGTCGAATCCGTGTAAATAAATAAATAAATAGAATTAAACAGCTCGAACAAGGTGCAACAAAAGGGTGTCTCAAAACCCTCAGATTATTTCCTTAATTGAACGTTTTGACCGAAATTTAATACAAATAAAAGTTGCGTCGTCCCAATGGAATATGGGTATAGGGGTAAAGTCTCTGTCCTTCCATCAATTTTCTCAGACCGCTTGGTACTTTCCCATGACATTCTTGGAGAGTGCTTCTTCGTCGAGCTGAATGATATCCGGTCCCTTGAACCGATGGAGTTCATTTGTTTCACCGGTATAGCAGGTTGGCTAAATGACATGTAAGTGGAAATGGTACAAATGTGGAGTCGTTCAATGGGTCCATTGGTGTCCAACCCCTACACAAAACTAACCCAACCTATCCTTTCCAGGATTACTTGAGCCTGGTGGTTAGCCAGCTGTGGCGGCTTGTGACATTTTTAACTAGGTCAGCAGCTATCAGCATTTCTACTTTTATCTTCTTCTGCGGCACCCGAGCCCACCTTTTCCTGATCTTCCTTACAGTTCTTATTTGTTTTTGTGTAAGCATTGTTAGTTCTTCGCTTAACCTCCGATTTGAATTCTACCTTCGCCGGCAGTTGAACTTATAGCCAAAATTTGCATTGTAGACTAACAAGCTTTCCACTAAACTAAGCTCTGTTTGCTTTTATGGGCTTAAAATAAACTAGCATACATATATGCATCCGGGCACATTTGCTCTAGTGGCTCGCACGGGTGTTCCATAAGGAAAAGAAGGACATTTGGCTAAGTATTAGAATTTGATTCAGGAATACCTTATAATTGCTTAAAATTAACTCATTGGCGTGCCAACCTATAATACTCCTAGACATAACACTCAGGGTCGGGCAGATATTGGTTGAAAAATTGAAAGGTTCTTGACACACCATTGCTCTTCGACCACACTCCGGCCACAAAAGTGTAAAAAAGCAACTAGGGAAAAGGAAGCCGGATACAAAACAACGTTCTTACAATCAATCTCAATCATGACTTTGAAAAGGAATGCTTTTTAAAAAAAATCGCCAAAAAGGTCTCAACCACCGTAGTGGAACAGGGGCTTGAGCAGCACGTAAAAAATTTCACAAGCTGTTTAACTCCGCAAAGCGCACTGGGCAAACTGAAGCATGGGATGAATATCAGAGCTCTCTAATTGCCTTCAAAATGGAACTGAGGGAAGCGAAAAGAGAAAGTTGCAGAAAATTCTGCAGCCAGATAGAGCAAGCCTCAGCCTCTAGACTTAAAGAACTTATATCCAAAAACCCTGCTCTAACAGCTTTACTCAGGAACACGAATGGAAGCTGGACAAGGGAAAGCAACGGAATACTGGAAGCGCTCTTAAGCACTTACTTCCCCAGATACCAACTACTTAGAAGTAAGCAACACACGACTGAAGAACGTTTTAGGACTTCTCACAATAAACAGACTAAGGTGAACAATAAGCTTCACTACACTACTACAATGGCGCTATAGCCCGAATCCTGACATTCAGTTTCCTTAATATTTTTTTATTACTTACTTACTTATTACTTTTTCTACGAATTTTTCATTTTTGTAGATTGAAGTTACCAAGGTATATAAAAGCAGGCAATGTGCTGGAATTATATAATTGCGTCGAACGGGATTTAATCTCACGACCTTTGCATTACAAGATCAACACGCTACATACTAGGTTACACCCTAGCTTGAACAATAAGCTCGTTTGACTATTATTAGTCGCTGGGACCGGATGAAATAACACCAGCCAAGATACAAAATGTGGAAGGGCTGGTGAATCCGTGGCTAACAAAGATTTTCAAGGGATGCCTCAAACTTAGCTACGTATCCCAAATATGGAGGCAAGCTCGATGGGTATTCACACAGCAGGCAAGGGTAGCCACGTCAACCCGAAGGAATACGGACACATGTCTTTCTTTTTTAAAAACGCTAGGAAGGGTGCTAGATGTTTACATCAGAGATATTATAGACCCAGAATATCTTTCCCAAGCTCAGCATAAGCATACGAAAGAGAGATCGGTTGATACAGCCAGGGATACTGACAGGCATTGAAAGATTTCTACAGTACAAGAGTAAACTCTAGGTACTTTCAACAATATAACGCTAAATTGAATTTAAAAGTTATTCGAAATATTTTCTATTTTCAAAGGAAAGATTTCCGGATTATACACTGTTACGCTTTATTTTTTGGACCGTTTCGGTTTATGTTGAGATAAGTTTGATAAATGTCTCGGCAGAGACCGAAACTTCACGAGTAATAAAGCAAAACAGTGTAAAATCCGGAAATTTTTCTTTTCAATTTGAAATGCACTTTGAAAACACTCACCAAACCATTTTATATTTCGTAAGGGTTTAAACCCGAGTGTATTCTTGTGTTTTGACTTTCGCAGAAGTATATCAGAATAACGTACTGGGATTTTCGCACCGAAATTTCTTTCAATTATGTTTGAATTTCGAACAATCATTATCCCTAAGTCTTGTGCTGTGATTCGTCACACGAAAAACATTGGTCCGTCGAGCCGGATACTTTCTTGTATATCCGGATAGCTATTAAACTTTCCTTATCCATATTATCAATAAGTTTGTCCATGTTACATTTGCTAATCAATCATTATTCGACCATAGCTTGAATAATAAAATTAAATAACCGCCGCAAAGTTTGAATACATAATGAAATTCACAATCCGTTGTTATTAAAGAGTGAATTCGGTACATTCAGCAAATCAGCCTAGAAGAAAAATTTTAAGGGTCGTAAAGAAATTTTAAGAAGATGCCGAAAAATCGGTTAATGGCCGAGGTTTTCATAGGTTGTAGACCCGCAATTGAAGAATTATGGCGGGAAATTTTCGCAAATTACTGGCAGTTGAAGGCCGCGATTAAGGAAAAGGACCTAACACATCTATATCTCGTATCCGAGTTCATGGAGACTTTCGAAGGGGATTATTTCGAATTTCTCGGCAATATCATTGACAAGTGTAAGCTATAAGACTTCCGGGCTCCCGAACATAAAGACGAGATTAAGGGAATTGAATCGCCTTGCAAAGCGTCATCGGACATAAAATTGCCAAGTCTAGCTCTTCCGAGGCTCAGCGGCAAGTATGTGGAATGGACCTCTTCTCGCGACTTATTTTTGGAATTAATCATACAAAATGGCTCCCTATCGATAGTACGGAAAATTTGTTATTTGAAGACTAGTATTTCGGGCAAAGCGGAGCAACACTTGCATCATTTCCAAATGACTGCGGATAGTTTTAATTACATCTATGAAACATTAAACATGATCAACGGGCTATAGTGACGTTGCACAAAACCAGCTTTCCTGACCCCATAAAGTAACTTATACTATTCATGGCTTACTGGCATCCTGAGCTTATTGGGTGAAAACCTATCCTGATTACATAGCCTTGTGATTGATACTACGTCCTGGGATCTTATTCGCATTTTCCATTTAGTACAAAAACACAAGAAACGCATCAATTATGGAAACAGACTCTAAGGGAGACTGCGAATTACCGTGTCTTGAAGCTTTTTAGAATGATGCTTTCGAACTTTAGAAGCATTGGACAGTTTGAAATCCCGTTCATGTTTCCAAAACGTTCGGAGTAGTTTCATGCCACGTCCTTTCTGCTAACGTGCATTAAAGGCAAAGGGCCGCATTCGATTCTTCAATGTACTGAAATGTGCGAAATTGGTTGGTATTGTTACCAGTCATTGCGTCATTGTGCAGAAATTGGAAACACTGAAGGGAACGGAAACCGGTGAAGCACGTGATGCGTAATTGGCTGGCTCTTGCCAGAAAAAAGTTTAAGACCCTCGGCACACCGTTCTACCTCGACCTTCCCGTAAGTCTCTAGCAGCAATATGCGGAATCTGTTGAAGTTCGCCGCGGCAGCAGAAATCTTTGAGCTCAACCAGGAACTCGTAATATCGCCTGATCCCATATATTCATGTGGCATCGCTATGAATGGCAAAGGGCTTATGTGGACTATGGCCGCCGCTCTAACCTTACCTAGCCTAACACTTACACGATAACCCCATAAAAATGCTAAAAAATTGGGGTCCGGCTTGCCGATCTGCATCTATGAAATTTCGCAACGTTGACCTAAATCATTGGGCTGCCATACATTCAATCCCAATTCGATTCCTTGTGTCATTGCCTAATATGGACCTTAAGCATGAGAGAAAGAGAGAGAGAGAGAGGAAGAGAGAGAAAACACGTGCGTACAAAATGATTATAACACAATGAAACTTTTTTCGACTTTTTTAAGTATTAGCAATCATCCGGTAGCTAGGGTGTAGCCTAGTGGGTAGCATGTTGGTCTACAATGTGAAGGTCGGAGTTCAAATCCCGGTTGATGCATATTCCCAGCACGCTACCTGCTTGGGTATACCTTGGTCACTCCAATCTACGAAAATAAAAAATTCCAAGATAGAGGGTTGTGCGAAAGTTTAACAATCCTTCCACAATAAATAATGAAAAATGGTAAGGAAGTTGAAGGTCAGGAGGCCAAGCTCCGATTTGGGCTATAGTGCCATTGTAGAACATTAAAATTTTGCCAGAATTTGTCTCTTAATAATTGCAAAAAATGATAAAAATATTTAAACTTCGCTTCACTCCTTCTACCACCTCTCATAGAAATTTTGTATTTGAAATTCAAGAAAAGTATTTCTTCTTCGGCTATCGACTTTAAAATTATAACACAGCCATGTGATTAGGATGTTGATAAGTGGTTTCAAAATCGTCGAAAACGTTCCACTTCCTCTGCCACCTCCCATAAAAATACCATAAATTCCGACAAAATTTGTTCAATTTCCTCGAAAATTATGAAAGCTACAAACTTTGAATTCAGCATGAAAATTTTTGCATACCACATTCAACATCATGCACAAAATGACGAACCTCCTCCCTCTGCATCTACCACCTCCCATACAAAAGTCTTTATTCACTCTTTGAAGAATTTGAGATGACGTATTTTCCGGTACAAACTCTTTCCCATTTCATTTAAAGTATCGATTGAGCTTTACGCCCAATCATAATTCTGTTATATTTTTTGAATGACGAATGCTCCAATAGTTGTACTAAAGTAAATCATAATTACGGGATTGGTTTTAGTGGAATTCTTTCTGCCTGTATACTCTCTTTAAGAAATGTGTAATAATTTGATTGGCACATATTGAGCTTTTTGGTGATAATCTAAAAACGAATTTCCGACGTAACCTTTTGTCCACAAATAAAAAACGGAAAGACTCCAATGCCACACAAATCAATTATCTGACGAAACAATAGCTAACTCCTAATTAACAGAAACTAACAATACAAAGAGAGAAATCCTTGGCCAAGATTAGTTGTTAGTGCTGTCTACAGTATTCATTAGATTCCTAATTAAATCCACTTTCATATTCTTGCCATACTCAATATTTTATTCCATTCAAAATGAAACTGTGCACGGTTCTGGTAGTTTTCACATTAACTGTGACGATTTCGGCTCTAAACAATCTCATATTCGAAAAATCCACAAGAAATTCGATAATTTCTCAAACTATTATTCAAATCGTAAAAGATTTTTACGTAAAAAAATCCACGACTTTAGATATCACAATCGCATATTTAGATAATAATGGAAATTTAGCACATCGTGATATTTTAAATCGAGTTCTGTACGAAACGGACGACGTCATCGCTTCCAGAATTGAAGACGTGGCCAGTATTAAACCAAATAATATTTTGCGCACCAATAACGTGTTCATAGTGGACAGTTTCGAGTCCTTTCGAAGGATACTCGGTGCAATTCACAACAAAATCTTTAATTATAGTGGGTACTTCTTGGTGGTGATCGCAACTGACCGTATCGCAATGCCCGATACTTTGCAGAGAATCTTCCAAAGTCTCTTCGATTTGTACATCATAAACGCGAACGTGGTCCACGCTACGCAGTACAACTCCACCAATATTTATACCTTCTTCCCGTTTACGAGGGACCATTGTCATGAGATTATTCCAGTTCTGTATAATTCATTCCGAGATGGTCGTTTCGTTCGAAATATCGAAACTTTTCCGAATAAATTGCGAAACTTTTTCGGATGCACTATCAATGTAGTAACATGGCAGTTTCCACCGCACGTGTATCTACAACGGTTCGCGAATGGAACAACAATTATTGCAGGAATCGATGGAAATATTTTGAAAATTCTCCAGAAAGAATTCAATTTTACAATTAACTATATGGTGCCGACTAAGCGAGACGACCGTGGAACTATCTTTCCGAATGGAACGGCAACGGGAGCTCATAAAATGGTCAGTAAGTATGCAGTAACCGAAAATAGATAAATAATGTTGTATTGCAGATGCTGGACGACGGGAATCTAACAATTTGTGGTTATGGTTACACGTACTACAGATCGACGGTGCTAACAGCAAGTACTAATTACTTCTACAGCACCTTCGTCATAGTCAAGCCGGGGATGCTCTCCTACACGGGACTCGAACGTCTCTTCTTCCCTTTCGATAACAACGTTTGGTGCTGCATTGGACTCCTGTTTCTACTGGGATTCTTAATTAGTACCATACAAAAGATGTTCGAATTCAAATATCATAACTTCATAATTGATTATTGTAATTCTTCATCGGTTCTCCTAATGTTTAATATTTTTATTGGCGGCGCCGCTACGATTGTGCCGAGGAAAAATTTCGGTAGAACCGTACTGATGATATGGATGCTGGCCACCATCGTGGTTCGATGTTCCTATCAAGGACTACTTTTCAAGTTTCTGCAACAGAATCAATATAAGAAAGGCGCGCAAACTCTGCAGGAATTACTCGATGATGGTTATCGTATCTACTCACCGAAATCATTCGTTTCGATATTCGACTCTCTTCGCATTCCGAAGGACAAGTGAGTAAGAATTTCGAATAATTCGAAGTCGATAGTATGAAAGTTTTTCGGAATGACATAAACGTTGAAATGAGGTCAGATAATTATTCGATCTCTTTTTCTTTAGATATGATAATATTGTGCTGCCAATGGAACCGTATTTCGAAAGGACGCAGGATGCTCGTTACAAACGAACACTTATAACTACGCATTTTCAAGTCAGTATGTATAACAGTCAGAATTGGTCGAGACCGGCCATGGACCTTCTGCGGGAGCGACTATTCTCGCTTCCAATGGTGATTCTCTATCAGAAGGACTCGTATCTGAAGGATCCATTTGACGAAACACTAAATAAATTAATCGGAAGTGGACTTATTGATCATTGGGCATCAATGGACATGAATCGTACTGCAACTAGTCATGAGTTGAAAACCCCTGTTACGAAACCCATAACCGTCAGCGACTTTTATGGATGCTACATACTTTGCGGAATAACAATGGCGGCAGCTGTTGTTCTCTTCATCTGCGAAATGATTTCGAATAAATACCGGAAGTTAAGATATTTATTGGAGTTTTATACGTACTAAACTTGAATATTATGCATAGATTATGAAATTAAGAGATTATGATGAAAAATGTACAATAAAATAAATATCACGACATTTTCGTTTGATTGTAGTAATCTTGTTTTAATATTAGTTTTCATTATATGTATTAATCGTGGCGTTTCGGTCTCTGCTGATCAGTTTGATAAGGGTCTCAGCAAAGATCGAGACGCCACGATTAATAAATCAATGCAGAGTGAACTCCGCATATCGCTCAGGTAAGTAAAAAAATAGCTGATTTTGAACTAGCCCTTAATGTAATAATACCCGAAGCTAGGGTGTAGTCTAGTAGGTAGCGTGTTGGTCTGTAATGCGAAGATCGGGAGTTTAAATCCCGGTCGACGTATGATTTCAGCATACTGCCTGCTTGGTTATATCTTAGCCTCCTAAATCTGCGAACATGGAAAACTCGTGGATAGAGGGTTGTGCGAAGGGCTAACAACCCATTCACAATAACAAATAAAAAATGTTAAGGAACCAGGAGGCCAATGCCCGATTTGGGCTGTAGTGCCATTGAAGAAGGAGGATGATATGATATCCGTATCTTTGCTTCTTTGATTATGATTCTTTCCCACTTAAATAATTCCAATAAGATATGGGCCCAGTCGCAGGGAATTTAAGTATTTAAATAAAACCCAAAAGTTTGAGTGATTCCGTGTACTCATCGTCTCGATTCGTCCGGATTTTTATCGGTTCGATTTTCTTTGCCAGACATTTCTTTTGCGTTATTATGTACCAAAAGTGGCGACACAAGTGCTACAAATCGAAAGATTGAAGAGGCGTGAAAATTACAACACTTGAAAGTTGGCGGCTTGATCGTGTTCAATTACAAATAATTATTGTTGGCCTTGAATCGCACGGGCACATATGCTGCCGAGCTAAAATTATGATATTTTTACTCTAGTTAAACTATACACTATTTTATATATCTGGAATTGAACTCGAGCCGCCCGGATGTAAGGCGACCATTCCACCATTGAGCCATCGACACTGACAAAGTTATTCTGCTAAAATGTACCCATTTACTTAATGTGAACAGTTAATACGGGGAATCTTTTAAAATCATTTTCCGAGGCTTAGGGTTTATTTTTTTTTTTTGGATCCGAAAGTATTTATAGTACTCATATTTTCATGTTCCAAGAAATTTAATACAAATTCTGGTCTGGAAATTGATAGTTGGCGGCTTGATCGTGTTTAATTACAAATAATTATTGTTGGCCTTGAATCGCACGGTCACATCTGCTGCCGTGCTTCGCTGGAATTATGATATTATTACTCTTATCACATTGGAAAATATTCATATTTAAAAAAAAAAATATATAGGCATATAAGTACATTTCTGGTATTGAAACCGGCGAGCATTCTACCAATTAGCCATCGACGCTAATAAGCTCGTCTTAGCAAAATGTAGTCATCTACTTAATGTTTACAGTTTTTTGTATGGGGAACTCTTTAAACTTTTTTTTGGAGGTTTAGGGATAATTTTTTGGATCTGAAATTTTTCTTTCATGTTTTAAAGAAATTAATAAAGAAAGCCCACAAGTATGTATGTGCTACCGTTCGTTATAGGAATTCTCATCAGCCACTAATATCCGAGCATAATATTAAAAACTGTTGGTCCTATGTTTAGGGCACAAGAACCTGAAAACTCAGAACTGATTCCTTTGATCCCCCGTCAATTATTCGTAAGTGCAGGAGTCCCCGATACCCAAGAAAGTTTGGGAAAAAGCGTTAGAGCGTCGAGACGAGGTGTTCCAACAATTAGTACAATTGAGATTGCATATTTGAAATCTGCTTAAGGATTACTTTAATGAAAAAAAGCTGGTTTGAAAATTGATGATGAGATAATCGCGTCATTAATGTTAGCAGGTCTTCCCGACGACTACAATCCGCTTGTAATGTTATTTTATTGTAATTGGATATTAAAAGATTGTTGGTGAACTTGAAACGCTAATGTTTCAATTATTAAATATTCTGGTACTCGTCAGGTTTTAGCTACCTTGGGGATTGTAAATCTGAATTCCACTACCTGCGTTCATAGGTTGGGGATAATGGCCGACCAATTAAAACTCGGCCAGCTATTTTGCTTAACCATTCCCTTAGCCGGATGTACTAGCTTAGTAGAGCAACGTATGTATATGGTTCAATCATTGAATGACGACTTGGCTAAAATTCTTAGTTGGGGCAATAAGAATCAAGTTGAATTTAATGCTTCGAAAACCCAGTGCTGTCTTATGTCCCACAAACGTGACTCTAAGCTTGACCCAATCACTTTGGGAGGCCAGCCATTAACCAACTCTTAAAGTGTTAAGATGTTGAGTATCCAAATCACAGATAACTTATCTTGGAACGATTATATAATTAACATCGCCAAGGAAGTATCTAAATGTTTGGGTTACCTAAAACGGTGTAGAAACTTCTTCACCGCTTCTGGGTTACTGACAATTTATAAGGCCCATATTAGACCACGTCTTGAATTTAATTCCCACCTATGGGCGGGAGCTGCAAAAATTTCTCTCTCCTATCTGGATAGGATCCAGTCTTGGACTATTAAAATTATAGGAGATTCTGACATCACTTCTTCACTCGATTCATTTGAGCATAGACGTACTGTAAGCTCCCTAACCCATAAAAAAAACATTCTCTTACCCAACAGTCCATTTCCCTTCTACTCCACAATATCACATCCCAAACAATATATTTTTTGCAGGTTGGTAAACCATGAAGGACGCAAGGCAGCAAACATGGGAAGGGATGTCTACTACTGTGTTGGTTGGAGCTGCAACTACCGGTGAGGCCACGAGAGATAATGGCATTTCCTTAATCACCAGCAGAATAGCTTCCACAACGCCTGGACCAAGTCGTGGAAGTGATGATGATACTGACCCATCCAATGCAGCAGTAATCGAGCAGATTTTTTCAATGAAACCAAAACTGCTTCGATTGATGGCGAGGATAGCTGTGAGAGTTCGCTTCTTGGCGGCATCTTCGATAGCAATGTATCACTAGAAGACATTACTCTAATGAAAGATAACTTGTTAAACAATGACAATACTTTGTATCATCAAAGTCAATTGTCCTTAACTCTCAAACTACTGGTCATTGCCAATAAACGGCCGTCGTTGATGGAATTGGATGCGACAAAGAACGACTCCGGCACGCAAGAAAAAAAGTCGAGTTCACGGACTATTGTATGCAGACGGTAACGTGATAGGGTACGAATGCACAAAAGAGAGGAGGCCAAAGCTTCGGCTAGAGCTACTTCTTCTTCAAATGTAGTATGCGCTGCTTCTGTATCGACGCTACTTGATCTTTCGGAAAGAATGGTAGCGAGTCAAAGCAAAAGCCGAAGAATATTGAGACCTGGTTGTAGCCTAGTAAGTAGCGTGTTGGTCTACAATGCGAAGGTCGTGAGTTCAAATCCCGGTCGACGCATAATTCCAGTACCCTGCCTGCTTGGGTATACTTTCTTCTTCTTCTTCAATGGCGCTACAGCCCAAATCGGGCCTTGGCATCCTGACTTCAGATTCCTTAACATTTTCCGTTATTTATTGCGGAAGAGATGTTTGCTCTTCGCACAACCCTCTATCTACGATTTTTTTATTTTCGTAGATTAAGGTGACCAAGGTATATTCAAGCAGGCAGTGTGCTGGAATTATGCGCCGACCGGGATTTGAACTCACGACCTTCGCATTATAAACCAAACACGCTACCCACTAGGCTACACCCTGGGTATACTTTGCCTACCCCTATTACGAAAATGAAAAATTCGAAGATTCAGTGTTGTGTGAAGGTCTACAGCCCTTCCGCAATAAATAATGAAAAATATTAAGGAACCTTAAGGTCAAGAGGCCAAGGCCCCATTGTAGAGTAGAGAGAAGAAGATTGTAACCGCAAAGCAACCACATAATGGAGGTTACCTCATCGTTATATGAACAGCGACTGGACAACAGTCTAAAGATTCCTGCTGCAAAGAAATCCAGATCTATAACTCGTCTTTCAGTCTCGTGGCTGTGGATAGTCTTAAGATAACGCTTGTAGGCTTGGCAGATCCCGAAGGAAAACCCCTGAAGAACATCGGATTACTATAGAGTAAGAGGTCACAAACCTACTGGACGAACACATGGTTGCAGGAGGCTTTTTTATTTTACAGTAGCCAAATCTCAAAATTGTTGGCCGTATATTTTTTTGTTTTTCTCCTACCGAGGAGCTGAGTTGTCCGAAAATTTTGCTTGCTGTTGAGTTATGGGTGCCCGGTATTTCACGTAGGATATCTTATAGAAAAATTTCAAGCCGTATTTTTTCTGACCAAGCAGCTGAGTTGTCCAAAAACTCATGAAAAAAACATAACAGGGCTACGATACTCTAGATGAAATAGAATTTTTTGTGCTCCCAAGAAATTTTGTATGGGGAGTGTTAAAAGGAATGATAGCATTGAACTAATTTTTTCCCCATCATGCTAAAGTAGCTAGAAAAATGTTTTATACAAAATGCTTACTCCAAAAATTGAATGGGAATTGAGAAAATTAGTGAGTTAGATTTAATGAAAATGTGCAGTTTGTATGGGAGGTGGTAGAATGAGTGAGGGGATTTTAGTGATTTTTTCAGAAATAACTAGGAATATTAAAAAATTAATATCCCTTAAATTTCAGACTAGTGCCATTCATACTTTTCAAGAAAATCGATTTTGTATGAAGTTGTGAAACTGTGTCATATTGTATGGGAGGGGTAGAAGCATTGAAGCTAATTAAAATTTTTTTTCTGATCTTAGTGATAATACTAATTAAGTATTTATTACAAAATATGAGCGCGATAAATGTTATATGTTCTGAGAAAATCGTCTTACAGCATTTCATGAAAAAGTGTAGTTTGTATGGGAGGGGGTGGAAGGAGAGGGAGGAGGCAGATAATTTTTCTACTGTAGATTTAAATCATTATGAAAGTAATGTATCCCAAAACTCAGACTAGCTTTTATACTTTTCGAGTAAATCCATTAATTGTTAAATTGCGAAACTGTGTCATTTTGTATGGGAGGGAGTAGAAGGGGTGAAGCTAATCGTCTAATTTTTGTTGGCCTTACTAACAATTCTAAATAATTATTTGTTGCACAATATTAGCCCGCTAAATTTTATACGCACTGAGTAAATTGGTTTAGAGTAATTCATGACAAGTACAGTTTGTATGGGAGGTGGTAGAAGGAGGGGGAGGACACGCATAATTTAAAAAATAACATATTCCAAATTTCAGGCCAATAGCTTTTATACTTTTCGAGCAAATCCGTTTATTGTCAAATTGCGCAGTTGTGTCATTTTGTGTGGGAGGGGGGAGAAGGGGTGGAGCGATTTGGCCCGTTCACGAACTTGATCTTATTTTTTTGTAAAAAACGTCGTGTTGAAAATTTGAACTATCTAGCTCAACGCGTTCTCAAGCTAGAGAGCGCACGGACGGACGGACTTCCGTTTTTGAGATTTTTGAGTGATAATATTAACTTCTGTATCATTAATTTTTTTGTCTCCGAGTTTTATTTCTTAGCGTTACAAACTTTAGAGCAAAGTTATAATACTCTCAGATTTCATCTAGATTATAATCACGTACTTCTTTAATCGAAGAAAAATTTAGGCGGAAACGAATAGGTCGCGTTTCACAGTAACGAATTTCGTTACGCAGAAAATTTTTGGTTGGCTCCAGCCACTAGACATATCCATATCGAAATGTCGACCAATTCGAAAAAAAAATTCGGTCAGAAATTTTGAAATTTTCATACCGATTCTGAGCAAGCCGGCGACTATATTTCTGCGTGCCTGGTGTTACAGATTCGATTCGGTATGAGAAAAATTCGGAATTTTCGGCCTGCTGTGAGCGCATTCGTAGTGAGTGGATTTTATTTTTTTTTCGTGAGCAAAAAGGAGAGAGGGAGGATAAGGACACAAGCTTCGATTGCCTGCTGAGTTATGGCCGCCAGGTTGTTCAGACTCGATTCGATATGAAAATTGTGTTAGTCGTTTTTTTTTTCGATAGGACATTTTAAGTTGGTTGACATTTTTCCGCTTACTGCTCAGTTGAGTTTAGGGGAGCTTGATGGAGAGATATACTTACGGTAACGAGTTTCGTAATGCTTAAAATTCTTGGATGAGTCCAGCTATGTCAAAGCGAAGCGATTAGTTTTTCCTTGCTTTTTTTTGTTTCTTTTCTCACTCCATCGGCTTTTTTTTCCGCCCAGCTTTTCTTCTCGAGCTCGCGTCGCAGACTTCCTTGACTTCACTTCTTGTCTTCTTTTCACCAAATGTTATCTCTCGCCACTGAGCTCTTCTCCTACCTGGATAGAGCAGAAAAGGAATTCTTCGCCGAGCCGAATGATTTCCGGTATCTTGAATCGATGAATCTCATGAGTTTCACCGGTGGAAAGCAGGGCTGAATTTTTGGCACTCCAATCCCACAGGACTACGTCCAAACTAGTGTCCATTTGTAGACACAATTTGAATCGCCTAGCGGCTATAACCGAATATTTTTAAATTGGATACCGAGTCAAAGCGATCTGTTAGAAAACGACGTAGCAGATACGCTTATGCGTCTAGGATCTGCAAACATCAAGTCTACTAAGAATTCAGTCAATGTAGCACCAACGTGCTGAAGACTAGCTTCAAACAAACTATTTTGGATTCTTTCTTGGCGAGGTGGAGGCAGCTGAATAGCTGCAGAAAGGCTAAATCCTCTTGGGAAGAACCGAATAAAAATCGTTACAATTTTGTAAACATTTTTACAATGTAGTCGCTCTGAACTATTGTCGGCCTGATCACAGGTCATTACTTGCTAAAGCTGCATGCATTTAGGCTGCGGATCGCGAGCGACTGCCTTGCAGAGATTGCAAGGAAGATGAAGTATCTATCGAACATTATCATTGTCACTGTCCGCAAATCTCCAACAGTCGTCTTCTTTGCTTAGGCTCTAGATTCTTCTCAGAACTAGACGCCCTCAGAGCCGTCAAATATTCGAGCCTACTACGGTTCGCAAACCGAACCAAGTGGTTAGAACAAGATGAGTGATTTCCATCTAATAATCAATAGGGGGAGTACAATGCGCCCAACTAGATGGCTTCAGTGCATTATGGTTCACGGGTGGAGAAGGCTGTCTAAATGATACATAGGTCCAGATGGTATAAATATTGTTATAGATCTGGCAACCACGTAATATTTATCTACCCAGAAAAAGCCAGAAAAGTCGCGCAACATGTAAAAAGCCATAAACAAAGTTCCAGAACATTCTTGTTGAGACATACACCCACCCGACAGTATACAATTAAAGATCTAGCATTCTCCCGAATAGTCCCCACGACACCTGACGGAAGCTTCGAGAACTGGGCGAAAATTGTATATAAGCACGAAGCTCTCAGACCAGCAGTTAGTCAGTCAGCGACATCTGAACGAGAACGGTAGTGAAAGCGATAGAAAGCGAAATATCGTCGGTTTTGCCAGATAGTGTAAATTAAGTTAAAGTGCAAATAAGTAAAAAGTGCTAATTAAAGTGAAACGTGCGAATAAATAAATTATCCTTTATTTTTAAACGAATTGTGTTTTTCTTGAAATCCCGGCGAACCTCTAGCTCGCAACAATATGGAGGCGTAGAATAGGCCCACTGATGGTCTACATACATGCAGTGGTGTCCAACCCCTTTTAATTGCGACGATCCAGCATTTCATTACTTTTTTTAAATTTTAATTTAAGCGGCCGTACCTACCATCGGTCGATATCGATTTCAAATCATTTTGTCTACGATTTAAAATCGATGATTTTTTTTCTCTCTGAACACTTTTTCGTGTCGTAATTTGCTCGACTTCCAGCCAGTCGTACATGCTGTGATGATTATTTTTTCCACATCGATGCGGGAAGATGCGACTAAAGGAATGTGCAAGAATAAAGAGGAAGTGAAAATGAAAGCGGGTAAATAGGTCGAGAAGGAATAAGGAAAGAAAATGACCTACGAACTTTAATCTGCGACAACACATACAAAGAATGCAAGCGATCATCGAAAATGCGAAGGGAAAAAGACAAATCTCTTGAGAGCATACAAACATCTTGCAAAAAGAGACCAACCGATTGAATAATCGGCGCGGACCAACCTCTGCTCTGGTCGCCGTCTCAAGGCATACTGAGCATCAATTTTCACTGCGAAATTTACTGATTAATTTTCAAACAATTATGATGTATTTTTTAGGAAAACTAATATCGAACTCATTGAATAAGCTTAACAACATTCTATTCTTCGCTATCAGTGTTAAAAAAGTTCATAGTCATCAGTTTTAATACATAAATTTGAACAAAAAAAAATCAATAAGAAACGCTCTTTTTTAACTCCATTTATTATTAACAAAACTTATAAAAATCGAAAATGTTCTTCCGTCAAGCACTTGTCGCAACCTTTTTCTATTGTTATTGCAAAAAATATTATATAGTCGTCGCCTGACTTAAAGGTGATAAGTCGCATCGAAAAGTACTGTTTTTCTCATTTTTAAAAAACCGAACTCGGAGTTATGCTCTAAACTTTTTCCTAAACATAATTTTAAAAATTTGTTTCCAACATGCTATTGTAAAATTAACAAGGATTCAAATTATAAAAACAAATTTTCATTATATTGTGTGTTTTGTCAGGAATGTCTGTGCGAAAATAGCCATTTTTGCACGAAATTGTCATTTCGGTATGGATGGCCCCTTAAGGATAAATTCGTATTTCTTAGGATAATACGCCATAGATCGTTTTCAATCTTCGTCAATTGCTATGATAGCGAAATTTCACCTCAATAGCTCTGAATTTCTGCACTAAAGAAAAATCCCTCTAGTTTCGGTGTTACTTAGAAAAAACAAAACAAATTTCGTTAATTCCTTACATTTAGCGCTAATAACACATGGCGTGACAACATTTTCAACATTATTTTCGTATAACAATCCAATCATACATTTTGCATTGCACAATACAAACGAATTGCGATTGCGATCCATCATGCAACATTTTAAGCTGTAGATTTGTTTCAATAAATTTTCCTTGATTTACGTTCCATTCGTCCTTCGTGCAGTAATAGTTAGCTCCGAAAAATATGTGTAGGTCATGTGATTATTTTTAACTCTTAGTTGCATTCACACGATGCCATTAAGGCGGCCATTGCAATTAAATTTTCCGTTTAAAATGGTAAATATGCAGGTAATGGTCATGAATTTAAAGTTGGTATCATCCTTATCCTTATCGCTTATAGATCAACAAGTTTATATTTTAAATATGCTTTTAAGTTATTAGGGAGCATTAAGACCGGAGCAATTTATTGACCATGGTTTCAATATTTGCCTCTGATTTTCAGTTAGTTGATGGTATTTTGTATTCGATGCATATTTTCAAATGCTCTTCGGAATTTTAAGAATAATGAAAGTATCAATTGAGTTAGTGTTTCTGATGTGCTTGATATTATTGAAATTGTGCAAATTATCGAAAACCAGTATTGTAGATTTTCCAAAAATCGTCTATGGAAACGATTTGGCTCGTGCAGTTATCGAAATTTTCCACAGCTATATGATTACGTGGACGAGTACGATAGATGTGACCATGGTCGCCGAAGATGAAGTGTCGAATCGTCGTCAACTCGACACTCTCAATCATATACTTTATAAGAGTTACGGATCGAAGACCTTTACTGTTGAATATGCCGATGATCTGTCGGCGAGGCATCATCGAACCTACAATCTTTTCCTTGTGGACAGTGTTAAGTCCTTTATGAGCATATATTCCGTAATGAACGAGACGACGTTCAATATGAAGGGATATTATGTTATTATTTTGTCGCGAATGGAACCCAAATACTACACGGTTATTAAGGAAATTCTCGAGAAATTGTGGGAAATTTTCGTTGTTCATGTCGTTGTAGTTACCGAACATAAGCTAAAGGATCGCATTAATATGTACACCTACTACCCGTTTGCGAAAACTCATTGTCGCGACATAATTCCCGTACTGTATAATACCTACAAAGATGGTGAGTTTCAACGGAACGTAACAGCTTTTCCGGCGAAATTTCGGAATTTCCATGGATGTCCTTTGAACGTTGTCACTTGGCAAAATGCGCCGTTTATTCTTTTGAAACTGCTGAGAAATGGGACACTTTATCCGGATGGAATCGATGGCAAGGTATTGCGAGTCTTGTCGCAAAGATTGAATTTCACGTGGTCGCTCAAAATCCCAACAGTGAAACAAAAACGAGGAATGATTTTTTCGAATGGCACAACAACTGGTGCGA
Organism: Chorisops tibialis; assembly: GCA_963669355.1. Classification (NCBI taxonomy): domain Eukaryota; kingdom Metazoa; phylum Arthropoda; class Insecta; order Diptera; family Stratiomyidae; genus Chorisops; species Chorisops tibialis. Next base: position 13,095,909 of record OY770264.1, on the reverse strand, counting down.
TTAATATGGTAAGGTTTTTGGTATCTTAAAGTATAACGTGGATAAATTGGCCACTTCAATTAAGTTTTCACGGAATTACAAAAGAATCTAAATCTCCAATATTGCAGATAACTGATGGCGATGGAGACCTAACGATTTGTGGCTACGGGTACACTCACATCAGAGCTGTACATATGACGGCCAGTGTTAGTTACTTTTACACGGATATGATTTTCGCTGTACCCATTCTTTCAACCTACAGTTCATTCGAAAGGCTCTTTTTTCCGTTCAAATACATAATTTGGTCGGTTATTGCATCTATTTTCATCGCAACCTTTATAACGACCACTATACTGAACATCCTGGGCCGGAAGTATATCGACTTTGTTTCAGGACCCCGCAACAGCTCATCGACTTTGCAAATGCTGAATGTCTATTTCGGTGGTTCGGTTCCGCAGGTTCCACGACGGAACTTTGCTCGAACACTTCTGATCATTTGGATTTCGACAAGTATCGTTATTCGTAGCTCGTATCAAGGATCCTTATTCAAATTCATTCAATCGAAGCAAACTAGGTCGGCATCCAGGACTCCACAAAGCTTGATCGAAGATGGCTTTACATTCCATTTGCCAAGTTCTTTGAATTCGATCGTTGATAATTTGAAACTTAAGAAAGGACAGTAAGTTAAAATCAAGGTAAATAGCATATTGTACTCTTATTGACCAATGTCGTTCAGGGTTATCTTCATGGACGGTAACACCATGTTCTATCTACCGAAACTGTACGATCCTGATTTTCGTGGTGTTGTTGTAGACACGGAAGCAATCCTTGCGTATTACAATAGCAAAAACAGGGATAAGCCGCTTATTAAGCCGCTACGAGAAGCTCTCTTTCATTTTCCAGTGTCAATTTTTTACAAGAAAAATTCCTATTTGACCGATCCGTTTGATAAGGTCCTACTGAATTTTATGGGCAGTGGATTGGTCAATTTTTGGCGATTACAGGATATCAAACGAACGAATAAGGATAGTAATGTTCATGAACCGATTAGTATGACGGCAACCGATTTAATTGGATGTTTTGAAATATGTGGAATATTTTTAGTTTTATCAATTGTAGTTTTTATTTTGGAGTTATTTGCTGCTAAGATACGTTGCATAAAAAAATTTATAGAGTTTTACACTTACTAAAAGTTAATTGATTTTCATCTATTAATTTTAAGTCGAGATTAGCGAAAGCTGAGATTATCCTTTGCAATAAACTTGTTATAATTGTTCAGATCTCGATTTTTATTCGCATCTAGCTAATAAGTCAGTTAGAGTGTTGCTTAGTGGGTAGCGTGTTGGTCTACAATGTGAAGGTCTGGAGTTCAATCCCGGTTGACGTAAAATTTTAGCACACTACTTACGTGGAAATACCTTGACCACCTCAATCTGTGGAAATGAAAATTCGCATATACGAAGGGCTAACAACCCTCTCAGAGTAACAAACAAATGTTAAGGTAAAAGAAAAGATTTCCGGATTCTACACTGTTACGCTTTATTATTCTTGACGTTTCGGTCTCTGCTGAGACCTTTATCGAACTAATCGACAATTACAAAAGACTATTATTTTATACAGAATGAGGTTAATTTAGTGTGGAAAGGCACGTGGCACAACCATCGTGCCAAAGCTATTTTGAAGAAAGCGAGTCAGCAGTTCTTGAGGAACGACATCAAACTCAAGAGAACTAAGCTGAATTACCTCAATAAAGAAGCTCTATCCCTTCACCTTCTCCTCGGTAGCCTTCCACTGAGGGATACCTTTAATTAATTTGATTCTTTCAGTTCAGAACGCAGAGAAGCAGAATTCATCAAGAAGAAAACGACACAGGAACGGAAATTCCGGAGTTTAGAATCAACATTAGAAGCAGCGCAACCAATGAAGACGAGAAGCAACAACGTAGTAGTCAATCTTTCATTAATGCAATTAAATAAGGAACAAGAGGATGTGCTAAGCAAAGGATTCAACTTCGTGCTTATTCCAACAAGTATTCCAACCGAAGAAATCATTCAGCAAATAGAGCCGGCAGTCAGAGGTCTTTCGCAAGCAATTGAAACCAGACACGAGGTCTCTTACATCATCAAGCGAGCAATGCCACCTGCAACAAATATCCCCCCGAAAGAACGGAAACCTTTAAAGGAGCTTAAGCAAATGAAGGAGACAGCGATTATGCGAGCGGACAAAGGAAACACAACGGATACGAGATATTCTGCAAACAGGACCATATACCGAAATAAAGAGAGATCCAATCGCTGGCCTCCACCGGAAATTAACCCTATCCATCAAGAAAAATCCAATATTAGCGGAGAAATATGCAAAATTGATCCCTTCAGACCTTGATACTCCAAAAATATACGGACTTCCAAAACTGCACAAGGAGAATACCCCGCTTCGACTCATCGTCAGTTCGGTACAATCACTTACCCAAAAACTGGCGAAGGCTCTCGCGACTGAGTTACGCCCACTAGTAGGTAACACATCGCGCTCTGTTAAAAATTCCGCTCATCTAGTAGAGACCCTTCAAAAAGTCAACTTGGAACCAACGGATATTTTAGTCAGCCTAGACGTGGAACCACTGTTCACCAATATCCCGATTAAGGACACCTTAAGTATCATCAAGAAACTCATTCCGCACAACTGATATGACTTAATAGAATTTTGTTTAAATAACACTTTCTTTTCAGCTCTAGGGAAACTCTATAAGCAAACGGTAGGAGTGGCAATAGGATCTCCAATTTCACCTGTGGTAGCGGAAATTTTCATGGAGGAATTGGAAAAAAACGCACTGGGCCCCACTATCACCGAAATTGTATCTACGGTATGACACTTTTATCATTTGGCAACATGGGAAAGAAGAGCTTGACAAATTTTTATCTCACCTGAACCCACACCACGAGAAAATTTAGTTTACCATGGAAACAGAAAGCAACGGCAAATAGCTATTCTTGGATGTTCTCGTTGAAAGGAATGATACGTCGCTAAGCTTCGGGGTACATATGAAACCAACTCACACCAACAGATATCCCCACGCTCATTCATATCACCACCCAAGCCAGAAAACAGGCGTACTGAAGATCCTAATACACAGAGCTCGACGCATAACTGAAGGAAATCCGGGCAGTCTACGAAAGGAAAAGGAACAGTTGATCGGGCACTCACAGCAAATGGATACAAAGCTAGCGAAATAAACAAAGCGTGGAAACCGATCCATACAAGGACAAAAGAACAGGAAGACACTGATGACAGGAATACAGACAAACGATGGGTAAAACTATCTTACATCCAGGGCACGACGGATAAGATAGGAAAAATACTTCGAAAACCCAACATCAAGACAATATTTTCTACCCCGACCGGAAACCAGCAGGACAAAAAACCATTGGGGACTGAAGGAGTGTATAAAGTACCTTGTAGCTCATGCGATAAAGTGTAAATAGGAGAAACAGGCCACACAGTCCAAACAAGGATCAACGAGAATCAACGATGCACACGGGAAAACCAAATACAGTCATCAGCGATCGCGGAACATTCAACGACGGAGGACCATAAAATCGATTTCGACAATGTGCAAATTCTCGCCAGGACAAATCAATGAATAGTACGAGAAGCAATTGCAATTTCTAAGCATCCACAGAGCTTCAACCGAGACACCGGATACAAGTTATCAGCAGTTTGGTTACCTGTCTTAAAATTTTGTAAGAACAAAATCCGAACCCGGAAATCCTTAACTAATTTAACCACCTGATACTAAGTAACTAACCTTAATTAACTATGTTAACCCGAAATTATCCTTCCCACCCCCAATAAACCCCATTCTGTGAAAAATAATCAATCAATCAAATTCCTGTTAAGACCCCCTATAGAGGCATTGGACAGAAACAACTCTCTTCCACAAGGCACGATCCTGAGCGTCGGCTTTAAGCTGTTGCCAGGACTTGTCTGTTCCTGCTCAACTGCTTCCTCAAAGTATTACCGATCCACTGTCACTTCCGCCTTTGACTCTCAATACCTATTTTAGTCTGGCCAGTTGTACTCTAAAGTTCGTCATTGAAGATCACTTCTGGCCAGAATATTCCTAAATGCGTCAGACGAAAGTCTGTAGTATTTTGGTAAATCGAACGGTCACTTTCCAAGTAGCACAACCATGTAACAACATATAACAGCTTCACGCGAAGAGAGATCTCCCTTAACCTCCAGAAAGGGGAAAGGATACCGAAGGCCTGACGAGCTTTATTTAGATGAGCCTCAATATCCATGCTGACAATGCTTCTGGGATAACAAAAATCTTGCACCTCTTCAACATCGGTGTGCTTGCGATCGAACCCATGTGCATGTACTTGGTTTTACGCACATTTATTTTCAGTCCCGCCTCTTTGCATTTAGAATCCAACGAGCGAACATTTGACTCTAAGTCCGAACGGTTATGTGCAAACAAACACACGTCATCAGCATAATTGAGGTGACTTAAGATATTAAATAGTCTCCAATGAAGACCTTTACCTTCCCCATCTTCCAGTGCAGCTTTCAAGATGTCATTTAGTACCACCAGAAACAGGGCTGGTGATAATATGCAACCTTGTCTGATACCCGTTGGCACAGGGAAGCTCTCAGATAGCTCTCCTCTATGCAAGACGCGACACCTTGCATCTTCGTAGGATTCTTTAATCATAGCTATGACCTTATCTGGAATACTTCTCTTACGCAAAGCATTCCATATGTAAACTCGCTTTACGCTGTCTTCTCGAAGTCCACAAACATGAGATGTAGTGGCAAAATCATTTCGGCTGACTGCTCCAATATTATCCGTAGGGTATTTGTGTGGTCAGTACAAGACGACCCCTTACGGAATCCAGCCATATAAACTTTGAGAGTGCTCTCCACAACATTACTAATCCTATTGAGAATTACCTTAGCCATGACTTTCGATACGGCAGTAAGTAAACATATACCACGCCAGTTGCCACAATCCCAAAGGTCGTCCTTCTTCGGAATTTTCCCAATGACGCCCTCCTTCCATTTAGTTGGATATCTTCCTTCATTCCATACCCCAGTGGGAGGAGTATATCGGCTGTCATTTCCGGGTCCGCTTTGAGGAGTGTAAAATAATAGTCTTATTCTGCCTGTGTATAAATTTCCGAGCCGAAAAATAAACGACCTTCATTACGAAGAAGTCTAATGCAGAGAATTGCTTCAACCTTGCAAAAAGATTGTCCAATAATACCACAAGGACCCTACAAAACAAATTATTGTCAGTATCTATGAGATCCGGTAAAAATATTTTGGTAGCAGCTGCAATATCATTTGAATAAAATAATTTCATATCGTCACCCCTTCGACCATCTACCATACAAGAAATGATAATTTCTTAAACTCTTAGAAGACTCTATTTCATCTAAAGGATCACATAGTTGAGGTTTACCCTTAACCACAGTTTTATTAGGCTTATGAATTAATATTTTTTTAGGCCAGGGATGTAAACATCTTTCACGATGAAAAGTTTGAAAGCAGTAGGAGCACTCAGTTTCTGAGGGTCAGAGCGACTTAAATTTGCAAGGTCTGGACTTATTTTTTAAATTTTTTTGCTAATGAACAAAACTTTGAAATATTAAACTCGATTCTTACACTTTCGTATGAGTATAGAAGTGTATTTTATCACGTCGAATACATTTTCTGAATTCTAAAAACTTTGCCATTTGCTCAGCACATACATATCATTTTAAATGAATTATGTCATAGCCACATATAATCAAAGCTCATTAAGCAATAATGTCTAAATTAGGGATCCATTAGATGGCAATTTTCGTTGAAAGTCGAGATTTTGTTCATTACGGACTTCTGATGAATAAATTTTCCGCAAGGAAAAACATAATGGAAACTAGAACCAACTAAATTCTAGGCTATATCAAATAACTTCAGTCTGTATTGCAAACTTTTCATCAAAATGTCTCTCGTATTTTCTCTAATATTAATGTCCGGTTTAGTTTGTGGACATTTAGACAAGTACATTTTAAATGAGGAAAAATTTGTGGTAGTTGGAAATCTCGTCTCCGACATTATCCATAAATATTTTCCTTCGAATTGTAAATCACTCAAGATAACGATTCGAACAACCTCAAAGGAAGGAAAATTGATCCAAGAATATTTTCTTCAAAATATCCTCCTGCAACTTAAAAAGTTCTTTGTCGTACGTATTGAAAATAATTTCACTTTAATCCAACGGTTTACACAACGATATTATAGTTTGTTGCTAATTGAAGATGTAAAATCACTTCGAAAGATCTTGAGAAGTGTTATGAAGGGAACGTACAATTATAAAGGGCGTATCATTATCTTACTCCTTTTTAAGAATGATATGAATGCCATATTTTCCGAACTTCATGAATTCCAGATAATTAATGTTACAGTTTTGATTGTTGAAGAAAATCAAATTTCGATTCATACCTATTTTCCTAATTCAAATCCGTATAATTGTTCCGATTTGGTCGTAACACGAATCGATTCATTCAATTTTAAAACACGATCTTTCGCTATGAATGTGAATCCTTACCCGCGAAAATTGGATAATTTTAATATGTGTCCTGTGAGAGTTTTACTAGTGCATAATCCACCGTGTGTCATTATTGATGATAAGAAAAAGGAACTTGTCGGTCAGATCGCTGGCGTTGAAGGTGCTATTCTTAAGGAAATGGCGAAAAAAAGAAATTTTACAATTGAGGGTATTAGAGTACCGATCGCGAACTATCCATGGGGAACAATTGATGAGAATGCTGTCGCAACAGGAACATTGGAACTGGTAAGTACTTCTATCTATAGATTTAAAGCAAATTATTAGAGATACTTACAGTTCAATCTTCGCTACAAAATTTTTTCAAGTAAACAAACGTCTCATTTGTTCTACGACCTCCAATCTATTTACAACAATTTCAGAAAGATTCAATCAATTAATTTCCTGTTAAGACCCCATATAGGGGCAAATGACAGAAACAGTTCTCTTTCGAAAGGTGCGATCCTAAGCATCTGCAGGACTTGTTTATTTTTTAGGCTTCATGCTCAATTGCTCGCTTCCATTTGCATTTCGAGGTTTTTGGAGATGTTTCCCTCTGGTTTCCTCATGTAACCGATCCACTGCCACTTCCGTCTTTGAATCTCAGTATCTATTTCAGTCTGTTCAGTTGTACTCCAAAGTTCATTGTTGGAGATCACATTTTGCCAGAATATCCCTTAAATGCGTTGGAGGCATTGGTTCACGAAAGTTTGCAATTTCCAAGTAAGCTTATCAGCCACTTTCCACGTAGTACAGCAATTTAACAGCACGGATTTAACGCATGGCAAGAGACAATAAAGAAATTGCCCAAGGGGATAGCACATTGACTGCACAGACCTATAGGGGCTGTCCTTAAGGTGGGGTACTATCTCCACTTCTTTGGTCAATTGTAGTAGATGAGCTCCTAGGCAATAGGATATGCCGATGACCTTGTCATTATCATTAGAGGCAGATACGATTCAATAATATCGGAAAGGATACAATCAGTCTTAGAGGTGACAATGAACTGGTGTCAGTCTAAGAACTTGAACATCAACCCAAGTAAGACTGAGATATTACCATTTACAAAGAGAAGGAAAACCCACATCCTACAATAAATAGAACACCATACCCTTTTCAAATGATGTAAAATATCTAGGTGTCATACTGGTTAGTAAACTCAACTGGAACAAACATATAGACTCATGCCAAAGCATTAAAGGCACCTTGGGCCTGTAAAAGCTTATTTGGCAGAAAAAAAAGCCCAAAATAATTTACTGGTGTTACATCGCAATCATTCTTCCAATAGTCACATACGGATCAACAATATGGTGGACTAAAATTTTACAACGAAAAGCACAGCTTACGCTACAAAAAATCCAAAGGCAAGCTTGTCTTGGTGTCACAGGAGCAATTAAGACCTGTCTTACAGCGGCAATGAAAATGTTCCTAAGCATCTCTCCGATACATCCCCAAATAAAAAAGGAGGCTATAAAGGGGGTGTTACGTATACAGAGGAAAAACAATTAGGGGAACAAAGGGGATTTCAGAGCTCACCTCAAAATCCTAAAAGACCCAAAAATAGAGGTTCTAGCCTCCACACTATCGGACGCTATGCCGACAAAATTCGTCTTTGAAGCCACCTTCAAATTTATAATCAGAGAACTCAAGGACTGGCAGTCCATGGTACCTGAAAGAGGAGAGGAATCAACCCTCTGGTATACAGATAGCTTGCGTACCTCTGAGGGGACAGGAGCCGGAGTCAAAGGTCCTAACTTCTCGGTTTCAAATCCACTCAGCAAAGAAGCCACAATCTCCCATGCTGAACTAATTGCAATAAAGCTATGCTTCCAAGAGAATATAATGAGAGCTCATCGCAACAAATCGATTTATATCCTATTGGATAGTCAGGCGGTTCTCAAAACCCTAGCATCCAATAAACACGTATCGAGGATAGTTTGGGACTGCTTTCAAAACATAATCATCCTGGGGAAAAGGAATGATGTAACCTCAATATGGTCATATGGGAATTGAGGGAAATTAAGAGGCTGTTCACCTTGCCAAAAACAGCACAGGGACAAACTTTATTGGTCCAGAGCCATTCTGCGGAAAAGGGCACTCCAACCCCATACTATTAAAGTGGGTTAAACAAGAACATAAAATCTACTAGAATAGACTTCCAGGCTTCTCAATCTCAAAAAAACAAAGTAGTGGATATTCTAAAATTCAGCAAGAGTACTTTAATCGGCCTAATAACGGGCCACAGTGGAGTAAACCACCACCTCAAAAATATGGGCTTAGCTGAAACCGACATTTGTTGCCTCTGTCTCGAAGACTCAGAAACGACAGTACACATCCCATGTCACTATGAAGCAGTAGCTAGAAAGGGACACAATCTTCTTGGTAACCAAGGAACGAGCCAACATGGCTCCCTTAAAGATACTGAGATTAATGGAGCAGTTGCACCAGCCAGCATGATTAAGGTGCATTTAAAGGTCAAAATGGCAAAATCAGTGTAACGAAATAGAGTGCGCCATTGCGCCAACAGATAATGGGCTTCCTCCATGGTTACGAGAAAACACCATCATTAAATAGCCGTAATGAAAGAGTCGAAAAAAGGAAGACGGGTACACGTTGCTCATCGGCACAAACTTAAGCCCCACGTTAGGCGCCATTGTAACGAAATGGTTGACTCCATTTTGCCAACATAATGGCCATACCCCGGACTTGCGAGCAAGGTGAGGACGTGTGAAGACTTGTTTAGGTTTCACCATCTTTTATTATGAGGAGACCTTGCTTCAGGAAGTTCAGGTGACTGATTGATTTGCCTAAAGCAGGCCAAAAAAAGTACCGATAGGCAAAGAGCACCCCTACCGTTTTTCCCACTTTCATCATAGCTCTTCAAGGATGGTGTACTTTTAGCGAGCAAATCCCTTTCCTCGCGCGCCCAGCCCTGACTTTCCGTACTGTTTCAATCCAGATGTTTGCATCAAACCTGCGCTCACTATTTCATATCCTTTTCATGACTTTGTCGCAATTGAAGAAAAATAATTGTTAAATTTCTGTCGTAATTCCATTAAAATATTGTCCGTCCTGTTTATACTCTAGATGGAATCTGAGAGTATTATAAGTTTGCTCTAAAGTTTGTAACGCCAAGAAATAAGGCTCGGAGAAAAAAATGAATGATACAGAAGTTAATATTATCACTCAAAAATCTCAAAACCGGATGTCCGTCCGTCCGTCCGTCCGTCTGTGCGCGCTCTAGCTTGAGAACGCGTTGAGCTAGATAGTTCAAAATTTGTACACGTCGTTTTTGACAAAAAGTAAGGTCAAGTTCGTGAACGGGCCAAATCGCTCCACCCCTTCTACCCCCTCCCATACAAAATGCCACAATTGCGCAATTTGACAATTAACGGATTTGCTCAAAAAGTATAAAAGCTATTGGCCTGAAATTTAAAATATGTTACTTTTATGATAATATCGATCTACCATATAAAAATTATGCGTGTCCTCCCCGTCCTTCTACCACCTCCCATACAAACTGTACTTTTTCATGAAATACTCTAAACCAATTTACTCAGTGCCTATAAGATTTAGCGGACTGAAATCGAGCACCAAATATTAATTTAAAATTGTTAGTAATATTAAAAAAAAATTATACGATTAGCTTTACCCCTTCTACCCCCTCCCATACAAAATGACACAATTTTGAAATTTGACAATAAATGAATTTACTCAAAAAGTATAAAAGCTATTAATCTGAATTTTAGGATATATTACTTTCATAATGGTATAAATCTACAGTAGAAAAATTATTTTCGTCCTCTTTCTCCTTCCACCCCCTCCCATACAAACTACACTTTTTCATGAAATGCTCTAAGACAATTTTCTCAGAACATATAATATTTATCGAGTTCATATTTTGTAATAAATACTTAATTAGTATTATCACTAAGATCAGAAGAAAATATTTGATTAGCTTCGCCCCTTCTACCCCCTCCCATACAATATGACACAGTTTCACAACTTCACAAAAAATCTATTTTCTTGAAAAGTATGAATGTTACTGGTCTAAAATTTAAGAGATGTCAATTTTATGATATTCTTAGTTATTTCTAAGAAAATCACTAAAATCCCTCCACTCTTTCTACCACCTCCCATACAAACTGTACATTTTCACTAAATCTAACACACTAATTTTCTCAGTTCGCATTCAATTTTTGGAGTAAGCATTTTGTATGAAACATTTTTGTAGCTACCTTAGCATGATGGGGAAAAAATTAGTTCAATGCTATCACCCCTTCTAACACTCCCCATACAAAATTTCTTGGGATCACAAAAAATTCTATTTCATCTAGAGTATAGTAAGATTGCGTTTTACGCGCAATCGTAGCCCTGTTATGTTTTTTTTTTTACGGCCGTCGAAAATAACTTAGGGGGTCACCCTTTAATGCTCGATGCACAGTTAAGTCGACACGGGTACGGGGAAACAAGTGGATAGAGGAAAATTAGCAGGGAAATACAGGAGGGAAGATTTTGAAGTGGCGGTGAACGTTGTTCTTAAATTGCTGAAGATTGTATCCCGTTGGAAAGAGATTGCCTGGTAATGAATTCCACAACACTGTCGTCCGAGAGATGAAGGACTGCCTAAGCTTCACTGATCTCCGCGGCAAGGGCTTCACGGTGTGCTCGTGTGAGCGTGGAGCTTGGCGAGTATTTCGGGGGCATTGAATGTAGGTGGTAAGGGCTTTTAGTTCCTTGCTGCATTTACCATGGAAGTATCTATAGTAAATGCAGAGTGCATCGATATTTCGACGATCCTCGAGGGAGTCAATTGAGGCCGATATAGCTTTATCTCCAATTAATCGGAATGCATATTTCTGGATACGGTCAAAAAGGGCCAGATGTGATGTTGGGGCCCCAGCCCAAACATGTGAGTTGTACTCTAGACGTGGTCGGATATAAGCCTTATAGATGGTAGCTAGTTCGGTGGCAGAGAAGTATTTCTTACACTTCCGCAGAATACCTAGGCGTTTCGAAGCATCAAGAGCGACTTCGTAAATGTGTTGGCTCCAATCTAGGCGATTGTTAAGTTTTACACCTAGTAATGTAAAATCTGCAGAAGGTGGAGTCTGTACGCCATTCAAGGACATATTAGTGACCGACATCGGAACGATATGTTTAAGAGATAGATGACAGGACTGCGTTTTAAAGGCATTAAACTCTACTCTGTTGTTTCTGCCCCATTCCAGGATTAAACTGAGGTCAGAGTTCATTAACTGTATCGACTCATTACGACAAGAGGCCACCGATATCGGACGAGCGTTCGCAGGAGAGTCGAATTGGTAGGTGTTATCTAAAGTGCTGTCATCTGCGAAACAATGAATAGGATTGAGAGTAGACGACAGAAGGTCGTTTATGAAGACTAAAAAGAGAGTGGGAGATAAAACTGAGCCCTGAGGGACGCCAGAATCAATAGGAAAGGGTGCAGAAGTTACTCCGTCTAGTACGACTCGAATAGAGCGCTCGGAGAGGAAATTCTCAAACCATTGAAGAAATAGAGTGTTCAAACCACAGGCCTTTTGCTTGGCTAGGAGGCATTTGTGCCACACTCTGTCATTCGGGACTTTCCAGATCTTAGAAAAGCACCCTGAAGAGTATGAAAGATGGTAGAGATTACAAAGAGGTTTAGCTAGAGAGGAAGCGCAATTTTTAAGGACAATAGGGGGGTATGCCATCTGGCCCAGCAGAGTTGTGAATATTGAGCTCTTGTAGGATCCTGGAAATAACCCTGGTTCGAAAACGAAGAGGTGGCATCGAGAAACCAGAGTACGGTAAGTACGGAGGACTCTGGCTCGACTGTGGAAGCTTCGAGTTTCTAGCGAAGTTTGCTGCCAAAAGGTTTGCTTTTTCAACAGGATCAGCAACGGTTCGGTCACCATCAAGAAGAGGAGGTGTTGAAGATGTGCTGAAATTCTGGTTGGCTGATTTCACAAACGACTAGAAAGATCTTGAGTTTTTGGGAATCTCAATGATCTTAAGTCGGCGTTTCCGATCATGTTCGATTTTAGCTCGCTTTAAAATTTTATTGCAGGCATTTCTTGCCACCTTTAATGAGTTCTTAGTTTCTAACGTCGGATTATTGCGAAAGGTAACAAAAGACTGCTTTTTGGCTCTAATTGCTTCGAGGTACTCATTGTTAAACCATGAATCACTTGCAGGTCTGATCCTTTTGTATTTAAAATTTATCAAATGTAGCAATTTTACACACAATAGTGATTCAGTGATTGTTCAGAAATTTTTCGCACAATTTCATTAGAAATGTTTATATTCTTATTGTCACAGAAATGTGTAGTTAACATGTCTCGGAGCACTGATATCTTTTTTTCGCCTACGATAATGTAACGGACGAAGTTTTTGTCACACAATTTCTGGCAAGAAATTTCATAAATTTATTCTCAAAAGTCACACATTTAAAGTCTTTTGTCACACAATTCTGTCGGAAAAAAGTTTTCTTATGGCATTGCCGTCAGGAATCTTGTGGTATTTGATGTGGGCTTTCAATACAAAACTATGGCAAGATTTACGTCGTATGGAAATACACTAAATAGTTACCCTGTGCAATATGTTTAAAGATTTTTGTTTTGGCTTTCTTTCTGACGATTAAAAGAGATCAACCTTCGACAGCAAAATATGCATCAAGTCCCTATTGCTGTATGGTTATAATAAACGAAGGCAAACATTTTGTAGCAACGAATGAGTCACAACATCTTCTTGGAAGCATGCAAATGTTCAGCCAGTCAAAAAAAAAAGAAGAACGCATTAATCTCGCTAAATATTGCCCAATAACAATAACCTCATTTTCGACGGTCATGGAAAAAATCATCAACAATAGAATTTAGGAATATTTCAACAACAATGATATTATTCACGACAAACAGTAAGGATTCCGGAAAAAAACGTTCCACAGAAAACCTTTTAACCACCCTCACAGAGCATTGGAATAAAATCATTCACCAGTTTGGTGAATCTTGTATTGTTGTTCTTGATATTTCCAAAGCTTTCGACAGATTGAGGCACAACGCCCTTTTAGCCAAACTTAAAGCTATAGGTTTGGGCGAGTCCCTTTTTCCTGTACTGAAAGATTTTAGCCAATCGTTCAGTGAGTGTCGCTGGTGTTCCTCAGGGTTTGGTTCTTTCTCCAACCCTTTTTCTTATATTTATTAATGACTTGCTATCTTCAACTATTAATCTTATACATAGCGTCGCTGATGACAGCACATTAGAGTTCTCCTTTCACTTCAACACTCCGTCCTTAGCCCGATGTGAAACGATTTAATATCGCCAATGCATCTAAATATTTGGGTTATCTATAAAACGAGTACTTTCTTCACAGTCAATAGGTCGTGGTTCAATTCTCACTCCAGGCAGTAGATTTTTTAAGCACATATTTTTCAGTTGCTTCTGGCAATGAAAAATTATTTGAAATAAAATGGGTAAATGATGTAAAAGTGAAACAGTTCCACTTCAAGAAGGTGTACATACTCAGTAGATGGTTTCTGTTCGATTCTATCATTCAGCCACCCATAACATCTGCAAATATTTGTCAGTAGCAGCCAGTACAACTGAAAAAATATACCACTCATTATGGCCGTTCTCACTCTCCTTCCCCTACCTTCCCAATCCCATGATTGTGTTTGTGCATTGCACTTAAAGGCTGAAATTGCCTATAACATAAGTCATCAGGTCAAAAACGCTGTAAAAACTCCTTCACCGCTTCTGGATTAATAACAATTTATTTGGCCTATATTAGACCACGTCTTGAGTTTAAAGTAGTGATGCGGGAATTTTTAAACCTTAACTTCCAAAATTTATTATTGATGTTAGGTTTAATTTATTAAAAATAATAAAGAGCGGATTAGCTGGTGCCTCACGAACTTCACCTAACGAGCCGCCACTGCCCTAAATCTTCTGTATCGCTGCTACAAAGCAGATTGAATGAACAAAATCTGTAATATCTTACCAACTTGCATGACTTTATTCCGTAATACTCGAGCTGCTTCACGCGCTCATAAGTATTCTCTCAAATCTATCTTCGGTCGCACTGTCAAATTTTGTGATTCACTTTTAAACGGACTGTTCGAAAAAAAAAAAAAATTGGTAGCAACTATGAAAATGATGCGAAACATTTAGTTCAATCCCCTCACCTCTTCTATCACCTCCCATACAAGGTCTGATAGATTCTGAAAGTTTTTTAATAATAATTTATTTACAGTTCCTCAATATTAATGCAGATTTAGCTATCGGTGGTTATATTTCGGAAAAGTTATCGAATCCCCTTATAAGTGTTGAATCATTGCATCTTTATACCGATATAGTAATTGCAATACCGCGAAAGAGCAGCCATAGTGTCCTTATTGATCTCCTTGCGCCATTTTCAAACTCGTTATGGATTTTAAGTTCGACAATAGCTATTGTAAGCTTGACCGTGATAATTTCTTTACGTTATGTTAAAAGGAAAAGAAGAGATTTTCTGGTCGGTCGAAACGTTCGAAATCCTGCAATTAACTTAATCACTGTATGCCTCGGTGGAAGCCTTCATCGTAAACCTGGACGAAATTTCGCCAGAACTCTGTTGATATTTTGGATTGTATTAACCCTAATACTGCGAACTGCATATATTGGACGGCTCTATGAAATATATCAATCAGACGATCGGAAATTTGCATTAGATACATTGGAGAAAATTGAAAAAAGCGATTATTCGGTGCTGGCAGAGAATCAAATTTATGCCATTTTCAAGAAGTATGCAACGTTCGTAAGGTAACTTGTGATTCGTTTTCAATGTTATTATTTTATTTTATTTTACTATTTACTAGGCTTACTTGCGCCACTGACAGGATTTCTGTCCTACTGGAGAAACTGCTTGATCCGAATCGCAAGGAAGTTTTGATTACGACTCTTTCGAATGTAGAATATTACAATGCAGAACGACAAAGCAAGGACTTGTTTGCGAACACCATCATAATATCGAAGGATCCACGAATACCGATTACTTACATGGTTGTTTTCAAGAAAAATTCATATTTACAATTGTCATTTAAGGAAGATATAAGTCGTTTTGCAACATCAGGATATACAGGAGCATGTTACCGACGTCTTGTTGATTTCAAATACATTCAGCGTTCTAGAATAATTTCTTTAGAGTTGAAGCATTTAAATGGAAGTTTTACTGTTTGGTACAGTGGCGTCCTATTTGCCACTGTTGTGCTAGTTTGTGAAATTTTTTGGCATAAATTAAAGATGTAAAACTGATATCAAATAACAATGCTATTTTTTTTATTTCAATAAATAATATTTTACAATTGTTAATACAATTTTAGATCAAAATTTAAATGGTATTGCTAGTATTAAAATGTTGCAATACGAAAACATTAATTAGTGTTCTTTTTTCTAAAGGCTCTAAGCAAATTGAATTACAATTATATTATAGCTAATTCTATACTAAAATAATAAACAAAATCAAGATTTCAAATCAGATAAAACTAATTCACTCTTATTTAATTCAACTCAAAATTTTCTTAATACGAATGTATCGCATCCGTTTTTGCTAGATTATAGCTATGCAATCTCTATTGCAAATCATTTCGATCTGTTTCTCGATCGGTTTTCTCGGCCGTTCTTTTTAATTAACCTATAGAAGTGTTGAATAGTAATAGAAAAGAAATCGAATTTGTTTCTTTATTTTATAGCATTTATTTTGGGTATTGTAATATAATTTAATTATTTAAAATAAAATGAAAAAATCAAATTGTAACATGCATAATTTAATCTATACATAAAAATTTGTAGTAGTAATTGTAGTGTCTGTCTGTTATTTGTTTATAAATGGCTGTAAGTTAGTTTTTTGTTTTATTTTACAATAACTAAGCAGAAACACACATTTTTAAAATTCTTCTCTGTCTGTCTGTTTGTCTGTCTGTCCGGCGTTCACGCAAAAACGTCAAAACCGATTGTAATGAAACTTTCACGGTTTATTAGGTTTGCGCCGAGATGTAATTTACGTTTGGTCTTATTTCAATATCCCTACGCCCTCGACCTCCTCTCATACAAAATGACGTATTTTCAAAAATATATAATAATCGAATTTTTTTGAAACCCATAGGAGCAAATAATTTGAAATTTAGAATATATTATTTGTATCTTAAATGTGATATATGGTATACAAAATATGTGAATCCCCCGAGTCCTTCCACCACCACCCATACAAACAGAACTTTTTCATGAAATACTATAAACCAATTTACTCAGTATAACATTTATTGTGCTCAATTTTTGTACTAAATTCTTTATTTGTATTATAATATATTATATTGTGGAACAGTAAACCGATTAGCTTTTCCCCCATTTTACCCCCTCTCATACAATGTGACACAATATCACATTTTTTCCAAAACTCAATTTTCTTGAATAATATGAAACCTACTGATCTGAAATTTAAAATATTTCAATTGCATGATGATTATAGTTGTTTCTTAAAAAATCACTAAGAACCCCCAGCTCCTTCTATCAGCTCCCATAGAAAGTGCACAATTTCACTAAAACCAATGCACTAGTTTTCTTAGTATCTATTCCATTTTTGAAGCTTCAATTTGACCCAAAACATTTTTATAGCTACTCTAGGTTGATACGAAACAAATCAGTTCAATGCTGTCACCCCTTCTACCACTCCCCATACAAAATCTCTTAAGATCACAAAAATTTCGATGATGATGATTTTAGTAAGGCCTTTGATAAATTGCCCCATTCAATAATTTTGTTAAAACTAAGATTGTTGGGTTTTCCGACATGGTTTATAAATTGGATTAAGTCTTATCTATTTAATAGAACTTACCAAGTTATCTTTCGTGATTGTACGTCTAAGCCATTTACTGCGCATTCTGGGGTCCCTCAAGGAAGTCATTTGGGACCACTTCTATTTATCCTGGCCATTAATGATGTAGCCTCTGTTTTTAAATTTTCGGAAGTACTCATCTATGCTGATGACATTAAAATCTTTAGATCTATTAGTTCTAACTCAGACAATCTTCTTCAGGAGGATTTGTTTAATTTTAGTAACTGGTGTCGCAATAATGGCCTTCGATTGAATTTGGATAAATGTCATGTAATGTCATTTACTCGAAAATTCTTACCGTTTGAAGTAACTTACAGTCTCAATGACTGTATTTTAGATCGTGTTAATTCAGTTACTGACTTAGGCGTTACATTTGACCAAAAGATTGATTTTGGTTTACATATAAATAAGATTGTGCAAAAAGGTAATTCTATGCTGGGTTTCACCACTCGCTTATCCAAGGAATTTAACAATTCCTTTGTTAGGTTGAGTCTGTATAACACTTTTGTCAGATTTCATCTTGAGTATGCTTCTCAAGTTTGGTATCCCTATTATGATGTGCATATTGGCAGAATTGAATCTATTCAGCGCAAATTTGTGAGAATAGCTTTATGTCACTTCAATTGGAATGACAGAGTTCGTCTTCCTCCTTATATTGACCGGCTTCAGCTACTAAATATGTCATCACTCTCGAGACGACGTGAGGTTGCTGACGTCGTTTTTGCTCACCAACTACTCACTGGGGTGGTTGATTCCTCCTCACTTTTGGGTTTGATGCAATTTGCTGTTGGTCAATTTTTACCAAGGCATCCTAGATTGTTGCATATTTGCTTTCACCGGACTAACTATGGTATGAGTGAACCGATTTCGCGTCTTGCAAGAGAAGTTAACGAGAATATTGAGGTATTTGACTTCTCTATTGATAAAGTATGTTTGAGACGTAGACTTAACGCTAGTTGACACCAATTTATGTCAGGTTTTGTATATTTACTGTGCTCTGTTATTAATGTGTTGGTGTAGGGATATTGATGTTTGTTTTGTCCCTTCACTAAATGATGAGCCAAAGGATAAAATGATTTCCATCTTTTATACTTGGAATCGATTTTATGGCATTTCCTTGCATTAAGGAATTCTGATAGTGATATTTCGGTTTCATCTATAATATCTTACGATTGGGCTTTACGCGCAAACGCAGTCCTGTTATGTTTTTGAGGTTAATGTTATTTTATTTGGGCTTTTCTTTTAATTAACACAATCTACAACTATTCATAAGTCGTTAAAGCTCTTTAACACGTATACTATCTCAAATCGCGGGATTGATTTGATCACCGAGCCTGTCCCGTACAAATGGGGTTTTATTCTTAATAATTTATGGTTCTATTTATTTTAAAATCAAATTTTCATTCAAGGCTATTAATTTGAAATTTAAAATATATTATTTCTATTATAAATGCAATCTTCAAGTATATAAATAATTTGAATCCCACTACTCCTTCCACCACCTCCCATACAAATTACACTTTTTCATGAAATACAATACTCCAATTTTTTCAGTACGTATAACTTCCATCGAGCTAAGATTTTGTATTAAATCCGTAATTGGCATTGCTATTAATATCATTAATAATATCCACTAATTAATAATATCCACCACATCATTAATAATATCCACCACCTCCCATACAAACTACACTTTTCATGAAATACTATACTCCAATTTTTTCAGTACGTATAACTTTCATCGAGCTAAGATTTTGTATTAAATCCTTAATTGGCATTGTTATTAATATCAGGAAAAAATTATTCAATTAACTTTACTCCTTCTACCCCCTCCCATACAATCTGACACAAATCCACGACTTTTTAAAAATTTGAATTCCTTGAAAAGTATGAATGTTACTGTTCTGAAATTTAAAATATGTATAAAAAAGTTTAAAATTAAAAAAAAGGCTTAAAAAAGCGTTTAAACGCTAAAAAAGGCAACAAAAAAAATCAAAATATGAAAAAGTTTAAAATTAAAAAAAAAGGCTTAAAATAGCGTTTAAACCCAAAAAAAGTGCAAAAAAATTCAAGATACAAAAAAGTTAAATTAAAAAAAGGCTTAAAATAGCGTTTAAACGCTAAAAAATGCCAAAAAATTCAAAATATAAAAAAGTTTAAATTAAAAAAAGGCTTAAAATAGCGTTTAAACGCAAAAAATTCAAGATATAAAAAAAAGTTACAATTAAAAAAAGGCTTTAAATAGCGTTTAAACGCAAAAAAAAATTCAAAATATAAAAATAAGTTTAAAATTAAAAAAAGGATTAAAATAGAGTTTAAACGCTAAAAAAAGTCCAAAAAAATTCAAAATATGAAAAAGTTTAATATTAAAAAAAAGCTTAAAATAACGTTTAAACGCTAAAAAAGGCAAAAAAAAAAATTCTAAATATAAAAAAGTTTAATATTAAAAAAAAGGCAAAAAAAATTCAAAATATGAAAAAAAGTTTAAAATTAAAAAAAAGGCTTAAAATAGCGTTTAAACGCTAAAAAAGGCCAAAAGTGTTTCATTACTTATTATGAAAGGGTTGTTAGCTTTTCGCACAACCCTCTTTCTACGAATTTTTCATTTTCGTAGATAGAGGTTAGGTTAAATCCCTAATCAGCATTATTATTAATATCGAGACAAACTAACCGATTAGCTCCACTCCTTTTACCCACTTTGCACTTTGCAAAAACTCGATTTTCTCGTGAAATGACTTTGCAAAAATTCGTTTTTCTTGAAAAGTGTGATTGTTCCTGAAATGAAATTTAAAATTTATCAATTGAATGATAATTATAGTTGCTTCTCAAAAAATAACGAAAAACCCTCTACTCCTTCCACCACCTCCCATACAAACTGCACTTTTTCGTGAAATATTCTAAACCAATTTTCTCAGTACATATAACTTTGCATTGCAATTAGCATTGTTATTATTATCGGGAAAAATTAACAGATTAGCTCCACTCCTTCTACTCCTTTCCCATACAATGTGACACAATTCCACGACTTTGCAAAAACTAGATTTTTTTGAAAAGTGTAAATGTAACTGATCTGAAATTTAAAACATATCAATTGCATGGTGATTATAGTTGTTTCTAGAAAAATTACCAAAAACCCCCGACTCCTTCTACCACCTCCCATACAAATTGCACAATTTCACTAAATCCAATGCACTAAGTTTCTCAGTACCTATTCAGTTTTTCATGCTTAAATTTGGTGCAAAATATTTTTATAGCTACTGTGATGATGCATGATGTGATATAAATTAAGTTAGTACTGTCACCCCTTCTATCACTCCCCTCACGAAAATTCTTAAGATCACAAAAATTTCGATTTCGTCGGTTGTATCATTTAATTGGGCTTTACGCGCAATCGAAGTCCTGTTATATTTTTAATCTTAATGTCATTTTATTTGGTCTGTTTTTTAATTAACATAAGCTACAACTATTCACATGTTCTTAACGTTCTTCAACACGTATATGATCTCGAATCACGGGTTCAATTTGATCACGAGCATGTTCCATACAAAGCATTGTGCTCAAAGAGCCATCAAACTAAGCAGATTATTTATCCGACATAATGTACTACTAACTACATTTTCATTACAAAGTCGCGGGCGATCGCTAGTATATAATAAATGAGATAGCAAAAAAAATTTTCTGGTAACATTATTTTGATACTTAAATTTTATGTTCTTGTTGTAAATAAAAAACACATAAATACTGCTGGCTCGAGCGAATAAATTTATTCTATGCACTGAGAACAACAGAACAACTCTGGGTCGGTCCCGAAATTAGGATCTTTCCAATATAAGAACCGTGTTTTCATTTTTTCCCAATACTTCCACCTCCTTTACGCGGCACTATACACCATTACCTGCATCTTGCTGCTCTCTTTCTTAATTGGCTATTTAAGCCACAAGCCCCGGAAAGAAAAACGTGTGCTGTAGACGCAAAAGGGTAGAAGGATGCGCATTCATCGATACTGGAGCTAGAGTCAGTGTCGCTGGTTTTAACCTACATCAACTTTTAACAAAGCAGGATTACGTATACTAACAGAGCGAAGTCAGCATTATATTGGCACATGGTATAAAAAAGAAACAAGAAATTTTAAAAACCATAGTGGAAGTGAAATTGAAAAACCGTTCCATTCCCACTTGCCTTATAGTTCTGCCTGAATACAACGAAAACCGGTCTCAAGTTAGAGTCATTTCGAAGACGCATCAAAAGAAAAAGACGATCCAATGCACAGGGAAATTAGTTAGATCCACTGAACTCCCAGGGAAACCTTAGGCTACCGACACACGATGCGAGTTAATATATATTATCTCGCTTTTCGATATTACTAGTGTCATTATCCTATACATAATTCGGCCTACTTATATCAAAATAGCAAGTTAATATATATTAACTCGCATCGTGTGTCGGTAGCCTTAGGATAGTCCCAAAATCGCCACGCGTTATTATTGACGAAGAGATTTACTATGACCACGAAATTTCAAATATTCAAGAAATCATCAGATCTTAATCCCAGCAAACTCAGTGAGCCCATAAATAGGAGTACCCAATCGGCAGATACCACATAGAGGAACTGACCGATCCCTTGAGATATTACCAAAGTTAGCACAGTTTTTCAAATTAAACTCCTTAGGTCTACGGCCACACGAAGGGAAAGAGCTCCTCCAAAAGAAACGTAGAATCATAAGTACCTTCTACTTCTACAATGGCGCTACAGCCCGAACCGGGCCTTGGCCTCCTGACATTCTGGTTCCTTAAAATTTGTCATTACTTGGTTTGGTGAATGTTTTCACAGTGCATTTTGAATTAAAAGAAAAGATTTCCGGATTCTACACTGTTACGCTTTATTATTCGTGACGTTTCGGTCTCTGCTGAGACCTTTATTGTCATTACTTATTGTGGAAGGGTTGTTAGCCCTTCGCACAACCCTTTATCTACGAATTTTTCATTTTCGTGGATTGAGGTGACCAAGGTATACCCAAGCAAGCAATGTGCTGGAATTATATATTGCGCCGACCGGGATTTGAACTCACGACCTTTACACGACCATTACAAGACCAACACGCTACCTACTAGGCTACACCCTACACATAAGTACCTTCGATACGTTCAAAAATCGTACTCCAGCATCCCAATGAAAATGAACCATACGTCATATGAACTGACGCAAGCAGCCGTACGTTGGGTACCACTCTACTTCAATGGAAGGGACCCGAAGAAAGAGCAGTCAAATCCGCCTCGGCCAATAAGCTTCATAAACCTCAAGAAGTCGTAGAGAAAAATCAAGATCAACGCGAGAAAGTAGCTGACTCCAGACGAAGATCAGATCCAATACATAATCCTGGAGGATCGGTTGTCACACGAACAGTAGAAAAGGATGTCGCTTTGCATCCAAGTTTTCTCCACGACGTGATAAGCCATACATCGTTTTGACAATTAATCTCACAGCCTACGAGATTGCCAATACAGTAGATCCCATTGAAATCATTGATATTTACCATACTTCAGCCCTCACCAGACGTCAAGAAGTCAAAACTATCACGCCCCAAAAAGAAGCGAAGGAACAACCTAATCATCAGCTATTTACCTAGTGGGGATGCCTTCAGGAATATAATTTAATAATTTAAAATGAAATGAAAAAAATAATAAATAGCATAATTGAATTTTATAAAAACTAATAAAACAAAAAAAAAAGACACTTCTGGTAACACTATTTTCTTAATTAAATTTGAAGTTGTTGTTGTAAATAAAAACATAATAAAATTATGATTGGACGTAAAGCCCAATCATATGATACTCTAGATGAAATGGGAAACAATTTAATGTACCGGAAAATATGTCATCTCAAATTCGTTCGAATAGTAAATTGTGATTTTTGAATGAGAGGTGGTAGAAGCAGAGGGGGCAGGTTTATAATTTTTGTGTATGACACCGAACGTGGCATGCAAAATGTTTCGTGCTGAATTTTAAGTTTGTAGTTTTTATTATTTTCAAAGAAACACAGTTTTCCTGGAACTAAGAGGGAGGTGGCAAAGGAAGTGGAAGTTCTTAGATGATTTTGAAAATGCTTATCAACATCCTTATCACCATCTTCAAGCTTTGTTTTAATATCAAAGTCGATAACTGTCATTTGCTCGAAGGAGAAATGCTTCTTATGAACTTATAATATAGTTATTTGCATGGGAGATGGTAGAAGGAGTGAATCGATGCTTTTCTATTAAGGGGCGATTTCTGGAAAAAATTTTAGGTTTGTACTTTTTTTATTTTTAATAGAAATTGATAAATATTCTGAACGAAATTATGCATTTGTATGGTAGGTGGTAGAAGGAGTGTACGGGTCAAAACAAAAATTTCCATCGTCAATGATATTACTTTTATTATACTTTCGACAAAGCTTCAAATCAACAGCTTTGATGGTTTCGGAAAAAAAAAATAATTTAATACAACTTTCAAAATTTCGTCAAATTTGTATTTCATTTTTACAAAACTGATTGCAAATATATAGAATTAATTCTGCCATAAAATCGTCTTTTCAGGTATGCTGGTTTCAATGAAAATCGAAAAAATGCGTTTTTCAAAATTGTTCAATTGTATGGGAGGGGGTAGAAGGAGTGAGGGGATCGGATCAATATTTTTTGATGTTAATGATATATATACAATATGTATTATCATACTGTAACCCAAATTTCAAGCCGATTGCGTAAATTTCGAAGAAAAAACGATTTTTTAAAATTTCATGAAATATGTATGGGAGGGGGTAGAAGGTCTTATTCAAAATTTTCAAAACTGTATGTTCGTCCGTCCGTCCGTGTCCTCGCTAGCTCGATAACGCGTTGAGTTAGAAAGTTGAAACTTTGTACACGTCGCTTTTCACAAAAAGTAAGGATAAGTTCGTGAAAGGGCCAAACCGCTCTACTTTTTCTACCTCTCCCATACAAACTGACATAATTTCGGAATTTGACAAAAAATTTTCTCGAAAAGAATAAAACATATTGATCTAAAATTTGGCGACTACAATTTTTATATGTTCAATCTACGGTATAAAAATGATTCGAATTCTCGCATTCTATCCACCACCTCCCATACAAACTGCACTTTTTTAGGAAATACTATAAACCAATTTACCAGTACGTTAAGAATTTATCACGCTGAAATTATGCTTTAGAATTATTAGTAAGATCGAAAAAAATTAGACGATTTGCTTCATAGGTTTTACCCATACATTATGAGGAAATTTGACAATTTTACAAAAAGTAGATTTTCCTGATAAGTATAAATGCTATTGATCTCCAATTTAAAACATGTCATGTAGTAATTTGTGAAAAAATAATGAAAACTTTAAACTCCTTCTATCACCTCCCACACAAACTGCACAATTTCACTAAATCTAATACACTAATTCTCTCAGTTGAACCATATATTTTGTACGACATTTTGATAGCAACTCTAGCATGATGCCAAAAAAGGAGCTCAATGCTGTCACACCTTCTACCTCTCCCCACGAAAAATGTCTTAAAATTAAAAAATTTCTTTTTCCTTTAATCATAATGTATATTATATATTCATATATTAAAAGTGACTAGTGGTTTTGAGAATTCAAATTGACAGAGGAAATTCAGTGGTAAATTTATGAAAGTGCTACAATATTTCAAAAAAACAGTGTTTTACTTGTAAGTCAAAAAATCAAATACCACTTTTACAAATTTGAACCGCTTTGCAATCATCTCAAGACAAAAAACTACAATCGCAAAACATAATGGGATTGCCATCAATTCGTAACATCCTTCCAAGTCACTATTCGTGACCTCTTTCTGTCTAATATATTTTGGTCGTTGCTCGTTTAAATACTCGCCAGCCCAATGTTCAATTAGTCCGCCCGCGACAGCTCTATGCAAAATCCTATCGATGTGATCCGTCAAAAAGGAGTTCTTTCGATAATAGATACTCAGTGGCGAATAGAGAAGCCGCTGCGGTAGAGTTGTCACCGTTCCATTAATCTTATTACGCCGATTGAAGAAGTCGACTTGCACGGTTGTTGTCAGTATGATTCCCTTATAATTCGGACGTTGCATATAAGTAAAATATTTCCACGGGCTTTCATTCAATTCCAAAAATTTTCCTTGTACTTCGGGAACTCTTTGGAACCAATCCATACTATCTCTCGGTACATATAGTACGTAGCCTTCATCGAGAAGCGTGAGAAGATTGTGCGTAGTTTCTCGTTCGCCAATATTTTGTAAATTGCGGAAAAGTGATCCTTGATAGATGCTACGAAGCACCATCATACCAAATATCCAGACAATGAATAACGTTCGGGCAAAGTTTCTAGTTGGCGGAGTCGGAACGACGCCACCAATTGTAATATTAAACATATTCAAAAATGGCGTTCGATATTGTTTCCCAACTAGAAATTTCAAGTACTTTCGATCGAGTAGCTTAAGTACAACGAAGACTAAATATCCTCCAGAAAAGAGTAAAACAATTACGAACCAGACTGGAAAGCTGAAAGAAAAAAATACTTTTTCGAAGGATGTGTACCCTTTGAAGCATGGTATTGCAAATACCATGGAAGTATAAAAATAGTTCATGCTGACTGACATTCGTTTGCTGTTTGAAAATACATAACGATGTGCGCATATTGTCATATTTCCGTCGCCTCGAAGAAGCTAGAAAGAAAAATTAGAAAAATGAACATAAAGTATAACAAACCTAAATCAATAAATTAATAACCAGCTACGGAGTCTAGGAATTTTTAGCTGCGTTACAAAACGACCATTCATGTTTTGGTCAGAGTAAAACTGAACAGAGTAAGATAGGCATTGAGCTCATTACACCACATCTTAACATTTCTACCAAAATTAAAAACTCTACAATCTGACTAAATTTCAATTTGATATAAGTTTTGAGATATACCGGTTTGAAATTTTGAAAAGTGCTCCAATTTTGAAATTTTCCCCATTTCACCCACTACTTTTATGACCAAATTCTTTATTTATGTCTTTCGCTAGTATAGCTGAATATATGTTTCAAGTTTCATTTACATAGCTTAAGAAATAGTTGAGATATTAATTTTTAATTGTTTTTCTTGGCACCCCTTTGTCTCCCTCTAAGCTGATTCTGATGGATCTGTATGCCACCTTAATGGTCTCAAAATATAAATTTTGTATGGTAAGTCATTTCGAAGATATAATCATTTAAAAAAAAATCAATCGACAATTTTTTTTCAGTCCCTCCTTTTGGACGCCATGGATAAAAAGATTAAATTATTTTTAGAGTTTGTCCCACGATCCTCTCTACATCTATTCTGATTTTCAGCTTCCTACCTGTATTCGTAGTGGAGATATCAGCAAGTGCAGTTTTGGACTCTTTCCCTCCATCCGCCTCCCTCTTCCATATTACCTACTTACGATGGCGCTACAGCCCAAATCGGACCTTGGCCTCCTGAATGCTTTGCCTTCATCCATCTCGGTTCAGTGACTGCGTCCTGCAGTTGGAAAATCTTAGCAGTGATTTGCTGTCTGCGTCAATGGAATTCTCTCAGCGCTTCCGTGTTTTTCCAGCCGGTCTTTGTCTATTGATTTTCCCTTTTAGTGTGCGTTTGGGAATGCTTCTGTCATCCATCCGTTCCACATGACCAGCCCATTGCAACTTTTTAAATTTTATGAGGTTTGATACTTCTGGGTTGTCAAAGATCGAATACAATTCCCTATTGTATCGTATTCTCCAGATCGAGTCGTCCCTCACAGGGTCAAGGATTCTTCTGAGGACCTGTCTTTCAAAGGCAGTAGTTTTTTGGACGCCTGAGTTATAATGTCCACGGTTCGCTGCAATAGCATAACACAGGTCTGATGATCGTTTTATATAGCTTAAGTTTTGTTTTCCTGTGTACGCTATTGTTTCTAATTATTGGAAGTACCGAATACTCATCTTGTTTGTCATCACTATACTTCTTTTCATTTCGATGGGTTCGCTTCCATCCTTTGATAGGTTCGCCTCTAGGTATATGAAGTTCTCTACGTTTTCTAGGTACTACTGAAATATTTTATCTGATTGGCGTTTTTTCCCTAGTTTTTGTCATATTCTTCAGATATCTTGCAAGGATATCTATATAATCGGCATATGCTACGAGTTGTATGTATTTGAAGCATAGTATTCCCTTATTGTCAACGGGAAGTTTCTGAATAACATATTCGAGTATCAAGTTGAAAAGCAT
This sequence comes from Chorisops tibialis, assembly GCA_963669355.1. Taxonomy (NCBI): domain Eukaryota; kingdom Metazoa; phylum Arthropoda; class Insecta; order Diptera; family Stratiomyidae; genus Chorisops; species Chorisops tibialis. The sequence continues at coordinate 13,068,222 of OY770264.1, read as the reverse complement.
TGGTGCGAGGCCGTCACCTTGCTTAAGTCCATTGTTTGTTTTAAAACTGGAAGTCAGGCCGTTTCCTACGCTGACTCGTGACGTTATTGTCATTCTTGTAAGCCAAACCAGTTTCGATGGGACTCTAAACTCCAACATGATTTTATACAGTACCATCCTGTTGATATTGTGGTATGCTTGCTTGAAGTCAACAAATATCTGGTACACATCAATATTAAATTCCCAGCACTTTTTCAGCACCTGTTTAACTGAGAATATCTGGTCCGTGGTCGAGCGTCCAGCTCTAAATCCCCTCGGTATTCACCAATTACTTTGTCAGCATAGGGTTTAATTTTCTTTTCTTGAATTTTCGGCGCCCGATGCTTTATTGCTTGGATGGTTCCTCAGGGCGGTTTTACTTCGAGTGTGGAAGGACTGTGGAGTGCGGATTCTTCATCAGCTGCTATATCAGTTATACCTGCTGCTTCTGATGTTCGTTTCAATGATAGGCTCGGATTAAGAAGGTGTTCAAAGTATTGCGCCCATCTCAAATTTATATCTTCCGCATTACTTTGAATATTTCCTAATGAAGAATGTTAAGGATTCTGAAGGTCAGGAGGCCAAGGTCTGATTTGGGCTGTAGTGCCATTGTAGAAGTAGAAAGAAAGCATCATTGTCAGATCATAGAACTATCTGTTTTAATAGAATAATTAGGTGAATACAGAAAACTTAAACGTACCAACTGGAATCTTTACCAGTCAGTTCTAGAATCCGAACTAGGTATCGAAGAGGAATCAGTAAGCAGCCCAGCCTGCATTGAAAAAATCACGAAGAAACTCGTAAACAGTATTACTAATGCTTACGAACAAAGTTGTCCTATTCTACACAAAAAACACCTTGGTGGAACGTGGAACTATGGGCAACACGCAGACAAACTAGAAAATTGTTCAATAGAGCAATAGACCTTTGGAAACTGGGACGAATATTGAGAGACTCTTACTGAGAATAAACTTCAAAAAAAGTTAAAAAAGAGTCTTAGAAAAGATTTTGTGACGAGATAGATGATCTGCCAACGGCTTCATGACTACAAAAAGTGTTATCAAAAGATACCCTGATAGATATCGGACTTTTGGAGAGACCGGATGGGTCCTCTACTAAAAGCAGTATGGAAACCCTTGAGGTGTTATTGACAACACATTTCTCAGGCTGCAAAATAATAAGCAACAATGAGGATTTAGAGACGGAGGAAAGGACATATCGTCAAACTCCGTAAAGCAAAAGCATTGCTGGTAAAATCTGCACTCCGGAAAAGATCAGATGGGCGATCAACACCTTCAAGCCTTACAAATCAGCCGTAGTAGATAAAATATTCCCCGCATTACTGCAGAAGGGATTTGAGTTCCTAATGCCAATAATGATTAGGATGGTTTGGTGAATGTTTTCACAGTACATTTCAAATTGAAAGAAAAGATTTCTGGATTCTACACTGTTACGCTTTATTATTCGTGACGTTTTGGTCTCTGCTGAGACCTTTATCAAATTATCTTTGTTTTTTCAATAATAAGGATCTTCAAAGCCAGCTTTGTATGGGGATACATCTCAAAAATCTGGAGAAAGGCGAGGGTGGTATTTGTACCGAAGGCAGGGAATGGTCCCATTGACCAGCCTAAGTCTTACCTAATTCTTTGTCAAAACGAAGGAGAATTTAGTGGACATTCATTTGACAAAAGGGCCTAACAAGGTCTGTCTTGCCTACCGAAAAGGCAAATCAATTGAGTCAGCCCTTCGTGGTTTGGAAAGACAAATCGAAAAAGCAAAATACTATAAAGAAGTTGGCCTTTGCGCATTCCTCGATATAGAAGGAGCATTTGGCAATACTCCCCATGAAGCCATAATTGCGGCAGCTAGGAAAAAAGAGTTTGGAAATGGCCTCGATAAAATGGATACACGTCATGCTAAAAAGCTGAATGACAACCACGGAACTAGGTGGCAGCACATTGACTGCACAGACCTATAGGGGCTGTCCTCAAGGCGGGGTACAATCTCCACTTCTTCGTTCAATTGTAGTAGATGAGATTACGCACCGTCTAACAAAACAACGATATGAAGCAATAGCATATACCGATGAAATCCTCATTATCATTAGAGGCAAATATTATTTAATAATATCGGAAAGGATACAATCAGCATTAGAGGCAATGGTGAACTGGTATCAGTCTAAGAACTTGAATATCAATCCACATAGGACTAAGATAGTACCAATTACAAATATAGGGAAAATCCACATCATACCTCCTTCAAAAAATGGAACACCAATACCCTTTTAAGAAGAAGAAGAAGGATAGTCAGGCGGTTCTCAAAGCCCTAGCATCTAATAAACTCGGATCGAGGATAGTTTGGGACTGCCTTCAAAACCTAATCATCTTTGGAAAGAAGAACTCATCTCATCTACAATGACGCTACAGCCCAAATAGGGCCTTGGCCTCCTGACCTTCAGGTTCCTTAACATTTTCCATTATTTATTGTGGATGGCCTATTATGCCTTCGCCCAACCCTCTATCTACGTAAATTGAGGTGACCAAGTTATATCCAAGCAGGCAGCGTTCTGGAATTATGCATCGACCAGGATTTGAACTCATAACCTTCGCATTTTAGACCAATACTCTACCCACTAGGCTACACTCTAGGGAAAAGGAGCTATGTAACCTTAATGTGGATTCCAGGACATATGGAATTGAGGGAAATTAAGAGGCTGATTGTCTTGCAAAAAACGACGCAGAAACAAATTTTATTGGTCCAGAACCATTCTGCGGAAGACCAAAAGGGTATTCTAACCCAATACTTAGAAAGTGGGTTGAACAAGAACATAATATCTACTGGAATAGACTTCCAGGCTTATCAACCTTAAAAAACCTAATCCAACCACAAAAAACAAAGTGGGGGATATTCTAAAATTGAGAAAGAGTTAGTATTCTATTCGGGCTAATGACGGGGCACAGTGGAGTAAATCACCACCTTAAAAATATGGGCTTAGCTGAAACCGACATCTACCGTCTTTGTCTCGAAGACTCAGAAACGACAGTACATATCGTATGTCACTGTGAAGTAGTAGCTAAGAAAAGACACATTCTTCCTGGAAAATGTTTACGAACTACCCAACCTGGCTCCCTTAAAGATACTAAGACACTTAAATTAGCCAAAGCTATTGAGTTATGGTTAGGTAAATGGGCAATAAATGTACAATAGTAGTAGGTCGCAGTGCTCTCACGTGCACCCCAAATTATAAAAAATGCTCTTATTGGGATCTCAATAAGAAGTTGATTAATTGACGACCGTATAAACAGAACGAACGTTTCCATGGCGTAGTAGGAAGCGTGCTTATTTCACAATCAATAGGTCGTGTGTTCGATTCGCACTCCAGACAGCGGAATTTTTCAGCGCGAATTTTCAGTTGCTACTGGCTTTTGAAAAATTATTCGAAATAAAATGGGCAAGCAATATAAAAGTGAAACAGTTCCACTTCAAGAAGGTCTGTATACTCAGTAGATGGTTTCTATTCGCTTTCTATCATTCAGTCCTCCATAACAGTTGCAAATATTTGTCAGTAGCAGCCAGTACAACTGAAAAAAAAACAACTTCTCCACTCGTTACGGTCGTTCTCACTCCCCTTCCCCTACCTTCTCAATCCCATTCAATAATACAGGTCATTCTGTAAATCATTCTGTAGCAAGGAGCGATTCTTGCGTTCACTCCATCCTGGTCTTTTTAATTTCTTGGTTTTGAAAAACTCTATTGAAGCTTCCTACCGTCCCTGCTACTAAAAAGTTTCAATTCGAATAACTCGAAACTTGTGTATGTTTGAATAACGAACTATTTTCAAAATTAATCAACAAAAACTCACCATTCCCATAGTTCCTGTTCCTGTTCCATTCTTATAAATTGTTCCTAGCAATTGTTCGTATATCGGATCTACTAGAGCCACTGAGAAATTCATTTTTCTCGATAGCATACGAAGTACTTGACCCTCAATTCCGGAATATTCTATAGTGCCATCCTGCAATCGATTCATTATCATATGCGGCGGATAATTCCATGTTATAACTTTAATTGGACATCCGTAGAAATTGCGCACCTTCTCCGGAAACATGTCCGAGCTTTGTGAAAACGTTCCATTTACGAAGGTATTATACAATTTCGGTTGCATATTACGACAAAGTTCACGCGTAAATGGAAAGTAGGTGAAAATATCGATGATGCTATCGCTCGAATCTGTGCGTTTCACAATCACATTCACATTCGTTATGTACAGGTTATAGCAATCGAGAAAAAGGCGTTCGAGCGTTTGATTCTGATCCGCAATCACATCGGAGAAAACTATCAGATAGAAACCCTTAAAGTTGTTGGTCCGTTCGTTTAGGTTGGTGTAGAGCTCCTGAAAAGTCTGATAGGTGTCCACTAGAAACAAGTTATGCGTATGCGAGTATGTTTCACTTTTGACGGTCATGTTCCAGTGTTGATAGCTGATCGAATCGCGCACCCAAAATAAGATTTCGTTCAAGAGATATTGAACGCGGTAATCGTGCGACGATGTCCTTGCCAAGATACAAAAGTGGGCGTATTCAGGTCCAGTGAATTTCTTCAGCATACTGACGACAGCATCGGAAAGGGAAGTTCGATAAACCGGAACTTGCATGAGATTTTCACTTGCGTGCAAACCGATAGTCATCAAACTCACCACGAGGATAATGTTCAGGAGCCACTTCATGGCTTATAAGGAAGCGAATTCTAAACTTTGACTGATGGAATAAGTCGAAGAAATTACCCATTTTATACGCAATCGGGCAATTTAAATTCATTCAGGCTTACATTGCAATAATTGCGTTCTGGACGTTTTAAAAGGAATCATTTGTCATAATTTTTCTTATCTTACATCGAGAAAGGATCGATAAATTATTTTGAATTGAAATGGCAATTTTCCTTCACTTCAAATCTACCATTAGCTACAAAAGATGAAAAATTATATCGGTTTTATTTTAGCGCAATTAAAAGTGTACTTAGCTATTAATTTATTGTTCCTTAAAAAGAAATGGAGTCTGATCGTAAGGGAGACTAACTCATTACCACAGAAATTGAGAGCTTTGCAATATAAACTATGCGAGCTATATGTAGATTAAAAAATTTGCAAAAAATTACTATTAACAAACGTCGGAGTAGGATGCAGCCTAGCAGGTAGCGTGTTGGTCTTGTTATGCGAAGGTCGTGAGTTCAAATCCCGGTCGGCGCAAGATATAATTCCAGCGCATTGCCTGCTTGGATATACCTTTGTCACTTCAATCTACGGAAATAAAAAATTCGTAGATAGAGGGCTATGCGAAGGTCAACAACCCTTCCACAATAAGTAATGAAAAATGTTAAGGAACCTGAATATGAGGAGGCCAAGGTCCGATTTGGGCTGTAGCGCCATTGTAGAAGTAGAAATGTCGGCGTTGACCCTAGGCAAACAGGGCCACTCCTACCAAGGTGTAAATGGAGCAGTTGCACGAAGCGACATGCTTGAAGAGGCAACATCACCAAAAGACAGAAATGTTAGAATCAGTGCCACAAAATGGAGGACTCCATGCCATCAGAAGAAACTGGGCTTTTTGCGGACCTATCAGCCGGTTGCTGGTAAGTCAGGGCATGGGGAGAGGAGATGACCATTCTTGAAAGGCCGTCATGAAACGAGCAAAAAAAGGAAGACTATTGGGGCTCACGTTGCCTAAAATGTGAAGCCCCACGTTGGGCGCCACTGTAACGAAATGAAGAACTATGTTTCGCCAATAGATAATAGGCTTCCAAAGAAACTCACAGCATGATAAATGCATCGGATCTTCACAGGACTTTTAGGCAATGATTTTCCTAAAGCAGGTTTGAGAATGTACCAGTGAGCAGCTCACTTTCTTATCACTATTAGAATTCCTTAATGCAAGGAATTGCCATAAATCGGTTCTTAATTTAAAAGATGGAAATCGAATTATACTCTGGCTCATCATTTAGTGGAGGGACAAAACAAACAACAATATCCCTACACCAAGTTCATAAATAAAAATAACACAAGAAATTGACAAAAAATTGGTTTCAACTAGCATTAAGTCTATGTCACAGATCTTCAAAGATGGAGTCTCCCCGGAAACTAAATCTCTCTCCTTGCCGTACAATCTCATACCAAATGTTGACATTGACTCAGCGCTCACCATTTCATAACAATTTTGTGACTTTGTTTAAATGAAAAAAGAAAAAATATCTGCCAAAATTGATTGGCATAAAGAGCTACCTAACAGTTGTATACGTGTTACTTTTAGGCTTTTGTGCTTCCATTAATATATTGCCCACCCTGTGTTCAAAATTTGTCATGACTCTTAATGGCGACATTTTTTTACTCAATAGTGGTTAAAAAGTAATTAATCAGAAATTTGTCGCTAAATTTAATTACAGAAGTAAGTTTAAAAAATTTCGGTTCTTTTATTGTCGCAGCAAATTGCAGATAATATTTTCGTACTCCGACATTGTCACAATTTTTCCGCCAATTGTTACTTTAAACATTTTTTAAAAAAAATTCGCGCGACAAGTGTCACACAATTTAATCTCAAATGTCACATAATTTTGTGGAAAAAATTTTTTTTGTGAAATTCTGTCGAAATTTTGTGACGTTTAATACAAAAACTATGACGAGATCTGCGTCGGATAGAAATGTTCCAAATTTGATTGCTACGCTTCTTTTCTGCCGATTAAAAGAGATCTAACCATTGATTGCAACAAATCATGAATCAAATTTCAATTGTTGTGCGTAATGTTGAATAGCTTTAAAGCACAAAATGCATTTGCGGAAGGGAGGGCGGAGGGATCAGAAGGGTCTCGTGGACCAGGAGCTTCTGAAACCAGGTGTAATAGTCGATACCGTGCGCTGCCGTCAAGAAATGGTCAAACCTAATTTTTAAGCAACAACCTCCCATATACAGTGAAAGCGGTTAAAGACACAACGGTCTGTAGAATTAGTTGCTTTAATTTCACCTAAATTAACTTCCCATGGAATATATTACTTAACTTTATTGGTGTAGGAATGGAAGTATTTAAGGTCCTTTTTGAAATTTTATTTGAATTTTTGAAATACATATATATAATTATATATAAAAGCCATATGTTTAATCTTTTTTAAAGGCTCGTGAACACTGACTAAAGGATTCGCATCTATCAACGGTTTAGTATATCTGGTAGGCAACCCTACTCGTCTACCTGACATTGCAGACCAGTCTTCAAATTTGCTTGAAATTTTTTTAAGCACCCACCCACTAAAGTATGAGGTCTCGTTATTAGCTTCAGTTGATAGATCTGACCATCTTATGATTTGAGCACAGTTTCTTATCACTGCAGCAGATCCACCGACTACAAAAACACCACGCAGAATGATATAGCACTATAAGAAAGCCAATTGGGAGGATTTTAATTCATTCTATCGCGCTTTTGATTGGATGCTGTGCTTTGAGTCCAGAAATTGTGACGTCATCTCGCAACTTATGACCGAGAAAATCATAAAAGGCATGAGGCTTCTTATTTCATGCAATCTCAAAAGGGTCAGACCTGCAAATGATTCGTGGTTCAACATTGAGTACTTCCAAGAAATTAGAGCCAAGAGCAGTCTTCTCTTCTCTTCAATGGCACTACAGCCCAAATCGAGCCTTGGCCTCCTGACCTTCAGGTTCCTTAATATTTTTCCATTACTTATTGTGGAAGGGTTGTTAGCCCTTCACACAAGCTTCTATCTATGAATTTTTCTTTTTCGTAGATTGAGGTAACCAAGGTATGTCCAAGTAGGCAGTTTGCAGGAATTATATGTTACGTCGACCGGGATTTGAACTCACGACCTTCGCATTGTAGACTAACATTTTACCTACTAGGTTACACGCACGGTAGAAACCAGAAACTCATTAAAAGTGGCATGAAACGCCTGCAATAAAATTTTAAAGCGAGTTAAATTTGAACATGATCGGAAAAGTCGATCATAGAGAATCTCAAAAACTCAAAATCTTTCCGGTCATTTATAAAATCGGTCAATAGCAATTTCATGACATCTTCAACACTTCTTCTCCTCGATGATGACCAAACCGTTGTTGATCCTGTTGAAAAAGCAAACTTTTCGCAGCAAGCTTCGCTAGAAACTCGACCCAGAGTCCTCCGTACTTACCGGACTCTGGATTCTTGCTGCCTCCACTTTGTTTTCGAACAAGAATTATTTCCAGGATACTGCAGGATCTCAATATTCACAAGTCTGCTGGGCCAGATGGCTTCCCCATATTGTCCTTAAGAACTGCGCTGCCGCTTTAGATAAACCTCTTCGTAATCTGTACCATCTTTCATATTCTTCCGGGTACTTTCCACAGATCTGGAAGGTTGCGAGTGCTCAGCCAATTCCAAAGAATGAAAGCAAAGTGAACCCCGCTAATTACCACCCCATAGTCATTACCTCAGTGCTTTCAAAAGTAATGGAAACTGCTGTCAATTGCAAGTTAGTCAACTTTCTTGTGAATACAAATTTCATTCATGATCGCCATTATGGATTTCGCTCGGGTCGTTTTACAGGCGATCTCCTATTCTATCTTACCTAGTGTTGGAATTACTGCATCCACGAATTTGGTGGCTCACGTCTCGAGCATAAGTCACATGCTTAGGCTCGAGCCTTAAAATCACACCTAGCTGTGCTCGACGGTATTCAAAAACACGATTTCCGATTAGTTGGAGCATCGTCGAAATATCGAAGCACTCTGTATTTACGATAGATATTTCCATGGTAATTGCAGTAAGGAATTAAAAGCTCCAATGCCTCTATTTCATGCCCCTCATATAATCGCCAAGCTGCACGCTCACACGAGTACACTGTGAAGCCCTTGCCATGGAGAACAGTTAAATTTAAGCAGTTCTTCATTGCTCGGACGACAGTGATGTGGAATTCATTACCAGGCAATCTCTTTCCTATGGGATACAACCTCCAACAATTTAAGAGCAACATTAAAATCTTCCCTCCTGTGTTTTCTTACGAATTTCACTATATCCATTTGTTTCCCCGTACCTATATTGACTTAACTGTGCATCGCGCATTAAAGGGTGACCCCCTAAATTATTTTCGATGGCTGTAAGAAAAATATTAAAACCTGCAGATATTTAAAGGAGTCCATAGTATTTAAAGTATTCAATCAATGAATCAAATTCCTGTTAAGACCCCCGATAGAGGTATAGGATAAAAACAACTCTCTTCCACGAGGCGCGATTCTGAGTATCGGCCTTAAGCTGTTGCCAGGACTTGTTTATTCCTCTGGCCTCCTGGTCAACTGCTCCTTTACATGGCCGACCAACCCGACGTCTTCCTTGTGGATTATCTTCCAGAGCCTGTTTGGCGATGATTCGCTCTGGTTTTCTCAAAGTGACCGATCCACTGCCATTTCTGCCTTTGAACCTTAATGCCTATTTTAGTCTGTCCAGTTGTACTCCAAAGTTCGTCGTTGGAGACCACTTCTGGCCATAACATGTTTAAAATGTGTCGGAGACATTGGTCCACGAAAGTTTGCAGTTTCTTTTAAGTCAAACGGTCACTTTCCACGTAGTACAACCATATAACAATACGGATTTGACGCATGCGTCAAAAACTTGCAGATTCGTGCGAACGGAGATCTCTCTTAATCTCCAGAAAGGGAAAGGATACCGAAGGCCTGACGAGTTTTATTTAGACGAGTGTCAATGTCTTTTGCGACTCCACCGTCCATGCTGACAGTGCTTCCGGAATAACAAAAATCTTCCACGTCTTCCACATCTTGTCCGTTAAGAACAATCGATGTGCTTGTGTTTAAAGTATTCAGTATATCAAAATTTTGATCAATAAATTGGATTATAGCATTAAAATCAGCATTTTTGAAATTCCGTTTTGGTGAAAGAGCTTCTGGCGTGGAATTAAAGGATGTCTCTAGACTGCCTACTTTGAATTAAGCCTCATTTTTTTGTGTCGGTCGTATAGCATTTGTCGGATATTCTATTCCATAGATAACCTCCATGTCTACACTCCTTATTGAAATAAACACATCAGAGCTTTTCAAATAATTACCGCGTTTTTTTTTCAAATTTCAAAATAGGCGGCCTTAATGGGACAGGGTGTACAAACCTAGTCATTAAAAAAAATTACACACACAATTTACACACGATGCGAGTTAATTATTATGTCGCTTTTCGACACTACTAGTGGCATTTAGTCTACTTATATCAAACTCGAAAGTTAACTTACATATATTATCTCACATTGTCCATCGACGGCATAGCCGTCTGAAATTTGAAAATTGATTTTCATTCTTTCATAGCACAGGTCACCAAAATCCTTTCAGGAATGGGACATTGTTTACCATTGGACTGTACATCATCTGATTCAATATATTTATGTATGCATACTATAGCTGTGACTGTCCACTGTGTAGAGTCCCTTTCACTGTTGCCATACTACCAAATCATCTTTGGGAAACTATTTCTTTGGATCGTCCATGTGCCATCCTTCGACTACCGATTCAAATTCAAAAGTACCAGCTAGACAGAAATCCTAACAATGTCATGAACTGCTGGAGTCGCAAAGTCATATCTGTGATACTTTTCGTCCTGAATTATTCATGTAAGTTGTGTTGCCTGGAGCTTCTTCGCTTACGAAGAATGGAATATTAGCTTAAAGGGCGTTACATATTTGCTGAATGATTCCGGCGAATTTACAGAGGAGCAAGAGACACGGAAACTGGCAGTGATTTTCGTAATTTTCGAAGAAGCAAAGCATGTTTCGGATTTTCGAAATGCTTAAAGGATATAAGAAATGAGACAGTTGAATAGAGCAATAAAGATGAAATTTCCATACCACCTACTGAAATGTAGTCAAGAATTTGTTGAAAATTATTTAAAATATTTTACACTTTACGGAAATCATTATTTAGAGAGATTTTGGATTAAATTTGTTATTCATAGTTTAAAGGATGAAAAATGTTCAATCAATCCTTTGTAATTCTTTTGATTTGTACCATCCACTGTTATAGTAGAATGACTTTAATTGAGTGTTATTATGAGAATAGAAGAGGACTGAGGATAAATGGAACTGGCGGTACTCTTACAAGTAGTTCGCTAAAAATTCAGTGCTTCCAGTTCAGGAAAAAAAATAAATTTCATATTTTAAGTTGCCACTTTTAATAGACTTCTACTGAGTGACATTTTAATCTCATCCTTTCCTTTTACTAGCGCGTATTTTATTATCTTCTTCTTAAACATAAGATAATAAATTTTTACGTTCACCAGGAAAAGCTTTTCACGCAAGGTATTCTGTCTTGGTCCTATGGGATCTCTTTTATCTTAAGACCCTTTTCGAATTTGGTGAAAACTTAAGCCAAATATGATTTACGGTACACCATAGAGAAAGTATGGATATGTCCTATGTTGATTCAGCTAAAGAGTTAAACGTTTAAATTTAAAGCATAAAGTGCTTCGGACCATCCATTTAAGGCTTCTCTTCCTCGTTCCTTTTCCCATTTCCCCAAATAATTCCTTTTGATTCCATTTATCGTTAGTGAAAATTATTATCGCGCTCTCGACATCGACATTTTCGAAGCGTACTGCGAACAAACTGCGTATATGGACGTATGCCAGCCAGCCAGCCGGCATACGTCTGAATCGTGAAATAATAAATTTCCACGCCTATGAAATTTGATTGTGTTAAACAACAAATTAATTACATTTTCCCCCAATTTTACTACCAATTAAGCCTATCGTCGGGAAATGTTAAAGTGGTGTACAGACACCATGTCGCACCCTGTACGCGAATAAAGTACCTTTTTGGCATTATTCGACTATGGTAGGGCATTTCGATGAAAGGCGACGTGTCGCCTGGAAAAGTGAGTTGAATGGGAGCGTGTGCCTTTGCTTAAATGTTAGCTTTTAGCATTTTAAGCGAACGTAAGTAATGGAATTTCATTATGCAAAGACTAATAAGCGATTCGACGACGAAATCAATTAAATTGTAATTGATAACAGCAGAATTGGGATGAGTTATGATAATATGGTCGGGGTGATCGTCTCTAAACGATGACTTATTCAAACAGTTTTCAACTATTACTTTATTATTTTAATAATAAAGTATTGTGATCGACTTGGGAAAAAAAAAAAATTTGCTACCCTGAAATTTTTTTTTTTCGCGTTTCATGACTAAAATAGCCTAAAAATGCAAAAAAAAAAAATCCGTCTGTCTGTACGCCGTCCGCCGTACGCCGTCCGCCGTACGCCGTCCGCCGTACGCCGTCCGCCGTACGCCGTACGCCGTACGCCGTCCGCCGTACGCCGACGTGTACGCTCAGCGCACATTAACTCCCAAACCCTTCAACATAGAAAGTTCATTTTTGGAGGGATTGTAGGTAGTTGCGGATCTCAGACGGATATCAATTTTGGGGGGTGTACGAGTTCAGGGGGAGGCGGGGGGAGCGCTTAAACCGAAAAATACGAATTCAAATATCTCAACCATGGTTACAGCTAGGAAGCTAAAAATCAACATACATATACAAAAGTTTGTGGGACAACTTTTAAAAATAGTTTAATTTTTTTATCCATTGGCGTGCGAAAAGGGGGGGCTAAGAACCAATTGTCGGCCGAATTTTTTTTTCAAATGATTATATCTTCGAAACCACTTCCCATAAAAAATTGATATTTTGAGACCATTAAGATAGCATATATATCTACTATAAGCAGTTTAGATAGAAGCTAATTAGTGAAAGGGGGAGGGTCAGGGGGGGTGCAAAGAAAAACACTTAAAAATTAATATCTCAACTGTCTCTTATGCTATGTAATTGAAACTTAAAATGTATACTAAGCTTTACTAGCGACATATGACAAAAATATAATATGTAGACATTATAGTAGTGGGGGGAAATGGGGAGCATTTCAAAAATGGCGCACTTTCCAAAACTACAAATCATCAAATCTCAAAGTTGAGTACAGATATCAAATCAAAAATTTGTCAGATTGTAGAGCTATATAATTTTTAATTTTGGTAAAAAATTTGAGTTGGGGGGTGTAAGGGGAGGGAGGTGGAAAGCGAAAATGTTGAAAATTTTGAGTGATTTTTTTATGGCTCTGGTAAAAGATACAAAGTTTAAATTTTGCATGTCGACACATCTATTTGATATAGATAGAAAAAAAATAGTAATTTGTTCCAAAATTGTTATGCTCCGAAGTGGGGGTCTAACGTGCACAAGGTTTTTCATGTGGAATGAAAAAAACACATAAACTGAAAATTTTTGAATGAAATTTTTAGGTAGAAACTTGAAAATTTGAGAAATGCATTTAAAAAAAATCTCTAAAAGTTTAAAATATTAACTGGTCGAATCTTCTTAAAACTTCTACTCCCTCCCATACAAAATTATTTTTTCGACCAATTTCAAGAAATCAATTATCACCTAACTATCAAAAGCTATCAATTTGAAATTTTGCGCAAAAGCTTAGAAAAATAGTTAAAATAAAATTATGGTAAAAGTTTTGAAATCATGCTTGCTCTTCTACCCCCTCCCATACAAAAGCATGATTTCGACCAATTTCATTAAATCAACTAATAACCAACAAATTAAAAGCTACGAACTTGAAATTTTGTACGAGCACCTTACAACAGAAAAGAAAGAAAATTTCATCACAAATTTTACGATTCCCCTTCCTCCTCTACCCCCTCCCATACAAAATTATTTTTTCAAGCATTTTTAAGAAATCAGTTATCAGCTATCTCTTAAAAGCTATCAATTTCAAATTTTGCATGGAAACTTACAAAAGTAATTCAAATGAAGTTGCTTTAAAAGTTTTGAAATTGTGCTTACCGTTCTACCCCCTCCCATACAAAACTATGATTTCGACCAATTTCATTAAATCAACTAATAACTAACAAACTAAAAGCTATGAACTTGAAATTTTATACAAGCACCTTACAAGAGAAGCGAAATAAAACTGCATATCAAATTTTACGATTCCCCTACCTTCTCTACCCCCTCCCATACAAATTTTCGGTTTCGTGAAAATAAAATACACCGAATTTTAGGAAAATTTTATGCAATTTCGTCTATGAAACACATTCTATACAGAGAATATTGGACGTGATTCAAGCAATTATTTAAAAGCTGTTAACATCCACCCACCCTTGCTATTACCCCTCCTCCTCCCCTCATAAAAACCCAAACTTGCAGAAACGAATGAAATATTGTTAAATTGACAACAGCCCTGCCCAAGAAACCCCTTTGCACTTAGCTTTCCCTAACCACTTTAACCTGCATATCGACTTTCCACTAATCCGCAACTTGTCCCAAGAATAATAAAGTTTCGCCCGACTTGTTGGCAGTTTATTTAAACTATTGTAGAGCCAATTAATACATTTTTCGCGATCTATTCGACTTTCTGGAGTATGTTCAGAGCAACGCAGAATGTGCCAATAAGGGTAGTGTTTTCTTTAGTAATAACTATGAAGAATTTGCAATTGACATCTTTCAAATTTCAGGCCAATAACATTTATACTTTTCAAGAAAAAAATCGATTTTATGAAAATTCCTACCGGAATAGGCTTTCAGATTTATCAATATCAAAAAAATTTATCGTGCCACAAAAAAAAAACAAAAAGGAGGATATTCTAAAATTCAGCAATAGCGAGTACGTCCGACCTGCACAAAGACCAGAGTGAATAGAGTGAGTAAATCCACATCGTCTAATATTAGCCAACCTTCTGCAAAAGCACCCACTAATGACAATTCTGTGATTTCGAAGTCTACATCTTCTAATACTGGCCAACCCTCTTCAAGAGCATCCGCTAATAAAAATAAAAATTTTGCACCCTTAAAATCTACCCTAGTTTCTTCGAATAGTTCTCGAATGCCTCTTACTGATGCTAATTCCATTGGGTTTTCTTCTTCCTTAACTACACGACCACATCTGCTTACTATTGTACCTCGTCCAAAAGCCATTTTCATTTCTCGACTTGATCCCCGAACATCTCCGGATGATGTCTTAAACTATTTGATTTCAAAAAAATTTATTTCAACGGGATCAGCAGTTAAATGTGAGAAAATTAGTAGAGATAGTAGTTCTATTGCTTCCTTTAAAATTGTTCTGACCAATACTGAACTTTTCAATCAATTGTTAGATAATAATTCATGGCCCCCTGGAGTATTCCTTAAAGAATTTATTTCTCGTCGGAAGAATGCAATTGGTTCTGGTCCAAAAAACTTAGACAATTGTCCATTTACTATCAAAACGTAAATGGACTGCGCACTAAAACTCAGGCGCTATTTGCATCAAGCCAGAATTCTTCTTATGATGTGATTGCTTTTACTGAAACGGGACTAAACTGTAGCTTTACTGACAGTGAACTCTTTAATTCAGACTTCCAAGTCTTTCGTAGGGATCGGTACGTTTCCGATTTGAGATTGAAAGGTGGTGGGTTGTTATTAGCAGTCCGATGCTGCATTAATTGTGTAGTTGTTGACGTGCCGAACCCTCACTGTTTGGAGATCCTTGTGTGTTAAATGTGTGTTTAACAATAAGGATATTTATGTCTTTTTGACATATATTCCCCCTTCGAGTCCTACTACTTTATATGAAAGAACAGTTGACTGTATAATATTTGTTCATAGAACTATGAATATGCCTGACGAACTCATTTTATTGGGTGATTTTAATATGCCAGGTCTTTCTTGGTCATTTTCTGACGATGATTCTACTCTCTTAGTTTCTGATGCTTCGTCCTCGCTTGAATGTTTTTTTGTAGATAGTATATGTGCACTTGGTCTCCACCAACTTAGTCTTGTTCGGAATTCCTATGGAAGACAGCTTGACCTGATTTTTATACTGACTACTGTGCTTGTTCCGTGGAAGAGAGCTTATCACCAATTTCAAATATTGATGTTTTACACCCTCCGATTAATATATTTCTTATTATTGACGAGGAGCATATTTTCAATCCTGGTGAGAAAGAGCTATCTTTTGATTTCATCAAAGCAGATTTTGTGCAGTTGGACTACCTTATCTCTAATTTCAACTTTAACGAAATATTTGACAATCCCGATTTTGAGGGTGCTGTTGTTGATTTTTATTATATTCTGTACCAATTTTTTGTTGCTACAGTTCCTTTTACTTATCGTAAAAATATTTCATTGTCTTATCCCTGGTACACTAGTGAGTTGCGTGCAATTCGCAATTCTCGTAATGCTGCCTGGAATAGGTATACTAGGACGAAGACTGACACTAATTTTCGTTTGTATGTAGAATATTATGACTTATTCAAATATTTATCTACTCGCTTGTATTCTGAATATATACTTAAAGTGCAGTCGGATATTATTAGAGATCCCCAGAAGTTTTGGAAATTTGTTAATTGTAAGCGTAAATCTGATGGTTATCCAGCTTCTTTTCAATTCCTTGGCAGCAATAGTAATGATCAATTTACTATTTGTAATTTTTTTGCGACATTCTTTAGTGGCTCTTTTTCTGGTAATAACTTTATCCCTGACATGATGTACTTTGATAACTTCAGAGGTACCGCTTCAACTACTTTGTCTGCTATACCGATTTCTTATAATGATATAGTTAGCCATATCTCTCGCCTTAAAGATGTTTCTTATCCTGGCCCAGATGGAGTTCCTGCAGTTGTCTTGAAACGCTGCTGTGTCTCTATTGCTGAACCACTCTCCCTTCTTTTTCAAAGGTCCCTAAAAACTGGGATTTTCCCGAACGTATGGAAGGCCTCTTTTATCATACCGACTCATAAGGGCGGTGCAAAATCTGAAATCGTTAACTATCGACCAATAGCTAAGCTATCAGCTATTCCAAAGCTTTTTGAGTCTGTAGTGTATGAGTGCTTGTCGTTTCACTGTAAATCCTTGATTTCAAGTAAACAACATGGTTTTGTCAAAAATAGGTCAACAGTCACTAATTTGATGGAGTTTACGAATAAATCCATTGTGGATATTGAGGAGGGTAAGCAGGTGGACTGTATTTATACTGATTTTAGTAAGGCATTCGATAAACTACCCCATTCTATTATTTTGTTGAAGTTAGACATGTTGGGTTTTCCTACATGGTTTATTAATTGGATTAGGTCATATCTATTTAATAGAATTTATCAAATTCTCTTTCGTGACTGTACTTCCATGCCATTTACTGCGCATTCCGGTGTTCCTCAAGGAAGTCACTTGGGGCCACTTTTGTTTGTCCTAGCCATTAATGATGTTGCATCTGTTCTTAAACACTCGGAAGTACTTATTTATGCAGATAACATTAAGATCTTTAGGTCTCTTAGTTCCAACTCCGAAAATTTTCTTCAAGAAGATTTGATTAGTTTTAGTAATTGGTGTCGCCACAATGATCTTCATTTGAATGTGGATAAATGTCATGTTATGTCATTTACTAGGAAAGTCTCACCGTTTGTAATAATATACAGTCTTAATGACTGTATATTGGATCGTGTCAAATCAATAATTGACTTAGGTGTTACATTTGACCGTAAACTTGATTTTAGCTTGCATATAAATAAGATTGTGCAAAAGGGTAACTCTATGTTAGGATTTACCACACGCTTATCCAAGGAATTTAACAATCCCTTTGTTAAATTGATTCTTTATAACACCTTCGTTAGATCTCACCTTGAATATGCTTCTCAAGTTTGGTCTCCTTATTATGATGAGCACATTGGCAGAATCGAATCAATTCAGCGTAAATTTGTGAGAATTGCCTTATGCCACCTTAATTGGAATGACAGAGTTCGTCTTCCCCCTTATATCGATCGACTTAAGCTATTAAATATGTCATCACTCTCTAAACGACGTGAGGTAGCTGATGTAGTTCTTGCTCATCAACTTCTTACAGGGTTAGTTGATTCTTCCACGCTTTTGGGCTTAATGCAGTTTGCAGTTGGTCAATGTTTACCCAGGCAGCCTAGACTTCTTCAGATTTGCTTTCATCGGACAAACTATGGTATGAATGAGCCGATTTCGCGTCTCGCGAGAGAAGTTAATAAGAATGCTGATGTATTCGACTTCTCTATCGATAAGATGTGCTTAAAGCGTAAACTTAATGCTGGTTGATATCAATTTTTTTTTCTCAATTTTTTGTTAATTTTTTGTTATTTTTATTTATGTACATGGTGTAGGGATGTTCTTGTTTGTTTCGTCCCTTCACTAAATGATGAGCCAGAGGATAATTTGGTTTCCATCTTTTGAATTTGGAACCGATTTATGGCATTTCCTTGCATTAAGGAATTCTGATAGTGATATACTAATAATTTGATCGGTCTTATGACCGGCCACAGTGGTTTTTATTGATTGCTTGAATCACGTAAAATATTCTCTGTATAGAATGTCAGTTAGACAAAGCTGCATAAATCAATTAATCAATCAAATTCCTGTTAAGATCCTCTATAGGGGCATAGGACAGAGACAACTCTCTTCCACAAGGCGCGATCCTGAGCATCGGCCTTAAGCTGTTGCCAGGAATTGTTTATTACTTTGGCCTCCTGCGCAACTGCTCGGTTCCATGAGTTACATGATCTTCCTTGAGGATTATAATCCACAGCCTGTTTGGTGATGTTTCGCTCTGGTTTCCTCAAAGTGACCGATCCATTGCCACTTCCGCCTTTGAATTTCAATACCTATTTTAGTCATGCAAGTTGTACTCCAAAGTTCGTCGTTGGAGATCACTCCTGACCAGAATATTCCTAAAATGCGTCAGAGGCATTGATTCACGAAAGTTTGCAGTTTCTTGGTAAGTCGAACAGTCACTTTGCACGTAGACAACCATATAACAACACGGATGTGATGCATGCGTCAAAAACTCTTAGTTTCGTGCGAAGGGAGATCTCTTTTAACCTCCAGAAAGGGGAAAGGACACCGAAGGCCTGACGAGCTTTATTTAGACAAGCCTCCATATCCTTTTCGGCTCCGCCGTCCATGCTGACAATGCTTCCAAGATAACAAAAATCTCCTCTTCCACATCTTATCCGTTAAGACAAATCGGTGTGGTTGTGTTCGAACCTATGTGCATGCACTTGGTTTTACGCATATTTATTGTCAGTCGCGTCTCTTTGCATTTAGAATACAATGAGCGAACATTTGACTCTAAGTCCGAACGGTTATATACGAGCAAACACACATCATCAGTATAATCAAGGTGACTTAAGATTTTAAATAGTCTCCATTGAAGACCTTTACTTTCCCCACTTTTCAGTGCAGTTTTCAAGATGTCATTTATTACTATCAGAAACAAGGCTGGTGATAAAATGCTGCCTTGTCTGAAACCCGTTCACACAGGAAAGCTCTTGGACAGCTATACTCTTTACAAGACGCGACACCTTGCATCTTCGTAGGATTCTTTAATCATAGCTATGACCTTATCTGGAATACCTCTCCTACGCAAAGCATTCCATATATAATCTCGCTTAACACTGTCGAAAACCTTCTCAAAGTCCACAAACATGAGATGTAGTGGCGAACCCATTTCAACGGACTGCTGTAATATTATCCGTAGGGTATTAGTGTGGTCGGTACAAGACGATTTTCGATACGGCAGTAAGTAGACATAAACCACGCCAATTGCCACAATCCTGAAGGTCACCCTTCTTCGGAATTTTCACAATGACGCCCCCCTTCCAGCCGGATATCTTCGTTCATTCCATACATCAGAGTGGAAGGAGTATATCGGCTGTTATTTCCGGGTCCGCTTTGAGGAGTTCGGTTGGTCTATACCTGGTGTGGTCTATACCTGGGGATTTCCTTCTCGCCAATGGCCGAATGAAGGAAACTAGCTCTTCCTTATCTCGGATCGTCCCTAATATATAATAAATGAACATCATAAATGACCAAAAATATTGATTCAATCCAATTACTTCTTCTACCGCCTCCCATACAAATGAACAATTTTCTAAAATGCATTTATTCGATTTTCATTGAAGCTAGCAAAGCAAATTTTGTCAGTGTTAATGTCGTTATAATTACAACCAGTTTTTAAAAAATCATCACCTGCACCTCACTCCTTCCACCACTTCCAATTCAAATTTCACGAAATTTCGGAATTTCAATTAAATCATTTCTCTGTAAAGCCGTCGAAGCTTTCGGCTTGAAATTTTGACCGAAATAAAATAATGCTAAAATCTTCATTGCTAAAAAATTTTGTTTTTATCCGCGTAGTGCTACTACCCCCTCTCATACAAACGCATAATTTTGGTAATCGATTTCCATTAAAACTAGAAAAAGTTGAAACTTAAAATTTTGCCAGTATTTGCCCTTAATAATTGCTATTAGTGCTTAAGAAAAATATCAACTTCGCTTCACTCCTTCCACTCCTCCCATACAAGTATCCACATATATTAGAAATTCAAAACAGCATTTCTCGTTCGAACATATGAGAGCTATCGACCTTAAATTTGGAGCAAAGCATAGCGATGAGGATGCCGATAAGCAGTTTTAAAATATTTCAAGATCTTCCACTTCCTCTGTCACCTCCCATACAAATCCCCCCATTTCGGAAAAACAGTGTTTAATTTCCTTGAAAATGATGAAAGTTACAAACTATAAATTCTTTACGAAACATACGAACACTTCAGTAATACATATATTGTACAGATTAGATAAAGCAAAATTTCGTGACTAGGCACAAAAGTTATTATTTGTAATGAATCACAATGTCTTACTAAATAATAAAGTAAAATCTCAATTGGATTATACAATATGCGAACTCAGATATGCAATTTCAACGCGTTCGAATAATATTACAAAGTCGTTATCATTAACTATTCGAACATCATTTATATTAAAAACTATTGCCTGTTATCTTGAATTATGACAAAATGTAATCAAATCCTGTTTTCATTAATGGAAGCATATAAGGCAATGAAATTACCTAGATAAAAGTGCGAATTTATAAATCTGGCGAATCATTTAGGTAGAAGAATTATAATTATTACTTGCATAACTTTTTATCGATTTAGGTTGGCAGTTGCGAACCACAATTAATGTGAGAAATTTTATTTGGGAAGTTAATATTTTGAGTACCATAAACGTTTGGTATTTTATTCGAAAATACATACGTTCTAGTAAAGTCTTCGAGGAGCTTCTTATGTCGTCATATTTCGGCCATCGGCTCACTTAATATCAGAATTCATGAAATATTTTTCGAAATATTCTGCTACTCAGATATTATTCGAGTCGAGGTATAAATCATCAACTTTTCAGTACAGGAAAGACGTAGGAAATTAAAAAAATCTGTGGCCATAAAATAGTGCTTATGGCGGTTTGTGTTTCATGATATCAGAATATGTATGTTTTGCAAGGTAATGCTTCGAATACGACAAAAGTACGTGTGTAGCTCTTCGAGCCAAGCATTTTAAGGAAAATGATCGAAGTAAATTACTCGTGAGACTTATTCGAAAGTCTATGGCCAGCTGCATACACAAGCCTTAGAGCTAGTCTACATAGGATGCAGTAGATTTGGCTTTGACTTTGCGTAAAAACTTTAAGTATGCACTGAATCTAAAAAATTCTCCATACAACTTCAAACACAATTCCAAAATGAAATTGTTCAGTTACATTTAAATGGAATATCGCAAAGTCGAAGTCAAAGCTACTGCATCGATTGTAGATCGGCATTCATTAACGCGTGTGTTATAAACAGGCCTGCGACAATCTCTAACATAGCGCTTATTCACTACAAATGTTACAGAAGGGGGTGAAATATTTTCTACAAACACATTGCATGTTGATCGCATTCGTCTTTTGCGAAAAAACATTTTCAAAAATTAAGAATTTATGGAGTTATAGATTGCTGTGGTAGATGCTTTGGTTTGATGCATGTGTTCATAGTGCCTTTTAGTTTTATTCTACTTTATTTATCACCATGTTTCAGTCTCTGTTGATAGCAATATGACAAAGTTCTCAGCAAAGATCAAAACGTCACGATTAATAAAGCAGAACAGAATGAAATCCGGAAATCTTTTCTTTAAGACTTGATTCTTTAGGTATGAATGAGCAAAATAGTGGCATTTGTGCGAGGGGTGGATTGGACCCATTAACGAAATTTAAAATGTTTTATGTGCCGTCGAAATTTAAGCAATTTTTTTAGCTTAAAAGGTGCGCGCACTACCTCGTGGAGTGACTATAGCTATTATCCATATCAGATAATTGCGTATATTTCATATCTACTAGAGCACTATATATATTTAACATAGAAACTGACCATCTTTCAGACCTTATCAGTTAAATAATAGTTAACTAATCATCGATAACACAGTATTATCGCACTTTCCAAATACCTATAAAAGCGCTTTGTCTTGTCTTTTTAGCTTAGATACGAGTATTAAAATGGAACGTTGGTCGAAAAGAGTTGCAGTAGTGACCGGAGCGAGTGCCGGAATCGGAGAAGCATTGGTGAAAGATCTTGTGCGAAACAATGTAATTGTAGTGGGTCTGGCTCGACGTGTCGAACGTGTTGAAGCCATCCGCAAGGCGCTTCCGGCAGGACAACAAGCTCTCTTACACCCCTACAAGTGTGACGTAACCAATGAAGAACAAGTGAAGAAAGCATTCGAATGGGTGGACAAAACACTAGGTGGAGCTGATATTGTCGTCAATAATGCCGGTCTCTTCCGGCTAAACTCGATTTTGAGTCCGGGTAATACTCAAGATATTCGTGATACTGTCGAGACAAATATCATGGGAGTAGTGTACTGCACCCGCGAAGGCTACAATTCAATGAAACGACGAAACATTGACGGTCATGTTTTCTTGATTAATAGCGTTGCAGGGCATCGAGTTCCTGATTTCGGGCCGGGTGTTCCATCCGTTAATATTTATCCGGCTACAAAATATGCAGTGACCGCACTAACTGAAACTTATCGTCAAGAGTTTGCCAATAATGGCACGAAAATTAAGGTTACGGTGAGTAAAATGAATTCTTTGAAATCCGGACTTTATCATAACAATTAATTTTTCTAATTTCCATAGAGTATTAGTCCAGGAGCTGTGGATACTGAAATATTTCCAAAAGAAATGTTACCGATGAAGTCGATGATACCAATGCTTAGACCAGACGATGTATCGCAAGCAATCATTTATGCATTATCAACTCGTCCTGATGTTCAGGTGTGTATAATTTTCTTTTTCAAAAATTTCATTTCAGTGTTGATATTTTCCTTTTCATTCAAAGGTCCACGATATCATTCTAAGACCACTAGGATTAGATGCTCCCAGTGCAGTTCGAAAAGCGCAAGCTAAGAATTAAATACTTTATTATTAAAATAATAAAGTAAAATTATTTAATTAGGAAAAAATAAACATTTCGACAATGACAATTTCAAAAAACAGAATAATAAACAACTTAAATGGATATTCTTTTATATGTTACTTTATTTTATTCTTCCTCGATAACACTCTACAACCCACGTCCTTGCAACCACCCAAAATTGAAAGAGTACAAATTTCACAATCTTGATCGTCTTCGTATTACGAGTACTCCCTCCTTAAAAACGAGTAAAAATCGCAGTGATATCGGCTCTTCTTTCAAAAGAAACGACAGAATCGCAAGAAAATAGTCTGCTTTCATCGCTCTCACTAGAATTTCTGAAAACTTAAGACACAATCCATTTCTGCAGTGCTTGGCCATTCTGTATCATTCAAATTTTAGCGGCACTCTGTAGGCATGGAAAGATCGAGATTCTATAAGTACGGTGTGTAAGATCATAAAACCTTTCGTTAAGAATTTTCTCAGCTTCATTATCTCCCATTTCTGATTTGAAAGAAAATTTCCATTCATTTTGTTTTAGAGTCGATCGCCCTCATATGTTCGAACGAAAAATTCTTTTCTTGAATTTCCAATACAAAAATTTGTATGGGAGGTGGTAGAAGAAGTGAAGCAAAGTTCATATTTTTTTTTAACATTTTTTCCAATTATTAAGAGAAAAATTCCGAAAAAATTTTAATTTCGAACTTTTTCTAGTTTCAATGAAATTCGATTAAATGCATTTACCAAAATTGAGCATTTGTATGGGAGGGGGTAGAAGGAGTGGTTATTTTTAATAGTATAATTTTCGCAAAATTGAAAAATAATTTAATTACTATTCCGAAATTTCGTGAAATTTGTATGGGAGGGTGTAGAGGGGAAATTGATAGTTTTTTTCATAATTAGTTGCAATTGCAATAAAATTAATTATGAGAAAAATTGGTTCTCTTAGCTTTCCTAGTTGCAATGCAAACCGAATAAATGCATTTTGGAAAATTGTGCATTTGTATGGAAGGGAGTAGAAGGAGTAATGGGATTAGATCAATCTTTTTTTAAGTTAATGATATTCACATCATTATACTATGACCTAATTTTCAAGTCAATAGCTTTAATGGTTTCGGAGAAAAATCAATTTCTTTGAATATCCAAATTTCAAGAAATTTGTATTGGAGCTGGTAGGAGGAGTGAGGGGATGTGACCCGTTCATAAACTTTAAGTTTATTTTTTGCTAAACATGACATATGACAAATTTCAGCACGATAGGTTAAAACTTTCGAGAGTTAGTTTGTAGACAGGCAGAAACGCAAACTCCCTTTTGGACCGCGAATATGATTGCATGAACCAACCGCAGGTTGAGAAACGGAAGTTTCACATTAAGTTTCCTGAACGAAACGAATGGGCACAAAATACAATACTCAGCACCGTTATAGGTTCTCATCTCTATACGGACGGATCTAAAACTAGCCAGGGTACAGGTGCAGGGATTTATTTCACGACCACGACATCCAAACTTCATTTCATCTTCCAGAACACGCGACAGTGTTCCAAGCAGAAGTATTAGCCATTAACGAGTGTACAAAAATTATTCTTGATAAGCAGAACAGTCTCGGAAATTGTTACATTTTCTCAGACAGCAGGGCTGCGCTTCAGGCACTCCAATCCTACAGGACTACATCCAAATTAGTGTCCATTTGTAGACACAATTTAAATCGCCTAGCGGCCATAACGGAAGTTTTTCTAATTTGGATACCGGGTCATAGTGACCTGCTAGGTAACGAGGCGGCAGATACGCTTGTACGGCAAGGATCTGCAAACATCAATTCCACTAGGAAGTCAGTCGATGTAGCATCAACAGTGCTGAAGACTAGCTTCAAACAGACTATCTTGGATTCTTTCTTGGCAGGGTGGCGGTAGCTGGAAAGCTGTAAAACGGCCAAATCCTTTTGGGAAGAACCAAACAAAAATATTAAAGCTCAGCTGTTACAACGTAGTCGCTATAGTATCCGAAGTATTGTCGGCCTGACTACAGGCCATTGCTTGCTAAGGCTGCACGCATTTAGGATGCGAATCGCGAGCGACAGCTTATGCAGACGTTGCGAGGAAGCCGAAGAATCTATCGAACATTATCTTTGTCACTGTTCGCAAATCTCCAACAGTCGTCTCCTTTGTTTAGGCTCTAGATTCTTCTCAGAACTAGATGACCTCAGAGGCGTCCAACATTCGAGCCTGTTAAGGTTCGCAAACCGAACCAAGTGGTTGGAGCAAGAAGAGTAACTTCCAACTTATAACAATAGGGGGAGTACAATGGGCCCAAATAGATGGCCTCAGTGCTTGTGGTTCCGTGCAACCACCCTCCTACAACCTAAGCCTTGTAGACAGGCGGACAGACAGATAGACGGACAGACGGTCACTCGGAATCGAAAAACGGTTTGAGATTTCAACGAATTTTTTATTATTTTGTTCAAACATATACATTTATGTATGAAATTCAATTTCTTTCGCATGACCACCACGAGCACGCTTACAGAAGTCCAATCGCTGAACCCAATTTTCGGCCACTTTTTCGCATAATTCGACCGATACAGCAGCAATTTCGCGTTCAATATTTACTCTGAGCTCTTCTAACGTCTTCGGCTTATTGGTGTAGACCAATGACTTAATATGGCCCCAAAGAAAATAGTCCAAGGGTGTCAAATCGCACGATCTTGGCGGCCATTCAACTGGTCCATTTCTGGAAATAACACGCTCATCAAATTTGCTCTTCAATAAAGCGATTGTAATGTGTGCTATGTGGCTTGTGGCACCGTCCTATTGAAACCACATATGGTCCAAATCCATACCATTCAATTAATGCCAAAAAATAATCAGTTATCATGCTGCGACAGCGATTTCCATTCACAGTAACGTGACGGTGCATCATCAACAAAAAAATATGGCCCAATGACGCCGCCGGCATGAAGTCTGCATCAAACAGTTATTTTTTGGGGATGCAATGATAACTCATGGAGTATATGTGGGTTTTCGCCTGCCCAATAATGCATATTTTGATTGTTGACAAAGCCATTGAGCCAAAAATGAGCCTCGTCGCTGAAGATGATTTTTCGATGAAATTCAGGATCATTTTCAAATTTTTCCGGAGCCCAATTGACGAATCTACGACGTTTCACATGGTCGAGCGGCTTCAGTTCTTGTGTCAACTTGATCTTGTATGGATGTAAGCCAAGATGTTTTTGCAAAATTTGCCACAATGACGTCACAGACAGGCCCAATCCTTGAGAACGGCTTGTGAGCGACTGATTTGGATCATCTTGAACAGATGCGCTAGCGGCCGCTATATTTTCTTCACTTCGTGCGTTTCTTTCTCTCACTGGTACCGGAACATCATGAATCGAGAATGTTGACTCAAATTTTTGCACTAAACGGTTAATTGTCGAGCGGGCGGGATTATTAAATGTACCAAAAATTGGCCGTAATGCTCTTCAAAGTTGCAACGACCGAACGATTATTTAGATATAAAATTTGGATAATTCGCAAACGCTGTTCAAGTGTATATTGGTCCATAATAAAATGTATACTAATGAAGTTTATAAATGTCAAGAGAATGAAAAAAAATATGGCGTCGTTCGCCGTCCCTATTGGAAAAAAGTTGGAGCGCACCTATTCAAAAACCCTTTAGATACCGATTATGCCGCCAGACCTAAATGCGTACCAAGCAATGACTTTGTGCAAATGTATAATATTTTCTTCAATCTAGTGTAAATTTCGGTTGCTGTTTATTCAAAAATGCTCCACGTGGCTGAAGATGATTTTCTGTCGAAGATTAGGGTCCCCTTTCAACTGCTCTAGAGTGCAGTCAGCGAATGTATAGCTCTGTCTGTGGTGATTTAGCAAAGCTTTCGAGATATTACTGTTAAATTTGACAGATGTCTCTTTTCAAACATGGCCGTTTCCAACTGTCATAGATCGAACGCCCCATTTGTAAACTCTTTTTTACTATTCGGGGTATAGGTGTGTGCTACTATGTAATAAATTTATTTATTCGTTTCGCGATTTTGAGTTTTGCAGTTTCAAAAATAAATTTAACGTTGTTCTGTAGTCTTACTGCAGATACTAGCTTACGTATCTATGAAATAAATCCGATGAATTAATAAACCACCATTCTTAACGTAAACTAGAAAAGCACCCTTTCTAAAATACAATTAATAAAGCTTTCCAAAGAAAACTGCATTGAATATTACATAATTATAGTTATAAATCAGTTGGAAATTTCCTCCCCGGGGTTTCGTTTCTACTTATAACTACGCTGAAAATCACACATGTGACCAGAAAATACAAAAGCCTTCACATATAACAAGTGAAGAGTAAATGAGATCCTTTAAGGAAAACAAAATCACATTTGCGAAAACGGAAAAAAATGTTTTTCGAATCGGCATACAAAAACAACCAAGATGCCAATGAGACAAACCAAGATAAATTGCCTTGCGGATAATTTGTCTCCCATGATTTTTGGGAGGTGTGTGTCGATATGCCTGCTGATATCCTTTGGACGAGTAATATCCCATTAAGGATATATAATGGAAAAATAAAGAAAAGCCAGAATCATATAGCATCCTTATACAATCACAATGTTATACGCAGTGGTTACAGCCAATATATTTAATCTCTCTGCTGTTCAATAACATATCTTGTAGTTGTGTGTAGATACACATAGATAAGGCTGTATGCACATTTCCCGCCCTACAGTACGGACGAAAGACAGCCAATTCAGCTTGGAGACTTGCGGTTCTTCAGACATTGGATTTCTTCGGTCCCATATGGATTTTGGTTTACAGCACGAGGATAATTTCCGTAATTCAATCGTAAGTAAACGAATAGTCTCAGCATGGGATCCCATTTTCAGATAAATTAGCTTTTGATTTGTTCGCAACCTACACCAGTAATACTCGTAAATGCAAGTAATTATCCTGGAGCTACTTGGAAATGAAATTGGAATTCGAGTGCCATATTTGTTTGTCTTATGTAGAACATTTTAAAATAAACAGCCAAAAAGTCGGGCGCAAATTTATTATTCTTGGGACAAGTTGAGGATACGTTGGAAGTCGATGTGCAGGTTAGGGTGGATATGGGAAGATTATGTGAGTGAGTGGATCTTAGGGCAGGGCTGTTAATTATTTAACGATTAACTGCGATTACGATCAATAGCTACAGTACATAGAATCAATATTTCATTCGTTTATACATATATGCATCTTAGGGGGAGGGGGGAAGTGCGCGATAGAAGTGATGGTTATATGTCAATAATTTTTTAATTGATTGCTCGAATTGCGCTCAAAATTTGCTAAATAGAATATTAATTTCATAGACGAAGTTTCTATGAAATTCTCGGTGAATTTTATATTCTCAAAACCATACATTTGTATGGGAGAAGGTAGAGTAGGTGAAGGAATAGCAAAACTTATGAAGCAGATTTGCTGAGTTTCTTTTGATGTTCGTGCAAAATTTCAAGTTCGCAGCTTTTAATTTGTTGATTTATTGAAATTGGTCGAAATCATACTTTTGCATGGGAGGTGTGGAAGGGCAGGAGGTATTTCAAAACTTTTGATGCATTTTTATTTGAAATATTTTTATTTATTTTTTGTACAAAATTTCAAATTGATAGTTTTTAATGGTTTGTGATAATTGATTTCTTAAAAATGGTCGAAAAATACTTTTGCTTGGGAGGGGATAGAAGTTTTGAAGGTGTTCAGTTAATATCTTAAAATTTTAAGCATCTTTCAAATGAATTTCACACATTTTGAAGTTTGTAGCTTAAAATTTCACTCAAAAATTTTGAGTTTTTTTTCTCAATATACGTGAAATATCTAGTGCAGGCTAGGCCCCCGTTTGATGGATAACAGTTCTGTTTCAATTTAATATTTTTTCTTTATGTATATCAAATGGATGTATGCGCATGCAAAATTTTAACTTTGTATTTTTTACCAGAGCCCGAAAAAAATATTAGTGAAGCTTTTCGACACTTTGGCCTATCACCTCGTTCCCCGTACACCCTCTATTTTAAATATTTTACGAAAATTATACATCATGTAGCCTTACAATTTGACAGGATTTTAACTTAAAACCTATTTTGAATTTTGAAATATAACAATATAACAGTTTAAAATTTTGAAAAAAGCACCATTTTTGAAAAGTTCCCCGTTTCCCCTACCACTGCTGTAACCAAATTTTATATTTTTCTTGTATTTCGCTAGTATAGCTTAATATGTGTTTCAAGTTTCAATTACATAGCTTAAGAGATAGCTGAGATATTCACTTTTAAGTGTTTTACTTTGCACCGCCCTGACCATCCCTCTTAAAATAATTAGCCTCCTTCTAAGCTGATTTTGGTGGATCTGTATGCCATCTTAATGGTCTCAAAATATGAATTTTTTACAGTAAGTAATTTCGAAAATATAATCATTTAGAAAAAAATTTGGCCGATAACTTGATTTGAGCCCCCCCCCCCCCCTTTTCGGACGCCAATGGATAAAAAATGAAATAATTTTTAGAGTTTCTTCCACAGCCCTGTCTATACCTATGCTGATTTTCGGTTTCCTGTCTGCATTCGTAGTGGATACATTAGCAAGCGTAGTTTTTGACTCTCTCTTCTCCTCCTCCACTTTCACCCTGACACTCCCCTAAATTTAGATAATGGAGTTCATTTACCAAATTTACAATGTTAAGGAACCTGAAGGTCAGGAGGCCAAGGTCCGATTTGGGCTGTAGTGCCATTGTAGAAGTAGAAGAAGATGTTTGGCGTACGGCGGGATTGAATTTTTTTTTTGCATTTTTAGGCTAATTATGCGAATTAGTCATAAAACGCGAAAACAAAATTTCAGTGTTCCAATTTATTTTTGCCTGTTTCCAGCATAATATTTTATTATTCGAATAATAAAGAAATTGATAGTTACTGATACGTCTAGTCATTGGGATGTAGGCTAGTGGGTAGTGTGTTGGTCTACAATATAAATGTGGTGATTTCAAGTCTTCCGGATGTATAACAATTCAAATTGAGGAACCTGAAGTCAGGAAGAAGAAGATACCTCTTATTAAAAGACATATCCTCGAAGATTAATTGTTCAAATCAATAGGTCGATGCTTCGATAGTTCGAATCACTCGAATTTAAGTCGCATTAATTGCAGGATTTCCATAATTATCACTTTCGCCTATCTCCATCTCCATTCAAGTCGCACTCTATAAGTTCGATTACTGTAGTCCTTTTCAGGTTCAGTCTAATGCCCAACACGTACACCTCTCGACTTCCATCACTTCTGGCCAACATAACGTCAATTTAAGCCCCCAATGAGAGCATGTGTAATTGAAAATCTCGGCATAGCAAAAGGAAGTGCATCATATACACTAATATCCTACTTAATGCCGTTAAATCCATTTGCTGCCAACCGATGGAGTGTAATATGCTCATGTATGTGTCACGAAATGCTGGTAATCCTAGGATAGAGTATGTATGTCCAATGTATATGCCACTTTGATATTCACATCCAGCGTAAGAATGAACCACCAAAGACACCCCAGTGTCATCAACTAACATGAACAAATTTTCGGGTAAGACCTCAACACCACGTACACTTGTGTGTCAAGGATGTCATAGAACCGAAAGTCATTCCCAGTCTAGTATGATGGCTACCAAATCCAATCTAGCAGTACCCGCACTAGATTTGTCTAGTCCATAGTGCCGGAGTCAACTCGGCACTAGTATGGCAGACGGAGGAGCAGTAGGATGAGGAGGAGGGTGAAGAGTAGGATGAGGAGGAGAACAACCTCAGTCACTATTACAATTCAACAATCTGTTTGTTATGGAACGCTGAGGTTTAGAGTGATTCTGTTCATTTCATTCCATTGCCGACAAGACTTAATTGTCGTGCCTGGAGCATATTGATGTATGCGGTAATTAGAATTGAAATTTCACAATTTGTATGCCCGACATGGAGGACTAATGTCGAAGTTCGTACGTGGTGACTACGAAATACGACCACATTGACTTTAGAGATTCCTTGAGCGAAATCACTTTCGTACTTCAATTTCCTATAGAAATTCAAAATTCGAAGTCTGCCGGATGAGCTGTGTAGAATGATTCGGATAAGAGCGAATTTCATAGGATTATGCTATGAAGTCTTTTGATTTCAAAGACTTAGTGCTTCGTAGCTATGCAGCATTCAGTTGGCTTAAATAGAGAAAACAATATTGGAATGAAACTGTGTATTCGCGAAAATTTTCAGCCAATCCCTTCGAAAGTTTTTCAGATAAAATCAAGAACACCACAGCGATGGACGTCAACAACATCCGCAAAAATCATATCATCACAACTGGGCAAGTTGTACATATAATGCATGTGCAGCTGCTAGGAAGTGCAGCTGCTAGGAAGTCAGGGGTTCTTCAATCATAGGTATGTTCTTCTCTGGAGTATTTCTCCTACGCGAAGTAAGTTATAAGTGATCTCGCTTAACGCAGTCGAAATATCTTGTTGAAGTCCACAAACATAAGATGTAGTGGCAGACTGCCCCAGTATTATCCATAGGGTATTTGTACGGGAGAGGGTTGTGGGCAGTAGAATACACCCGCAGACAGTACTGCATGACCTGGAAAGGGTCAGTGGAGACTAACTGGATAACAGGATTTCACACGTGATCTTAAAATCTAACTGAAATGAAAGACGGATGCAGCGCTCCGGATATGGACGGACTCTACAGTAACGGCTTTTGGCTTTCGAAAAAGGACTGTGATTGGCTTCCGAAACGTTCGAACATGGAGTGTTGGTGGAAGCAATGGTGCCACTTATTCCATACACGCAATCAGTGATCGGTCATGAAAAGGAGCAGTACAACATTCAAATCTTGGGCATGAGTGAGGTCCGGTGGACAGGATCAGGAGAAAAACGAACTCCGCGGAATCACCTGTCTGTATTTTCGTTGTGAGTGGAAAGCCAATAATGCAGTGACAGTGGTCCTAACACCAAAAGCGAGAAACAGTCTCATTAGCAATTTCAGATAGGATTATCGTAGCCAGACTCAGGACCAAGATCGACGTCTCAATTCTGCAGTGCTACGCAAGTTTCATGGCCAACTGAGAGTCACCTTCGAGCATGTTCCAAGAGATGATATTATTATCATCTCAGGTGATATGAACGCCCAGGTTGGCTCCGAAAATACTGAACTGAAACACGTCACGGGAAAGCATGGTAACCCTTGGGTCGGCGCGTCATATCCTTGAATTAAGAGACCCGAAAATGGCGAATTATTTGTGTGTGTAAAACTTGAGACTCTTCTTCAATGGAACTACAGCCCAATACGGTCCTTGGTATCCTGACCTTCCAGTTCCTTAACATTTTTCATTACTTATTGTGGAAGGGTTGTTAACCCTTCGCACAATCCTTTTGTAAGATTTTTTCATTTTCGTAGATTGAGGTGACCAAGGTATATCCAAGCAAGCAATGTGCCTGAATTATATATTGCGTCGACCGGGATTTGAGCTCACGACCTTCGCATTACAAGACCAAAACGCTACCCACTAGGCTACACCATAGCTAGAATCTCAAGTTGGCAACCATTAAATGGTGATCGCTTCCAACGTTTACTCAACGCTTCGCTCGCACATCACAGAGACGTCTTCTCTATTTGAGTGAGGTGATAGGTGCAGTCCTCATACATCCGCTTTCGCTAGACATCAGTGGCAGAGATTTGCATTTTGTAGTATTTTCCCACCTGGTTAGCCACATAGCTATTGAAGCTGCCTTTTGCTCTTCTCTTATTTTTCTGAAAATGGCTGCTTCTTGTTGGATCGAGGCTCTTATTTCGTGGATCTCTAACGTCTTTTTTGTCTTGTTTCCTTTGTTGCTAAAGTCACCGCCCAAACCGGAGCAGCGTACAGGAGGACCGAGCTAGCTAACTATTCAGGAATGATGGTTTGACTACCGAACTGAATGTTCGCGTATTTAATTATCCTCCGACTAGATATTATAACACCCTCTGTTTTGTGGTCAGTCTTTAATTTTTTTGACTGCTTCGTTTGCTGCTAATTCTATCTCATACGGCGATTTCGTTAGCGAACTCAATTGATTTTACTCCTTGTGGCAACGATAGTCGAAAGACTCCGCCGTACATGATATTCCTCAGGAGAGGTCTCACTACCAATCCTTGTGCGACTCCTGCGGTGACGGGGTAGTACTTTACTTCATCAGTTTGTTGACTCAACTTTCTGTTGGTGATGCGGTTGGTGCTATCAACAAGTGGTGTGGTGTATCCATCCTGGCCAATGACCAATCTGTCGAGTCAAAGGCATTTTTAATGTCGACTACTCCACACAATATTTCGTTAGCCTCCATCGCAATTTATCTCCTTGTATCATCTCAGCTGTTGCTCTTATGGCGTCAACAGTGGAACGCGATTCGCTGAATTCAAACTGGCGGTATGACAGTGCTCCTTTCTCCTATGCTATTTCAAGTAGTATGTTATATATAATTCGTTCAATGATCTTTCCCAAAGTGTATATGGGGCCGTTCTTGTTGGTATCAGTACCAAAGGTTGGAGCTTTCATTGTTCAGGACAGACTTCTTCCTCTAAACACTTTTCTTTTGCCTCTTTTGAACGGCAACTTTTACTACCATATTTGGGATGCCATCGGATCCCGGTGCCCTCTAACGTAATTTTAGGGATGGACTCTATGCTGATCTCTCTGGTTAGGCTACACATTGAAGGTGGCCTTTGGGAGAAAAGGTGGTCTACTGTGGATATTACGTTTATCAGGCAAGTTACTTGTTGGGATCAATGGCTCCTATCCAGTATGCTAAACCCTAGGGATTTATATCCGCTTCGTTACAGAAACGTTTGAAACACATTGTCTCTCTCTATTTAATCGCTTTTTTTAGGTCCCATCTCGTTTCTATGAATACTTTGTCTAATTGCTCCTGAAAATCTGCTCTCCCTCTTGATTGTTAGACTATGCGTCGGGCTTGTAAGTACTTTACCCTGAATGTCTCTATTTCTTTGTTTCACGAGTAGCATGTTGCACCGATCCCACTAGTTCTTCTCCTGGGCATGGCCAAATCGCTGTGATGATACTGTGGCTGAGTTATTTCGCGAAGGTCTTTCCTATTTCGCTGCGAGGTGAAATGTCGGTGCTTATCATAACTTTGAAAAGTTTATCTTCTCAAAGAACCAGGGCTGAAAATAAGTGTGCACGGAATCAAGGTTATAAATGCACTTGGGTTCACAACACAAGCGCACTGATTACTCTCCTTCTACAATGGCACTACAGCCCAAATCGGGCCTTGGCCTCCTCACTTTCAGGGTCATAACATATTTCATTATTTAGTGTAAAAGGATTGCTAGACCTTCGCACAACCCTCTATCTTCGAATTTTTCATTTTCTTAGATTGAGGTGACCAAGGTATACCCAAGCAGGTGGTGTGCAGGAATTATGCGTCGACCGGAATTTGAACTCACGACCTTCGCATCGTAGACCAACACGCTATCCACTAGGCTACACCCTAGCTTATTACACTTAGCGAACAAAATTTGGAAGAGGTGCTTGATTTCTATTACCACGGAAGCATTGTCAGCTTGGACGGTGGAGCCGAAGAGGATTTTCAGGCTCGTATTCTTCCTTATCTAGCTAGGGTGTAGCCTAGTAGGTAGCGTGTTGGTCTTGTAATGCGAATGTCGTGAGCTCAAATCCCGGTCGGCACAACACCTTGGTCACATCAATCTACGAAAATTAAAAAATTCGTAGAAAGAGGGTAATGAAAAATGTTAAGGAACCTGAATGTCAGGAGGCCAAGGTCCGATTTGGGCTGTAGCGCCATTGTAAAAGAAGAAGAATACTTCCTTATCTAAGGTTAAGAGAGATCTTCCTTCCTTCTGAGGGTGTGAAAAGTGACCGTTAGGTTTACCCAGAAATTTTATTCTTTAGTAAACAAATTTTTTCGATGCATTTTAGGAATATTCTGATCTGATCTCCAACGACGGACTTTGCAGTATAACTGAGCAGACTAAAATAGGCATTGAGATTCAATTATAGAAATGGCATTGGATCGGCCATACCTTGAGGTAATCAGATCAAAACAACGCCAAACAAGCTCTAGAGAATTACCCTCAAGGATGAAATCGTGTTGGTAGACCATGTAAAACATGCGCGCAGTTGAGGAGGAGGCCAGAGGTATAAGCAAGTCCTGGTGCAACTAAAGACCGATGCTGAGTATTGCATCTTGTGGAGCAGAATTGTTTCTGCCCTATGCCACTGTAGGGGGAAATTGATTTGTATGGTCGGTATAAAACAACCCTTCTCGAGATCCGGCCAGGTAAACTTTTACTATTCTATACTCTAGAGTATAAAAATAACAATAAATGTGTTAAATGTACAACCTGTAATCCAATATTGTCAACGGTAAGCCCGTATTATTCTTAACTTTTAATTAATCCTTTATCATCCATTTTTTCAAAATCTCACTCTCACTAAATAATTATTATTACCCTACAGAAGCATCGTAAACGCACAAAAGGAAATATTATTCAGTCAGTGGTTTTGTTATTAGCATTTTACCACTCACTTCCTTTTGTATAAATATTTATAAAACCAATTTCTCAAGGTCCTTTCTTTATGCTCTGGTGAGTAAATCAAACAACAAAAACTACTTATGCGGGCAGTTTTGTACATCATTGCAAAAAGGAAAGTTTTCCTTAAAATGAAAAAGGATAACCTCAAGTAGTTGCTGAGCTAACAAAAAAAAAACGCCACGAACCGAGGACGAAATACCTCTTTATGGTGGTTGCTTTTGGATTATAATACTTATAGTGCTACAGCCATAGCCCATTATAAAAGGGATAAGAAATGGGATGTTCCCAATGAATGTAGAACGAGCATCAGAGATGACCATAATGGTCATGCACTTCAGCAAAAACTACCATAGTTCAGGATATCAAGTCTACAGACGACGAGACTGTCCTTTTCTTTTTTTGCCAGAATCAAAGCTAAAGTGGTAATGGTTTTTATACAGGACATTGTAAAGCTATTCATTCTGTTTGGTTTTTTTTTTCATCAATCGGATTGTGCAATATTTATCGATTTTCTAGTCGCTATGTCTCTTTGAAGAGTGTTAGATTAAGCAGTTTTTTTTCGGTTGCATTGAAAAACTAATTTTGTCAGATTATTGCAAAGATAGATATAAATTAACGATCTGGACTAAACTATGGGTAATTGTATTGCATATATAGGCAAGTCACGCAAGCGATGGGAAGACTCGGTTGATGAAGATAGCAAAGCTATCTTAAAAATTAGCAGCTGGAGGACGCGGTCTTTGGATCGAGACGATTGGAGGCGATGACTTCAGGAGGCCAAGACCCGATTTGGGCTGTCGCGCCATTGATGATGAATTGTATTGCAGTGCCCTTCGCACTGAAGTATCAAATTAAGAACTCTTAAATTCACTTGTCTAATGTTCACAATTATTGAGTCGCTTACTTAGACATAAATATTTTTTAGTCGAGTACTTTTTTCCTTCAATTATCCTGACGTTTCAGACATCACTCATCCTCACCAACTTCAAGTTTCCAGTTTCTTTCCCATCTACCAATAATCTACATCTTAACCATTAAATTTATTTCAATAATGTCAACAAAAGAACACAATTAAAACTTTATGAAACAAAACTTAAAACGAACTTTCTAGGCGTTGCATAAATATTTTTGACGTGAAAATAAAATCTCTTCAAAGATTAAAAAAAAAAAACTTCAAATTTTCTGTGACTTTTAGATGAAACCTTTTATATAAACTTAAAACCTCAGATATATGGATAAACTTTCTCTAACGACCATTTAAAACTTTAAATCACCTTCGTGAGAAAGAAGTTTTCCTATTCAGCTTTTGTCCACAATTTTCTCAAGTGAAGAAAACTCTTTTCTCAACAAACCGTTGAGTTTACGATGTGCGGTGCCGAGAATACTTACTTATACCTTCCAACTCTCAATATCTGATGTGCATAACAAGCAGTTCAAGAATTGAAGCCCTTCAAAGTCGAATAGATTAAGTATTGTAATACATTATGCAATTTTCCTAGGATACTATAATAAAACTTTGAACTCTTAAATTGCAGCCATAAAATTAGATCATTATTTTATTTTTTACTATAGTTTATTACAATAAATTTAAATAAATTAAATCTAGAAAAAAAAATTTACCGGAATGAATTATATACATTAGTTATATTTAGATGCTATGCAAAATGTGCAAATCATTGGTCGGATTGAGTCTGAAGATGACGTTGCTGTTGATGGACTGCTGCTATAAACTGTCATGCATGGTTGTCGAGAATTACCTGAAAGTAGTTGTAGTAATTACTTTAACTAGTTTCGCCTGTGGTCGAAATTCGACCAATTGTGTATATAAAATAACGAAATTAATCTTTTTTGACATAATTAATTAGAATTTCGTTGTATACAAATTCTTAATTCTTACATATAAGTTTTATTCAATTCCTTTAATTAATAAAAAAAATGTACCACAATTTTCAATTTTCAAGTTGCCAATGGACGCCAATGGAAGACCGGAAGCTTTGGGGAACTATTAGAACACATTGAATTATGTTACTCGAAATAAGTCTCGGGCTGATAATTGCGATCCGGTTTTAGTGGATATTAATAGTAACATTAATAGTCCTGCATTTCATCTACGTCCTTCCCGCAAGAAGGCTACAATGAATACCTCCACCTCTACTCAAGCCAAGCTTCATCAAAAGCTTCCGCTAGTAAAAATCCTACACTTTCGATGTTATTTTCTTCGAGTAGTTTTCAAACGCCTCATAGTGTTACTAATCCCACTGAATCATCTTTAACTTTGCTTACACATCTACATATACTAACTGTTGTACCTTGACCAAAAGCCCTTTTTATTTCTCGACTTGATCCCCGAACATCCTCCGGTTTGTTAGTAAAAAGTACCTCTACTAACAAACCTTTTAGATAAGGCGGAGCCCTCTCTTCACTTCTTTTGAACCTGGCGGTCAAAGAACTACTGCTAAAACTAGAAGAAGCAGGCTGAAAAATGATTGCTTATGTGGACGACGGTGCGATAACCATCTCTGGTAAGCACCCGAGTATTTTGGGCGACGTTATGCAAAATGCCCTCTTAATTCTCTCTAAGTGGACTCGTGAATATGGACTGGGAGTGAGCTCACACAAAACCGAGCAAGTCCTTCTAACCTGGATCGTATCTGTCTTGTTTTCGCAGATAGAGCAAAACATCTGGGTCATATTTTGGATAGCTGGAAACTTAATATTCAGGGAGGTGTAAGCAAAGCTACTGTTGAGCTTTACTCTTGTAAGAAAGGTTTAAGTAAGAAATGTGGAATGCAGTTAAAATTAGTGGATTGAGTCTACGCTGCTGTCATTAGACCCATCCCAGCAAACAATTTAACAAGTACTCGCATATAACGATCCTAAAATGAGCATGAAATGACACAAGAAAAATAAACTGCGCCAAGATCTTAGCAAAACCAAACATTAGTGTAAACAAAAAGGGTCCCAGGACTTCGATCTTATTGTAAGAAAGCAGTTTGCTTCTCACAATTTGCACTAATAGTGCCAAAAATTGTTTCGTGTCGATATTTCAAACCATTGCAAACGTTAGAAACGGTAGAAAATGTAGAGATTTAGTTTGCAGAGGATCGTACTCGAGTGCGTATGTGCTTACGTGTGAGAAATTCAATGACGTAAACAACAGAATAGAAAACATCTACCATCTTCTCTTGTTTAGCATTAAAGTTCCAGTTGTTCAAATTAATGTTAATGTTTCATAAATAATATCTTTTATAAATCTTAAACGATATTCGTTAATGAAAAAGTCATTAATTATACATTAATGGTTCATTGATAACGCGTATGTATTTGTTTACATACTCGTTTCTTGTAACCGTTTTGCAATTCATTAATGAATCGTTAAAAGTAACTCATTTACGAATGTCCATTTAGTCCGCTTGATGAATCATTAATGTATCGTTAACGACGCTCGTTAACAATCAAATGTAATGTCTTTCATTAACGATTCTTTAACGAATTATTTTGTTTGCTGGGATCTTGCTTTATGGTGTGATTGTGTGGTGGACTGCTCTAAGGATAGAGACAAACCGTGCTCTCCTCAGCAAGGTGCAGAGAACAGCATGTTTATGTAAAATGGGGCTCTCAGAGCAACTCTCTCAGCAGTATTAGAAGTACCCTTTCATCTGCTACTTCTCAATATTATTAGTAAACAGATGGCTGCAAGTGCAGCCGCCTGCCTCGAAGAATATCGTCAGTGGACCTGCAAGTGGTCACTCCCTAATTCTGGAAAATTTCAAAAATTTTATCTAAAGCACAGACTGTTTTGATTTTGATACCATTTTCTCACCACCATCTCCTCGAGACGAGAGTGGAAGGCAGATGAAATATGAGAGCAAGAGTCCATATCCTTCTATACTGAAGGCACCAAAACTAGAAGTGAAGCAGGAGAAGGAGTTTTCTCTGCAATGCTTAACTTAAGCATATCTTACCACCTTCCAGGTCATTGTGGTGTATTTCAAGTAGAGAACACGTGGCGATAAAAGAAGCCTTGGCCTGACTGAAGTGTAATGCAATATCTAATAAGGATAATAGCATCATCACTGCTAGCCAGGTCGCTATTAAATCCCTGGAACCAGTCATATCTACTTCCAAGAATGTTCATGATTGTCACTCGTCTCCGAACCATTCGACATTCGCCAGTGGAGGGTACCACGGCATAATGTCATTTCGGGGAACTGCGGGGTTGACGAACTCGCCTGGCATGGAACCACCTTACAGATTCAATCAGTGCATGGCTCTCGTAACTTATAAGCTGCAGCTTAAGTTGGATGCGATTAGCAAAGCCAACGATTGATGAGCAAACGGTGTTGCATTTTTTTGCACAAACATTGAAAATAAATTATTCGGTGGGGTACAAAAAGGGGATACCAAAAACCAATTGTCGCCGATTTTTTTTTTTTCAAATAACTAAGTCTTCGAAACTATTTAACAGAATGAGTTCAAATTGAAAAGAAAGATTTCCGGATTCTACACTGTTACGCTTTATTATTCGTGTCATTTCGGTCTTTGTTGAGACCTTTTTCAAGCTGGATCAACGTAAATCTTTCTTTTTAATTCGAAATGCACTGCGAAAACATTCACCAAACCACTAGAATGAGTTCATATTATAAGAACTATTAAGTGGCTCATAATCAACTAAGAGGTAGGCCAATACCATCAAGGATAGAGTCCGGTAGGGAGGTCCAAAGAAAATTATTTAAATATGGTGGATATGGTGGAGGAAATGGCGAGGATTTTAAAAGTGGTGCACTTTTCAAAATTTCAAACCGGTAGATCTCAAAATCCAATGCAACAAGTTAATTAAAATTTTTCAGATTGTAGAACTTTGTGATCTATGATTTCGATAAAATTTTTAAGCTGGAGGGGGGAGGGAGAGATGGTGGATCAAAAGTCAAAAATGTTCATGGTGAAACAAAACGTCAAAAATTTTGAGCAATTCGTTTTAGGGATTTGGTAAAATAGACAAAGTCCAAATTTCGCATGTGCTGGATGTATGTAAGTTCAAAATCTAGACTTTGTATCTTTTACCGGATCCATAAAAAAATGGCTCAAAATTTTTGATATGCCTAGAGAAAAAATAAAAACATGAGCCACAACTGTTATCCATAGAAGAGGAGGTCTAACCTTTCATGTAAAATAAACAAAACACAAGAACTCGAAATTTTTGAATTGAAATTTTAGGCTACAAACTTAAAAATTTGAGAAGCCAATTTAAAAAAAAGGCGCCTACTAAGGAGGCCAATCAACAAAGGTGAAAGACTACTGCACTTTGCGTATTCCTAGATATACAGGGTGGGCCATCCAGTGGTTTTTTTTTAAATCATAGGTTATTTTTGACACTGAAAGCTGTTTCCCGCTCGAAATCTTGACAGAAAGTCAATATCATACCTCCGCGAAACGAAATGAGTCGTTTTACACTTCGCAGTTTGGGCCTTAGAGCAGCTTGAATTGGACAACGATTTTGGGCGAGAAATCATCTTTTCTGACGAGGGGCATTTTCATCTCGGAGGCTACGTTAACAAACAAAATTGCCGCATCTGGGGCTCGGAAAATCCGCACGTTATTGTCGAGAGGCCAATGCAAGTACAGAGAGTGACAGTTTGGTGCAATCCGTGAGCTACAGCCCGAAACCATCGACATGGTCTTGGAAAATTGGAGTGACATGGGAATGTTTGCTCTTACTAATAAAGTCATAATACATGGAAAAAAATTAGATTTTTT
The DNA here is from genome assembly GCA_963669355.1 of Chorisops tibialis. Taxonomy (NCBI): domain Eukaryota; kingdom Metazoa; phylum Arthropoda; class Insecta; order Diptera; family Stratiomyidae; genus Chorisops; species Chorisops tibialis. Next base: position 13,026,549 of record OY770264.1, on the reverse strand, counting down.
TCATTTTATTGCATTTTTAAAAAGAAACTTGTATTTGGCCCACCCTGTAGAAGGGGCATTTGACAATACTCACCATAGTAGTGGCAGCTAGAAAAAGGGTTTGGAAACGGCCACGATCAAATGGATATATGCAATGATGAAGAGCCGAATGACAACCACGGATCTAGGTGAAAGGTTGACTGTACAGATCTATAGGAGCTGTTCCCACGGACGGGTACTATCTCCACTTCTTTGGTCAATTTTAGTATATGAGCTCTTGGACTACCTAACAGAACAAGGATACGAGGCAATATGCCGATGACCTCACCATTATCAGTAGAGGCCAATATGATATAATAATATCGGAAAGGATGCAATCAGCCTTAGAGGTGATGATGAACTGGTGCCAGTCTAAGAACTTGAACATCAACCCAAGTAAGACTGAGATAGTACCATTTACAAATAGAAGGAAAGTCCACATCATACCTGCTTCAAAAAATTGAACACCAATACCCTTTTCAGATGAGGTAAAATATCTAGGTGTTATAATGGATAGCAAACTCAACTGGAACAAACATATAGAATGGACTCATGCTAGAGCACTAAAGGCATTTTGATCATGGAAAAGCTTATTTTGTAGAAAATGGGGACTACAGCCCAAGATAATCTACTGGTGCTATAGAACAATCATCTTCCTAATATTCATATACGGATCAACGATATGGAGGACCAAAATCTTACAACGAAAAGCATAGCTTGTACAACAAAGAATCTAAAGGCTAGCTTGGAGCAATGAAAACTGTCCTATAGCGGCAATGGAATTGTTGCTAAACATCCCTACGATATATCTCCAAATAAAAAAGGAGTCTATCGAATGGGTGTTATGCATACAGAGGGAAAACAATTAGAAATCAGGGGATTTTAGACGTCACCTCAAAATCCTAAAAGACCCAAAAATAGAGGTTCTAACCTCCATACTATCGGACGCTATGCCGACAAAATTCAACTTTGAAACCCCTGGACTGGCAATCCGTGCTACTTAAAATGGAAAAGGAATCAACCATCTGGTATACAGATGGCTTGCACACCTCGAAGGGGACTGAAGCTGAAGTCAAAGGTCCTAACTTCTCGATTTCAAAATATATATTCAGGCGGTTCCCAAAGCCCTAGCATCCAATAAACACGGGTTGAGGTTAGTTTAGGACTGCCTTCAAAACCTAATCATCCTGGGAAAAAGGAACGATGTAACCTCAATGTGGGCACCAGGACATTGGACCATTGAGGGAAATGAGGAGGCTGATCGTATTGCAAAAACGGCGCAGAAACAAATCTTATTGGTTCAGAGTCATTCTGCGGAAACCAAAAGGGCACTTCAAGTCTACACTTAGAATGTGGGTTGAACAAGAGCACAAAATCTTCTGGAATAAACTTCCAGGCTTATCAATCTCAGAAAAACTAATCCTACCACAAAAAAACAAAGTGGAGAATATTCTAAAATTCAACAAGAGTAATATTAGTACTCTAATCGTCCTAATAATAAGGCACAGTGGAGTAAACCACGAACTAAAAAATATGGGCTCAGCTGAAACCAACACCTACCGACGACAGAACACATTCTATGTCACTGTGAACTAGGAAAAGACACAATATTCTCGGATAAGGTGTCCTACCGAGGAACTAGCCAACATGGCTTGTTTAAAGATACGTAGATTAGCCAAAGCTATTGAGTAGGGTAAAGGATCAATAGGTCGCAGTGCCCTCACGTGTTCTCCAAATTGTAAAAAAAAATATAAGAGGCTCTTATGAGATAACTTAAAACTTTCTATACCTGACTACTTTCTCTTTATTATTTTCGCAAAATATTATAATTCTAATGTTTAAATTTGTACTTTCGGTTAGTCTTACGTGTTCTTATATTAGATATGGAGCTTTTGTAGTTTAAATCATTGCAAAAGAAGAAGTTTTCACATTACGAATGCATTCACATTCTAAATTTCAAATTACAACGAAATTAATTGAGCGTTTGCCGGGGTAACTAATGGAAAAATTGTTAGCACTAGCCGAAAGTCCACTTTTAACTTTAAAGGTGTAAAATTTAACAAAAAATCCCACGCAAGAAACATGCGCAAAGGGTAATAAGAAAGTTTTGTATTACGGGTCTATTAATTTAATTTTTCCAAATTTATTTTCGGTGTATGCAATACACTTCTCTGCCCTTCGAAACCAATTCTTAAACCAGCTCTCTACGAAACACTCGTTGTCTCAAGCTCCCAGAAGCTCCTCATCACTGGAAAGCAGAATCCTCTTCAGCTTTATTTTCACATGCGGAAACAGTGCAAAGTTACAGGGAGCAAGGTATGGTCTGAACTGAGGGTGTTTAATAAGTTTCTATCTTATAGAGGTCAAATATTCGGTGCAGGTCTTGGCGCGGTGAGCTGGGACGTTGTCATGATGGAGGAACTAGGTGCCCATTCTTGACAGGTCTCTCAAAGATTCGATGACCTTAGGTAGCACTGCTGTTTCCTGGGAATCTAAAACGACACGCTCCACTATCCTACTCGATTTGAAAAATGCAGCCATCATTTTCTTCTTAACTGATAGAGAATCGCTGACAGCTATGAGTATGTACTCATCATCCAATACCCAAACTTTGTTTTGAAACTAAGTTGGCATATCATAATAGTATAGCCAAGTTTCATTGCCTGCCACGATGCTGTTCACGTACCGACGTTATCATCTCCCGGCATCAAGTTGCACGTCATTTCGTCTCCTCTTTAGTCAGTCCCACAGACAACACAGTTTCGTCATGTGTAAATGGTAATGCAGAATCGAATGAATTGCAGGTGCATTTAGGCCTAAGGTATCCTCTCTTTGCTGGTAGTTCATTTGTCTGGTTTCGTCAGGGATTATCATCACTGCAGTAATGTTATCCTCCGTAACTGACGTTCGGGACCTCACCGCACTTTCAGCGTCCTCCAGTGACAAGTTTCCCCTTTGGAATTCTTTGTAACACCTCTGGATATAAGCATACGATGTGGACAATCATCACCAAGTGCAAGAGTCCTTTCTTCTTAGCACTGGTCTACTTTTAAGCTACGAGCGTGATTATATCGCAAAACTACCCGTACCTCACTTCCTGACCAGGATGCCATTTGAAGAACTTCAAACTATCACTACTAATAAATAACTGCGCCTACAGACTTTTGGTTACTTACAGCTGTGCAAGTTTGAACCCAAGTAGCAACAAACAACTCCAGCAACCTTTTGTTTCGTCATATTGCAAAACAGGACCTTTTGTCTCAAAACGTCTTTTATCAGTTATTGAGTTTTTTTAAAATGTATTATTAAACGCCTTAGCCCACTTAGAGCTAACTAGAATATGAATCCATAATTTTTCACTTAATTATTGAAAAAATAAAACACACTGCTGCGACATATCGGACTCACCTGTTGTCACCACAGCATCCAAATGTTTGATATAACTTCGCGCCAATCTTAGAATCTCAATTTTCGACAATTTTCGATTTTGCGGTTCGGTCGGGATCAAATCTCGCAGGGTATTAAAGGCCGAGTTCACGCTGCCGGAACGAAAAGGAAACGCACTTAATGAATCGTTAATAACAATTGCCAGGCCGCACAACCAACCGATTCGTGCATACAAACCTCTGCGTTCTGTACCTTTCTCGGGCATTCACGTGGCCCCGATCCTTGAGATGCCCATTAGAATCGGTTTCGCTCGAACTAAACACGTATCCGGTCGCATCGAATATTCCCACTGGGCAGTCCCTGAAATCCATCGAGCCAGGACCGTTCGCTGTACACTGGTTCGCGATGATTGCAGTAAGGAGTCACGTCGATCACTGAATTTCAAAAAATTTCGATTCGAAATCGACCAGGCCGCCAAACCGTCGTCGTCGCGAAGCACACTTGCTAAACGAATTAGGCCATTGACGAGACTAAATAGCGCGTGAAGCATGGAACTCGAATCAGTCGGAGCGGCTAAGCCCATCAGCATCACTAGAGCGGCTCGAAATATCTCGGATATGGAACTGAAATACCAAACAGAAGCCACAAATCATTTCTTTGTTGCCCGACCCGAGAGCCTTTTTTCAATTAACGCAGCACACAACACATCCGAGAAATTAAAAATACTGAAAATTTGTGGGTAATTAGAGGCGCGCGCACGACGGGGAACTCCCTGCACAGCACTTGCTCCCGGGGCAGATGCAGTCGACGATGCTCGTAAGTCGCTATCGAGAGAAAGGGCACAAAAAAATTATGATGACTTCCGACCCAAGAAGGGATGAACGCGCTAATTGCACTTGTGCGATGCTGTTGTGACATTGACCTCTAAGAAAACAAGTGCGGAATTTATTGCGTGAAATAAGTGAAATGATGCCCATATGTGTTTTCTTGCCGAACTACGTAATCTCGGAATTGATGTCATGCTGGGCGAGGTCGACCACGAGTGTTCTCGTTAGAGAAACACAAGCGATAGATTCCGGCTTAGGATACCTCCTAAGTGGTTAAGGAACTCAAGCAAATTATTATGTATCTTTATATCTAGTAGTATTACACGGGTATAAATCAATCAGAGCATAATAATTTATTTAATCAATGCATAATAGTACGAAGGGTAACCTCTATTGTTTTTCTTCCATTTATAAACATATAGTGGATTCCCAAGAATCAATTATGCATTTTTTTTTTGCCAAGCTATTTATACAACACCGAGTTTCTTCGCGTGTTTTTAACATTTATTATATTACAAAAAGTTATTTTCGACTTCGCAAGAGGCTTGACGAAACACTGGAAACAAATGGCATTATAAGTCTGCTGGCACGTTAATTGAATTTTCAACCGATTATTTCATTCTAATGACCATTTCAAATTAAAAGAAGAATTCTTATAAAATTTACGATTTCTGCGATTATAAATGCATTGATGGATTGTAAATGTTTTTAGCTTGTGGTATTCGTAATAAAAGTTTAAATAAGACTGCCTTCATGTTGTATTCAAAAAAATATCGGAAATTCCCGCCCTTAGAGAATTCCTGCTCACGGGCCTGGAGTGGAGTATCTCAGGGTAACCATTGCGTGTCAATAATTTTCATTTCATTGGAAACTAGCAGATTTGATCTGTATTCCTATTTTTTTTATCGCACCAAGTTGAACTTAGGGGTCACCCTTTAATACAGTAGCGTACAGTCCAGTCGGTTTAGGAAAGGATGAAACAAAATGAAAATTAACAAAATAAACAATTAATTGAATAAGGACGGACAGGATAAAAGAAATTGCGTGATGTTATAATCATTAGGAAAAGTGGCCGTGGGTAGTGCATTCCACATTTTGGATGTTCGAGGTATGAATGACTGACTAAATTTCACCGTACGTGATTTGGGTGGCTGGTATACTCATGAGCACGTTCAGCAGCACGAGTATTGCGCGTGAACTTATATAAGGGGGGGTAAGACGACTAATTTCATGGCTACAGCGGCCATGGAAATATCTGTAGTAGATGGTGAGTACTCCGATATTTCTGCGATGTTCAAGGGAGTCTAAGGATGCCGTTATGGCATCATCTCCAATAAGTCGAAGAGCAAAACGCTGAATTCGATTCAGCATCTTTTAATGAGTTTTGGGTGCTTCAGCTCAGATATGCGAATTCTACTTAAGTCGTTGCCTGATGTATGATTCGTAGATGGTTGCAAGATCGGATGGTGTAAAATATTTCTTGCACCTTCGGAGAAAGCCTAAGCACCTGGAGGCGTCTAAGGCTACTTTGTGAATGTGCTGGCTCCAGCCAAGTTTTACTTTATTATTCTAATAATAAAGTATTGTGATCGGCACAGAAAAAAAAAAAAAAAATTTGCCACCTTGAAATTTTGTTTTTTCGCGATTCATGACTAAATTAGCCTAAATAATCTGCCAATAAGTCGGGCGAAACTTTATTATTTTTGGGACAAGTTGCGGATGAGTGGAAAGTCAATATGCAGGTTAGAGTGGTTAGGGAAGGCTAAATGAAAGGGAGTTCTTGGGCAGGGCTGTTGTCAATTTAACAATATTTCATTAGTTTCTGCAAGTTGGGTTTTTGTGAGGGGAGGAGGAGGGGTAATAGTAAGGGTGGGTGGCTGTTAATAGCTTTTTAATTAATTGTTGAGTCACGTCCAATATTCTCTGTATAGAATGTGTTTCATAAACCAGTGGCGTGGCGTTCATTGATGCAAGGGAAGCAATGCTTCCCTTACGTTTCGCCCTTTAATCAGTTTAGAAAATCTAAACTAACATTAGTTCGGATATGAAGATTAATTTAAAAATTTCTTTAAAAGAAAGCGCGCATTATTTTTGTCTACCACTGTTTACAGCATTTACGTGATCAGGACAGCTTTTTTTCTCACGCTTTTTCTGACTAACGAAAATTAAAATACTTCTACACGGAAAAAGATGCGATTTTAAAAACGCATTTTGAAGACCGCCGGCCAATACGAACGAAATTTTCTGCAAGTTCGATAATACGAAGGGGAGATGCGTCGCATTAAAATGCTTCCACCCTTCCTCTCACAGCTTTCAGTCGCATATACCAGAGAATGAGACCACTGACCAATACCGCTCGCAGCGAGCGCAAGTTCCACTTCTACACCAAGAAGAGATGCGTTAAAGCAATTGCTTCCAGTTGGTGCTTTCAATCGCAAGCTCTGGCTCTCGATCAAAGTATTGCCAGTGTTGAAATTTCTGTACTAGCCGACAAATAATCAGGAAGAAAATTGTGAAGAGGTAGATCTGGCAATATTTCTCATATTTGTCGTGCTTTGAGTGAAAAGAATCGGCTTCAGGGGAGAACTACCTAAAAATTTAAAAATATCGATTTTTACACCCTAGATGAAATCTGAGGGTATTATAAGTTTACCCAAAGTTTGTAACGCTAAGAAATAAAAATTTCTCGAAAAGTATAAATGCTATTGATCTGAAATTTGGAATATAATACTATTTTGAGTATTTCATTCTACTGTATAAGAATTATTTGTGTCCTCCTTTTCCTTCCACCACCTCCCATACAAACTGCACTTTTTCATGAAACACTCTATGCCAATTTACTTAGTGCGTATACAATTTATCGATTTGATATTTCGCTCTAAATATTTATTTAGGATTATTAGTAAGACTAAAAAAAATTATACGATTAGCTTCACTCCTTCTACCCCCATACAATTTAACACAATTCAACAAACTTTACAAAAAGTCGATTTTCCTGAAAAGTATGAATGCTACTGATCTGCAATTTAAAATATGTCAAATAAATGATGTTTACAGTTATTTCTAAGAAAGTCATTAATAACTCCATCCTCCTTCTACCACCTCCTATACAAACTGCACAATTTCACTAAATTCAATACACTAATTTTCTCAGTACCTACTAAATTTTTGAATCTTAAATTTTGTATAAAACATTTTGATAGCAATATTATCGTGATGTGAAAAAATTAGTTCAATGTCGCCACCAACTCTACCACTTCCCCTACAACATTTCTTAAATTAAAAAAAATTCTTTTTACGCCCAATCGTAGCCCTGTTATGTTTTTTTTATTTCCGATTAATAATGTAGACTGGATTTTAAATCGATTGTTGAAAACCGCACCCCCTCGGATGAGTAAAAGTGTTTCAAATAATGATGTAAACTCGTGGAGTCATATATATTGACGCAACGCTTGTAGCTTGGCGCAAAACAATTGCTTCCCCTTGCTATAAAGTCACGCCACGCGACTGTCATAGGCGAAGTTGCATAGAATTTTCATAAAATTCGGTGTATTTCAGATTCATGAAACCGAACATTTGTATGGGAGAGAAGGTAGGGGAATTGTAAAATTTGACATGTAGTTTTATTTCGCTTCTCTTGTAAGGTGCTTGTACAAAATGTCAAGTTCGTAGCTTTTAGTTTGTTGGTTATTAGTTGATTTAGTGAAATTGGTCGAAATCATAGTTTTGTATGGGAGGGGGTAGAAGGGCAAGCGCGATTTTAAAACTTTTATCGTAATTTCATTTCAACTATTTTTGTAAGTTTCTATGCAAAATTTCAAATTGACAGCTTCAAATAGTTAGGTGATAATTGATTTCTTGAAAATAGTCGAAAAAATAATTTTGTATGGGAGGTGGTAGAAGTTTTAAAGGTTTTCGACCAGTTAATATTTCGTATATTTAGGGATTTTTTTAAATGCATTTCCCAAATTTTCAAGTTTCTACCTTAAAATTGTACTCAAAAATTTTCAGTTTATGTGTTTTTTCAATGCACATGAAACACCTTGTGCACGTTAGACCGAAGGGGGGGGGGGGGTTCGGTTTATAACAACTATGGACCAAGTTATTATTATTTTTCTATGTATATTAAATAGATGTATCCACATGCAAAATTTAAACTTTGTATCTTTTACCAGAGCCCTAAAAAATCACTCAAAATTTTCGATTTTTCGTTGCAACACCCCTGACCCTCCCCTTACAATAATTAGCCTCCCTCTAAGCTAATTCCGGTGGAACTATGTGCCACCTTAATCGTTCCAAAATAAAATTTTTTAACGATAAGTAATTTCGAAGATATGATCATTTGAAAAAACAATTCGGACCCCCCTTTTCGGACGCCAATGAATAAAAAATTAAAGTATTTTTAGAGTTTGTCCCACAACCCTCTCTATATCTCTACTGATTTTCAACTTTCTATCTGCATTCGTGGTGGAGATATTAGCAAGTGTAGTTTTTAACTTTTTCCCTCCCCCGCCTCTCCCTTCCACATAACCCCTTCCAGAATTTAGAAAATAGAGCTCACTTACTTAATCAACAATCCACCCAAATACGAACATTCTACCTTTAACGGTCTCGGAGATATGAGTCCATATGTACGGCGTATTATATCGATTTCCATTAAAACTTAAGTTTTAATGGAAATGGAAATAATACATTTTGGAAAATTGTGTACTTGTATAGGAGTACCTACATGGATCAAAACAAAATTAACAGACGTTAATGATTTTTGCATTGTTATACTTTGTTTAAAATTTGAAGTCGATCGCTTCGAGAGCTTCAAAGAAAATTAATTTAAGGAGGCATGGATACCGACATACTATTTTGATTTCAGGCAGTTTTGCAGGAATTTCAAAGGAAGAGAGTGATAAAGTATTTACTCTCAACAAGCAGCGGAAGACTTGTTCGTACAACTTGTCAAAAAAATTCGTACTGGCGGTTAAGCTTTTCGATGAATGGATTGGTTGCATCGCAGCGGGAAGTTATGATTATTTTACATTGGTCAAAATTTCAAGTCGATAGCTTCGATAACTTTGTAGGAAAATGATTTAATTGAAATTTCGAAATTTTATGAAATTTGTATGGGAGGGGGTAGAAGCAATAAGGTGAAGTTGATATTTGGTTGCAATTACAATAAAATTAATTTTGAGAAAAAATTCTTTTCTTGACTTTAGTCGTTGGAATGAAAATCGTATAAATGCATTTTTGAAAATTGTGCATTTGTATCGAAGGGTTGTAGAAGGAGTAAAGGAATTAGATCAATATTATTTTAAAATATTATTTTTAAATCAATAGCTTAAAAAGTTTCGGAGAAAAATCAATTTCTTTAAATTTCGAAATTTTACAAAATTTCTTTGGGATAAGTAGAAGGAGGGAGGGGGATGGAGCCGATTCATTAACTTAAAGTTTCTTTTTTTACAAAAATGACATAAAATATATTTTAGGACGTTAGGTTAAAGCGTTCGAGAGATATGTTGTAGATGGACAAACAGACAGACGGATAGACGGTCATTCGGAATCGAGGTTTTGGAGCGACAACAAATATTTCTGTACCCTTGGTGAATCAAGAAAACTATTTAATATCCCGCAAAAAATTTTTCACTAAATATTTAATTCTTCACATTAAACGACAGGCGTCGAATCATGAAACATATTCATAAGCTATACTATACACTACACTTCCTACAATCAAAACATCTATCGAAGTATTAATTTATTAATAATTCAAATGCAGCATAGCGTTAAATATCGCATTTTAAATTCTCCATCTATATCGAGCTTGAATTTCAAATTTGTGCAGAAACGAAATTCGGAGCGTTTATAAAATATGCAAATCGGATGAAAAGTCCATCACAATAGCGAGAAACCCTTAAAATTTTATCGTCAATAAATCACCTTGAAGCGAAATGAAATTCACTTTTCAAACATTTTATAATAATATCACTTTCTCTCATAGACACACATACAAACATGTAAACCAACATGTATATATGTTAAATTACCACAAATTTCTGCTTGTTTTAGCACGACACAGTCCGGACCAACTATTACCCGAAGGGATGAACCATTTTCAAACATGCTGGAATTAACACCGTACTATGTAATTTGTGTTACAATTAATTCAGATGTGTATTTTGGGGGGGCAGCTATGAGTCGCTATGTCCGTTCCACCCACATGCATCCATTTATGCACTATAAGCCCGGTTTACTCATGTAGAAACACTTCCCTAGATTGTGTTCATTGCAATTAGGAGGTAATGCCGGAATTTAGCTGGTCGAGAACTAAACCATGCAAATATGTATTGCCAATTTCCTAGACTAGAGTCCATTACTTGGAGTATGTGTTTCTTGTTAATCCTCTTTTAAAATTTGTAACTAGTAAAGGAAGTATCGATAGTGTTTTAGTTGAAAGCACTAAATCTGATGGGGAAATCCATGATAGGCAATAATCTGAATGAAGCAACTTCATCGCCAATAAAAGGTGACATTATCGAACTTTGGAATAAACAAGTCCTGGCAACAGCTTAAAGCCGATGCTCAGGATCGCGCCTTGTGGAAGAGAGTTGTTTCTGTCCTATGCCCCTATAGGGGGTCTTAACAGGAATTTGATTGATTGATTATCGAACTTTTCAATCCTCATTTATTTCAGAATAGTGGAAAAATCAAAAATCTAGAAACATTATCGTCCGTGGAAACCAATAATAATTGTTTTACCAAGTTTTCAAATATTTCCCAACCACCCCTGTATAAACTGACCACATTTGTGCACAACTTGATTTAAACAGATTCGTCTAACTTTTTCTAAAGAATCTCTGTCTAGAATTCTCCAGATATTCTCAAAGTTTTTTAATATTCTAACAAATCATAAAACATCCGTGCTGAAGCCGAAAATGAAGAAAATAATGAAAAATGATTTCTAGTGCAAGGAACTCGTCAAAAATCTAATTTGTGTAGCGTGTCAAAAAGTCTCTTGACATACCGTGCTAAGTGTCTCATAAATGCCAAAAACCCACAAGTGCCGCCAAGTACTTATAAAGTTGGTGAGAGGAGTTTTCCAGGATTTGTTCAGCAGCAAAACTACTCATTCATAAACCAATAGAACTGGCGATGCTGAACGAGCAATAGTGGTTGTAGTTGTACGGACTTCTCTCGAGCATCCGCAAAATTGTTGTTATGAAGTTCATCTCTAGTGTGTACGTCCATGCATATGATGTGTACATGACGATCTGTGCATATATCATCAACTTAGCTGTTTTGAATGGGATTCTATTCTATATGCCTTTCGACACACGAAACTGTTTACAAAGTTCCCCATAAGCATTCTACTTGAAAAGTTTAAAAAGCAAAACGAACGCTATACGACGAGAAGAACGATACCGAGAGTGTGAAGAAGTCAACAAGCGTGAAATAATTTAAATAACGCGACCAACTTCATTGTCATCATCCGAGAACCACTCCTACAGAAAAATACATACATATATAAATTCTAAGAGTGCATTACTTAACTAGAATTTGATTCTGTGTTAAAAAAATTTACATATTTTTTCCGGTCTCATTTCGAATCAAATTAGTGGCATATTCCAGGAGCAAACGGAAATTTTAAGGACATGTTGAAAAAGTTATTAAGGATTGTATATGTAGGTTACCCAATTGCATAATAAATTGCAAAACGAAAAGTGCACAATGCTTTGGCAGAGTCGTTGGAAGGTGTCAGAGAAACAAATTATACAACACAAAAATTCAACTGTGAATAAAACTTAAAACGAAACGTAACGAACCTTGAGCTCGTTCTGTGATGTTCTTAACGAACCAGCGATGCAGTGATCAAATGGTTTTGAATTTTTTTAATAACTGTGAAAAAAGAGCAGCTTTTATAATAGCTGTGACTTTTTCACCTCCAGTGATGTCGTCTGCTCACTGATCGAGTTGAGTGAAATCAGCTCACTGCTTAGTAAAATCTACTCACTGCTCTTGCTTAAAGCTCATGCCACCCGCTGACTGTTCTTTTAGAAATCGCACATCACCAGCAGCAATGCAAAGTAGAACAGCAAGAAGTAGGTTACTGAGCAGCTGCAAGCAAGCCACAGAGCAATTGAGTAGATGATTCGCGATTCCGTGCTTGCTTCACAGTCAATAGATCGTGGGTTCGATTCCTACTCTAGACAGTGGGATTTTTTAAGCACGAATTTTCAGTTGCTACTGGCGATAAAAAACTATTCGAAATAAAATGGTCAAACGGTCCAAAAGTGAAACATTTCCACTTCAAGAAGGTTTATATACTCAGTAGATGGTTTCTGTTCGCTTCTATCATTCAGTCCCCCATAACATCTGTAAATATTTGTCAGAAACAGCCAGTCCAACTAAAAAATATATCAGCTTCTCCACTCGTTACGGTCGTTCCCACTCCCCTTCCCCTACCTTCCCAATCCCATTCCTCTCTCCATGACTGTGTTTGTGCATTATACATAAAAACCGAAATTGCCTATAACACAGGTCATTCTCTAAAAAAACACCGCAATTCACTAATACTTTACTCTTGTGTATACTTTTTCTGTGATTGTGTATATACTATTGGAAATATAGCCGTTGTTTCTATATCTAGTTGCCATATTGTTGCAGCATCTTAGCCATTAAAACAAAACTTTTTTACTTCCGGTTTATCTTCTACGATTTCGAAAATGCATTGCAAAAAATGCAAAGTAGCAGTAAACTATCCTGCCGCATCTGTTGGTTGTAGAATCATCTGCACATGCGCCTACCACATGACATGCATAGACGATTTGCTGATTTCTCCAAATTTTTTTGCAGCAGTGAGTATTCTGGGAATGTGAGGACTGCCGCGCATTGGGCCTCGACTAGTTAATGACTACAATCTGTGGTCTAGCCGCTAACGTTGCTGCGCTCTCGCAAAACCAGTTCTAGATGCTCTACTTCACTACCATCATCAGATGAGGCTATAAAATGGGCTCGACTTACAAGGAGCGCTACTGCTGCCTCTGCATGTTCTTCGTCTTCTTCGGCTGCATCATCATCTGCCATTGCCTGCTAGTGCTTTGCCTAATTCAGCGTCACTGAAAAAACACTGTCGAACATATCGGTCAGTTTGAATTCTGCGCTTATGCTACGTGCTGTAGAGCCCCCAAGCAGCTCTTTGTGTCTCAACTGGCTTACGACACGTTAACAAGGGAAGTTACTGATTACATCACGTCAAAACTGGGTTACATTCCAGCGGTCATCAGCTGTAGTAAGCTGACACAAGACAATCTTCTCGACAAAATTATCGTATCCTTTAAAGTATGTTTACCAGCAAACCTAACTATTGCCGACTCAGCTGACTTTTGGCCTCCTGGTGTTATCGTTCAGGAGTTTCTACCGAGAAATAGCTCTCGGCGGAGTTTTCGTCGCGGAAACAAACAGCGAAAATTTATGTAAGTTCTACAGATTTCCATGTAAACAACCCGTCAACTTCGAATGAAATCATCCTGTAGTTTTATCTCACTTAATAATAATTTTTCGAATCTTACAATTCTCTATCAAAACGTACATGGTCTGAGAACCAAGTTGAATGACTTCCTGGCGTCCAATCTCGAAAGTATATCTGATATTCTGTGTGTTACTGAATCCTGGTTGATCCCTTCTGTGCTTGACTCTGAAGTTTCCCCAAATTGCTACACAGTTTTCAGGCATGACCGAGATCTTCTAATTTGTCGTGAAATTGGTTATGTCGATTGGGTTGAACTCTTTAATAACAAAAGCTCTGAGAAATATTCTATGCAACTATATTCCATTCTTGATGCCACGATTTATCGAGGGACTTCTAAACAAGAATACTTAGAATGGTTATTAAAGCTCTTCCTAAGAAAAAAACGTGTGCATAAAAATTATAAACGTTCTTCCCTATTGTCTAACTATAATAACTTTTCCTTTTAGCGTAAACAGGTGAAATCGGATATCAAGAAGGCTTTTTCTGAATACGTTTCAGAGCTTGAGGCGTCTCTGTCACGTAATGAAACCAAACCATTCTGGTCACACGTTAGAAAGCGTAGAAAAAATCATTGTTTTCCTTCCAGACTTAAGTCTGGGGATATTACAACTTCCACTCCGCAAGAACAGTGTAAACTTTTGTTAAATACCTTTCCCCTGTATTTAGCTTCTCCAACAAAGACCTATCATATGACTTTTTCATCCTACCACAGAGCTAAATCAGTGAATTGTCCATTAGCGAGAGAGAAATTATCTCCATTATCAATTATCTAGATCCAAAGACCAGTGGCGGTCTTGATGGGATTCCTAGTCTCTTTGTGCCTAATCAGAGCGCTAGGTGCCACGTTCTCTCTTGTCCAATAAGTCACTTTAGTAAAACTTTTTTCTGGTTGCTGGAAGTTAGCTAACGTTGTACTCATTTTAAAGAAAGAAGACACCGAAAAATGTCACCAACTATCGTCTATCTTATTTAATAGTAACATAATTTAATATATTTTGAATTATTGGTTAGGAACACTTTGGAGTGAGTGCTGTGGTTAGCGGTATGCTTCTCACTGACTGGTTGAATGACGTGATGTTGAGCTCCGTTGCTGACATCTGCCCAGCGAGTGCTGCCAGACTAGGTGGATATATATAACACTACCTTAAACTGCTTCGGTAAACTTTTTGAAAGATTAGTCCACAATGCGGTCTGGGAGAAACTTAATCATTTAATATTACCCGCCCAGTATGGATTCGTTAAAGGAAGATCCATCAAGAATTCACTGACTTCATAACACAGTTCCTAGATCATCATAACACTCTTCATGATGATTTTTTGAAAGCTTTTGACACTGTTAATACTAAAATTCTTGTGGAAAAATTTGAAAGGTTCGCTGCCACAAGCTCTCTCCTGAATTGTTTTAATTCTTACTGCACGGATCGTCGTATGCGAATTACGTTCAATGGGCATACATCTGCTGAGTTTCTATCTAGCTCTGATGTTCCATAGGGATCTATTCTTGGTCCGCTGCTATTTGCGCCCTTCATTAATGATCTGTCCAAATTCTTATCATCAAATTATCTCTTATACGCGGACGACCTCAAAATGTTCCATGAAATTTACTCTTACTCTGACTGCTTGGACCTCCAGACTGACTTGACTACTTTGTCCCGTTGGTGTTCTGACAATGAGAGTTCCAGTGACATCTCTCATCAGGTGGTTAGCGGGGAAATTCCTTTTCGTCCCTGCTTCATCATTTTAAATAGCGAACCCAAATCTCCAAGGTAAGCCGCAGATTTGGCATATTGGCCAGTTCTTCCATTGCCTTTCTCTTTTCGCGTCTAGCAGCCTGTCCCAACTAAGGAGTTCTTTGTTCGATATCGAGCCGAGAGGTGATTGGCATTCCGGCTTTTTTTTCCAAATGCCAAGCTTGTTCCTTGTGTCTTGCGACATGGAGGGGTTCTCACCTCTTTGCACATATCCCACAGATTCTTCAGAACTAGTTAGAAACATGTTTCTGGTTACCTCCCTCTTGGCGTCCAGTATGCGCAATTCATGTCCGCCCCATTTGGATGATTTTTCACATTGAATGGGGGTATACTCGCTCTTTTTGTTGGGGTCTTCAAGTTTATCCACATTAAGCTTGCGCTTAATTTGAAGAATTTGGAGCCATTGGATAGCTGATGTGCACAGTCTCAAGGAGGCAACCACCTTTTGGTGATCGCTCCCCACGTGTAATCTCTATAAGAAATTTAAAAATGAGGCTGGCTCCGAACTTCATGAGAATTGGAAGTCCAGTTTCGTAATTCAAACCCCGCCTGGAGGTGGACGAATCTTCTGTATTTAGCGAGTTGAGCCGCTTCCTCTACAGTATCTAAGCTAGTCAACATTTCGTTAACATATTGGTTATCTGTAATAGCCCTGGTTGCTCTTAAAAATTGATCAGAGTGTTCGCGCGCTTTGAGATTCTTCACAAATTCCGCGGAGCTTGATGAAAGTCATGATTTGCATGACGTGTAAATTGGGATAATTTTTGATCTTTCCAGAGGAAACGCTAAGCAAATTGATCTGTGTCACGTATTAATATTTGGTGGAACATTTCCTTCATATCACCTGTAACGACAATTCTACAATTCTAAAGTGGCACTACAGCCCAAATCGGGCCTTGGCCTCCTGAGTTTCAGGTTTCTTAACATTTTTCAGTATTTATTGTAGAAGGGCTGTTAGATCTTCGCACAACCCTATATCTTCTAATTTTTCATTTGAGTAGATTGAGGTGACCAAGATATACCCAAAGCAGGCTGTGTGCTGGAATTATGCGCCGAACGGGATTTGAACTCGCGCCCTTCGCGTTCTAGACCAACACGTGTATCGAAAATCCGGCAGCGATGCCGCATTCTCGTCACAGATTTTAATGCGGCTTCTCCAAGTCGGACAGCACCTCCTGCCAGCTGCTCAGGAGCGTTGGGGGCTCTAAAATTGACCCGAAGAACTACCCATCCTTGCTGTATGCTGCAACGAAAATTACCAAGCAAGGAGAGGTAGGAATAATCCTACATTGTTGATGGGCAGCTTCAGGACACCCATATGGCGACCTTCTACTCCTCGCTTATCATTGCCCAAATTCCGCAGAACAATGGAAACTAAAAGGAAATATTTTCGCAAAAAAAAAAACAATGGCACGGTTCCTAAAAAACGGCACATAAATTTTAACATGAAGAAATGATAAATAAGGCCATTAAAGTGAAGCATGCATTTAATGAGAAAATAAAAACGAAATTCAAGAAACTAATTTTAAATAATTAGCCAAAATAATTAAGATAAAATAAAACCTCGATGGAGTCCTTGCTGCATCCAGTGTTTCGTGAAATCGCCGCTTCGATGAATTCTTTTCAACTTTCATCACTTTTTTTTTCTTTTAAACTCACATTCCCTCGTTTTATGTTTATTGGCCAAAAATTTAATTTGTTTTTTTTTCTTCCTTCATTTTATTTCCTGCACTCATAAAAAAAAAAAAAATTTTGTCAAAGCCAAAAAAAGTCTTTTTTTTCGACCAGTCCTCGCTGGCAGTGCCGAGAACCGTCCCTCTCTCTGTCCAAAAATCTTCTGCCTTTCGTTTTTGGCGGGCAGACCAAAGGCAGGGTTTTTTTTCATTCTGGTCAGTGATTTTGGCGCCAAAAAGGTTTATTGCAGTGCTGTCCTGCTTAAACTTATCCATGTTTTTTTATTATTATGTATTATTATTTTTTTGGTAAATAATTATTATTTTTTTATTTTTTTTTTTTTATATATTGAAATTAATTCGTAGCGTTTTACAAAAGGTGGTGTTACTCAAGTATCCGTAGTCACATATACAAAAGCAAATATTCTCCATAAAGCTACTGTCATGGCGCATCTAGTCCACTGAACGACATTTCTTTATCGAGTTTATAACATTTTGTTGTGCGTCATCAAACATGTCAAAGTTCGTGCCCGAAAATCTGTTCTTGTGGGGAATGTTGCTTCATCACTTCCACATGAAGAAAAGTGTCACGGAAAGTCATCGCATTTTAGTAGACGTTTATGGTGAATATGCTCTAGCTGAGCAAACGTGCAGAAAGTGGTTCCCTCGGTTCAAAAACGGAAATTTTGGCTTGGAAGACAAGGAGCGTCCCGGACAGCCGAAAAAGTTTGAAAATGAAGAATTGGTGACAATGCTCGATGAATTCCTGTCTCAAACATTTGCACAGTTGTCAGAATCGCTTGGAGTTGACTCATCGATGGTTGAAAAACGCCTCAAAGCCCTTGGAATGATCCAAAAGCAAGGAACGTGGGTCCCATATGAGTTGAAGCCGAGGGACGTCGAACGGCGTTTAGTCACCTGTGAGCAACTGCTTCAACGGCAGGCAAGGAAGGGATTTTTGCATCGAATCGTCACTGGTGACGAAAAGTGGGTGAGTTACGACAATCCTAAGCGCAAAAAATCGTGGGGTTTGCCCGGTCATGCATCAACATCATCGCCAAAGTAGAATATTCATGAATAGAAGATCATTCTGTGCATATGGTGGGAACAACTGGGCTAACCAGCATTAAAAGAAAAGCGCCCCCAATTTAAGGATCGACATGACAAGGTGATTTTGCTCCACGACAATGCCAGACCCCATGTTGCAAAAGTGGTGAAAACTTATTTAGAAACGCTGAAATGGGAAGTTTTATCCCACCCGCCATATTCACCAGACATCGCTCCATCAGATTTCCACTTGTTCCGGTCCATGGCAAATGGCTTGTCAGAGCAGCACTTCGATAACTACGAAAGTACCAAGAATTGGATCGATTCATTCATCGGATCTAAAGACGAAAAATTCTTTCGACGTGGTATTCGTGCTTTGCCAGAAAGATGGAAAAAGTTAGTAGAAAACGATTGACAATACTTTCAATAATACCACTGTAATAATATTTTCAGAATAAACCATCGAACTTTGCAAAAAAACACTACGAATTAATTCCAACCCCTAATATTTATTTCTTTATTCTTAAATCAGTAGTTATTTTCGGTACGGTGACATAAATATCTAATTTTTCGTATATTTAGGAACCAGTCAGAAATAAAAATGAAATAATAAAAGAAATGCGGCTATATACGCATCTGGGGAATAAGTTTGAGGAGCAACAAACCGATATAAAAATTAAATTCAGGTAGAAGAAATAAAAAAAGTGAAAATGAAGGTGAAATAGGAAGATTCGCTACTCACTAGGCTACACCCTAGCCAGGTGCGACAATTGCTTGCTCATTAAATTCAAAAATAACGTGACGCAATGACGTCAACTCTTCTGGCCCTTTTTAACAGTTTGAAGCTTAGAGTTATACCATCTACCTTTTCTGGTGCATCCCAAGCAATTCCCAAACAATATTTGGATTGTTCGGGTTTGAAACCGTAAAACTTGGTCTAATTTGCGGATATATTGCTCGCGTAATTACGAATCATCAGACGTATATTTTAACTCAGATTTGGATTACCACGTATTTGTCTCTTTAGTTTAATTGATATGCCATTGGCTGACTATTTGGCAATTTATCGCCATAGTAGACCAGTTACATTACTGCCTTCGAATTTGGTGGTAGTGTATTGGAGAATTTCCCTGGCGCGCTTATTTTCCCGAGATCCAGACATCTGTTATTTTGACTCCAATTCTTAAATAGGGAAGATTGTTTCGACCAACTGTTCGAGCTCTACGCCTGATTGGCATTCGCAAATATGAAAACGGTGTTGTTTATGGACGCTGTAATCGCGATTAGACGGACATGCTTGATAGCATCATCCATGCACATCCCTGTCTTGTCTAAGCCGCAACCGGTTCATCACTATTTCTCTCAAAGATCTTCTGCGGATTTTCCAGCCTTCAATTGTCAATACTTAAGCTAAGTTAGGGTATAGCCTAGTAGGTAGTGTGTTGGTCTTGTAATGCGAAGGTCGTGAGTTCAAATCCCGGTCGGCGCAATATATAATTCCGGTACATTGCCTGCTTGGATATACCTTGGTCACCTCAATCTAAGAAAATGAAAAATTCGTAGAAATAGGTTTGTGCGAAGGGCTAACAACCCTTCCACTATAAGTAATGAAAAATGTTAAGGAACCTGAATACCAGGAGGCCAAGGTCCGATTTGGGCTGTAGCGCCATTGTAGAAGTTGTAGAATTGTCAATACTTATAAGTATGCGAGGTATGGATCTAGGATTCTAGTGACACGTGTCTATGGTGATTATAATTATCATTAGGCTTCTGAGGAGAAGTAGATTGTAAAGGCATAGCCAACTCGTCATCTCGTTGTTATACTTTGATTTGAATTGATGACCACGTTAAGGTGGAAATAGCTGCAAACATTCTTTCTGTAAAACTCATGCCGCGATCCAGCCTAAGAAACTATGGGATGGAGTCCTCCCGTATTGATTCTCAGTCCCCAGCAGAAGAAGGTGCTCAAATCACTCGGTGTGCGCGGTTCGTAAGCTTCTAGAACGGTGAAACCGAGCTCTAACAGTGCAATGTTACTAGCAAACACAAACACCCAGATCACAGCTTTATGTTTCAGAGCTCAGTATCCTCGTATTAATTGCACTCATGAATGTAACCTCAGAGCTGAGTGAGGAGTGTACAGATGTTGATCACACTTCGATGTCGATACTTGTCTCTGCTGGTCTTGGAAGTGAAACTATCCTAACTCCTCAAGTTGGCGCCCATTGCTGAGCTAAAGAGCAAAGCTGCTAAAGAAAGGTTTGACGTGGAAGAGGCTAAAGTGGCTGCAGTTATGAGTCAACTGTTCTCTGGGATGGGCGAATCACGGGCTACAGAAGCTTTACGTCCAGCCAGCGTAATGACGGAGGAAGTCAAAATTGAGACAAAAGGCCCGAGCTAGCACTTCTGAAGCGAATGTCACTGGGGATTTTTTATTAATTCGTTTTTCCACATAGCCTAACGGTGAAAAGCTCCAGCTGCTACTTTAAGTTTGCATCCGTCAGCAGAAAATTCCAAATTGGTTTAAACACTTTCATCCCCATCCGTGGTAATGCCAAATAACCCTCATCATCTGCGTGCACAGTCGTCGGTAAAAAGCTCGAACCATTAAGCAGAAACACTAGCGAATACGATCAGATGATAGCAATACGCTGTTACCTGCAGCGAAAAAGAAAGGGGCGAGATTGGGTACCTACAGGGACGTCGCACGGAGTTCCCCCAGGAAGCAGTCATCAACACCAAAGACTTGCTAGCCATCATACCAGAATCGGAGAGACCTTAGATCTACTCTTCATTGACAAATATTCTAAGGGCACACCTCTTAGGTAATCCATAAACTGAGCTTTTTGAAGTACGACTTTGAGGATAACAGCGGTTCCCAAAATAAACCAGCTCTTGAAGGATGTTATGGAGTATTTGTTTAGTTTTTGTGGAAATCGATTCAAGTATTTACTAAAATTGTGTTTGAGAGGGGGTAAAAGTGATGAGCGAACCTGAAAAAAAATTATTACAGCTCTCAAATTTTCATGAGATACTTCTGATAGTTTCTTCAAATTTCGTGAAATTTCTAGAAGCAGTGGGGTGATGCGACTCGTTTACGAACTTCAAGTTTCTATTCTGCTAATATTGGCTTGAAAAAAATTTCAGCTCATTAGTTCGAAGTATTTGAGGGTCGACAGACAGACCGTGAATTGGATTGAAGGTTTGTCAGAATTAAAAAACATTTCAGCGGTTCAACAAATGATGAAGCAAACACAATACTATAGGTATTCTCACATTTCAACTAGAGCTTTATAGTGTCCTATAGAGTAGCCAACTAACCGAATGCTATCGCCTCTAAGGCTGCTTTCCCCTATTTATCGTTTTTTTGAACTTTCTTATCATTCATTTAGCACTCCATTAAAAATTCGAAAAATGCGACGAACATTTCACATGGAATAGTCACGTATTAGCCACCCATCGTGATGGAAAATAAACTAACAATAGGAAAATCCAAGGAAAACAAACTTCCATTCCTGCCAGGATCGAGATATCAAGCATACGCTAAAAATGGCATGAAAGGATTTTAATGAGAAAATTATGCAAAATTTTTTTTTAGTCCGGAACTAAAAACTTTTTCTTTTTTTCCATCATCTCTTTTTCATTTGAAGAGGTGGTGATTAACTACGGCTATACTCTTGCTAGAAATCCTTTAATTTCATATCCTTCTAAGGCCGAAAAAAGAGAAATGTTTTTGAGGTCCTTGGCGCTAAGCGCAACGAGTTCGACTTTCACGAAATCGCTCAGTGTGTCTTGCGGAACAACTTAATATCGCCATTAAGTCCTGTTTAATGAGAAAACTTGATAGCAAATCCTTTTCGTCTCGAAGCGTTTTCCTACTGCTTAACCTTCGTGTCACGTTTCGTAAATATACAGAATGAAAGAAAGTCAGGATATCAAACAGCAAAAAAAAAAAAAACCGGAATTTGTGGTTCATTCGGTTTTTTGCCGCTTTACTATCCACGTAGCTCCTGCAGTGCACTAGGAGCGATTTTGTCCAGAAATACTTCTCAATATAAAAGATTGAAGTATTTTTTTTGCTTTTCTTCTGCAAACAGCTCCTTCCTTAAGAATTCAATGTTTACTACCAACACATCCGTGGGAGTGGTGTATTCGCGCTAGTGATGCGTGTCATGAACATCAGTCGCAGTACCACGTTGAACTGGAAAATAAGGGTACCACCTGCGTCGGGAATCTATTCTTCCCTGAGGATCCGCTTTGGTAGTTTCCAGCTTTTCCGGCGTTTTTTTTTTGCTTTCAACTTCGTGTGTTGATTAAACTTGGCGGTTTCTACGAAAAATGTTGAATGGTAAATGCTGCGCTGAGAAGGCGCAAGGAAGAAATAAGCTTTGTAAGGTCGTCGCCGCCGTGCTGTTGTCGGTTGTCGCGGTGCAAGGATGCTTTCGGCGTCACTGTTTAACTTTATTCCGTGCTTAGATGATCCGATGGATTTCCTCGACTACTCTCTGTTGTTATTTTGTCTCATTGAGTCAAATTCTTTTGTCTTAGAACTCTGTTGCGGATGATTACGAATCCTTTTTTTCTGAACGAGACTGAATGACGATGCCTTTGGAACAACAAAATGTCCTGGAAGGTCGCATCCTGGTTCATTAGTAGATTGCATTTCAACGGACCTTAGGTCTTCCGTAGCTTTTGGTTGCCTTGTTATTTAACTTTAATTAGGAATGATAGAAACCTGGATCGTTTATTGAGAAAATTTAATTAAAAAAAAAATACAATATCGAATTTAGATTCACTTTTATGTATATCCTTGATCGAGTTTATCCTTACAGTGAATTTAGACGAGAAAGCAGCTGTAATTAAAAAACTTGAGAAGTTCTTAAAATGGGAAATTGAAATGGAGAAGAAACAACTTTTTTTTAATCGGGGTCATTAGCAGCTGAAGTGAACTTAATGAACAATCTATCCGTTTGTTTGGGTTTCTCTCACTCAGTACGAGTTGCACTGACTAAAGAAACGCATACCAATTAAAATCAAATTAGATGTTTGAATTCCAAATTTTCGGATTAAAAGCATCTTACTGGCTTTAAGTTTCTGAACGTCAGACTGTTTTAAATTTCTGTTTAGTTCGTCTATGTTGTAAATTGAGTGTAGCATAGTAGGTAATGTGTTGGACAACAATACGAAGGTCGTGAATTTAAATCCTAGTCGATCTAAAATTCTGGACTACCACATTCTACTAAAATGAAAATTAGTAATTAGAGGGTTCTGTGTAGCGATAAAAACTCTTCCACAATAACAAATAAATATTAAGGAAGCGAAAGGTCTGGAGGCTAATAGTTGATTTGAACTGTAGTGCCATTGAAAAAGATTTTATAATTTTAATCATTCGAGACACAATAGAAAGATCGTGTGGACAAAAGACACCTTCGTTCTAAGTAGAGCTGCTGAATTATTATGTAGGCGATTATCTGAAAGTGGCTCAATTGTGATTGGCTATGTTTCAGTTTGCTTTTTCCTTACCATACCAACAAGTATGCAACGATTGGTAGTATGATACTGATATATGTACATCCACCTTACTATATTTGGTTTTATTCCCCGACAGTGTGGTAACTAGCAGCGTTTAGCTGCATGAAGATATAATTCACGGCTAGCAGCCAAAGTAAAGGTGACAAAACCCCTCCTTGTGGTGTTCCTCTATTCACTAGTTTTGCCCTAAAGTCGTTTCCCACTGCGGCAGTAATATTCCTGTCCATTAACATGTTATGAATCTATTTAGTGATCATTAAATTTACACCATTTGTGACTAATGCGTCTATCAGCGCATTGGTGCATATATTATTGAACGCGCCATCTAAATCCTCAAAATCATCCCAAAGTCTACTTCTTAGGTTCAATAGACTTCAATTTTCGATATTTCCATATGTTGTGCCGTTTCCACAGATCGTCTTTTCATGTAAGCATGTTGAGAAGGACTGTGGTCGGTATTGTTTACGGTGGCACTTATGAGAATATTTTCCAGTTTTTCAAAGGTTTTTAGAAAGAAAGATATTAGACTTATTTGTCGGTAGCCCTTCGTTTGTATATAACTACTTTTGTTTGTCTTCGGTGTAGAAACCACCTTTATCTATTTCCACTTCAAAGGTAAAGATAGGCCTTGAAAATGTCAACCAGCCTTACAACGATGCTGTCCAGACTACGCTGTAGCATCGTAGAAATCACTCCATCTGGTCCCGCCAAAGTGTTCATCGTTTTTTCTTTGGTTATTATTTCAGTCAATATGAGAGGAGCGGCTAACATGTCATTATCTACATCCCGGTTAAGGTCAAAACAATTTAGCCGCGTCAGAGTTTCATATGAATTTCCACACCTCGGGAAGTGACCATCCAGAAGCAGCTCCAGTGTTTCTGTCGACGAAGTGGTCCATGTCCAATTGCTTCTTTGCAGGAACTCGACCAAGGCTGGATCTTTTGGCAGAACTTTCTCAAGTTTAGCCGCTCCTTTACTGGGTCATTTGTGGCCACCAAGATTGCCTCTTTTTAAACTCACTCAACACCGCTTCATCGGCTCCCCAGTAAGTTTCTTGCTTACTATTTCGTGCTTTATTTTAAAGTTGCTTAGCTTTACCACGTAATGCATGTAGCTTACCGTTCCACCAGCAGTTTGCTCCATTTTTCATTGTAGATCTTTAAATGGGGCAAACCATATCATAATTTCTCATAACCGCAGTTGTTAAAAAGTTAACGTCCTCATCAATGGCATCAGTCCCCTGTGCGGCTAAGAGACGATGCTAGGAGTATCATAGTCTATTGCGAAAGTTATCCATCAGTGCTGCTTTGGCAACAAAGGTGTACTCTTTACTTCTATTAGCTATCATCATATTTGTCCTTGCTAGCTTGCTAGAAATTCAACAAGTGACTCATCTCCATTGTTGTGTACGCCCTATAAAATAGTGACAAAAATAATTGAACGTCGTCTTAAGCCCTTTACTAATGAAATAATTGGCGAATAGCAAGGTGGATTCAGAACCGGACGACCTACAACAAACCAGATATTCTCGGTGAAACAGGAGCTTCAGAAATGCTGGGAATAAAACACAGACGTGCACCGAATTTTCGTAGATTTTAAACAAGCATACGATAGTATCCATAGAAGCGTTCTGTACTAAATCATGCTTTCCCCCAAAACTAGTCCGACTAACAAGACTCACAATGACGATCCCAAGTGAGACCAATTTCATAACCAGCTTTCGAACGAAATGAGGTTTAAAGCAGGTAGATGGTCTAGCTCCCATGCTTTTCAACTTGGCACTAGCGTATGTCGTCCGAAAAATCCCAGTCGATACCAACGGGACGCTACTATTCAAGTCCATCCAACTATAATAGTATACGCTGACGACATTGACATCCTAGCAAGAACCTTCCCTAGTGCTAAGGTGGTATTTGTCAATCTTGGCTCCGCCGCAAAAGAAGTTGGGTTGCGCAGTAACGAAAGCAAAACAAAAGTAATGACGCAAACAAGAAGGAGAACGCCAATCAGACAAACATAACAATTGTGGAATATAATTTGGAGAGTGTGGACAACTTCATATATCTTGGGGCTAATCTAGCAAAGGACGGTAATGAAACAGACGAAATCAAACGACGGATAATACTTGCAAATAAGGCGTATTATTCGGTACTTCTAATAATGAAATCCAAGAAAGTGCACAGGAACAATAAGCTGCAGATTTATAAAACTATTATACGACCTGTGCTCTGTTATGGCAGCGAGACGTGGACATTAATGCGAACTTCCGAAAAAGCAGTTAACGCACTCGAAAGAAAGGTCTTCCGAAGAATTTTGGAACCTGTGAAGGAAGGAACGGAATGGCGAAAAAGATACAACCATGAGTTGTATCAATTCTACGACGAGCCAGAAACTTCAACGTTCATCAAGCTACGTAAACTGTAGTGGGCCGGCCATGTAGAGCAAATGGAAGCCAGAGAATCCCTAAATATGCTCCTTAAGTCAAAGCGAATGGTAACCGGCCAGTAGGCAAACCACGCAAGGAATGGGAAGACTCGGCTGATGAAGACAGCAACGCCATATTAAAAATTAGCAGCTGGAGGACATGGTCTTTGGATCGAGACGATTAAAGGTGATGACTTCAGGAGGCCAGGGCTCAATTCGGGCTGTCGCGCCATTGATGATGATGATGACTTACCTCTTTTATTTGTATCTAAGCTTCCCCATTATGTATGATACACGATCTACTTACAAATCAGAATCAGATCAAATCGGTTCTGTTCCGCGAAACTTACTAGCTGCCGGCACAGTTCCAATGTTGGTGGTGTTGGTGAATCGCTTGGAACCATTTGCAACTCTTTCCCAAGTTACAACCATTTGGTCCTCGCTGCAAAACTGAGAGAACTTGACGAATTTAAAATATTTTTAGTTATTATTCAGTAGTAGGTACTGTGTTGGTCTTGCAATGCGAAGGTCGTGAGTTCAAATCCCAGTCGGCGCAGTATATAATTTCGGCACATTGCCTGCTTGGATATACCTTGGTCACCTCAATCTAAGAAAATGAAAAATTCGTAGAAAGAGGGTTGTGCGAAGGGCTAACAACTCTTCCACAATAAGTAATAAAAACTGTTAAGGAACCTGAATATCAGAAGGCGAAGGTCCGATTTGGGCTGTAGCGCCATTGTAGTAGAAGTTATTATTTATGAACGCGCCTTAACTGCTGTAGTGCCGTGGTTCACAATAAAAAAAATTTTGTTATCGCTACTTACCCAAGAATCATGAATGAGCGCTACGTCGCCCCTACCCGGACGTAAAACGGCCTGCAAATTCACAGTCGCTGTTGCACTGTGGTGGAGGTTATCCGAACTGTTCTGGCCATTGCAACGCCTTCTTCCCAGAGTAACTTAGATTCGGTACAGTCCGAAGTGCACTAAGCTCATCATCTTCCTAATGGCTGGTGCTGAACTTCGGTATATACCGATTTTCACGTTGACGTCCTTCTCAGACTTTGTCATCTGACGGATCTTCCAACTTCTCATAGCGAGGTCGTTTTGATTCCTGATCCGCTGTAGAAATCGCGAGGGCTCGATGTTCTGGTTTTTCCATGTAACGCTGGTGTGGATTCTTATGGAGTACGGTCAGCTATGCGTTGACATAAACCGGCTTCATTCCACTTACCGTTTTTGTGAGGAAGTCACTTGGATACGGATCTGTGCACTTCTTTCTAAAAATATGAGTACCATTCTTCCCCATCATCAATGGTGCTACAGCCCAAGTCGGCCTGGGGCTCCTGTATGCTTCGTCTTCAATTTTCTCGGTCCAATGACCGCTTTCTCCATGTTGAAAATTTCAGAAACGATGCGCAGTTTTCGGCGATTCTGCGTTTTCTCGGTTTTCCTACTGACATTTTCCCTTCCCCCTTTTCTTTTTGGACGCGTTTGGGCATTCTTCTGTCCTCCATTCATTGTACGTGACCAGCTTACTGTAGCTTTCGAAGTTTGATGAGACTAGAGACTTCTGGGTCCACAAAAATGGTGAACAATTCCTGATTGAATCGAGTTCTTCATTCGCCTTGTTCTCTCATTGGTCCGAGGATTCATCGCAATAGCTTCCTCTCGACGGCATAACCCATTTTTTCTGATGCCAGTATTAACGTGTACCCATTCGCTTTAATCAAAAATGATTTTGGGCACACATCCTGGGTCCACATGTTCGTCCAGCAGGTTTGTGACCTCCTCCTCTGTAGCGGACCAATCGGCGATTTTTCGTTCGGGATCTGCCAAGTATATAGGCGCCATTATAAGACTATTCGCAGTCACGGCATTGTAAGGCCGATCTATGGGCTTAACTTCCTTCGCAGCTGAAATCTTAGCATTTTCGTCCAGTCGCTCCTTTCGTTTAGCGCTTACCGATTCAGACGATGGAATAACCGCCCTTAGGTCATGCGGGTGCTTCGACTCGCTACCATTACTCCTGATAATCGGAGGATCAGGCAGCGTCGGTGCAGAATCAGTGCGTACTACACTTGAGTAGGACTAACCGAAGCTTTGGCCAGCTCTCTTCTGCGTAGTTAATAGTTAGTTATTGCATTAATAAGTAAGGCAAACATCTGGTGATTACTGTAAAACAATGATAACTGTTCCCTTTAACTTTTCATTACATTGTAAAAATTATTTTTTTAAAACAATTCCATAAATGAAGTCTTGCGTTCAAATGACTTCGATCACTGAGAATCCCAAAAACTCAAGATCTTTCTGGTCGTTTGTGAAATCGGTCAACCAGAATTTCAGCACATCTTCAATACCTCCTCTTCTTGATAGTAACTGAACCGTTCTTGATCCTGTTGAAAAAGCAAACCTTTTGGCAGCGAACTTCGCTAGAAACTCGAAGCTTCCACAGTCAAGCCAGTGTCCTCCGTACTTACCGGACTCTGGTTTCTTACTGCCACCTCTTCGTTTTCAAACTAGGGTTATTTCCAGGATCCTGCAAGAGCTCAATATTCACAAGTCTGCTGGGCCAGATGGCATCCCCCCTATTGTCCTTAAAAACTGCGAACTGCGCTTCCTCTCTAGCTAAACCTCTTCGTAATCTCTACCATCTTTCATACTCTTCAGGGTGCTTTCTTAAGATCTGGAAAGTCGCAAATATTCAGCCAATTCCAAAGAAAGCAAGCAAAGCGAACCCCACCAATTACCGTCCTATAGCCATTACCTCAGTGCTTTCAAAGGTAATGGAAACTGCTGTCAATCGCAGGATAGACAACTTTCTTGTGGATAAAAATTTCATTCATGATCGTCAATAAGGATTTTGCTCGGGTCGTTCTACAGGCGATCTACTAATCTATCTTACCGAGCGTTGGAGTTCCTGCATCCACAAATTTGGTGAAGGTCAAGTTCTTGCTCTTGACATCGCCAAAGAGTTTGACAGAGTTTGGCACAAATGTCTCTTAGCCAAGCTAAAGGCCTTTGGTTTAAACACTTTATTTCTTCAATAGATTGAGGGTTTCCTCTCCGAGCGCTCTATTCGAGTCGTACTAGACGTAGTAACTTCTGCACCCTTTCCTATTGCCTCCGGCGTTCCTCAGGGCGGAGTTTTATCTCCCACTCTCTTTTTAGTCTTCATAAACGACCTTCTGTTGTCTACTCTCAATCCTATTCACTGTTTCGCAGATGACAGCACTTTAGATAACACCTACCAATTCGACTCTCCTGCGGACGCTCGTCCGATATCGGTGGCCTCTTGTCGTAATGAGTCGATACAGTTATTGAACTCTGACCTCAGTTTCATCCTGGAATGGAGCACGAACAACAGAGTAGAGTTTAATGCATTAAAAACGTAGCCCTGTCATCTATTTCTTAAACATAACGTCCCGACGTCGGTTACTAATATATCCTTGAATGGCGTACAGATTCCACCTTCTACAGATTTTACATTACTAGGTGTAAAACTTAACAACCGCCTAGATTGGAGCCAACACATTTACGAAGTCGCTCTAGATGTTTCAAAACGCCTAGGTAATCTGCGGAAGTGTAGCAATACTTCTTTGCCACAGAACTAGCTACCACGTCTGGAGTACAACTTGCATGTTTGGGCTGTGGCTCCAAAATAACATCTGGCCCTTCTTGATCGTATCCAGAAATATGCATTCCGATTAATTGGAGATGAAGCTATACCGGCCTCAATTGACTCCCTCGAGCAATGTCGAAATATCGGTGCACTCTGCATTTACTATAGATACTTCCATGGTAAATGCAGCACGGAACTAAAAGCCCTTATACCACCTGCATTCAATGCCCCCGAAATACTCGCCAAGCTGCACGCTCACACGAGTACACCGTGAAGCCCTTGCCGTGGAGAACAGTGAAGTTTAGACAGTCCTTCATCCCTCGGACGACAGTGATGTGGAATTCATTAACAGGCGATCTCTTTCCAACTGGATACAACCTCCAGCAATTTAAGAACAACGTTCACCGCCAGTTCAAAATCTTCCCTCCTGTGTTTCCCTACTAATTTTCCTCTATCCACTTGTTTCCCCGTACCCGCATTAAAGAGTGACCCCCTAAGTTATTTTCGACGGCCGTAAAAAAAACTGGGATACTGTACAATTTTAAGGTTAGCAATATCTATGGGAAATTATAAACAATAAATTATCCATTGGACGAATAGAATGGTCACAAATATTTCGCGTTCTCCAGGAATAAAGCGATGAATTGTCGAGATATATTCTGCTTCTGTTAGCAATTTCTGAAAATGAGAGCATTTTATGAAAGGGTGATAACTTGCGTCACTTGCCATAAGGCTATCGTA
The DNA here is from genome assembly GCA_963669355.1 of Chorisops tibialis. Taxonomy (NCBI): domain Eukaryota; kingdom Metazoa; phylum Arthropoda; class Insecta; order Diptera; family Stratiomyidae; genus Chorisops; species Chorisops tibialis. The sequence continues at coordinate 12,996,008 of OY770264.1, read as the reverse complement.
TAATGCCTTAGAAATCAATTAAATTCAATAAATTAATTAAAATAAGATTTTAATTGGTCATAAACCAGTTCTTCTTTATTACTCCCGGAAATTCGTCATCAATCGAATGCAGACCTGCCGTTAAATTGTTATTAAATTGCTGGATTGCGGCAATTTTCTACTGAAAAGGTGAACTACTTAATTAGTTTCTCGAAAGCAATCTTTTAATAAACGAACGTAGCAAGGAGGTATAGGTAGATAGCATGCGTTTGACAAACCAATTAAAAAGGATATTCGACTCCATCTAGTGTTCAAGGATTTTTATAGTTCAAGTTATATAACGTTCGCGTCTGTGTTTTTATTTTTTTTTTTTATTTTTTACTGTGCTTTTGGTATTGTAGTATCGTTAACATCATTGTTTTTAAGTTTTTCTTTATTAGAAAATCGAATTCTAATTAAATTAAGTTAGATCCTCGCTACGATGGTATAGTTGTGGCGAAAAATAGCCAACGACATCTTGCCATCATCGTCTTATTACCAAGCTGTCTTTTAGTTTTATCGTTGACAGGAAGAGAGAGAGGGCAAGGAGCAAGGACTAAAGTTGGCATCGGCATCGAACCACTCATTAAAGGGTTTAAGGACGTTTTTCGAAGAAGACGACGACAACATCGGCACGAAACCGATTGCACACTACCGCTGAGAAGACGAAGAAAAAAGGACAAATAGCAATTAAATGGATGCCTCTTGAGGCTCTGCATAGAAAGCGATTATCTGGCATGGAATGCTCTTTTTCGCGCTCGACTAGAAATGATTTCCTTTGGTGGATTACTTTCATTGGCAGATTTCGCTTTTAATTGGTTGTTACAACTGAGGCGACCGAGTGTCACTACTACGAATCCTACCGAAATGGGTGTTTTGGGATTTCATGCCCGAAGGACACTACTTCGATCGATGTGAAATGTCGGGTAATTAAATTTTGAACAAGGATTGCGGTGAAGGTTCTATTGGGTGAAATAAATGCTTTAGAGTTTAAGTAAATCCATTGCCAATTTCTTTTTATCTCCTAACAATTCGTCGCGGATATTGTTCTTTGGTGATTAGAAGGACAATTAAAGGAAATGTCGTTTGCAGTAAACGCGTTCTAGTTTGACGTCGAAGTAAACATTATCGGAGGGAATTTAAAGTTGATTTCAGCTTTCAATGTTTTGCTAATTTAGTCCAAGATCCATAATCAATCTTATTTTGGAAATCCACAGTAGCAAGCCATTTTTGATCATGTATTGTTGTGAGGAAATACGATACTAAAATATAAAAGTAATTCCATAATTCTGAAGTCAGAATTAGATAACGACTATTGGAGTGTGATCATTGGATGGATCACTTCAAAGCCGATTTTAATTATGCTGTACCAGTTTTGCTACAGTTCCTTTTATAGCAAGAATATCTCATTGTCGTATCCTTGGTGAGTTGCGTGCAATTCGCAATTCTTGTGAAGCTGCCTGGAACAGGTATACAAGGACGAATAATTTTACTGATTTCTGTTTGAATGAAGAATATTGTGACTTATTCAACCATTTATCAACTCGCTTGTATTCTCAATATTTACTCAAAATGCAGTCGGACATCGAGGATTAATTGAACTTTGATCGTGAAATTTAAAGTTTTTTTTTGCCAATTTCGTTTTAAAAACATATAAGAGTTTTCATTTAAGATTTATGTACAATATATTTTGTAATAGTATTTAGTATGAGCGTTGTTCTTAGCAGCAATGCATTCTAGGAAGCACTTAGATGAGCGGAGCATCTTCCTATCAATTTATTGGAAAAAGAACACTACTTCGATAGTAAAATTGGTTTTTGTGAATGTGAAAAGAAGAATGTGAGGCATTTCTTGCAAACAAGGCAATGGCTATAGCATTAAGGCCCCAAAGAAGGACAATACAAAATTATCCTTTGCGTAACGAAGGCTAAATTCGACACAAGGCAACGACAAAGCGGCTATCTGCAAAACAAAAAACACGTGCTTTACGCACTCACTTCACCAGAAGAAATTGAAAGGATTAACTGCCGTTTATCGAAAGAAGACAATTCGCCAAAAAATACATGTCCTGGATATCCGAATGGGAGAAAAGAATTTTTTTTATAAAAAAAAATCAATTTGGATGGCCCTAGACTGCTACACTTGCTACTGACATAATTTGAAAAAATACGACGTGGTCAGATCGAAGCGTAATTTTGGTGGTGATAGCGCTATAGTTTGGGATGCATTCTCTTGTAAAGCATCCAATCTGTTTTATAATTACTCGAATGAACTTCCTGATGTACAAAAATCTCTTGTAAGACGTTTTGATCAGAAAACTCGATAGCTGCGACGAGTAAGATCTAGTTTTCCAGCAGGACAATGCATCCATTCATTCTTCGGGGCAAGCCAAGGATTGGCTTTCGGACAAGAATATTTGCAAACTTGACTGGCTCGCTTGTGGTACTCCCTGTAGTCCTTTGGAGAGTTGGTATTTGGAAGCGTAAAAAGCAACCATTCGTTTATGCTTGTTCGAAAAAAACACGGATTGTCTAAAAATTTTTTTTGTATCATTTAAGGTAAAGGAGGTCACAGTAAGTTTTAAAGGGCATGAAGGCCTATCATATGATACTCTAGATAAAATAGGAAAAAGTTTATTGTACCGGAAAATATGTCATCTCAAATTCTTTCGAATAGTGAATTGCGACTTTCCTATGGGAGGTGGTAAAAGCAGAGGGGGGAGGTTTGTAATTTTTGTATATAACACCGAACGCAGTATACAAAATGTTTTATACTGAATTTAATGTTTGTAGCTTTCATAATTTTCGAGGTAATTCATCAATTTCTGTCTGAATTTATGGCATTTATATGGGAGGGGGCACAGAAAGTGGAAGGTTTTGGATGATTTTGAATCTGCTTATCAACATGCTAATCATATTGCTTTGCTACAATTTTAAAGTCAATAGCTCTCATATGTTCAAAGAAGAAATACTTTTCTTGAATTTCCTATGCAAAAATTTGTATGGGAGGTGGTAGAAGGAGTGAAGCGAAGTTCATATTTTTTTAGTATTCATTGCAATTACTAAGAGACAAATTCTGGCAAAATTTTAAGTTTGTACTTTTTCAATAAGTTTCAATAAAAATCGATGCATTTACATTTACCAAAATTGAGCATTTGTATAGAAGGGGGTAAAAGGAGTATTCGAATCAATACTTATAATATTATATTAATTTTTTTATTTAATTAATTTTTTACATCAATGATATTTGCAATAGTATGCTTTTCTCAAAATTCAAAGTTGATAGCTTTGATGGTTTTGAAGAAAACTACATTAATTGGAATTTCGAAATTTCGTGAGATTTGTTTGGGAGGGGTAGAAAGAGAGAGGTTAAGTTGATAGCTTTTTTTTTTTAAATTGGTTGGAATTATAATAAAATTAAATTTGTCCAAAATTAATTCGTTTAGCTTAGCTAGTCGCAATTCAAACCGAATAAATGCATTATTGAAAATTGGGCATTTGTATGGGAGGTGCTAGAAAGAGTAACGGGATTGAATCAATATTTTTTTACATTAATGATATTCACATCGTTATACTATGACCTAATTTTCAAGTTGATAGCTGCAATGGTTTCGGAGAAAAATCTATTTATTTAAATTTGAAATTTCATGAAATTTGTTTTTGGGGGTTAGAAGGAGTGGATGGATATGGCTCGTTCACGAACTTAAGGTTACTGTTTTGTTAAAAATAAAATAAGACAAATTTCAACACGTTAGTTCAAAGCGTTCGAGAGTTATGTAACTTAACGGCTCTCTGCGAGTACTATTTCTTGGCATTACAAAGGGTAAGGCAAACACAATATGATCTCAGATTTCATCTATAGTATAAAAAACATTTGGCATGTCCTTAGAAAGAATTACCAAATCTGAAAGAGAATCAAAGCTATTCAGATGGTTGAACATAAAAAAAATGAGAATCCAGTTTGAGTCCCATTACCGCCATGGGATCCATACATATTAAGTAACATACAAAGCTGTGTGCGTACTTCAGCCACTCGCCCTCCTCCTTCCAGGATCACAACTCTTTATACAATGCCACTCCACTAATAAAAAGCCACGCCAGAGAGAGAGAGTTATCTCACAAATTGATTGCGTTATTCTTCAACCAAAACTGAAGAAAAAGCACAATAGCCAACTTGGATCGCTTTTACCTTTTTAATAAATAACTAAATAAATAAATGACTTTCAGAAAATGGTATTTTTTACCACGTGGATCTTATCAACAACAAGAAAAGGTTGAACCTGAACGGCTAAAAATAGACCGCTTTTATAGGAGTTTGTAATGCAATTGTAATGATTTACGATAGAGAAATGAGAGACAATAACTGCACTTTTGCTAATTTTTTTGTCAGGAGGACAGCAAATTTGTTGGTCTTAGGGTACCTGAGAGGGGTCAGCGACAGGTTGGGATCGATTTATTTATGTATAGGAATAGCTTCAGTTGACTTTATAGGGTTAATGGCTCGTTAATGATGCTCATTAACGATCAAATCGCTCGTTAACATAATTCATTAACGATTCTTTGATGAATTAATTTGTTTGCTAGGGTGTCACACATGTGCATAGCTTCGTGTATTTGGCACTTAAGACATCTCTACTGCTCTGTTGAACGTTGTGTCTTCCTAGCAAACAATTTAGCGAGCGCTCGCAAATAACGATCTTAAAAACAAAAAAATTTCGTCATGATCTTAAGCAAACCAAACAAAAAGGGTCGCACAACGTTGATCTTGTTATTTGCCAGCAGTTTTCATTTCACCATGCGCATTAGCAGAGTCAAAAATTATTTCCTGTCGATATCTCAAAATATTGCAAACCTAGAGTATGCAGAGAAATCCACGTATGCGTATGTCCGTTAAATGTTCAAAGTCATTAACAACAGAAATAGAACGAGAAGCAATTGCGGTCGTCGAAGATCACTTGCTTAGCTTTAAAACTCAAGTTCTTGAAGAAATCATTTATGTTTAATAAATAATAACATTTATGAATCGTTAACGATATTCATTAATGAATTAAAATAAAAACCATTAACGACACATTAATGATTCATTTGTTTCATTACCGAATGTCCATCTAATTCGCTTCTCCTTCTCTTCTTCAATGGCGCTACAGCCGAAATCAGGCCTTAGCCTCCTGACCTTCAGGTTCCTTAACATTATCATTATTAATTGCAGAAGGGTTATTAGCCTTTCGCACAATCCTCTATCTACGATTTTTTTATTTTCGTAGATTGAGGTAACAAAGGTATACCCAAGCGGATAGTGTGCTGGAATTATGCGTCGACCGGGATTTGAACTCACGACCTTCTCATTGTAGACCAACACGCTACCCACTAGGCTACACTCTAGCTCGCTTGATGAATCGTTAATTATTCGTTAACGACGCGATCAAATCACTCGCTAATATGATTATTCTTTAATGAATTGTGTTTTTTTTTTGTCAAGTAGGGACGAGGCAAACCCCTGCGTTTTGATATCTGGAGAAAAATACGAACCGTTCATATACTTATACTATCCGTTTTTTTCTGAAACGCGATGATCGGAAAACGCCTTTTTCACTAATGAGTATTTTCGACGATCGTTTTCATTTAGTGAAAAACTATTGTACAGGTCGACTGTTGGTTAAGTTAGTCTTATAACGCGCTGTCCCTACATTCTTATAATAGTATTCACAGTAAATTTTTAAATAATTGAAAACAGCCCCGCCCTAGAATCCCTGTTACCAACGTCTTCTCCCTTCTTTCACCCTAGCCCGCATAGTGACTTTACACTTATCCTCAACTTGTCCCAAGAATAATAAAGCTGAGCCCTACTTATTTTGGCAGATAATTCTAGACAACAGCTGTTGGATATTGGTGGTGGAGAACAGGCACGCAAAAGTCAGGTGGGCGAATAAGCTAAGCGGCAGCTGCTTCGTCGTTACAATTGAAAGTATATATGAAATATTAGTAAATATATTTTTATACTCTAAATGAAATCTGAGAGTATTATAAGTTTGCCACAAAATGTGTAATGCTAAGAAATAAGGCTCGGAGAAATAAATGAATGATACAGAAGATCATATAATCACACAAAAATCTCAAAACCGGATGTCCGTCCGTCCGTCTGTCCGTCTGTCCGTCTGTCCGTCTGTCCGTCTATCTGTCCGTCCATGTTCTCTCTAGCTTGAGAATGAGTTGATCTAGAAAGTTCAAATTTTTTACACGTAGTTTTTGACAAAAAAGTAAGGACAAGTTCGTGAACGGGCCAAATCGCTCCACCCCTTCTACCACGTCCCATACAAATTGACACAATTGCGCAATTTGACAATAAACGGATTTGCTCGAAAATTATAAAAGCTATTGGTCTAAATTTGGAACATATTACTTTTAAGATGATATCAATCTACTATATAAAACGTATGCGTGTCTTCTCCCTCCTTCTACCACCTCCCATACAAACTGTACTTTTTCATGAAATACTCTAAACCAATTTACTCAGTACGTATAAAATTTAGTGAACTGAAATTATGCACTAAATATTTATTTGGAATTATTAGTAAGACCAAAATTAGACCATTAGCTTCACCCTTTCTACCCCCTCTCATGCAAAATGACACAACTTCGCAATCCCACAATAAACGGATTTTTTCCAAAAGCATAGAGGCTATTGATCTGAAATTTGGAATATATTACTTTGATAATAATTCCGATCTGCTGTATAAAAATTATTTAAGTCTTCTTCTTCCTTCTACCACCTCTCATACAAACTGCACTTTTTTATGAAATACTCGAAACAAATGTACTCAGTACGTATAAAATTGATAGAGCTGAAATTGTGCACTAAACATTTATTTAGAATTGTTCGTAAGACCAAATTAGGCAAAGCTTCACTCCTTCTACCCCCTCCCATACAATTTGACACAATTCAACAACTCAACCTGCCATACAAACTGCACAATTTCACTAAATCCAATACACTAAGTTTTTCAGTACCTATTAAATTTTTGAATCCTAAATTTTGTATATAACATTTTGATAGCAACCTTATCGAGATGTGAAAAAAGTAGTTCAATATTGTTACCTCCATTACCACTTCCCCTACAAAATTTCTTGAAATAAAGAAATTTCTCCTTCATCTAGAGTATCGCACGATTGCGCTTTACGCCCAAACGTAGTCCTGTTATGTTTTATTAGATATTTTTTTAGGATGAAGTAAATGTTATATGTAGATTTATCTGTCGCCATTTTATTATAACCAATTCTTTTGTTATAAATAAAGGTAAAAAGAAATATAACAGGACTACGATTGGGCTTAAAGCCCAATCGTGCAATGCTCTAGATGATAGAGAAATTTTTTGATTTTAAGAAATATTGTAGGGGAAGTGGTAGGTCCACGACATTGAACTAACTTTTTCTCATCACGCTAAAGTTTCTATCAAAACGTTTTATACAAAATTTAGGATTCAAAAATTTAATAGGTAATGGGACAATTTATGTATTGGATTTAGTGAAATGATGCAGTTTGTGTGGGAGGTGGTAGAAGGAGGGGCTATTTGTTAAATATTTTTCCAGAAATAATTACAAACGTCATGTTTTTGACAAGTTTTAAATTGCAAATGAGTGGCATTCATACTTTTCAAGAAAATCTACTTTTTATAAGGTTATGAGATTGCCAAATTGTATGGGTGAAGGAGCCCCCTCCTTCACCCATACAATTAGGAGGAGGATGAGGAGGGTAGAAGGAGTAAAGCTAATAGTCTATTTTTTTGCCGTGCAGACAATTCTAAATTAATGTTAAGTGCACAATTTCAGCTCGATAAATTTTATGCGCACTGAGTAAATTGGTTTAGAGCATTTCATGAAAAAGTACAGTTTGTATGGGAGGGGGTGAAAGGAGAGAGAGGACGCAAATAATTTTTATAAAGCAAATTGAAATCATCATAAAAGTAATACTTCCCAAATTTCAGACTAATAGCTTTTATAGTTTTTGAACAAATCCGTTTATTGTCAAATTGCGAAATTGTGTCATTTTGTATGGGAGGGGGTAGAAGCGATGGAGCGATTTGGACCGTTCACGAACTTGACCTTATTTATTTATATTAGGAGAACACGTGAGAGCACTGCGGCCTTTTTGGCCTATTGTGCGATTATTGCCCCTATACCTTACCATAACTCAATAGCTTTAGCTAATCTGAGTATCTGTCAGGGAGCCATGTTGGCCAGTTCCTCGGTGGAAATGAAACCTTTCCCCAGAAGATTATGCCTTTTCCTTGCCACTGCTTCACAGTGGCATAGGATATGTATTGTCGTTTCTGAGTCTTCGAGACAGAGGCGCCAAATGTCGGTTTCAGATAAGCCCATATTATTGAGGTGGTGGTTCACTCCACTGTGCCCCGTCATTAGGCCAATTAGAGTACTATTCTCGCTCTTTCTGAATTTTAGGATATCCTCCACTTTGTTTTTTTGTGGTATGATTAGTTTTTTTGAGGTTGATAAGCCTGGAAGTCTATTCCAGTAGATTTTGTGTTCTTGTTCAACCCACTTCTTAAGTGTCGAGCTTTGATGCCCTTTTGGTTTTCCGCAGAATGGCTCTGGACTAATAAAGTTTTTTTCCGCGCCATTTTTTGCAAGGCGATCATCCTCTTCGTTTCGCTCAATTCACATATGTCCTGGTACCCACATTAAGATTACGTCGTTCCTTTTCCCCAGGATGATTAGGTCTTGAAAACAGTCCCAAACTAACCTTGATCCGTGTTTATTGGATGTTAGGGCTTTGAGAACCGCCTGACTATCCGATAGGATATAAATTGATTTGTCGCGATGGGCGCTCCTTATATTCTCTTGGATACATAGCTCCATTGCAATTAGTTCAGCCTGGAAGATTGTGGCATCTTTGCCGAGTGGTTTTGAAACCGAGAAGTTAGGGCCTTTGACTCCGGCTCCTGTCCCCTCAGAGGTGCTCGAACCATCTCTGAGGGGATAGACTTGACCTTACTTTTAATCATAAACGACGTGTACAAAATTTGAACTTCTTAGCTCAGCGCGTTCTCAAGCTAGAGAGCGAACGGACAGAATGAACAGACATCCGGTTTTGCGATTTTTGAATGATAGTATTAACTTCTGCATCATTCATTTTTTTCTTCGAGCTTTATTTCCTAGCGTTACAAAGTTTAGAGTAAACTTATAATACTCTCAGATTTCATCTAGAGTATAAAAAGACCTGTGTGCACGTCTTTTTCGGCAATCGAAAGCGTGCTGTAATAAGATGGTCTTAACCAAATGGGTGTCGTCTTAAAAAAAGTCAAAAATTCAAACATCTAACCATCCAAACACATTTTCTAATTTAAAATTAATGCCATTTAACAAAATAACTGCAAAATAGAACTCATTGGATGTATAATTCCATAATTCTTCGTAAATATCCGATTTGAGTTGTCAAGACCTCCATAAAAAATACGAATATACTAAAACCGAATAATCCGGCACTAAACTTATAACATCCCGCCAGATCATCGTTTGTGATTTTCGGCATTTTAAGCATTTGATACTTAATCGCCCGGTTCGTTCGATTTAAATACTTCGATGCCCAGTGATCAATAAGTCCACTGCCAGTGAACTTTCGTAGAATTTCATCGAATGGTTCCTTTAGATACGAATTTTTCTTGTAATAGACACTCATCGGCATGAAAATAAAGCGTTCCGGTAGAGCCTGTAGCGCTCGTCTGGACCAATTCTGACTGTTGTAGTAGCTTAGATGAATATTCGTGTGCAGGACGATTCCTTTGAATCCGGGATCATAAAGAAGTCGGTCGTAGTATTTGTTAATGCTACCGTTCGTTATAAAATACCTTTGAAAAGAAGATACGTTCTTAATGTCATTGCTGCAGGAGACTTATAAGGAACAACTCACTTCCCTGTTGGTAATTGTAGTGCTTCTCGAAAAATACGCGCAGCTGCAGTTTCCACATACGGAATGTATCCCGAAGCAATCATTCCCTGAATTGTTGTCGGTCGCGTTGTGTATTCTTTTTTCTGGAGAAATTTGAAGAGCACTCCTTGATACGAAGTCCTTAAAATTGCTGTCGATATAATCCAAATAATGAGTATTGTTCTGGCAAAGTTTCGACGCGGTAATATTGGAATTGAACCACCAATGCAAGAGCTAATCATTTGAAAGTAGGGCGAATCATTTTGTCCACCGACAACAAATCGTTCGTATTTTCGATTCAGGAATTTCAATACGAAAAGAATAATGAACGCTATGATAAAAATAATCGCGGTTATAATCCAAATCGAATATTGAAATGGAAAAAGCAAGCGATGAAAGGATGAAAATGATTGCTCCGGCGCCATTGCAAAAACCATGTCTGTTTGGTAGTAGTTTATGCTTCCGGCAAGAACACTTGCCCGTTCATAGATGTAGGCTAAGCCACCAATGGATATGTTTCCACCACCCTCAATCATCTGAAAGAAACAATAAATAGTTGTTCTATTAACCTGCCGAGATAATGAGAGTGAACGAAATTTTAGTGTACAGCCGAGGATAGGTTATGAACCTACCCAATACCTACCAGCTTCATAGCACCCGTCGACGTGCCATTCGTATGGATGACACCGCGTGCAGGATCTGCATTGGGTGTAAGAATACGCCACGTGAAATTAAGCCGATGTGCCAGTACTCGAAGGACATGTCCATCAATCCCTTCGGGTCGTATCCTGCCGTTGATAATTTTCGTCAAAACCATAATTGGTGGCGTTTGCCAAATTACAACGTTGAAACGACAGCCGTGGAATGTATTCAGTTTTTCGGGGAAAATTGGAAAATCTTCTAGAAACGAACCATTTTCAAAGCGATTATAAGCGACCGGTATCACGGAATGGCAATACGAACTCGAAAACGGAAAATACGTATAAATTACGACAGTATTCGACGAATTTTGGTACAAAATCAAAACGTTAAGAATATACAAATTGAAAAATGTCTTAAACAAATTTCGAAAATTACGGAATGTTTCCGACAGTGCCCATTTTATTACTACAACATAATATCCACCCAGGAAATAGTATTTATCGTTGATTGTTCTTAAGAACATTTCGAGCGATTCGTAGCTATTCAGGATTAAGATGTTATAAGCTCGCGGTTCTGTTAACTGCAGGCGATCGTAGTTTGCTACTCGATATGTCATTTTAGTGGAGATTTTCGACAGGACATGATTCAGTAGTATGTCATTTGGACAGAAATTCCTGAATTCGCTGCTCGGTTCTAAAGTTATATCCAACGAAGACGTACTACTTGTTGTGAAGTTTTGAACAATTGCTGAAATTATTTCGGACATTGAATTATCCGACTCTAAACTACTTTGAATTAGGCACAAAACTGATTGATTTATGACGAGAAATTTAAGAATTGAATAGAAATTCATCTTCGGATGCAAGTCTATTGAAACTTTTTGAAGGACTAAATTCAGGCAATTGCGTTCTAGCACCTGTACAAAATATTGCTAGTCATCAAATTTATTAATTCGTTTTTGGGTGTTGAATAAACAAAAACAAATCATTTTGATGGAATTTCCGCTTACATAAACTTTCCTTTATACCGTATAAAGTTCTAGTATCCGGATTTGAAAATATTTCGGATGACAAACATATTAACATATGTTTGTAATACGTACGAGGAGTTTACTACTACTCTTAAATGTTGTTATTTATTATGTAAATACCTTACAGTAGGTTCTTGGAAAATACGTAATAATAAAAATAGTAATGAGCTGAAATAAACGCATGCTCATCAACAGAATACTACGGAAACAGCGGAGAATCTTCTGGAACGGACGTATGGAGAAATAAAAAGGGCAAGCTGGTGTGAAAGATGCATAATATTCTCTGTATAGAAAGTCAGTTTCATAGACGAAGTTGCACAGAATTTTCATAATATTGGGTGTATTTTATCGTCACGAAACTAATCATTTGTATGGGAGAGGGTAGAGTAGGTAAGGGTATCGTAAAATTTGTGATGCGATTTTATTTCGTTTCTCTTGTAAGATGCTCTTAAGAAATTTCAATTTCGTAGCTTTTAATTTGTTTGTTATTAGTTGATTTAATGAAATAGGTCGAAATCATACTTTTGTATGGGAGGGGGTAGAAGGGCAAGTGGGATCTCAAACTTTTGTCGTAGTTTCGTTACAACTATTTTTAAAAGTTTAGGTGATAATTGGTATCTTAAAAATCGGAAAAATAATTTTATATGGGAGGGGGTAGAAGTTTTAAAGGCATTCGAGCAGTTAATATTTCATACTTTTAGGATTTTGTAAAATGTATTTCGCAAATTTTCAAGTTTCGATTTTAATATTTCATTCGAAAATTTTCAACTTTTTTGATTTTTTCATTGTACATGAAAATTTTGAAAGTGCACAATTCTTGAAATGCTTTCCATTTTCTCCCATTGTCCAAATGTTATATTTTTTTCATTATTCGCTAGTATAGTTTAATATATGCTCCAAGTTTCAATTACATAGCATAAAAGATAGCCGAGATTTCCATTTTAAATTGTTTTTTTTTTTTGCACCTCGCTGATACCCCCCCTTACAATAATTAGCCTCCCTCTAAGCTGACCCTGATATATCTGTCTGCCATCTCAATGGTTCCAAAATATGAATTCTTTATGGCAAGTAATTTCGAAGATGTAATCATTTAAAAAAAAAATCGACCGAGAATTTGTAGCCCCCATTTTTCGGACGCCAATGTAAAAACAAAAATTAAAATATTTTTAAATTTGTGTCCCAAATCCCCCTATGTATGTGTTGATTTTTATTTTCCTAGCTCGAACCCGCAAGGGGGTAGTTGTAGGATGAGGTTTTATCAATTCCTGTAACTATCTTTGGACACTAGCGACTCCACGAACCTGAGCTAACTATCAATGGGGGCTGTAGAATTCACCCACAGCCAGTCCTGCTTGCCCTAAAAATGGCAAATGGGCACTCACTGGATCATGGGCTTATCACCCGTAATCTTAAGACCTAACTGATACGAGAAACGGATACAGCGCCTCGAATACGGACTGATTCTACGGTAACGACTTTTAGCATTCGAAAACGGACTATGATTGGCTTCTGGAATGTTCGAACATTGAATGACGGGGGAAGAGCTGGGGTTACTCGATCCTTGCACCGCCAATCAGTGATCGACCGTGAAATGGAGCACTGTAACATCCAAATCTTGCACTTGAGCGAGGTCAGGTGGACAGCATCAGGAGAAGAACGAACCCCTAGCGGAAACACTATTCTGTACATTGGCCCTGTGAAGCCAAAAATGGCGTGGCGTTCGTCTTTACACCGAGAGCGAGAAACAGTCTCATTAGCTGGGAACCAATCTCGGATAGGATTATCGTCATCAGTCTCAGGACCAGTGTCAGAAACGTCACAATTCTGCAGTGCTACGCACCAACTAATACCACAACATCAGGTGACAAAGAGGAGTTTTATAGCCAACTGAGTGCCACCTTCGAACGTGTTCCAAGAGGTGATATTATTATCATCTCTGGAAATATGAGCGCCCAGTTTGGCTCTGACAACACTGGCCTAGAACACGTCATTGGGAGGCATGGTGATCCTTGGGTCGACGCGTCATGACCATGGATTAAGAGACCCGAAAACGGCGAATTATTTGTGGAGTTTTGTAGTACTCGGCAAATGGTCATCGGAGGGACCCTTTTTCCACACAAGAGTCATCATAAAACATCTTGGGTTTCCCCTGATGGTGTTACTCAGAACCACATCGACCATTTCGCTATAAGTCGCCGGTGGAGAAGATGTCTCGTCGATGTGCGAGCGAAACGTGGAGCTGACGTGGGGAGCGATCACCACTTGATGGTTGCCTGCTTGAGATTGTGTATATCAGCTATCCGATGACCACAAATTCTTCAAATGTAGCGCAAGCTTAATGTGGATAAACTCCGAGATCTCAACAAAAAACGCGAATACACCACTATTATACGCGAGAAATCATCCACATTAAGTGAATATGAAATGCGCACACTGGACGCCAATTGGAAGGCAACCAGAAACACTTTTCTAACTAGTGCTGATGAATCTGTGGGATATGTGCAAAGCGGTGAGAAACCCTGGATGTCGCAAGACACATGGGACAAGGTTGGCGGAAAATCGGAAAAAGCCAAATTATCAATCATCTCTCAACCCGATGTCAACCAACGAGTGCCCGACCTAAGGCAGAACTACCGCGATGCTCATATATAGCTTAAAAACCTGTTAGATGCGACAAGAGAAAGGCCAAGATCTGGAAAACAAGGCAGAATCTGCGGCTTACCTTAGGGATATGGGTTCACTATTCAAAATCATGAAACAGTTGACGAAAAGGAATTTCACCGCCAACCACCTGGTGAGAGATGTCAACGGAACTTTCCTTAATATGAGTGAACACCAGTTTCGGAGATGGAAGGAATGCTTCTCAAGTTATTATTATTTTTCTATGTATATCAAATAGATGTATTCAAATTTAAACTTTGTATCTTTCACCAGAGCCCTAAAAAAATCACTCAAAATTTTCGACATTTTTGCTTATCACCTCCCTCCCCTTACACCTCCCAACTTAAAAATTTTACCAAAATTAACCACTATGTAGTTCTACAATCTGACAAATTTTCGACTTTACTCTTTTTTGAGATATATGGATTTGTAATTTTGAAAAGTGCGCCATTTTTGAAATGCTCCCCATTTCCCCCCAACACCAATAATTTAAACATGTTATATTTTTTTTATATTTTCCTAGTATAGCTTAATATACGATTTAAGTTCCAATTACATAGTTTAAGAAATAGTTGAGATATTCATTTTTAAGTGTTTTTCCGCCCCTGACCCTCCCCCTTACAATAATTAGCCACTCTCTAAGCTGATTCCGATGAAGCTGTATGCCTACCTTAATGGTCCTGAAATATGATTTTTTTACGATAAATAATTTCGAAGATATAATCATTTGAAAAAACAATTCGGCCGACAATTTGTTTTTAGCCCCCCTTTTCGGACGCCAATGGATAAAAAAATTAAATTATTTTTAAAGTTTGTCCCACAACCCTTTCTATATCTTTACTGATTTTCAACTTCCTATCTGCATTCGTGGTGGAGATATTAGCAAGTGTAGTTTTTTTGACTTTTTCCTTCCCCCTTCCACCTAACACCACCCAAAATTTAGAATATAGAGCTTATTTACCCAATCAACAATTCACTCAAAAACGAACATTCTACCTTTAACGGTCTCGGAGATATGAGTTCATATGTACGGCGTACGACGAGACGGATTTTTTTTTTTTGCACTTTTAGGCTAATTTAATCATGAAACGCGAAAAAAACAAATTTCTGGGTAGCAAATTTTTTTTCCTGAGTCGATTATAATACTTTATTATTAGAATAATAAAGTAATAGCCGTTGGGCTAATCATTGCGCACATACCGAGAAAATTTCCTTTTCTTAGATTGTGTGTGAAGATTTCTGTGAACGTCCTTCTATTTCAGCTTGCCCCGCGTTTTTTTTTTTGGTTTTTTTGTACCTTTCAAGACTAACTCGCCAGATCTGTGGTTCGGTCTGAGACGAGTAGGGAGGAACGAAAGCCTTAAGTAGAACCACTGGCGCCCACGACCATTCGAGGGTTGGCCGGACAGGCTTCGTTCCGCTCCTAGGTGCAAGGCGTTGGAAATTACGAGCGCGTTTTCTCAGATGGGAAAAAACCGTAACAGAACTCCATAGTACATAATATTCTACAGGAGAGGGCCTAGTACAGATCCTTGAGGGACTCCCACGGTGACGTTGTAGTACCTTACTCTTTTCATCAGTTTGGTACCTCAACTTCCTGTTGGTGAAGTAATTTGCAATTGTTCTCAATAATTAGTGTAATGTATCCATCCTGGCTAACGATCTGTATATAAGTGATCAATCTGCCGAGTTAAAGGAATTTTTAATGTCCAAAATATTTTTTTGCCCCCCATCGCCATCTTTCTCCTTGTATCGCCTCAGTTGCAGTATCGAATACCGCTTTTATGGCGTCAACAGTTGAATGCAATTTCCTAAATCCGACCTGGTGGTCTGACAGTGCTCCTTCCTCCTCTGCTATTACGAGCAGTCTGCTGTTTATAATTCGCCCAAGGATCTTTCCTAACGTGTCAAGTAAACATATTGGACGATGTGACGATGGTCCTCCAGGAGGGTTATTTCCTTTTGGTAAAAGTACTAAATGTTGGAGCTTCCATGGCTCAGGAAAGACTCTTTTCTTGAAACACTTTTGCATAGTTGCTATAAAGATGTCGGGCCTCTTTTGAACAGCAACTTTTATTGCCATATTTGAGATGCCATCGGGTCCAGGTGCCTTGTTGTTTCCTATCCTTCCGCATGCCTCAAACAGTTTCTCCGACGTGATTGCAGAGATAGACTCTATGCTGATCTCTTTGGATATGCTACACATTGTAGTTGGCCTTTGGGGGAAGCCGTGAAGCCTAGTTGATGAGTAATATATGTGTGTTTTTGTGCGTAATAGTATATACCCGAAGTTTGCGCATATTCGATGAACGACTGGGGCTGAAATGCAACAGTATGTACACACAAAGCGAAAGCAAACGAACGCATGCAGCCGAATGGATGTGGTCGAATCTGTGCGGCGCTCGTTAAAATAGTAAAATAGTTGCTGTTCACATTATAACGAACGAAGGCACTCTTTGTTATTCTTTCATGTTCGAGTGTTTATGACAAATTTTGTCCCTGGCATGATTTGTCTTTATTTTATTTTTATAATCATTATGAATATGGTTCCACGAAAAATTCATGTTGTCTACATAAAACCATTAATTTTAAGGAATCTGAGTTACACCGGTAGAGCAGGCTGGCTAAATGATATAGTACGTAGGGCCACATCGTATTAGTACGGAGGCGTATAGGTGTCCAATGGTGTCAAATGCATTCCAGCCTAGCCTAACCTAACTAAAAAGTCGCAAAAAAATGTTTAACTGAAGGACTTCTTTAATTTAGATGAGGTTTGCCAAAAAAATCACTAAACATTCTACTTGACGAATGGTAAATTCGTAAGTTAGTGCAAGTTTTATTTTCAGGTGCCGACTTTGCCATTTCAGCCGGGCTCTACTGCAATGTGCTTCTAATCGTCTGCAGTATGCAAACAAATAGTACCTTCAATCAAATTAGTGTTGATATATCAACATTTTCTGTTTTGGTAGCCAGTACGTTATACCAGTTACCATTATTATTATTACTATTATCATCAAAAGTAATGTAATACTTGCAATTTCTGTCAGTTGGATTAAATAAATTACTACATAAAAAATAGGCATTAAGAGATTAAAAACTATTTAGGTCAATAAGCATAAAAGAAAAATATACTTTCAGTATACGCACTTACCTAAACCAACACATTGTAATTAACGTAACTAATAAATTGGATATGACATAAAACTGATATGATTCCAATTCGCAGTAGAAAAAATAACGTAAAAAAACTTTTTCCACCCACTTCAGAGAATATAACTCGATTTTGTTTAGCAAACTTAATTATGAAGTTTGTGATTGAAAGGGTCATCAGCAGGCTTAAAGTAATTCCGTAATTAATTAGTGAAATCAATGACAACTCAATACAGGTGGGAGGAAACAAAAAAAAACTTTTTTTATCTTTGATAATATTAATAGTTCATTTTTTCATCATCGTTGGCAATCGTTATATCCGCCTACTACTGTGTCTTAAAATAATCCGTACTGTTATTTCAATTCATTTCATTAATAATAAATTCGGGACATGGTATCCTTAACCAACTCTGCGAAATTTCACACAACATTAACAATTGTTGCGGATTCCGAAGGACATTTATTAATACCGACCCGAGAGATTGGGATTTGAAATGCGTCCTGTCGCAGGTGCTTTTATAATTAAAAGCTTTGATTAATGACACCGCATCGTAATATAGGCGACGTCTAAACGTATACAATATTACGTACATTCATAGAATTCATTGTATTCGAAAATTAATCGAAACTGGGTTGGTCCTAAATCTGAGCGTCAGTTGACTGCGACGCACAGATTGGCTTTTTGGTTAATTGAATCGCACACTTTAATTCCGATATCGCGCTAAAGCGATGACACCGCTAATCCTGATTGATCGACTCAACGACTGACATATTTCTTATTAGAAAATAAAAGGACGGCAACCGGCAGTTTTACAGTCTTTAAGCTAAAATAGCTGAAAATCCTTAACGGATTTAACTAATTCCATGCAGATTATGGCACGGTTATAAAAGAGTCGCACAAGTTCTCGTTTCAAAGGATATAGCGAAGCAAACACACTCAAATTTCGGTGGAGCGAAATTGTGTTAAGGAGGAGTCTAGAGTGCCACAGAGCCTTTGTCACACTTTTATAATCTTCGCGAACGACAAAAGACACGACGACGAAGAAAATTGTTGAAGTTATTAGCGTGTGCGTAGCTTTAAATTTGGAATTATATTTAGGTGATGAGAGATTTAAACGAGTAGCATTTCGTTCGTACTGTTTTAATTTAGAAGACTTTTTGAAGACTTTTATTTATTTCAATCGCAACTTTAAGTGCATTTTTTTCTTTCTGTGCGTCATTGTAACTGGCTCGCTTAGTGGCAATGAATTGTATCGCTGGCTCAAGTCGATTTTCAGAAAGAATTACCCTTTAATTCAAAAGTCCTGCTCACCATTTTGACAAAACCAAAACTTTTAGTCTGTTATCGATTGGTCGCAATCAACCAACAACATCCATTTCATAAATATTGCATTTAAAATTTCCGTGAAGCTATGCCTCTTGCATATTCAATTCAAAATTTAATCAGAACAATCTTCTCGAAAATGCAAAGAAATCTTAAACAACCCCAGCACCATTGACGGCACATGAAAGCTTAGACGATACGATCCGTTAAAGTGGTGTTATCACATTTCCGTGCGAAATCCTTCCAGAGTTGTGGAATCCAATTGCTGCCTCCTACACGTCAGCAAACGAAGTAAATCATTAGGCTCCCCTACCCGGGGGACCACTGATAGCACCCCATCTAGTTGCCATTTGTACCCTGATCTGGTTCTTGTGTTCGTCTTGTCGCCAGACACACATAGCACCGAAACCAACCCGTCTTCCTCAAGTTACGCACCCGGGGATTCCCCGTATTACGGAGCCACTTGACTTTTCATTCTTTTGTGTGCCAATTCTCTGCGGATTTTCACCGGAAAATTACTTGTGACAATCCACTCCGCGCCCGTTCCGGCCAAGTTCCACGGCACGGAAACGTCTTATAAATTTTTTATTTTGTGCAAATGTTTGCACATTTTCAGGATTTTATTTGTCAAAATGATGCTAGGCAAAAAGGTAAATGGAATAAAAATGAAGGTGAAGTTTTGGGGGAAAAAAAGACGAGAAAAGAAAAATTGATTACATTTGTTCTTTTGATTTATACTTAGAATTTATCGTTTCCGTTTCGTTTTTGATAGGCTTTTGCTCGAATGGAGTACAGAATTTTAGTCAAAAAATTGGGTCTAGCAAGAGGATTTAGTGCAGTTTAACGAAAAAACTTTGTGCTGTAAGTTTGAAAAAAAATTTAAAGGTCCCGATTTTACTTTAATATTCTTATAATAAAGTATTGTGATCGACAGAGAAAAAAAATTGCTACACTAGAATTTTGTTTTTTCGCGTTTCATGACTGAATTAGCCTAAAAATGCAAAAAAAAAATCGTCCGTACGCCGTATGGACTCATATTTCTGGGACCCTAGAATGTTCGCTTTTGGGTGGATTGTTATTGGGTAAGTGAGCTCCATTATCTAAATTTTAGGAGTGTCACGTGGAAGGGGGAGGCGGGGGAAGGAAAGACTCAAAAACTGCACTTGCTAATATCTTCACTATAAATGAAGATGGGAAGCTGAACATCAGCATAGGTATAAAGAGGGTTGTGGGATAAATTCTAAAAATAATTTAATTGTTTGTCCATTGGCGTCTGAAAAGAGGTGGAGGGGGGGCTGAAAACAAATTACCGGCCGTGTTTCTTTTTGCAAATGATTATATCTTTGGAACTACTTGATCCAAATAATTCTTATTTTAAACCCAATTAGGTGGCATACAGTTCCACTATAATGAACTAAAAGGGCAGCCAATATTTGTTAAGGAGAGGTGCAAAAGGAGTGCAAAATTTTTAAAAACTAATATTTCAACTATCTCTTAAGCCATGTAATTGAATCTTAAAACATATATTAAGGTATGCTAGCGGAATACAAAAAAAAAGAAAAAATCTGGTCATAACAGTAATGGGGGAAATGGGGAGCATTTCAAAAATTGTGCACTTTCCAAAATTTCAAACCGTTACATTTTAAAATTTAAAACATGTATTAAGCTAAAATTTTCTCAAATTGTAAAGCTATATGATATAGAGTTTTCGTAAAAATTTTAAGATGGGGGTTGTAAGGTTAAAGGGGCCAAAATGTCGAAAATTTTTCACTAATTTTTTTAGGGCCCCGGTAAAAAGTTAAAATTTTGAACGTGCATACATTCATTTGATATATATAAAAAGAAATATAAATTTGAAATCGAACTGTTATCCACCAAAGACGGGCCCTAACCTGCACTAGGTTTTACATGTGTATTAAAAAAACAACACAAAAATTCAAAATTTTTGAATGATATTTGAAGCACAAATTTGAAAATTTGTAAAATTCACTAAAAAACATAACAGAATTATGATTGGGCGTAAAGCCGGATCATGAGACTTTTTCGGACAATGAGTATTTCAAAAATGTTGCATGTTTCAAAATTTCAAGCCATATATCTCGAAAACCGATAAAATTATTATGTTGAAATCTTTCAGATCAATATGATTTTTATTTTTGGTAAAAATTTTATGAAAGGATGTAAGGGAAGGGAGGTGGTGAGCCAAAGTCGAATACTTTCACTAATTTTTTTAGATGTTTGCTAAAAGGTACAAAGTTCAAATCTTACACTTTCTTTTGATATACAAAAAAAGAAATAGTAAATTGAACCAGAATTGTTATCCACCGAAGAGGGCGCTAACATGTGTGAGGTGTGTAAAAAAAAAACAAAAAACTTAAAATTTTTCAGTGAAATCTTAAGCTAAAGATTTTAAAAATTATGAAATTCATTTTAAAAAATGCTTAAAAGATTATAATATTATTACTATCATTTATAACTGGTCGACTACCTTCAAAACTTCTACCCCTTCCCACATAAAAGTTTACTTATAACCATTTCTAAGAAATCAGTTATCACCGAACCATTTTGACAACTAATAACCGACAAATTGAAAAATACAAATGTCAAATTTTGTACGTTTCTGAAGAGAAAGCAAATAAAACTGTATCGCAAAGTTTACGATTCCCCCTCCTCCTCTAGCCCCCATAGTTCCGTGAATTTGAAACTTGTGATGCATTTTTTTGTCCAAAATTGTAAGTTGTTTGGAAGGGGGTAGAAGTTTTGATGGGATTTGAACAGTTAATACGAGGAATTTTGCGGAATGAAGGGGATCGACAATGGCAAAAGATTTTTACCTGTAAGTATTCTAACACACAAATACAAAGTTTCTGTCAAATCGAATAACTAACACTGGAAAAACGCTAACTATGGACAGCATTGAGTTTCGTGCTGTCATAAAGTTCCTTACCAAGCAAGGAAAAACGCTATAAATCATTTAAAAAGAAATGTCATCTGTGTACGGGGACTCTTGCCCTGGAAAAAACGATGATTTATAAGTTTATTCAGGCAGGGCAAAGAGTCGAGAGCCGGCCAATTGAGGCCACTTCCTCAGGGCAGCAATTTTTTTAGCCCATATCTCTTTTTTTACGGACCACAATGGTTAAAAAAATTAAATTATTTGTAGAGTTTGTCGCATACCCCCTCCATACGTATGTTAATTTTCAGCTTCTTAGCTAGAACCATGATTGCGATATTCGAATTCAAAGCGCTCCCCCCGCCAGCCCCACAATCTTTACATCACCTTAAGTTAGAGCCCGCCTGAGATCAGCTACAATCAGAATTGAACTTTCTGTCTTGACGTAACATGCACTCAGCGTACACGTACGACGTACGGTGGACTGCCCGTGCTCCGTACAAGTCCATTTAGTCTATACGAGTCTTCAGAGTGGTAGAATGCGAGCAGAGGGGTGTAAATAACCGTAGCGGAAAACTCATGAGCGGCGCTGAAGCCAAAGCTGTGCGGCTCAGCACTTTATTTTCATACTCTAGTTGAAATCTTAGAGTATTTTTTTTATGTGACACCGGAACTAGAGGGGTTGCCCTTTTGTACTGAAGCACAGCTCCGGTGAGGGGGGAAGGATATTGGTTTTTGGGAATTAAGGGGATAGAGACGGAAGTGGTTATGAATATTTCCCTTGAATTGCAGAATGTTGTAGTCATGCGGGAACACTAAGATGGGCAGCGAGTTCCATATTCGAACAGTCCGGTTTAAAAACGAATCACGAAATTTGACAGTGCGACCGAAGGTGGGGTTGAGACAATACTTATGAGCTCGCGAAGCAGCTCTAGTATTACGGGGTAAGGGCATACATGGGGGAGATTTCGTCCGAACAATCTCCATTGTAGCAGCGATACAAAAGGGTTAGGGAGCTTACAGTTCGTCTATGCTCGAGTGAATCGAGCGAAGAAGTGATGTCAGAATCTCCAATAACTTTAATAGTCTGAGACTGGATACTATCCAGATAGGCGAGAGAAGTTTTTGCAGTTCCCGCCCATAGGTGGGAATTGAATTCAAGACGAGGTCTAATGTAAGCCTTATAAATTTTTAATAGCCCAGAGGCGGTGAAGAAGTTTTTACATCGTTTTAGGTAGCCCAAGCATTTAGATACTTCCTTGGCGATGTTAAATATATGATCGTTTCAAGATAAGTTATCTGTGATTTGGATACCTAACATCTTAACACTTGAAGAAGTGGTTAGTGGCTGACCACTGAAGGTGATTTGGTCAAGGTTAGAGTCACGTTTGTGGGACACAAGACAGCACTGGGTTTTTGAAGCATTAAACTTAACTTGATTCTTATTGCCCCAGCTAAGAATTTTAGCCACGTCGACATTCAATGACTGAACCATGTACCTACGTTGTTCTACTAAGCTAGTACAACGGGCTAAGGACGCACTGTTGAAGTGATAGGAGAAGTCTAAGGTGCTGTCATGGGCGAAGCTATGTATAGGATTGAAAGTTGAAGATAGCAAGTCATTAATAAATATCAGAAAAAGGGTGGGAGGAAGAACCGAGCCCTGAGGGACACCTGCGTTAATTTTATAAGAGGAGGCGACTACACCATCCAATACCACACGCATTGAGCGATTGGTTAAGAAACTTTCAATCCCGGAAATAAGAGAGTCGCCCAAACCAATAGCTTTAAGTTTGATTAAAAGGGCAGTGTGCCATACTGTGTCAAAAGCCTTGGAAATATGAAGAGCGATAATACAAGATTCACCAAACTGGTGAATGCTCTTGTTCCAACGTTTAGTGAGGGTGGTTAAAAAGTCTCCTGTGGAACCCTTACTGTTTGTCGTCAATAATATCATTGATGTTGAGATATTCGATTACTCTATTGTTGATGATTGTTTCCATGACCTTGGACAGAATTGAGGTTATTGCTATTAGATGATAATAAGCGGGATTGGAGCGTTCTTCTTTTTTTTGGGACTGGCTGAACATTTGCAAGCTTCCATGAAGATGGGACAGTGGATGACGATAAAGAGAGACGATAAAGTTTGCACAGAGGTTTAGCTAGAGAAGCGCAGCAATTTTTAAGGACAACGGCAGGGATTCCATCTGGACCGGACGATTTATTAGCATCTAGATTCTTAAGAACTTGGTAAACGTTTCGCAGACGAATACTAATCTGTCCTAAGGAGGAATTTAGCGTAGTATTCGTTGGAAGGCTAGAGTTCGTTGGTGGTAAAGAAGAGTTGGCAGCGAATTGGTCCGCTAAGATGTTTGCCTTCATGTTAGGATCCGTAATAACCTCATTATTGTAGATTAAAGATGGAATCAAAGATGCGGAACTACCTCTGATGGAACGGGCGAGAGACCAGAAACTTTTGCTGCCCTTAGGACTTCTCAACATTGTTTGCTTCAGTTTCTGGTCATGCAAATATTTTTCTCGTTGTAAGCTGGATTTACAGAGGTTCCTTTCTTTTTTGAAATTAATCCAATTACCTTCGGATGGCAGCTGCTTATAAGCACGGTAAGCTGCCTCTTTAGCCTTTATCGCAGTACTACAATTTTCATTAAACCAAGCCTTAGAACTGGGCTTGATTGGTTTGTAGCTTTGGGGGATGAAAAGTCTCATGCCCAACAATATGGTCTCAATTACTGCAGAAGAAGCATACTCAACACCTCTGTTAGAGTATATTGACCAACCAAATGTATAATAAAATTGCTTAAGACTGGACCAATCGGCACTTCCGTAATGCCATACCAAATTTTTTGAAGCTGGTGTGATTGGCGTCGAGATGGAAACTGGGAAACAGGCGAAAATTAAGCAATGGTCTGAGCTTCCGAGTGGAAAATTAACAGAAGCCGAGTATTTAGCTGGATCTGATGTTAAGAAAAGATCAAGAAGATAAGATCCTTGGCCTGCAACGTCTGGAATACGAGTAGCTCTGTCTACAGTTTGGCACAGGTTATTCGATGATGCGAATAGTTCTACCAATCGGCCGGCTGGAGATGTGTTATGGAAGTGACGAAGCCAATTTATATTATGGACATTAAAATCGCCCGCTACTGCGATTTCGGATTCAGGATGTTTGGAGAGAATTCTATCAATTGAATCTGAAATATTTTCAAATTCCCTGGATGTGTCTTCGTCCGTTTTAAGTTGGCTCTAAAGTTTGTAACGCCAAGAAATACTACTCGCCGAGAGTCGCGTAGAGTACAGAAATATTTGTTGTCGCTCAAAAATTTCGATACAGGATGTCCGTCTGTCCGTCTATTTGCTTTCTAGCTTGAAAAGTCGTTGAGCTTTGAAGCTCAAATTTTATACACGTTATTTTTGGTAAAAAAGTAGGGTTCAGTTCGTGAACGGGCCAAATCGCTTAACTCCTTCTGCCCCTCCCATTCAAAGTGATTCAATTTCGGAATTTGACCATAAATGGATTTTCTCGAAAAGTATGA
Source organism: Chorisops tibialis (assembly GCA_963669355.1). NCBI lineage: Eukaryota > Metazoa > Arthropoda > Insecta > Diptera > Stratiomyidae > Chorisops > Chorisops tibialis. Next base: position 12,970,797 of record OY770264.1, on the reverse strand, counting down.
AAGCTATTGATATGAAATTTTAAATTTATTATTTTTATGACAATATAAATCTACCGTATTTAAATTATTCCCAGCACTCCCTGCACCACCTACCATAAAAACTGCACTTTTTCATGAAATACTCTAAACCAATTTACTCAGTACACAGTACATATTGTTATAGATCTGGCAATGATCTCTCTCAAATCTGCCAGAACTATTTAGAATATTCTTCCAACATGTAGAGGGCTTCTAGTAATTTCTCAAAGACACAGACAATGACACCCGACGCCATCTAGTAACTTCCAGAATAGTCCAGACGCAGCAGAAAAACATACACCAGAGAAGGTTCGAGACTCGGATAAATCCATTATAAATAGCCAGAGCTCACGACAAGGAATCCAGTTACTCAGTGACAGTTTCATGAAAAAACACCTATCGGTGTAAATAAGCGAAAGTGATAGATCGCCGGTGTTCCTGGATTGTGCGAATTAAGTTTTTAGAGCGAATTTAGTGAAGTGATCGGGAAATTGTGTATAAAGTGCAATAAATAAATTATCGTTATATTTTAAAAACGAATTGCGTTTCTCTTGAAATCCCAGCGAATCTCTAGCTCGCAACAATTGGTGTCAGAAGAGTGGGATTTCAAGGATAAATTCGGGTTAAAAATCGCGAGTGAAATTAAAATTCTCGAACGGATAATTTTGTGAGAGCGAAAAAGTGAAACTAAAATTCTCGAACGGACAGTGAGAATTTTGTGAAATCGAATATTCTCGAGTGCTCTAGTGAACAGTGACTTTAATTAGCGAAGTAAAATCGCGGAACTAAAATTCTCGAACGGACAGTGAGAATTTTGTGAAATCGAATATTCTCGAGTGCTCTAGTGAACAGTGACTTTAATTAGCGAAGTAAAATCGCGGAACTAAAATTCTCGAACGGACAGTGAGAATTTTGTGAAATCGAATAATCTCGAGTGATTTAGTGAGCAGTGACGTAAATTTAAGTGAATTCGAATCGCGGAAAAACTGGAAATAATCGGTAGTGAAAATGCCGCGTTATTTAAAAGACTTAAAAGTAACGGAGCTGAAGGAAGAGCTCAGTAGACGCGGGTTACCTACAACAGGGAGCAAGTCTGAACTTGTCAGCCGTATGATCGAGACACTTGAGGCTGAGGGTGAGAATGCAGATAGTTTTGAGTTCCAAATCGAAGAAGCTAGTAAAGAGGAGTGCTCTGGTACATCGGATGCCTTAACACAGTTAATGCAACAAATGATGCACAAATTGGATCAACAATCTGCGGATATGAATCAGAAATTAGAGCAACAATCAGTGGACATTAAACAACAATCTGCGGACATTAAACAACAATCTGCGGATATGAATCAGAAATTAGAGCAACAATCAGTGGACATTAAACAACAATCTGCGGACATTAATCAGAAACTAGAGAAATTAGATCAGACCTCAAAGGACCTCAACCAAAAATTGGAGCAGCAAAATAATAAAATAGACACCATGGGTAAGGTAATAGAAGAAAACGTAGAGAAGAAACTTCGTGTCTTCGAAGAAGAAGTCGAACGCCTAAAAAGGGACTTCGATAACGTGAAGGCGACTGGCGTGATCAAGACAGAACATGTTGCGCACAAGGGTCTCAAGGCTCCAATCTTCGATGGACAAACACCGTGGGCTATTTATAAGACCCAATTTGAGGCCGCCGCAAGAAACAACCATTGGAATGATCTGGAACGGGGAACAGCATTATATTGGCGCTAAGAGGTCCACCAGCAGAGGTTCTTCAAACGATTCCGCAGGAGCAACAACAAGATTTTTCAACGTTAGTCCAGACATTGGATCTTCATTATGGCAGTGACCACATGCGAGAGATCTACAAAACGCAACTTTACAACCGAACTCAAAAGAACGGTGAAACACTTCAAGAGCTGGCACGCGATATTGAACGACTCACACTATTATCGCTGCCCAATGCGCAAACAGAGCAACGCAACGATACAGCTGTTTTTGCATTTAACAATGCTGTACAGGACAGAGAGCTGCAACAGGCGTTAAAACTGGCAGGTAAGAAAACGATTGGCGAAGCCTTAGTATATGGGCTGACGTTCGAAGCTGCCAAGCAAAGCTCGCGGAGTAACTATCGAGTTCGAGAAATAGTAGAAGAATGTGTGTGCCAGAAAGCCGAGTACACCAAGCGGAGCGAAGGATCTGGTGCTCCCCGATGCTGGAATTGTGGACAGGCAGGACACTTAAGACGCGACTGCCACAAACCCAGAAAAGCGATCAACTACTGTTCCGGCTGCGCTGCTAAACAAAGAGAGGAAGGGGCGAACCGTCACGAGAGCCGCTTCGCCTAATGGCAGTCCGGGAAACGAGTAAAGGCCAACTTCATGGGGCAGAAGTTGGCTGGTAGAATCGACGCCCCCGGAACCATCATCGCAGTTTCTCGACTGCATCGTTGTGAAAACGACTTATGTATGAGTGGTCGAGTCGGCAAATTAAACTGCATCATAACAGTCGACACAGGCGCAACACGGTCAGTGCTAAGATCTGACCTCGTAGATCGTACTTGGCTTCACAACACCAAGAAGTACGCACTTCGCACTGCTACAGGAGAAACTACAACGGTCCATGGAGAAATAGCTCGTGACATACAACTTGGGGATTTGACCTTCTCGCATGTATTCGTGGTAGCTGACATTACCGATGAGTGTATCCTTGGAATGGATTTTCTGAAACCACACGGTATCCAGCTGGACCTAGGACAACGAATAATGAAGTGGCGGAATATTGAAATCCCGATGGAAATAGCATCCTCCAAAACAACAAAGCTGCGAGTTGTATTATGCGAAGATGCGGACATACCAAAGTCATCTGAGAATGTTATTTGGGCAGAGCTCGATGGTGATCCCGGGAACCACCGATTCTACCTCATAGAACCGGAAACGACACCTGCATTACGAAGTCTGATACTAGGAAAAACGCTCGTAAAAAGGAATGAGAAAATGATGGTACCAATAAGAGTCCTGAACGTTGCGGACAGCACTACCAGCGTAAAGAAAGGAGATGTAATTGGCAGCTGTGAACCAATATCGGCGGTGACGAGTATCGACAAGGCAGAACCACATGACGTACCCTCTAAAAATAAGCCAAGAAGGAAGGACAATGTAACATCAACACTTCTTCAGTCAAGCAACCTTAGAGGAGAACAACACAAGCAAGCAGTAGATCTAATCGAAGGATTTAGCGACGTCTTTTCCACCGGTGATGACGACTATGGCAGAACAAACTTAGTGAAACATCGCATAGATACGGGAAGTGCTACACCGATACGTCAACCTCCAAGAAGAGTACCATTAGCGAAACAAGGAGAAGTCAATTCAATGGTCAAAACTATGGAGCATCAGGGAATCATCGAAGAATCAAAGAGCCCGTGGATATCGCCAGTAGTGCTGGTAAAGAAGAAGGACGGCAGTACCCGTTTTTGTGTGGACTACAGGCGACTGAATGATGTTACGAAAAAGGATAGCTATCCACTACCAAGAATCGACGATATCATGGACACCCTGACTGATGCTAAATGGTTCTCGACGTTGGATCTGAAAAGTGGTTACTGGCAAGTGGAGATAGATGAAAAACATAACAGGGCTACGATTGCGCGTAAAGCGCAATCTTAAGATACTCTAGATGAAATAGAATTTTTTGTGATCCCAAGAAATTTCGCATGGGAAGTATTAGAAGGGATGACAGCATTGAACTAATTTTTCCCCATCATGCTAAAGTAGCTATAAAAATGTTTTGTACAAAATGCTTACTCCAAAAATTGAATGGGAACTGAAAAAATTAGTGAGTTAGATTTAGTGAAAATGTGCAGTTTGTATGGGAGGTGGTAGAAAGAGTGGGGCGATTAGAGTGATTTTTTTCAGAAATAACTAGGAATATTGTAAAATTGACATCCCTGAAATTTCAGACTAGTGCCATTTATACTTTTCAAGAAAATCGATTTTTTGTGAAGTTGTGAAACTGTGTCATATTGTATGGGAGGGGGTAGAAGCAGTGAAGCTAATCAAATATTTTTTTTTGATGTTAGTGCTAATACTAATTAAGTATTTATTACAAAATATGAGCTCAATAAATGTTATATGTTCTGAGAAAATCGTCTTAGAGCATTTCATGAAAAAGTGTAGTTTGTATGGGAGGGGGTGGAAGGAGAGGGAGGAAGCAAATAATTTTTCTACTGTAAATTAAAATTACTATGAAAATAACATATCCGAAAATTCAGACTAATAGCTTTTATACTTTTCGAGTAAATCCGTTTATTGTCAAATTACGAAATTGTGTCATTTTGTTTGGGAGGTGGTAGAAGGGGTGAAGCTAATAGTCTAAATTTTTTTGGGCTTACTAACAATTTCAAATAAATATTTGGTGCACAATTTCAGCTCTCTAAATTGTATACGCAATGAGTAAATTGGCTTAGAGTAATTCATGACAAGTACAGTTTGTATGGGAGGTGGTAGAAGGAGGGGGAGGATACGCATAATTTTCGTGCGGTAGGTTGATATTATCATAAAAGTAACATATTCCAAATTTCAGGCCAATAGCTTTTATACTTTTCGTGCAAATCCGTTTATTGTCAAATTGCGCAATTGTGTCATTTTGTATGGGAGGGGGTAGAAGGGGTGGAGCGATTTGGCCCGTTCACGAACTTGACCTTACTTTTTTGTCAAAAACGACGTGTACAAAATTTGAACTATCTAGCTCAACGCGTTCTCAAGCTAGAGCGCGCACAGACGGACGGACGGACGGACGGACGGACGGACGGACGGACGGACATCCGGTTTTGAGATTTTTGAGTGATAATATTAATTTCTGTATTCATCATTTTTTTCTCCGAGCCTTATTTCTTGGCGTTACAAACTTTAGAGCAAACTTATAATACTCTCAGATTCCATCTAGAGTATAAAGATAGAGAGAAAACCGCATTCTCTGTCGGCAGTGGACTGTGGCAATTCATCGTAATGCCATTTGGCTTGTGCAATGCTCCAGCTACGTTTGAAAGACTAATGGAATTCGTTTTGCGTGGCCTGAGTTGGAAAACTTGTCTCGTTTACCTGGATGATGTGATCGTTATCGGCAGAACATTCAAGGAACACCTAAAAAATCTGCAGGAAGTCTTCCAGCGACTACGAGCGGCAAAATTAAAACTGAGTCCGAAAAAGTGCACTTTATTTAGTGCAGAAGTCAAGTACTTAGGTCACATCGTTTCAGCTGATGGCGTAAAGACGGATTCGGAGAAGATACTGGCGGTGAAAAACTGGCCGACTCCGAGTGATAAACACCAGTTGCGCAGCTTCCTAGGCTTAGCGACATATTACCGTCGATTCGTAAAAGACTTTGCCAACACGGCGAAATGTTTGCATCAGTTAACGGAAAAAGGAAAGTCATTTACATGGAGTCAACAGTGCCAGGAAGCATTTGAGAAAATAAAAGACCAACTCTGCGACTCCCCAGTTCTGGCGTACCCAAAACCAGGTTACGGTTTCATCATAGATACTGACGCCAGCAATGTCGGTATCGGAGCAGTGCTATCACAGGAGATCGACGATCGACGGGCAGGAGAGAGTGCTATCATACTACAGCCGAGTACTCTCAAAAGCAGAAAGGAACTATTGCGTAACTCGCCGAGAGCTATTAGCCATTGTAGAAGCAACGAAACATTTTCACAAATATCTCTATGGTCAAAAGTTCCTTCTTCGAACGGATCACGCATCGCTTAAATGGCTACTTCAGTTTAAGAACCCCGAAGGCCAAGTAGCCAGATGGATTGAAAGGCTCGAATCCTACGATTTTGAAATTGTTCATCGAAGAGGAAGAATCCACGGTAATGCCGATGCGCTTTCACGTCGTCCTTGTCCACCGAACTGCAAGCATTGTCACCGTGTAGAAGGAAAAGAAGCCGGAGAAACCATTCAGAGGATAACGACCGAACCAAAGGATGGATGGAAACAGCAAGAACTGGAAGATGCCCAACGTAAAGATCCAGATATTTCACCGATCATGGCATGGAAGGACGAAATGAAACGGCCTGAGTGGAAAGACATCTCACAATTCAGCGAAACCCTGAAGTGTTATTGGGCGCAATGGAACTCCCTTCACCTAGACGGCGGATTATTAAAACGGAAATGGGAAAACGATGACGGAAAGTCGTATCACATGCAAACCATCGTCCCGCATTGTAAAGTCGAGGAGGTTTTGAAGGAATATCATGGAGGTACCTCCGGTGGGCATTTGGGTGTAAATAGAACCTTGGCAAAGATACGAGAAAGGTTCTATTGGATCCATCTCCGAGATGATGTCGAAAATTGGTGCCGTAAATGTACTACGTGTGCATCAAGTCAGGGCCCACACCGCAGATCCAGGGGAAAAATGCAACAATACAACGTGGGAGTCCCATTTGAGAGAATTGCTGTGGATATTGCTGGACCATTTCCGGAATCAGAAAATGGTAATCGCTACATTCTAGTGGTCATTGATTATTTCAGCAAGTGGCCTGAAGCCTACGCAATTCCAAACCAAGAAGCAGTAACCGTCGCCGAACAAATTGTTACCAACTGGGTGAGCAGATTTGGAGCTCCACGTGAACTACACTCCGATCAAGGGCGCAATTTTGAATCTCAAATATTCAAACACGTGTGCCAAATGCTGGGAATAAACAAAACCAGGACAACTCCATTACATCCACAGTCCGATGGAATGGTGGAACGTTTCAATAGGACATTGAACTCAAACCTATCCAAACTCGTCAGCGAGAGGCAACAGGACTGGGATCAGCACATCCCTCTATTTTTAATGGCCTACAGAACATCGGTGCATTCAACAACAGGAGAAACCCCGTCCCGAGTCATTTTCGGAAGGAATATTCGAGTCCCTGTGGAATTAATGTTTGGAGTGCCACCAGACCAACCAACGAATGCCAAAGATTACGTCTCGGATCTTCGATGTCGACTAAACACAATTTATAACCTGGTCAGAGATAAAATTGATTTGGCGACCGACCGCATGAAGACGAGGTATGATCAACGGGCGAATTCATCAGGATTCCAAGAGGGTGATTTATTTTGGCTATACAATCCCAAACGACAGAAGGGCAGATCGCCGAAACTACAGCGCAACTGGGAAGGCCCTTACCAGATCATCAACCGGTTAAACGATGTCGTCTATCGGATTCAATTACATCAAAAACCCCGTACAAAAATGAAAGTGGTACATCTCGACCGACTAACAAAGTACCACGGTGCCATTGCGGAAGTGAACGACTCTGTTCGGGACGAACAGGGACTAAGGAGAGGGTAATGTTATAGATCTGGCAATGATCTCTCTCAAATCTGCCAGAACTATTTAGAATATTCTTCCAACATGTAGAGGGCTTCTAGTAATTTCTCAAAGACACAGACAATGACACCCGACGCCATCTAGTAACTTCCAGAATAGTCCAGACGCAGCAGAAAAACATACACCAGAGAAGGTTCGAGACCATTATAAATAGCCAGAGCTCACGACAAGGAATCCAGTTACTCAGTGACAGTTTCATGAAAAACACCTATCGGTGTAAATAAATGAAAGTGATAGATCGCCGGTGTTCCTGGATTGTGCGAATTAAGTTTTTAGAGCGAATTTAGTGAAGTGATCGGGAAATTGTGTATAAAGTGCAATAAATAAATTATCGTTATATTTTAAAAACGAATTGCGTTTCTCTTGAAATCCCAGCGAATCTCTAGCTCGCAACAATATAATTAATCGAGCTTTTTGAGAAATAACTTCAAACATCGATATGTTTGAAATTACGGATCATTAGCATTCATAATTTTCGAGTAAATGGACATTTTGTAATGTTGTGAAATTATGTCATATTGTATGAGAGGGGGTAGAACGAGAGAAGCTAATCTTTTAATTTTTTCTAGTCTTACTAATAAATCTAAATAAATACTTTGTGCACAATTTCAGCTCGATCAATTTTATACGTACTGAGTAAGTTTGTTTATAGTGTTTCATGAAAAAGTGTAGTTTGTATGGGAGGTGGTGGAAGGAGTGGTGGGATTCAAATAATTTTTAATACCGTAGTTTGAAAACGTTATAAAAATAATATTTTCAAAATTTAAGATCAATAGCTTTTAAACTTTTTTAGAAAATCCGTTTATAGTCAAATTCCGAAATTGTGTCATTTTGTATGTGAGGTGGTAGAAGGTGGAAAGCGATTTGGACCGTTCCCGAACTTGTCCTTACTTTTTTTTTTATCAAAACCGACGTGTACAAAATTTGAACTATCTAGCTTAACGCGTTCTCAAGCTAGAGAGAACACGGACGGACGGATATCCGGTTTTGAGATTTTTGAGTGATAACATCAACTTCTGGTATCATTAATTTTTTTCTCCGAGCCTTATGTCTTTGCGGTTCAAGCATTGTGGCAAATTTATAATTTTCTCAGATTTCATATGGAATATAAAAATGGCAATAATCCAGGTTCGGATGGAAAAAAAATCCGAGCGAAATGAACGAAAATAATTAATGAAAGAAAAAGAATTTAAAAAATTAAAAAAAAAATCCTTGAAAAAAAAGGAAAGGTTTCCCAGGCAAAAAAAGAAACTGCCATTTGGCGTCACAAGGTATACTGGTTGGGTTGCGGTCGAAGTGAAAGATAGTAGTAACACCGTAGTATGTTCAGCCATTTATTATCCATTACAAACAATTATTATAAACAAATACAATTCTACAATTGACCAGAATACAAATTCCATCACTTTTACGCAAATAATTTAGAATTCAATTCAGAAACAGAGAATTATTGTTACGAAATTGTTTGCATGCAAATATAACTTAACACTCCCTATCGTCATTGGTCATTCGATTGGGGAAGTGTCCATCACTATTGGAGTCAATTTTCAAATTTCTATTATCACCTCTCGACTCGTTTGCCAAGTTTAGGTTTCCTCTTCTCTGGTTTACACAAACATAGTCCCTAAACACATATACACCAGTTGCTTCGCTGTCCATAATTGCTCTTCCAGTCAATGGGTTTTATTTGCTTGGCTAATTGGCCATTACAGGTAAATGGATCAGCTAATTACAAATAACCACGGCATTAGCGTTAACATTAGTCCATAAGCTTTCAATTTCCTTAAAGAGATCCGCATTGAGAGCCGAATCAACCCGGACCCGGATGAAACCGCTGTCGTGTGGTCGGGCGGGTGTTGGAATGGGCCAAGTTCTTAATGAAGAGATTGGGCGTTAAATAAACGTGGAGTGGCGAAATGGGCAACAGACCCGACCTCAACTTAAATTGTCCGAGTGTTAGACCAGAATTAAACTCTCTGAGGTCAAAGGATTGTAATCGAATATGATAACGACCAGGTCAACCGCAGAGCGAAGGTTGCCTTACGTAACGATTGAGTTGTTCGATTGAAATTTCAATTGAAAGTATTTGCAGGCTAAGGGTTGTCCCGCCTACCCCATCCCATCTTCACACCTCCAGCTCCGATGTAATCAATTCTCAAGGTAAGCGGTATATAACTTTGAAATTCCTATTTCCTTGCTGGCATCGGGTTATTTATTGCCGAGCAGGAGAGAAGGTGCCGATTCAGATTTATTAGCTGCTTTGCACAGTGGTTTCGTATTTCGTGATAAGAAGGTGTTAATTCACCTTTTGTTTGAGCCCGGCGGCCTGCCTTTGTTTCGAATCGTGTGTTTTTTTTTGTGGTTGGTCTCTGTCTCTCGAATCTTTTGAGGTCGAAAGATTATTAGGCTGAGCTTATGCACGCCATTAATGAGGTCAATAAATGCCAGACTTGATTAGCTGTGACTTATTATAGAAGGTGTTTGGATAAAGCTTTCGGAATTTGAGATTTCGGATCTCGAATAAATTTTGATTATCGCTGTGATATGATAATTAGGTGGAAATACGGGAAATAGGATACGACTTTTCGTCATAATTAGTAGAACTGTTGCTGTTCAGATTAGTTTCTAATGATAATGTCGCTTCGGCTTTCCATTAATTAGATCTGAAATATTGATTAATTTTGTGATTTGGAAAGTAATGTAACTAATCCTCTAGGCTTTCCTTCTTCAATGGCTCTATAGCCCAAATTGGCCTCTTGACCTTCAGGTTCCTTATAATTTGTTTGTTATGGTGAAAGAGTTGTTAGCTCTATCCACAACCCCCTATTTTCATTTTCCCACATTGAAGTGGTCAAGGTACACCCATGCAAGTAGTGTGATGAAATTATACAACGACCACAATTTACGCACTATAGATTTCAATTCAGAGAAGCAAAAACTTACGATATTACATTAAAAATTTTGTAAAGCTTTAAGAAAGTGCGACCGTGAAATAACTTTCATCGAAACCATATTTTAGTCTGGCATTATCATCAGTATACCAGTTCAAGCAGGAACAGTTCTAATGAGCTTAGGAGACTTACTACCCTATTATGGGATCAATAAAATTCAAAGTTCGCTTCATAATCACGGAAACTTCGCCTGTATTTGACATGATAACTTTCACTCTAGAACATTGCCGAGCCACATCATTCTCCGGTTTTCTATGCATCCATTCAAGTCCGTCCATCGTCCTTTTCATATATGTGGGATAACATAAACATTTAGTATAAGCATATACTCGTATAAGACGAAAAATGGGAAAGCACACAAACAGAATTATGGGTCCTTTTCTACTCTAAAGCAGCGCACACATCGGGCACCCCTTTTATCTAATCCCTTTCAATCGAGAAACCAACAGCCCAAAAGCGTATGTGCGGCATCAAGTGTAATCGAGCCACCATGCCAACCGCACATAACCTTTTTTATGCGAATGAACTTTAGGGCCTTAAACACATCCCCGCAGGGACACCACTGAACAGCTGCTTGTAAATTTTCCTTCTTTTGACTCGAATACAGCCCGAAGGAGTTGAACTGAACCCCATACGACCAAAATTGAGGAGCTCCATTATCGTGTGTAGTCTTCATACGGCAAGTAGGTATTATTCGGGTTAGCCAATATTGGAGAGAAAGGAAGATGTAAAAAAAAAACCCTTTATAGGGTACACTGATGGATGGAGATGTGTACTCTACAGAAGTTGACGTAATGGTCATGAACCGTACAAGGATTTGAATATTAGGCTCGTGTAACCAATGATTCGAAACTGCCAGGAGACATACTTGTTTAATGCTACTACGCTTGACAAATTGGGGCAATGTTGAATGTGGAGATGCATATAATTTGTTTTCATAAAGTTAATTCGAAAAAAAAAAATATTTTGAACAATTAAGTTTTTCAAAGGGAATTATCATAGCTAAAATGTGATTTGAAATTGCTTATTTCCGATATACATAGATGACGTATTTGCTATTTAATTAACCTAATCTTAACAAACAGATAACAAATAGCTCTTGGGGCTCTGTACTTTTATTTTTTTTAATCAATTTTTTCTTAAGAATTCTTATAGGGTCGTAGGTCTGAAACAGTTCTCTTCCGAAAGGTACGATCCTGATAATCGTCGGTTAGTTCTTGCTACGATTTTTTTATTCCTCTAGGCTCCTGTTCAACTGCTCGCTTCCATGATCGACCAACTGGACGTCTCCTTGCAGGGTTATAATCCAGGTTTGCCCTGGTTTCCTCAAAGTGTGACCGATCCACTGCCATATTCGCCTTTGAATCTCAATAACTATCTTTATCTTCCCACCTGTTCTCCAAAGCTCATCATGAAGAGGACCTCTAGTCAAAATATCTCTAAAATGCTGCGCAGACATTGATCCACGAAAGTTTATAGTTTCTTGGCGGTCGATTTCCATGCAGTAAAACCATTTAAAAAAAAAGTGTTTCACACTGTTTGTTTTATCCTCCTGAAAAAAAAGCTACCAAGCTGACGAGCTTTATTTATTCGATGCTGCAAATGCTTCCGAGGTAGCAAAAATCTTGCAACTTTTCTCCACCTTGCCCTTTAAGCTCAATAGTTGAATTTATGCTCGCACTCATATACATTTTTTTGTAGAGCAACGAATATAATTTATGGAATTATCTTTGTTGTACCGGTATTGGAAATTTTTGGGGAGGGGGCGGGAGACTGATATGACTTTGTAGATTCTTCTTAAAGCATTGTTTGGGAATATGCCCCAGCTCCCAGATTCGAATTATATTCAAGTGTGGCACACAAACTTTGTAATTGTCTGCTAGATAAGCCGTGAAATATTTTTTACATTTTCGTAGCACAGTTGTAAAGGTCACAATAGAACACAATGTCGAATCAATAAAATTAAGTATCGGAATCACAGGACTGTATATTAGAAGCGTTGAACTCTGTATTATTTATCCTATCTTCCTCTGAGATTGAGATGAGATAGAAGATCGGCGAACCAAATAATACTATTTGGAAGCAACAGAATGCTTATGATGGGTGTAGTCTAGTGAGTACGTGGTGATCTGCAATGCGAAGATCGTGATTTCAAATCCCGATCGACGCAAAATTCTTCCTACGAGCAAAAAAATTCGTCGATGAAGGCTTGTGCGAAGGGCTAACAACCGTTCCCCAGAAACAGATAAAAATGTTAAGAAACCTGAAGGTTAGGAGGTCAAGACCCGATTTGGGCTACAGTGCCATTGAAGAAGAAAAATGCTTGTGATTCCGAAGCACAGTCAGATATGTAGATGTCGTCACATGCAAAACTATGAATAAGATTGAGAGTAGGCGATCGATTGTTGTTAATGAAAAGAGTTGGTTGTAAAATAGAGCCTTGGAGGAGGTTCAAAAATAACATCAAAAGTAAACGTAGTCGTCCCGACATAAAACATACACTCAATTTTACTTTATTATTATAATAATATTTTACTTTATTATTATAATAATAAAGTATTGTGATCGACACAAGAAAAAAAAAAATTTCTACCCTGAAATTTTTTTTTTCGCGTTTCATGACTAAATTAGCCTAAAAATGCAAAAAAAAAAAAATCCGTCTGTCTGTACGCCGTCCGCCGTACGCCGACGTGTACGCTCAGCGCACATTAACTCCCAAACCCTTCAAGATAGAAAGTTCATTTTTTGGGGGATTGTAGATAGTTGCGGATCTCAGGCGAATACCCATTTTGGGGGGTGTACAGGTTCAGGGGGAGCGCTTAAACCCAAAAATACGAATTCAAATATCTCAACCATGGTAACAGCTAGGAAGCTTAAACTCAACATACATATAGAGGGGTTTGTGGGACAACTTTTAAAAATAATTTAATTTTTTTATCCATTGGGGTCCGAAAAAGGGGGGCTAAGAACCAATTGTCGGCCGAATTTTTTTTTTCAAATGATTATATCTTCGAAATTACTTATCGTAAAAAAATCATATTTAGAGACCGTCAAGGTGGCATATAGTTTCATGGGAACCAGCTCAGAAAGCGGCTAATTATTGTAAGGGGGAGGGTCAGGGGGGGAATGCAAAGAAAAACACTTAAAAATTAATATCTCAACTATCTCTTAAGCTATGTAATTGAAACTTAAAACGTATATTAAGCTCTACTAAACAAATACAAAAAAACTATAACATGTCGAAATAATATTAGTGGGGGGAAATGGGGAGCATTTCAAAAATGGCGCACTTTTAAAAATTACAAATCCTTATATCTCAAAAAATAGTACAGATATCAAATCAAAAATTTGTAAGATTATAGAACTGCATAATGGTTAATTTTGGTAAAAAATTTAAGTTGGGAGGTGTAAGGGGAGGGAGGTGATAAGCAAAAATGTCGAAAACTTTGAGTGATTTATTTAGGGCTCTGGTGAAAGATACAAAGTTTAAACTTTGCATGTGGATACCTCTATTTGATGTTCATAGAAAAATAATAATAACTTGATCCATAATTGTTATAAACCGACCCCCCCGGTCTATCGTGCACAAGGTGTTTCATGTGCAGCGAAAAAAACACATAAACTGAAAATTTTTGATTGAAATTTTAAGGTAGAAACTTGAAAATTTGCGAAATGCATTTAAAAAAAATCCTTAAATTTACGAAATTTTACCTGGTTGAAAACCTTTAACACTTCTACCCCCTCCCATACAAAATTATTTTTTCGAGCATTTTTAAGAAATCAGTTATCAGCTAACTCTTAAAAGCTATCAATTTCGAATTTGGCATACAAACCTTTAAAAATAATTCAAATAAGTTGCTTTAAAAGATTTGAAATCGCGCTTGCGCTTCTACCCCTTCCCATACAAAACTATGATTTCGACCAATTTCATTAAATCAACTAATAACCAACAAACTAAAAGCTACGAACTTGAAATTCTATACAAGCACCTTAGAAGAGACGCGAAATAAAACTGCATATCAAATTTTTTGATTCCCCTATATTCTCTACCCCCTCCCATACAAATGTTCGGTTTCATGAATGTAAAATACACCGAATTTTATGAAAATTCTATGCAACTTCGTCTATGAAACACATTCTATACAGAGAATATTGGACGTGATTCAAGCAATTAATTAAAAAGCTATTAACATCCACCCACCCTTACTATTACTCCTACTCCTCCCCTCATAAAAACCCAAACTTAAAGAAACCAATGAAATATTGTTAACAGTCCTGCCTAAGAACTCCCTTTCACTTAGCCTTCCCTAACCACTCTAACCTGCATATTGACTTTCCACTCATCCACAACTTGTCCCAAGATTAATAAAGTTTCGCCCGACTTGTTGGCAGTTTATTTTTTTTCATTTTTATTTTAATGAAAAGATAAAAATAAAATTAATTTTCTCGCTTATAAAAGGAAAAGCAAATTGAAATCCTTAAATATTTTTTAACGCTCCAAAAAAGGATTGTAGCTGCGAAATGAATTTGTATTGAAGGTCGATTCGACGTTAATTTAAGTATCAGACAAGTATATAATCGCAAATATAATGGCTGGCAGCACAAAATCATTTACTCGGGGTGCAAACATATCAAAAAAAAATCTATTCAAATTTTTCCGAAGACATTAACAAATTGTCAAGAGACAATTCAACACTTGCCGGAAATGACCATCTTTACGTTAGCTGAAAAATGAAAAAGAGTCGCTAGTGATTTGAAAAATGTCCGATTTTTCCATTAAAACTTTCTTATAAACTGTCACTAATGAAGATTGAGCACTCTCCTTCATTGTCCTTAGCTTTTATATATACGTACGTATGTAGCTGGTGTGGCTATCTAGTCGCCATATAATCTGAGACAGGCGACGTTATCATTTATTCTCTTTCGATACGACATCACTAAGTTGTGATCACATCGTCGTCGTCGTCATCATCATCATCATCATAACAAGGCCCTGGAGAGTCCTTCCCGACAAGAATGCTATCAATCAATCATGGGTTATTGACTCGTCTCCTATATATAGCTATGTGTCAGTCAAGTGGTTATTCTTATTCGAGTGTCCGATACCACTGATCTGGCTCGTCCTTGCTATAGAACGGATTCGAACAGTGACCATATCTCGGACCATCTCATAGAATTTATTAAGCGATACTTCGACAGCGTCTGGTGGAGTCCTTAAATTGAATTTCTCTGACATCAGCTCCTTGCAAGTGTTGGCAAAACGCAAGGAAGCCACTCTGCATTAGTTATAGCTTGGCTCCAGTGCGACCATACATCATTTTATCGCTTCCAGCTCGTCACGGTTCAGGCGGAATACTTCATCGTCCTGGCATTCTCATTCTCGAATGGAATCCTCACGTCTCGGGCGCGAAAAAGAGCTGTACAGACAGGACGAGCGTGTTTTCCTTTAAAAGTGCGCCGAGAATGTTTTACGAGGTGTTTAAGGTAACTCTCATTCACCTGAGGCAATATAATTCGAGGCCAATAAAGGAGTTCTGCCTGTCCCGACAAGGACGTTCTGAACAAGATAAAATATCGGGTAGTACGTACGCTTCAAGGTAATGGGTATATGCTCCTGGGATTATCATTTTGTCGGGAACGTTTCGGATCCGGGCTGCTTCGCGCTTTAGTGCTCTTCAAAACCATTCCAGGCAAACTTGGAATTAAAATTTTTAATTTTTTATCGGATTTTATTGCGTTTTTCGTTTATGGCAGTTTTATGAGTACGAGGCGTGCAGCGTAGCCGACTGACTTACTTTTTTTTATTTATTTATAAATTGTTGTTGATTCTTTAGGCTCCGGGAATATGTAAATTTAGGGGTACGCACTCGTATGGGGAGGTTTTGAATTCTATTTGTCCGGACTTGGCTTTCACCTTTATTATGTAGCATCACTGGTGAGATGGTTATTTTGTAATGGAATTTTTTTTTATTGGTTTTCGATTTTGGTTTCATGATATTACTGGGTTTTTTAGTTTTACTTCGCGAATCAGAATTCGGTTGGCGTTAAGGAATGCAGTAAAAAATTGAATAATAATGTTCTTCTTTTGTATCGATAATTTGCAGAGAGTTGCTATGAAATTGTATTATTCTCCAATTTATGAACTAATAAAAACGAGAGCGATAGAATTTCCTGCAATAATTCGATAAATTGTCGATTAATACATCTTGACATTCAAAATGAGATCGCCTGCACAAATAATAAAATATATAGATGTTGAATCGTTATATAAAAATTTGCTAATAAATTAACATAGCTTATCCCATGTTACTCTTCTCACACCCAACTAAACCCATTCTATATAAAAATCTGTGCCGTTGTAATTGTCGTTAAGTTTGATAAAGGTCTTAGCAAAAACCGAATCGTCACAATAAAGCATAACAGTGTGAAATCCGAAAATCTTTTCTTTTAATACAAAATGCACTGTGAAAACATTCACCAAAGTTAGTTCTAATTTTTATTCGCGATTCTTGGACCTTTTGGTTACGCCACTGTACATATTGAACACCTCTTTCTTCTGCTATCCCTTCTACAATATCTTTTTATTCACTTCTACTAATTCTGACGTTCAACGTGGGAATGTAATCTGAGACTCCTCAGAAGAAATTCATTGTATCGAAAAGAACATGAAGTTATGTTCAATGCATCGAAAACTCAATGGTGTCTTATATTGGTCTACCGCATCTCTCCTGTGACAAATGTCCTGAAAAAGATTCGCGAACGACCAGAAATTACGTCGCGAGGGACTGGTGCTCAACTAATATCAATCATTTGGATTCGTAGGAACTAAATTTGGAAAATAATTGGTATCTCAGATATCCAATTAAAATGACGATTTTAATATTGTTATGCAAATTAGAGGAACAGCACAAGCGACCGATTAAGTAATTAATGAGTAAAATGAAAAATTTGGCGGATTTCTTGTTAGCTACAAGTACATTACAAAACTTACTTTTAAGCTATCGAAAATTAAGAATTTTGGAAAATATTGATACTGTGCTTTCGACAACGTTAAGTGA
This sequence comes from Chorisops tibialis, assembly GCA_963669355.1. Lineage (NCBI taxonomy): Eukaryota > Metazoa > Arthropoda > Insecta > Diptera > Stratiomyidae > Chorisops > Chorisops tibialis. The sequence continues at coordinate 12,953,405 of OY770264.1, read as the reverse complement.
AATTGCATATGGAATGCTTTGCGTAGGAGAAGTATTCTAGATAAGGTCATAGCTATGATTAAAGAATCTCACGAAGATGCAAGGAATCGCGTCTTACATAAAGGAGAGCTGTCCAAAAGCTTTCCTGTGCGAACGGGTGTCAGACAAGGCCGCATATTATCACCAGCCATGTTCCTGGTGGTAATAAATGATATCTTGAAAGCTGCACTGGAGGGTGGGGAAGACAAATGGGTTCAATGGAGACTATTTAACATCTTAAGTCATCTGGATTATGCTGATGACGTGTGTTTGCTTGCATATAACCATTAAGACTTAAAGTCAAAGCAAAGATGCGGGACCGAAAATGAATGTGCGTAAAACCAAGTACATGCACATGGGTTCGAACAGAAGCACATCGATTGTTCTTAATGGACAAGATGTGGAAGAGGTGCAAAATTTTTGTTATCTCGCAAGCATTGTTAGCATGGACGGCGGAGCCGAAAAGGATATTAATAATAAATTTCGACAGGCTTTTGGAGGTTAAGAGAGATCCCCCATCCAACGAATCTGCAAGTTTTTGACGCATGCATCAAATCCGTGTTGTTATATGGTACTTCGTTCAAAATGACCGTTCGACTTACCAATAAATTGCAAACTTTCGTGAACCAATGCCTTATTCTGGCCAGAAGTGATCTCCAACGACCAACTTTGGAGTACAACTCGATAGACTAAAAAAAGCATTGAGATTGAAAGGCGGATATGGCAGTGGATCGGTCACACTTGAGGAAACCATACGAAACATCGCCAAACAGGCTCTGGATTAAAATTCTCAAGGAAGACGTTTGGTTGGTCGACCATGTATGACATGAAACCGAGCAGTGGAGCAGGAGGCCAGAGGAATAAGCAAGTCCTCGCAACAGCTTATGGCCGATCCTCAGCATTGCGCCTTGTGGAGGGAATTGTTCCTGTGCTATGCCCCTATTGGGGGTCTTACTGATCGCTAGATGATATTAGGTGTCAGCGCGGTATTAAAATGTGTAAACTCAATCTGAAATCAGAGAGTATATAGTGATAAGTTAACGCTAAGAAGTAAGGTACAGAATCCCTAAGGGAGGAAATTTTTTTATTGTTGCACATAAATCTCGACTTCGAGTGAACGCTTGTCTGTTTGTCTATCCTGTCCAACCTGTGGGTTGGATGCATCCTCGCGTGGTAGATAGAGGGCGCCGCGATGTGTCACAAGACCCTCGTCCACGGTTAGCAAGGCAATAGCAAGAAATTAAATTTGACAGTTGTTCTCTCCTAAATGTGTTCATTGGATACACGTCGGCAACCGCCTCGTTGATAGCCTAAATTGATGAACACGTTGAGGTGAAAATAGCAGCAAATATTCTTTTTTGTAAAAATCATGCTGCGAACCTCCCCATAAAAACTACTAAATCGAAACTTGTAGGTACAGTCTGGAAGCCAGAAAACATAGGAGTTGCGGTCAGTTCTTTCAAACCTCACATATAACCAAGACTGGACGAAGTCTATCCCACTATTATCCAGAATGCGAATGAAACGATAATGCAGTAAGTGATTGACATATACAATTCTTGCATCAGGCTTTGCCACATACCGAAGCTATGGCAAGAGGTTAAGGCGATATTTATGCCTGCAAAGCCTCCCATAATATCCCGAATGCTTCCCGACCTATAAGCCTAACTTTTTTTCTTTTTAAAAGCCTAGAAAGACTGGAGGGCTGCTACCTTTGTACAAATACATGTGCATCTCGGTCAGGTGCTCACACCAACACGCCTATGAGAAAGGTAAGTCCACTTATACCGCCATGCATGTGATGGTAGCTGCTGTAGAGAAAGCTTTCCATCATTTTCTATACGTGGAAGGCGCATTTAACCACGTCAACATTGATGCCACACTTGATGCCTTGCGCAGCCATATTGTGGAACCTCTCTTGACTGGCATGGATAGCTAAGCAACTTTTCTTCGAAAAAATCGTAGCACAGATGGATGAAGAGACATGAAAAGGATCTGTCCAAAAAGAATGCCACAGGGAGGCATAATATTGCCTCTCCTGTGTGTCATAACCGTGAATGAACCCCTTTCCATTTGAAATCGAAACAGCTACCCTACAATAGCATATGCAGACGATCGTATCATCATGCTAACTGGTAAGTCTAAGCAAGTTTTAAGTAACCTTATGCAGTCCGCTCTACAACTGTTAGACTACTGAACACTAGATAAAGGACATAGCAAGAACCATCAAAAAACAGATCTGATCAACTTTTTCAGAAGAAGAGACCATAAGTTTTCAACCCACCAACTATTCTGGGTATCACTATGGTACTCTCGAGCCAAGTTAAATATTTAGGTCTTATCCTTGATAGTTAATTATCGTGAAAGGCCAACATTCAAGAACGAGAAAAAAGCTACCGTAGCCTTTTTCGCTTACAAGAAGACATTCAGCTTGAGATGGGGCCTTTAACCATACCTCGTCCACAAAATATATACCAGTATTGTCAGACCAATTATTTGCTATGGCGCACTGGTGTGGTGGCTACCGGTGGTACTAAGAACCAACGAAGCACCTCTACAGCTAATCCAATGACCTGTTTGTGTATAACAGGTGCTCTTGGAACCAAACAAACTGCAGCTCTGGAGGTAATTCTCTCAGTTCCTCTACTTGATCATTTTATAAGATAAACTGCAGGCCTAGCTGCATTAGATTAAAATCCTCTAATTCGTGGTAAATTAATCAATCAAATTCCTGTTAAGACCTCCTATAGGGGCATAGGACAGAAACCACTCTCTTCAACAAGGCACGATCCTGAGCATCGGTCTTTAACTGTTGCCAGGACTTGTTTATTCCTCTGTCCTCCTACTCAACTGCTCACTTCAATGTGCTATATAGTCAACCAGCCTGACGTCTTCTTTGAAGAGTATAGTACAAAGTCTTTTTGACGATGTTTCGCTCTAGTTTTCTGAAAGTGTAACCACTTCCGCCTTTGAATCTGAATACCTATTTTAGTCTGTCCAGTTGTACTCCAAAGTTCGTCGTTGGAGATCACTTCTGGACAGTTTATAGTTTCTAGGTAAGCCGAACTGTCTTTTTCCACGTAGTACAACCATATAACAACACGGATTTGACGCATGCGCCAAAAACTCGTAGATTCGTGCGGAGGCAGATCTCTCTCAACCTCCAGAAAAGGGAAAAGATACCCATGGCCTGACGAGCTTTATTTAGATGAGCCTCAATATCCTTTTCGGCTCCGCCGTCCATGCCGTCAATGCTTTCGAGATAACGAAAATCTTGCACCTCTTCCACATCTTGTCCGTTAAGAACAATCGGTGTGCTTATGTTCGAATCCACCATACTCATGGGTTCGAACACGAGCACAACGCATAATTATTTTCAGTCCCACCTATTTGCATTTATAATAGTATGCAACGAGCGAACATTTAACCCTAAGTCCGAATGCGAGCAAACGCACGTCATCAGCATAATCAAGTTGACTTAAGATGTTAAATAGTCTCCATTGAAGACCTTTATCTTGCCCAGCTTCCAGTGGAGCTTTCAGGATGTTATTTATTATTACCAGAAACATGGCTGGTTACAGAATGGCACAAACTATCTCTTCCTTATCTGGGGGATCGTTCCTAATAGAGGATTGTTGTGGTTGGATGTTTGGTAGTTGTTCTGTTTCTGAAATATCTTCCTCTGACAAGATGTTTAAAATATCAGAGAAGTATTTCTTTCATCGCCGCAACTGGTGTTCACTCATATTAAGCAGAGTTCCGTTGACATCTCTCACCAGGTGGTTGGCGGTGAAATTCCTGTTCTTCAACTGTTTCATAATTTTAAATAGTCAACCCATATCCCCAAGGTAAGCCGCAGATTCTATCTTAATGGCCAGATCATCAGTGGCCTTTCTCTTGTCGCCTCTAACAGCCTTTGTGAGGTGTATACGAGCATCGCGGTAATTCTGTCTTAAGTCGGGTGTTCTTTGGTTGACATCGGGTTGAGAGACAATTGCCAATTTGCCTTTTTTCACCAACCTTGTCCCATTCGTCTTGCGACATCCAAGGTTTCTCACTGCTTTGCTAATATCTCAAAGATTCTTTAGCACTAGTTAGAAACGGGCTGAGCTTTATTTGAAGAGTTTGGGGCGTCGGATAGCTGCTGTGCACAATCTCAAGTAGGCAACCATCAAATGGTGATCGCTCCCCACGTCAGCTCCACGCTTCGCTCGCACATCGAGGAGGCATCTTCTTCATCGGCGATTTAAAGCCAAATGGTCGGTCTGGTTCTGAGTAATACCATCAAGGAAAACCCAAGATGTTTTATGGTGACTCTTGTGTGGAAAAAGGGTCCCTCCGATGACCATTTGCCGAGTACTACAAAACTCCGCAAATAATTCACCGTTTTCGGGTCTCTTAATCCAAGGTCATGACGCGTCGACCAAAGGGTCAACATGCCTCCCAATGACGTGTTCTAGGCCAGTGTTGTCAGAGCCAAACTGGGCGCTCATATTTCCAGGGATGATAATAATATTACTTCTTGGAACACAATCGAAGGTGGCACATAGTTGGCTATAAAACTCCTCTTTGTCACCAGATGTTGCGGTATTAGTTGGTGCGTAGCACTGCAGAATTGTGACGTTTCTGACACTGGTCCTGAGCCTGACGACGATAATCCTATCCGAGATTGATTCCCAGCTAATGAGACTGTTTCTCGCTCTCGGCGTAAGGACGAACGCCACGCCATTGCTGGCTTCACTTTCAGGGCCAATGTTCAGAATAGTGTTTCCGCTCGGGGTTGGTTGTTCTCCTGATCTTGCCCACCTGACTTCGCTCAGGGCAAAGATTTCGATGTTATAGTGCTCCATTTCACGGTCTATCACTGATTGGCGGTGCAAGGACCGAGTGAATCCAACTCTTATCCCGTCATTCAATGTTCGAACGTTCCAGAAGCCAATTATAGTCCGTCTTCGAATGCAAATAGCCGTTACCATAGAATCCGTCCGTATCCGAGGCGTTGTATCCGTTTCTCGCATCAGTTAAGTTTCAAGATCACGTGATAAGCCCATTGGCTGCATGTCCAGTAGCTGTCCATTTGCTATTTTTAGGGCAAGCAGAATTGGCTGTGGGTGAACTCTACTGCCTCCATCCCACAGGGGGATGGTTAGCTCAGGTACGTGGAGTCGCTATTCTCCAAAGATAGTTCCATGAATTGGTAAAACTTCATCGTACAACTATCTCCCTGCGGTGAGCACCATTAATTGCAAAATTTTAAACGTCATTAGAGACGCTACTCAAATTTTGAACTGCGAGTATGATTGCAACAGCCAACCCCATGTTGAGAAGCGGAAGTTTCGCAATAAGTTTCTTGAACGAAACGAATGGGTAATAAACACGATATTGGGCGCCTTTGCAATCCTCATTTTTATACTGACGGATTTAAAGCAAACTAGGGGACAGGTCTAGCACGACTTCAACATCCACATTTCGTTTCATCTTCCAGAACACCCGACGACGCTCCAACCGGAAGTATTATCCATTAACGAGTGCACAAAAGTTATTTTACATAGATATGCAGAACATTCTCAGAAATTAAAAATTTTACAGGACTACGTCCAAACTAGTGTCCATTTGTAGACACAATTTGAATCACTTAGCGGCTATAACTGAAGTATTTTTAATTTGAACACCAAGTCAAAGCAACTTTTTCGAAAACGACGCAGCAGACACTCTTGCCTGGCAAGGATCTGCAGAAATTAGGAAGCCAGTCGATGTAACACCAACAATGCTGAATACTAGCTTCAAACAAACTATTTTCGATTCTTTCTTGATGCACAGGCGGCAAACGGGCAGCTGCAGAGCAACCAAATCCTTTTGGAAAGAACCGCATAAAACGTAGCCGCTATAGCGTCCAACCTATTGTTAGCCTGACCACAGTTCATTGCTTGCTAAAGCTGCACGCATTCAGGCTGCGAATCGCGAGCGATATCCTTTGCAGAAGTTGCGATGAACACGACGAAACTATCGAACATTACCTTTGTCACTGTCCGGAAATCTCCAACAGTCGTCTCCTTTGCTTAGCCCCTAGATTCTTCTCAGAACTAAACGACATCAGAGGCGTCAAACATTCGAGCTTGCTTTGGTTCGGAAACCGTCTCAAATAGCTAGCATAAGAGGAATAAGATCGATCTCATAATCAATATGGGAGTACAATGGGCTCATCTATATGGCCCCAGTGTAATGTGGTTTTTCGAAACCACTCTCGGACTTCTACTTCTACAATGGCACTACAGTCCAAATCGGACCTTGGCCTCCTGACCTTCAGGTTCCTTAACATTTTTTTCACAACAACCCGCTATCTACGAATTTTTAATTTTCGTATATTGAGGTGACTAAGGTATATTCCAGCTGGTAGTGTGCAGGAATTATATTATGTTGACCAGGATTTGAATTCACGACCTTCGCATTGTAAGACCAACACGCTAATAACTAGGCTACACCCTATCTCTCGAACTGTTGTGCGTCATACCCACACTCCTTCCACCACCTTCCATACAAATTTCTCTTCGATTATACGAAAGCTATTCACTTGGAAAAATCTCAAATCGAGCCGAACCATCTTCCTGAATGAGATTCGGTAAACGGATTCTGCATAATTTCATGCTACTTCCCACAAAATGCAAATTTTGACGATATGCAAAATACCGCTTTTTTCTGCGGCTCCAGTACCTTACGCTTGCAATGAATGTAAAGTGAAATTCGAAAGCTATTTTCGGCATCTTAGTCACATGAACTGCATATAACTTTATCAGTTCAACACCGAAACAACCGACACAGCATTTACGGTCGTGTGTATAATGTTAGTTGTATATGTAATATCGCACTCATCGTATATCACTTGGCTCTCTGCAAAACCATCGAATAAATCCAAGTTCGTGGCCATTAAACTTCGTTTTTCGGTTTTTCGAAAATTTTTCTATAGAATTCAAGTCCTGTACAAGCAGCAGGAATGAACGAACCTTGGACCGCCAAAAATGCCAGAAGAAAGGAAAATAATGTTCACCGCAAATGAGGCCAGACAAGGACATCGTCGAGATGTGTGCTTTATCCCGTGGCCATCTAACGATATAAACTACAAGGCTATGCAAGAAATGGCATAGTGTGGTGCCATTGAGAAAAGCGAAACTGCAACTCCTATTGTGGCTTTACGTGTTTTCCACATTTTCGACTCATGCCTTCCTCGGGCACGGCCAAGGATTGCACTTTAGTCCTTTTCGACAGTAGCCGCAAACTGAACTGTTTCGGGAGGCAGAGGGATGAAAAATACCAGAGCATTGGATTCTCTTCGGCTCATTCCGGTTAAACTTTGCTCGCTATGCAATTGGACAAATGGTTTTCAAAAGACACAAGTTCAAGTCCCTTTTGAGAATTGGCCTATGAATGTTGGCAGCTACTTGAACATGAGTCACAACAATTGTTATAAGCTGAGTGACAGGGAAAGGTGGTGTATGGGGGAGGAGGAATGCTTTTGAGGGATAACAACGTCTGAAGAGGGTGTCATATTTCCATGGTTTTATCTCGATTCGGTCCGGGCTAAATGGCGAGGCGGCATTCTGTCTGGCGCCACTTTACTTCCCAGACATCGAGGAATCAATTTCTTTTGCAGAACGTGAAAACTGTTTGGCTTTTCGAGGAAAATATTTTTACTTGGCAAGTGGTTCTTGAAGAAATCAATAAAGCATTTTAGTAGTGGAAAGCTGCTGGGTAGTGCCGGGTTTTTTTTTGGAAATGAGAAAAACTGTTTGTTGTGGAAATGAGTTTGAACGTGCCAAACACTCTTCTTAAACCACCTCGCATACATTTTTGAACTCTATCTGAAGTCGAATTATATGAGTGGACAGAAGTTGATATCGTCAATTAGAAAGCTCAAAACCAGATGTCTGTCTGTTCACACTTTAGCTTGAGAGAGGGTCGAGATGGAACGTGCAAATTGTGAGAATTTAATTTTTCTCGAAAAGGTAAGATCGAGTTTATAAATGAACCTAATCGATCCATCCCTTCTACCACCATCTATACAAAATGACACATTTTCGCAACTTCAAAAAATCTATTTATCTGAAATTTGAAACAAGAAGTTTTTTTTTAAGCCGGAAATGTTTTGTTATATCCCCAAGAAATAGTCACCAAACGCAAAAACGAAGGAATGGCTAAATGGAATATTTCAGGGATTACTTAATAGTTGTTTGACTAAGCTTATAATGTCCTTTTACTACATCTATACCCATACAGTTATCTATACTGCACTAAATTTCACTCATCCTAGATTTTATACGGAAAGCATATGATTCATAAATGTGTTACCTCACACAATGAGAGACAGGAACAGAAAAAAGTCACCTCTATATATGCGAAACGTACTGCCAAAAGCCGAAACCATCATGGTTGATATTTTAGCCGGCAAGGTAGATATTTTAATGCATTTTGAATGCATAATTTGCATGTTTAAGACTCGGTCTACACATGTAACGATTCCGGACAAGTCATATTATGTGAATTTTATAAAGGACTTACCACAGCTGTGGCAATATGCACACCATAGCCATATATGCGTACTCCGTATTCAAATGTTTCGGATGCATTCGAATATGTGTTAATGATTTTATACATATTATACGTTACGTACGTATGTAAGTTTCGCATATGTTCGGTATTACAGTAGTTTTGCATCATTAATTACGCTAACAAGATTATCTATTAAGCCGAAAACCCAACTAATCCATAACTGCATGACCTCTACATCGGCAGTTATTAGCTGTATAATTTGGAAAATTATGTGTAACTATGTATGGAAATAAATTTACAATTAGGATTAAATTAACAGTTAAAAAGCAACGAATTAATATGTTTTTGAATTGTTTATTGGCAGTAATAGTTTAAGGGGCATTAAAACCGATTTGCTTCTTCTTTCGTATTTACTTTTGGGAATTTAAAAATTTTAAAATTCAAATTTGCAATTTTGGCGAGTTAAGTGGATTCTTAAATTACTTAGTAAGTTTTATTTTAACTGATTTTAAGCAATGGAATTGGTTTTAATTCTAACATTAGAATCTATTCTGGTGTCATGAAATGCACCCATACCCTCTTCCTCATCATCAATGGCGCGTCAGCCCTCCAATCGTCTCGATCCAAAAACCGCGTCATTCAGCTGCTAATTTTACTTTATTATTCCGCTAATAAAGTATTGTGATCGACACAGAGTAAAAAACTTTGCTACCCCGAAATTTTGTTTTCCTACGTTTCATGACTAAATTAGCCTAAAAATGCAAAAAAAAATCTTCTTTATCTAAATTTTGGGAAGTGTCAGGGGGAGAGGCGGGGGAGGGAAAGAGTCAAAAACTACACTTACTAATATCTTTTTTTTTTATAGCACTGAACATAACTTAGGCGGTCACCGTTCATTGCATTGGATGCACATTCAAGTCGGTATAGGGTAGGTGAGCGATGGGATCACACGGAAGTTTCTGGAGGAGAGAGCTTAAACTGTCGGTGGATGCTAACCTTGAAACGCTAAATGTTGTAAGTTCATGGAAATATGTGGGATGGCAATGCATTCCATATCCTTTATGTTCGGGTGACGAAGGACTGACTATACTTCACTGTACGTGACGATAAAGATTTAACAGTGAACTCATTTTCGCGTGCGGTTCACCGAGTATTCCTGCGATAATTGAAAAGAGGAGGGCTGAGGTTGGACAGTTCTTCGCTGTATTTACCGTGTAGATAGTAAAGGCTGAGCACCGTGACGTTTCTACAATGTTTGAGTAAATTTGTATAACTTGTTATAGTCTGATTTCCAACCAGAGATCAAGTAGATATTAGCTAGATCGTAAGGCGTAAAAGCTAGGATGTAGCCTAGTGAGCATCATGTTGGTCTTGCAACTACAAGACGTGAGTTCAAATCCCGGTCGACGCAATATATAATTCCAGTACATTACCTACTTGAGGAGGGTTGTGCGAAAGGCTAACAACCTTTCTACAGTAAGTAATGAAAAGTGTTAAGAAACCTGAATGTCAGGATGTCAAGTTCCAATTTGGGCTGTTGCGCCATTGTAGAAGAAGAAGGCGTAAAATACTTTTTGCATCTTCGAAGAACACCAAGGCATTTGGAGGCATCAATTGCAATATCAAAAATATGTTTGCTCCAATTGAGGTGTTTACTAAATTTTATGCTGATTAATGTGAATTCTTCTGAAGAGTGTAATTGTATGTTACCGAAGGCTATATTCGAGGAACCGACCGGAACATCCTTTTTAAGGGATACATGACAAGCCTGAGGCATTGAATTATTCTCTATTAGTCCTGCCGTATTTCAGCATTAAGTTGAGGTCTGAATTCAACGAATCATACAATTTGGTGCGTTTAGAATTCATCGAAGCACAATGAGCTTCAGTAACGGAGTCGAATTGAAAGGTGTTATCCAGAGAACTGTCATTTGAAAAGCTATGAATTGGGTTGAATGTTGTTGACAGAAGGTCATTAATGAAGATTAAAAAAAGAGTAGGGGGTAGGACAGAGCCATAAGGGACGACGAAATCGATCTGAAATGGCTGGAATGAGTCAACATCCATTAAGACTCATATCGGTCGTTCAAAAAGGAAACTCTCAATCCATTTGATAAAGGTAGGGTTACAACTTATGGCTTTGAGTTTTACTAATAGACATTTGTGCCAAACTCTGTCAAAGACATTTGTAGTGTCAAGAGTCAGAACTTGGCCTTCATCGTATTTGTGAATGCACGAGTCCCAACTTTCAGTTAGATAGATTAGAAGATCTCCAGTGGAACGTCCAAAATGGAACCCGTATTGGCGATCATGGATAAGATGATTATCTTCAAGGTAACCGACTAGTTTGCAATTGATTACGAATGCAGATAGGAAGCTTAATATTAGCATAGATATAGACAGGGTTGCGGAAAAACTCTAAAAATAATTTAATAATAATAATTTAATTTTTTTATTCATTGGCGTTCGAAAAGGGAGGGGCTAAAACAAATTGTCGGCCACATTTTTATTCAAATGATTACATTTTCGGAACTAATTGATACAAAAATTCGTATTTTAAGACCAATTAGGTGAAATTTAACACTATAATCTACTAAAAGGGAGGCCAATAATTGTAAATGAGAGGTTCAGTGGGGATGCAAAGAAAAACACGTAAAAACTAATATCTCGGCTATCCCTTATGTTATGTAATTGAGCCTTAAACCCTTAAGCTATACTAGCGAAAAACAAGAAAAATATCAAATTTGGGCATAAAAGTAGAGGGGGAAATGTGGAGCATTTCAAAAATTTGTGCACTTTTCAAAATTTCAAACAGTGTGAATCTTAGGTTTGTCTTTAATTATGTCGGCCTTGTCTTCTGTTAATGCATGGACGTTGATCAAGCAAACGTTGAAAAGTTTAACCCGAATAGTTGCACACAATCTTTCACTTTTATATCTATAATGGCACTACAGCCCAAATCGAGCCTTGGGCTGTTAACCTTCAGGTTCCTTGATATTTTTCATTATTTATTGTGGAAGGGTTGTTAGACCTTCGTAAAACCCTCTTATCCACGAATTTTTTAGTTTCGTAGATTGAGGTGACCAAGGTATACCCAAGCAGGCAGTGTGCTGGAACCATGCGTCGACCGGGATTTATCACTACCTTCGCATTGTAGATCAATACACTATCCACTAGGCTACACCCTCTTTCACTTACTGGTTTGAAACTCGGACCTGCTGCTTATATTTTTTTCAACAACAAAAGCGACTCTAAACTCTTTGCTTGTAAAGATTGTGTGTGATCTCATGTCCATGATTTCGTTAGTGGGCTATTTCATTTCTTGGAGGGCAGTTATTTTGATGTTGTATTTTGCCATTTCTTCGAGAAACTCTTTCAGAGCAGGCGCATTTCAAGTTCCAAAAGAGTTGTCCATTTTTCGTTTGCGGGGTCGTTGCCGTTGAGTCCATCCTTCAGGTTTCCGGACTTTGTTTTTTTTCCAGTGATATGATGTTGGCACTTCGCCCAATCCCCCGACCTGCAGTGCCAGGCTTATTTATTTATTTCACCCTGGTAAAAAAGGTTGGGAGTTTTCAGATAAATATGATAAGCTGGAGTTCTCCCTAGCTAGCGTGTAGCCTAGTTGGTAGCGTGTTGGTCTTGTAATACGAAGGTCGTGAGTTCAAATCCCGGTCGACGCAATATTTAATTCCAGCATATTGCCTGCTTGGATATACCTTGGTCACCTCAATCTACGAAAATGAAAAAATTCGTAGAAAGAGGGTTGTGCGAAGGGCTAACAAACCTTCCACAATAAGTAATGAAAAATGTTAAGGAACCTGAATGTCAGGAGGCCAAGGTCGGATTTGGGCTGTAGCGCCATTGTAGAAGAAGAAGGAGTTCTCCCTGCGGTGCTGTGAGTCCAACTATGTTGTAATTTTTGCCAACTTCCAGCGAAGCATATTTTAATACATATATCCGTGAAACAATTAATTTTTCTCAGCTAGTGTTCTAAACTAAAATTAAAGCAACTTTAGAGCAAAATTATTGTGGCAATTCGATATATATCGTTATTAAATTTTTGTCCTGAATGTGTTGATTATTATATGTTTACCGCTTTCTATATGCTCAACTAAACTAAATTAACCTCCTTCAAAGGTAATCGAACGTTATCGGCTTCCCCTTCGAAACCCATCCCAGCTTTAAAATCATCTCAAACACGGTCAAAGCTCGACTCGTGGATTTTTGATCATTACTCCTCGTGATATCCTAAGCTCTACTAATAGTACGGGACTTGATGAGGATATCTTAGTCCTGTCCAACATCGGCTTACCAGTGACCACGACAAATCAGAATTTTCTAATTTCACTATTTCAGTGATTGCAGGCGGTAAGCAGTTTGACGGCATACACACCGACTTTAACAAAGCTTTCGACAAGATGAACCATGCTATTCCTGCTTAGAAGTTATGCGCACTAGGATTTTAGGCTTCCGTGGCGTAGTGGGTAGCGTGCTTGCTTCATAGTCAATAGGTCGTGGGTTCGATTTCCACTCCAGACAGTGGATTTTCTTAAGTATGAATTTTCAGTTGCTACTGGTAATGAAAATTATTCGAAATAAAATGTAAAAATGAAACAGTTCCACTTCGAGGCCTAGATACTCAGTAGATGGTTTCTGTTCGCTTTCTACCATTCAGTCCCCTATAACATAGGCAAATATTTGGCAGTAGCAGCCAGTACAACTGAAAAATATTCCAGCTTAGTTGTTACGGTCGTTTTCACTCCCCTTTCCCTACCTTCCCAATTCTATTTCTTCATTCCATGACTATGTTTGTGCATTGCAAATGAAGACCGAAATTGCCTATAACATAAATAAATTTCCTTCTACTTTTATTGACTGGATCGGATCTTACCAGTCTCATCGTTCGCAAAATGTGATTTTTCGAGGAGGTCATTCCTCTGCTATACCTAGCACATTTGGTATTCCACAGGGAAGCCATTTATGACCAATGTTATTTATTTTATTTATTGACGACCTGAGTTTGGTTATTTTCCGATCGAAATTTTTTTCTCTATGATGACGACGTGAAATTGTTCGTGATATTTCGAATAAAAATTATTACGCATTGTGCTGGTCCTTGAGTAATAGTGGTGGCAAGATATAATTCATGTAAGAAAAGATCCTATTAAATGCTTGAGAAAAAGGAATTGCTTTTTGGTGTTTTCATTTAAATTTTGCAGAAACTTTCATTATTTTCAGAAAACTAGTTTCGACTTGACTACCCCTTAAATTGGGCTATCGCGAAGAAAATGCCTAATTTTTTGTGAATTAATTTTTTAAAATAGAGATGACATGATCAAGGAATTGAATCAAGTTAGTTTTTAACAACTTCACAATGCTTCACTTGCCTCATCTGACGAGCCGCCACTGCTGACTGCCTAAACTCTGTGCAAAAGGATTTCTATAGTTCGAAATTTTTCGTAAGGAAAATAAAAATTCAAAATCGTTGCTTTCATTATTTTATTCTACATTGCCAAGAGATTCCTCAGTTTCATTATTACCTTCTACTAGGTTTTTTACTTTTAGGAAAAAAAAAAATATTCACCCCTTATTCAAAACTCTTGCTCAAAAATAAATTACTAAGCACAAAATCGTTTAATATTTCACTTCATTGAAGCAATTCAGTCGGACAGGTCCTGTCTTTAAATCAACATTATAAAATAATAATAAATTGTTTTGATTGTCAAATCAGCAAGGACAGTACCGGTTTTGTATAATTATACGTTTGATGATGATTGACAATCAAAACGTTAATTATTATTTTATAAAGCAGCTCTCTTATATAAGGGCTGCTTGCTTTATTCTACCTTTAGTTTACGGGCTTTTACAACATCGGAAAAGTAAAATATCTCTGGTTAGTTTTTGCTATTTGTTAGAGATGGAAGCATTTTTGGATCTTCCCGAAAGATGCTTACAAGCAATGGGACATTCGTTTGAGGACAATAAATCGAAACGTGTCGATAAAAAATGGTTACAATTCGCCGGATTATTTACTGTCGCAACGGCATTCGTACCCTTAGTTTATTACCCTGTGTACTATAGAAATAACATGCAATTGGCCACCGAAGGACTTAGTGTTGCGTTCACAAATTGTTTGACGGTTATTAAAATTACTACGTTTTTGATTTATAAAGAAGAATTCTTGAATGTGAGATGTAATATAATGAAGATATCATCGCAAAGTGAGAAGAACTATTTCGCATTAAGTTTCAAAGGAAATTAATTTTTATACTTTAAGGAAAGAAACGAGAACTGAAAGTCTTGGACGATGCAAATCGCTTATCAAATATCCTTGTACGAACTTATTTCATTGCAACATCCTGTACGGGTTTATATTTTATGGTAATGCCGTTTGCCAAATACATATATGCGGCTGTTTTGAAAAAGGACTTCATGAGGGAGCTACCAATGAAAATGAAGTACGCGTTTGAATTATTTAATTTGCAATAGATAATGCTTATTTATTCTATACTATTAAATTTAATCTCAATAACTACATTTTATCACTGTAAATATTTGTAAACCGATTGTTCAGCTTGAAAATCCTTTCGGCATCACTAATATCATTTTCCATATTCGAGAAAATGAACAATCATTTCGTTTAGATTGATTTCCACTAAAGAAGCAATTAAAACGTATTGATGTTGAAATAAACAATAAATAACTACACCCAATGTTTATGATCACAATATGGAAAAGGTTGTTATTGATTTTGATATAGTTCGTTTGGAATTCAAAAAGAAAATTGTTTTATTGTTATTTATTTAATAATTGTAAACTGTTTTGATTTTGAGGATACCATAGTACGATAATGGAATAATGGAAATAATTTATTTGAATTACAAATTATAGATTTCCGTTTGATGAAACTGAATCTCCTGCTTATGAAATTGTTACTATATTCACCGGCTTGGTAACTTTAACAGTGATTTTCTATGCAACATCTATCGATGGAATTTTTATCATATTTTCCTTAAACTTATGCGCTCATTTCAAAATCCTTCAGAACAGTATCGAAAAATTTACATTTTCTTCAGATCAAATACAATCTAAGCGAAATTTAAATTTATTTGTTGTTTATCATAATCAAGTGCTGAATATTTGTAACGATCTACGAAATATCTACAAGCCTATTATACTGGGACAATTTTTTATGACTTCATTGCAGATGTGTGTAATTGGATACCAACTTGTTACGGTAATATGATGCATGTTTAGCTGGTAAATTTATGAATATTAATTTTTTTTAATTACAAGAACATCGGTCAATTTGCGTATGTTATTATTTATGTGACATTTTTCTGTGCTATTATGTTGCAACTTTTTATTTATTGTTATGGCGGCGAAATAATTGCGACTGAGGTAAGTGTGATTTATATTGTATACTTGTATTGAAGTGCGCTTGACGAATTTCACTTTTAAACTGCGGTTTCCGTTCTGGAATGTCGACGGGACATCTCTTGGTCTACCTGATGGAACGTTGGAACTCTTACTTGCATAAATACGACGAAGGTCAAGTTCTTACTCTTGACATTGCAAAAGCTTTTGACAGAGTTTGGCATGAATGCCCTTTTGTCTTCTACTATCAATCCAATCCATAGTTTTGCTGATGACAGTACTTTAGATGATACCTTTGAGTTTAACTCTGCTGCGGATTCGCAGACTCGACTTAATCTTGGAATGGGGCAGAACCAATAGAGTAGAGTACGGTACTGCTAAAACTAGGCCTGTTATCTTTCTCTTAAACGTGATGTTCCAGCGTTGTCGTCTAATTTAGCCTTAAAGTCTTAAATAATGTCCATCGCCACTTCCGTCTCTCTCTCCCTAAATTCTCATAACACTGTCAAATTTAATTTTCCTATACCGACTTAACTGTGCAATGCATTAAAGGGTGAACCCCTAAGTTATAATAGGTACCATGAAAAAAAAAAAATTATTAAACCACAAATTAATTAATAAACCAGAAACTTTATTCTTTCACTCCGCAGGGGAGGTAGTTGTAGGATGAGATTTTATCAAATCATACAACTATCTTTGGAAATTTTTAGCGCCTCCACATACCTAAGATAAATACTCATCTGTGTGATGGGGACAGTAGAACATACCCACTACTATCCTGTTTGTCTTAAAATGGCAAATGGACACTCACGTTATCAAGGGTTCATCACCCGTGATCTTAAAACCTAATTGATATGAAAAACAGATACAGCGCTTCGGATACAGACGGATTCTATAGTAACGACTTTTGGCAATCGAAATCGGGCTATGATTGGCTTCTGGAATGTTTGCACATTGAATGACGGGGGAAGGGCAAAGGGTTACTCGATCTATGCATCGACAGTCATGGAAATGGAAGAACTATAACATCAAAATCTTGGACTTAAGCAAGGTCAGGTGGACAAGATCAGGAGAAGAACGAACCCCGAGCGGAAAAACCATTCTGTACGTTGGTCATAAGTGTGAAGCCAAAAGCTTTTCTATGCGAACGGGTGTCAGACAAGGCTGCAAATTATCACTTACCCTGTTTCTGGTGGTAATAAATGACATCTTGAAAGCTGTACTAAAATACAAGCACACCGGTTTTTCTTAATTGCCAAGATGTGGAAGAGGTGCAAGAATTTTGTTATCTGGGAAGCATTGTCGGCAAGGACGGCGGAGCCGAAAAGGATATTGAGACTTGTGTAAATAAAGCTCGTCAGGCTTCCGGTGTTCTTTCCCCTTTCAGGTGATGAAGAGGGATCTCCCTTCGCACAAATCTGCGAGTTTTTGACGCATGCGTCAAATCCGTGTTGTTATATGGTTGTACTACGTGGAAAGTGACCGTTCGACTTACCAAGAAACTACAGAATTTCGTAAACTAATGTCTCCGGCGCATTTTAGGAATATTCTGGCCAGAAGTAATCTCCAACGACGAACTTTGGAGTACAACTGGACAGACTAAAGTAGGCATTAAGATTTAAAGGTGGAATTGGTAGTGGATCGGTCACATTTTGAGGAATCATCGCCAACCAAGCTCTGGATTATATTCCTCAAGGTAAATGTCGGATTGGTCGACCATATAGCATAAGAAAGTCTTGTGTAAGAGAGCTGTTTCTGTGTTATGTCCCCGTAGGAGGTCCTAAAAGGAATTGATGTGATGTTTATTCTTTCGCTTTTAGGGAATAAGTTGAATACTTTTAAATTTCACTGATTTTCTTAACTATTGCACTAGAACCTTTTTGCTTCCGAATTATTTTCTCCTTTGCGCACTCTCATTCTTTTATACACTGCATATTCATTCTTCATAGAAGTATCTCCACTGTTCCACAAAGCATGTGTAGGTGATTAGTTGAAGATTAGTAACCATAAATCGATTGGTCGCAAGAAATTTAAAGAAATGATAGCGATTTAATGTAGAGTTAACCTTGAAACACTTTTTAGCGCTGAAATTTCAATTTTGTTGGTTTTAACTTTATGCTGAAAAATAGGTGTACGCTTTTCAAATTTAACGGAAAAGCAGACGACATTATTCAAACTCTTTAAACTGGCGTCTTGTTCTTACTTCTTTCTAGTGTAACTATAGTTTAGTGGTAGATGTACTAATATTTATGAAATAAATAGTATTTAATTCGATACTTATTAAATTTTTATACTATTAGAGTGGCAATGTTTCAACATCAGTGTATCTCTCGGAGTGGTATTTACTAACATGGCAAACACAGAAGGATGTTATAATTTTGATACAAAGAGCCCAGCGAAATTTTGCGGTTGCTGTTGGATTTTATGATGCATCTTTAGCGAGCTTTATGGTTGTAAGTAGAATTTACTTAAATAATGCCGGCAAACATAAATTGAAATTGATTTGGTAGATAGTAAGGAAGATAGTGATAGTTTTAGAAATCGTTAAAATGCTCCATAAACGGTTGACATGACATCATCTGGTGATAGTGCATCCATCTTATTGTATATGATCAGCTCGCATTTATCGATGGAAGTGATTCGCTTCCATTTCTACGCAGACTCAAACATAATGCACCTGGAAGAGGGAGTGGTAAATGCTGAAAAGGGTTCTCGCAAAAATTATAGCCTATGTGTTTTCTCTTAAAACTGGAAAAAATGCTCACTGATATTTAACACCAACGGATTTGCCAGTGAGTTAAAGTCTCCATCTCCAAGAAGGTTGATCACTCGATACCTGGTGTGTGCTGTGTGAGAAAAGATGTACGCGAGTACCTAGAGCCGTCTATGGGTTTCCCATAAAATATAGGGTTGGCCCCATTTTCGTAATAACTAGACTTGTTTCAAAACTAGATATGCAGTCAAAACCCGATTTGGTTTGTAACGCCATCATAAGTAAGTAAGTAAGAAAAGGGACTAACTATAAGGTTTTGAGAAGTCCTGAAGAGGTTGCCAGCGATAAAGAAAAGAAATGAGAATAATTTAACAGGAAGGAGCAAAGAGGCGGTAAATAGATATTTCTCCGCAGCGTATTGACAGTGGGGGTTCGATTCTCACTCTAAACAAAAAGAGTCTATTTGAGTTAGTGATGAAGTTGCAGCTGATATTAAGAATAGAATAGAATAGTTTAATAATCAAAAATATAACAAATATAAGGCTTAAGCTAGTGATAACATTTCGGTGATCGGACTTAAATCTATACAGCACTTGTTCATGTGAGAAGCATGAATCAAATAAAAGCATAATTTATTTATAACATAAAGTTTGAAGAAAAATGGAACAAACAACCTTCTTTGAGTTTACCTTACAAACTACCTTAACTAACTTAAAAATCTAAAAAAATTTAGCAAATAAACTAGTCTCGAATCGAAGAGAGAATCAAAGTGTTCTCGGACTTTTGACAATTATTTTCAAAATTATTGTTTAATTTTATTGTGATGTCAACTACTAGTTGAATGCTGGCCTCTCCATGCAGTAGTCTAGTACGGCTTATCGAAAATTATCTTTAGACATTTGTTCTGGATAATTTGTCAGTGGCGTGACGTGACTTTATAGCTAGGGGAAGCAATTATTTTGCGTCAATATACAAGCGCTGCGTCATCATTATTTGAAACACTTCTACTCATCGGAGGGGGGTGCGGTTTTCAGCAATCGATTTAGAATCCAGTCAAAATTACTAACCGGAAATAAAAAAATCTATTTATTTTTTTATTTTTTTAGGTAGTGCTCCCCTGAAGCCGACTCTTTTCACTAAAAGCACGACAAATATGGGCAATATTGCCAGATCTACCTCTTCACATTTTTCTTCCTGATAATTTTTCAGCTAGTACAGAAATTTCAATACTGGTAATACTTCGATCGAGAGCCAGAACTTCCGACTAAAAGCACCGGCTGGAAGCAATTGCATTAACGCATCTCTCCTTCGTATAGAAGTGGAACTTGAGCTCGCTGTGAGCGAAAATTTTACTGGTATCGGCCGGCGGTCTCGTGCTCTTGTATATGCGACTAAAAGCAATGAGAGGAAGGGGGGAAGCATTTTAATGCGACGCATCTCCCCTTCATATTGAAGTCGAACTTGCGCTCGTCGCGCGAGAAAATTTTGCTCGTATTGGTCGGCAGCCTTGTAAATGCACTTTTAAAATCGCATTTTTTTCCCTCTGGAAGGCTTTCAACTTTCGTTGGTCAGAAAAAGCGTGAAAAAGCGGTCCTGCTCACGTAAATGCTGTAAATAGTCGTAGACGAAAATAATTTGCGCTTTCTTTTAAAGAAATTTTGATATCCGTGCTGAGTTCAGTTTAAACTGAATAAAGGGCAAAACGCAAGGGAAGCATTGCTTCCCTTGCATCAATGGAAGCCACGCCACTGTAATTTGTACAGTCCTTTTGTGTGATTTGGCACAAGTTTAACTGGTAGGTACTCCGTAAAGGAAGATTGGTTGCATTACGATTTTGTACCTGAGCAGTTTATTATTAGTAGGGAGCATTGATTTTCTATCGATCAGAAGGTATAGGATTCTGATGCTTTTCAATGTTTTAGATGCGGCCTGTGAGATATGGTGATGGTATGCTAATTTTTTATCTAAGTGAATTCCTAATTATTTAATTTCACTTGACCAGCTGACTATTTCCCCTAGGATACTTAGAGATGGATTTGGAAGGTATTTCTTGGCTCTTGGCATTGTGAAAAAAATTAGTTTGGTCTTAGGAGCATTTAATTTAATCTTCCAGTCTGTGAAATATTGGTGAAATTTCTGAAGTTGTAATTCAATATTTTTGGTTACAACATAAGGGTCAGTGGAGCTAGTATAAGTAGCAGTGTCGTCAGCAACAGAAGCAATTTGGCATTGAAGCATTGAGGCAAGTCAGAAGTATAGTTATTGTCGGGCTGAGGAAAGATCCTTGAGAAACTCCAGATGTGCACGAGTACCTAGAGCAGTCATGGGTCTACCATCAAACATAGTGTTGACCTCATATTCGTAAAAAATAGACTTGTTTTAAAAAAGATAGGCAGCCAAAACCCGCTTTGGGTTGTAACGCCATCTAAGTAAGGAAGTAAGAAAATGGACTGAGCATAAAGTTTTAAGAAGTAATAAAGAGGTTGTCAGCGATTAGAGATAACAAATGAAAATAATCTAAAAGGAAGGATCAAAGAGGAGGTAAATAGATATACTCTAAACAAACAGAGTCTATTTGAATCAGTGAAGAAGTTACAGCTGTTATTTGAAATATTCGAATTAAATTTGGCTCGCTCACTTTTCTTAGCTAGGATTTCCTTTTCGACTTACAGGAATAGAATTTCTTTTTGCTTACTTGCAAAGTTCAATATTTTTTGTTTGATTTTGCAGCATAAAATTTAACAGTCATTCTATTTACTTCCCTATTTTCAGATACTTAAAGCTGCTCTATCATACATTGCAATAGTACAGTCGTTTGACCAGAAGGACTAATTAAAACGAAAATCGCTCGAACAGGTTCTTGAAAGAGAGGCTTATCAAAATCGTTGTGGCTATGGAAACAAAAAACATTTTGGATTTAATTTAAAGTAAAATACAATATAATATTATAATTTATCTACTATGTAGCAATTACATAATAAAAAAGAAACTTTATTCGATTTCAAATACAGCAATTCATCGTTCATAATTTACCACCATAACCCTGTTTAATGACTTTAAATTGTACCATGAAAATATTGTCTTTTTAGTAACTTTCGTTCAATTCAATTACTCAGAGATATCGTTTATTTATTCGACCATTTCTAACAAAAATTAGATGTCCTCTAGTCCGGATATAGTTAGAAAGAAACATTCATGCCAAACTCTGTCAAAAGCTTTTACAATATCAAGCGCTCGAACTTGAGCTTCATCATATTTGCGCAACCAAGAGTTCCGACATTCCATCAGAGAGACCAAGAGATCTCCTCTTGAGCTTTCAGAAAGGAAATCGTATTGGCAATCGTGAATGTTTCTGTTTCTTTCTGATATATTGAATGATTTGCGGTTAACAGACGTTTCCATCACTTAAAAGTGCACTGAAGTAACGGCTACCAGGTGGTAGTTAGTGGGATTTGCCTTGCTTCCTTTCTTGGAAATTAACTGAGCATATTACTGTCCAGAATTCAATATATAATATTAATGTCATTGTAAATTACATTACAGATCTAAACTATTCACTCAGAAATATCAATTCATCTCTACGAAATCATTTCTTAATTCTATTTCTTCGAGCAATTAAAGTTAATCAGTGCTAGCTCTGTACTGGTTCAAAATCGGATATGAAGAAATCCGATTTATCGGTTGGGATTGTTTTCCTTATCTATTTTAATTAATAGAATTGTCTAGTTGTTGCGTATTCATTCTTGGAGAAATAGTCATCTATCTACCTTTTGGGAAATGCAAAGCAACTTTGGCAAAGTTTATTGTACAGGATATTATTCCTTGATCTGTACTGATTCCAGGAACTACTTTCATGGTTAATAAATAATATAAGACGTTAAAATTCAATTGATCTCAATTAAGTTATATTTTACGAAATCTCAACGAATATGCTCTATATTCATGGATATCGGTTTTGTCTGACTGAATATGCCCATTAAACTATGGAGTCATGGTCTTGCTTCTACGACTTCTAGTTCTACACTACAGTACAAAACAGGCCTTGGTCTCCTGGCCTTCAGGTTCCTAAATATTTTCATTACTTAATGTGAAAGGGTTGTTAGCTCTTCGCACAACAACGAATTATTCATTTTCGCAGATTGAGGTAGTCCAGGTATGCCCAAGCAGGCAGTGTGCTGGAATTATACGTCGGT
The DNA here is from genome assembly GCA_963669355.1 of Chorisops tibialis. Classification (NCBI taxonomy): domain Eukaryota; kingdom Metazoa; phylum Arthropoda; class Insecta; order Diptera; family Stratiomyidae; genus Chorisops; species Chorisops tibialis. The sequence continues at coordinate 12,930,561 of OY770264.1, read as the reverse complement.
CGGGATCACTACAATTTCAAAGAATTACAGAGATAACGCTCATCGAGTAAGTAGTATCCCCATTGTTAAAACTTTGGTTAAATTTTCAAATTTGGTAATTTTCAAAATTTTTTGAATTTTTTGTGGAAGGAGTGGAGAGATTTCACTCGTACACAAGCTTTGAGTTAATCTTTTTTTTAAAAGCTTGAAATGTCTGCGAAATATTAACAAAACAGAAGATCTCTGAAATTCAAGTTTTTTAGCTGCAACAAAAATGTGTGAGCCTTGAAGACTCTTATTCTTTATCTTATTGCTACACATATTAGAGAAAACATAATATGCTCTCAGATTTCATATTTGTACGGCTCTTTAAGTTCAAAAAACGCCATATTAATTTCCAATCAGATTTGTTTCAATTCCTGTTGTTGAAAATTTAAATAAATAATTAAAAATAAATTGATAAAAGGAAACCAAACCACGAAATGTCTTTGAATTTCGATTAAAAATTCATTGCGAGATTCACCCTTAAAATTTTTAAGAAGGGATTCAACGGAAGTGAAATAAATCGAAATTCAGAAAGGGTAATATTTAACTCCTTGTATTTAATTCGCGATTTCGCGAAATATACGAAATCAAAGGAAATCAAAATTGGTTGTATTTCTGTCGTCAGCAGACACATTCGCATCATTTTCTCTTGTTTCGGGGGTTTCTTTCATTAAATAATTCGTGTTATCCTTTTTCTAAATATTTGTGCAGCAGTTTGAAATTCATTTTCATTAAAAATTCATTTCGCAATGAAGCCACTGAACCGATTAAGTACTTTTCGCGGAACGAACAAAGGTACGTAATTCTATCTCGGTTTTGGTTACGTTGAATAATTTGCTTGCACAAGTATTTAGTTAAATAAAATTTGAATCATAGCTGTTTACCTACCTAGGTAATTTTTATTTAAATTTTGGAAATGATTATGTTTTAATTTTCTTTTTTCCGGAAGATTTTTAACACAAGTACAAGCTTATCGAAGTGATGCTAGTTGGTTTACGCAGTCTGAAATTTAATTTAAATTGATGCATTATGAAACTATGATTTAATTTACAGCTCTTAATTCAGTTCATATTAATTGAAAAGAACCTATAGTCTAGAGGCAGCGGTATGTATGCTTTTTTGCTCGCAAAACTCATTAATCTAATAAAGAAACGAAGATAGTAGAGCCGAGATTTGTTGAATTGTATGTTCGAATGAAAAATCCTAACAAACCAAGCGGCTGAAAGAGATATATCCAAGCAGGTTGTGCGCAGGAATTATATTACGTCGACCGGGATCCGAACTTACAACCTTCGCATTGTAAGACCAACACGCTAGCCACTAGGCTACGCCCTAGTTAGGCGCCGACAACGCATCAGCGAAAAAAAAACACTGTCCAGAAATCAGACGAACAGAAAGGATGAACTCAAGGGCAACGATCCTGCAAACGAAAATGGACTACTTTTTTGGATCTTGGAAAGTTCGATCCTTATTTAGGACGAAACACAACATCAACATAACCCTCCAAGAAAATGGCTCGGTAACAAAGATCAGGGACATCAGAGCACACACAAGTGGAAAATTGACGGGAAGCAAAGAGCTTGAAGTCGTTGGCAAAAAAATCAGGAGGCGAGGGCCCGATTTTGGCTGCCACGCCATTGATGAAGAAGTATTGCTAAACGACTACTTTGGATGAAGCACTCTCAACTCCTTTCAAGAAAGCATAGCATGAACCCCCTCTGAAATGTAGAATGTGCAGGAAGACGGCAGTGGAGTTGAAAATGATTGGAATTTAGGTCGGCTCAGCGAAAACCCTCTGTCAGTCGCAGCGAAGCCCGCACAAGACCTTTGTAGCTCCAACCCTCTCCTGTTAATCAAAACCCTACAACCACACAGATTTTTTCCTTCAGGAAACTTCAGCCCTTTTTTTATTTCAGAGATATGCATGGCTGAAGTCATATCTTTGGTCTTTCCGACAACCCTTATCAGATTTATCGACGATAAAAACGACGCACGAAGTTTTATATATATTGGAGGAGATGCAAGAACTACCCCGGTTGTCGACGAGCTAAGCCGTGCTAGCCAGCAATCATCCAGCAGCCATAATCTACATACCCTTACACACTTGCCCTGCTCTGTCCAGCAGAAGGTGACGCGATCTAGGTGCACACTTCTTGAATAGTCTAGGTAATATGGCAAATTCAGAAGCCAGGAGACTTCAACTCCTCTTAGAAAGCTACAGTTGGTTCACCGAGTAGGAGCCTCTTCTGAGATCCCATAACTTCATAATCCACCAGCTTATGGTCTATGTGAGCGCGAACTTGTGCCTGGGCAGCCACCTTTACTTATTTTCCTACCTTCTTTCAAAGGAGTTAAGTAATTTTATGGAAGACTGAGTTGATATTGCATTTCACTGCCATAGCACTGCACACTGTACACGTTTTAGTTTTTAACTATTGGTAGTATCGAAAAATTTGCCTTATTCGCCATCAATATTATTATATCCTCTAGAGGTTTCATTTCCTTGATTTCAAGAGGACCCAATTGTAATGGCTATAAATAACCTTGAACTGCCAACGAACAACGTATTATCTGTGAATCTTCAATGAAAAATCTTTTCCTTTCCTTTACAACTTTCTACGCTATTGACTGCAAATCAAAACCTTATGTAGTTCTTAACAAAGTGACTCTATTTAGCACTAGGACAAAACTAAACTTATAACTCATACATGGTGACGCCAAATGATAAAATCTTAACGACGTCACTTCTCATTGCATAATGCATTTTTAATGACATCTTGATCATTCTGATTCTCTACTGGAAGCAAGTGCATTTATGCATTAAGAACAACGTTTATCATGGGGTAAAAATAGTAAGGACAATGCACAACAACATCAGAGTTCCGGGAAATGTAGCAAAGATTATGCAACTATGAAGGTAGGTAGCGCCATGCAATATGCAAATGCAAATATGCTGCTTTTTTGGTACTACGTAAGGAAATTCTTTTCCTTCACAATATGATGAATTTCTTAGCGTATGTACTGCTAAGCTAGGATACTTGATATTTTCTTAGAGAGAGAACTTTTTAATTCTTTATTTATGTTTGCGATAGTTGGCAAGGATTACATAAAAACGATGTAATTTGAGATTTTTTAGGTAATCGTGCATGTAATTAAAGAAATATTAAATTAGGAATGTTGTAGTAAAAATTTATTTCGAGTAAGATGATATTAATTAAAATTTATTCCAAAATTCTCAACAAGGAGTGAAATACATTTGAAAATGCCAGTACAGAGCATTTAAACTTGTGTTAAAATTCTTTCGTAACACATTAACAGCAGCCGGCAGCTAGGATGAAATTATGTCAATGGAAGCGTAAGAGTAAACTTGAAAGGCGGCAGCTAATCTGGACACAAGTATTAAATAAAGTTACAGATGTATGTTGCTGCCTATTATGCTCTTAACTAAAGAAATTTTCGTTTAAGCGCTAGTGAGATAGCCAAGGGCGTGTAAAAATTTAGGCTTATTAAAAAGTGCTGCAAAAGAAAAGAAACATTAGAAATCTCTTATTGCTAAGACACTGTTGAACACTGGCCCAAAAATAATTACGTATGAACGCTTACCCGAAAAGACAGAAACCTTTAAGGAATTCTACGAAGACCTACATATATGCATATACACATCCCCAGCATGATAAAGATTACCTAGCTTTAGTAAATCATACAGTTGCAGAGTTTCAATTAGACAAAATGACTAACAATAAGTTCACACCGTTAAAAACGTTTAATAAAGAAAACCTTTCCAGCGGATCTTAGCTAGAACATCGTTTTAAAACACGGAAATTCTCAGTCAACATTAAGAACAATAAGAAATTAATCGGTCCAATAACATCTCCAATTTCATGATTAAGAAAATTTTGTCTTCCTTCCTTGAGTTCAGATTTTGAACCCCAATATCTTTGTAAGCCGAAAGATATCAAATTCCACCTAAGAAGATTGAAAATCAAGAAATCTCTCGGTATAGACAAAATACCCAACATATTACTGAAAAACCTTCCTAAAAAAGGCTTAATATATTTAAATGCGATATTTAACAGATGTCTTAAACTTAGATACTTCCCTAATATGTGGAAAGAAGCGATTATAATCCCCATTCCGAAGCCTGGTAAATATCCCGCCGAACCTAATAACTATAGACCAATTAGTTTGCTACCAACTTTAAGTAAAATCTTTGAAAAAATCTTGTTAGAAAGAATGCTAAATCATATGACCGAAAACCATATTAAATAGTACCTGACCATCAGTTTGGTTTCCGCCCCGGTACTCTACTAATCATCAGCTCTTGAGAGTCTCTAACTACATTAAGAAATGTCTTAATCAAAAGCTGTTAGTAGGATTGATCACCTTGGATATGGAAAAGGCTTTCGATTCGGTGTGGCACAATGGTTTACTTTTCAAACTAATGAATTTATCCTTCCCATTGTATCTAATTAAAACCATACAATCATTTCTATCTAATAGGTCATTTCGGGTTAAAATTAAAACAAATTCTTCAAACCAACGAATAATCCCTTCAGGTGTTCCGCAAGGCTCTTGCATTAGTCCTATACTTTACAACATCTATACCTCCGATATACCAACTACGGAAAACTGCCAACTGGCCACTTTTGCTGACGATACTGCTGTGCACACATCTTCCCTCAACTCAAATATAATTGTCAACAATCTCCAAATTCAGTTGGAAGAATTAGCAATATACTTCAATAAATGGAAAATTAAAATCAATAGCACCAAGACACGAGCTACCATTTTTATCAAAAGGCGCGCACACAGATACCTTCCAAACCCAACTATTAATATTTTCGATGAAAGCATTGCGTGGAAGAACATATCAAGTACCTAGGTGTATTCTTCGACAAAAAGCTTAGTTACCATGAGCATATTACACAAACCTATTCTAAAATGCTAAAAGCCCTTAGAATCCTATATCCTCTTATCAATAGAAAGTCGAAATTGTCTGCTGATAACAAACTAGTAATTTACAAATCAGTTAAGAGACCCATTATATGGCGCACCCAACTGGAAGAATTGTGCAAAGACGTTCAAAAGAAAATTATTGAAAATTATACAAAATAAATGCCTAAAAATAATACTAATTAAACTGGAGAGCTACACGAAATCGCCAATACTCCACTAGTCAAGGATATAATAAACAAAATTTGTACCAATTTCACTGAGAAATGTATTAAATCGGATAGCCCTCTTATTCTCTCTATTTTATATATCACTTGAAAAAAAATGCACACTGTTTAAATTCTTACTAATTAAGTTTAGCCCTAAGTTTTAGTTTAAGTCACATACAAAAGGTTTTTGCTGTTCCTTTTCCTTGAAAGAATTAAAATTAACTACATTATACCTAAGCTTAAACGTAAATTTATCTATGAGTTGAAAAGACCTCTGGTCTGAACACCGAATATCAATTATATGTAAGAAAAATATTATAAATAATAGGGAATATTAATAAATCTAAATCTAAATCTTATCTACTCTAATCTAAATAAATTTTCTTGGTCAATATTAAAGACTTATGGAATTTATCAAGATTTGTGATTATTATTGGTAAATACATAAATGTCAACGACATTAAAAGCTGTTGACAGTCGTTTATTTGGCTGCCCAGACCATCAGCTATCATATGCTGCTCCCTGCCGCGTTAGCATTCTGAATATGCTAATTTGAGAAGATGATTATCAAAAACGTAGCGATCGAAAGAAGTTGAATCCAAGAATAGAAGAGCAGCTAGGCAATGCGAAAGTCGTAAGTTCAAATCTTGATTGGCGTATATTCAGCACGCTTGTTGTATATGATACTACTGATGTACTATCTTTCTGCTCATTGCTAAGATTTTCAAACTGGAGCACGCGGAAATGGATGGAGGCAAAACATTCAGGGGGCGAAGGTCCGATTTCGGCTGTAGTGCCATCGTAAGTAAGTAAGTAAGATGTACTATCTTTACAAATGTTGTCGTATTGGAGACGGAGGATTCTAAAAGAGTAATCCTCGTCTAGAGGATTATCCCAATCCTGTTGTGCCCTGACAACGGCTAAATAGGGGAGGTTACCCAGTCTTACTGGATAGCCCCAGTTTCGTGGGGAGAAGAATAGGGATAAGGGGGTGCTTGCCGTTGTGCTGTATAAACAGCATCAACGCGATGGACTTTGTTTCGTTGCGCATGTGCGCAGCAACCCAATGGCCGCCATCATTGCACCGCAACTTTTCTTTGCCATACTTTAGTTTTACGACCCACGCGCTTAATCTACTTAATTTACGTACTTAAATACTACATTTTGTCCTACTCGGCAAAATGTGTTTACAAGCACTTTTCACTTACCTAAATAATCCAATTCGACGATATTGTAACTTGCAATTTCTATTCCGCGTTTCGAGCCGGAAAGTCGGTCATACATTCTCAATTACCTAACTTGATAACCGACTTTCTGGCCTATTGGCCCATACTGACTGTAAAACGCCCAAGTAGCAATATTTTTATATTTACTACTCTAGGCACCATTCAGCAGGTGTACGTGTTTACCGGGCGGCATTGACCCTGAAGCCGGCGCTACGAATGAATTGCGTCGTTGCAGTATCATAGTATCTTGTTTTTTTTTTTTTTTTGGCGCATAGTCGGATTGACTTATATCCTTTACAATATAATCGGATTGTCTTATCCGTTGGCAACACGCTGCCTGCTTGGATATACCTTGGTCACCTCAATCTGCGTGTGAAAATTCGTAGATAGAAGGTTGTGCGAAGGGCTAAGAACCCTTCCATAATAAGTAATGAAAAAAAATGTTAAGGAACCTAAAGGTCAGGAGGTGAAAGCCCAAATTGCGATGTAGTTTCATTGTAGAATAGAGTACAATAGAAGAACATGGTTATTAGTTATTGAAATTCAAGCAAAAATGGTTAATTTTTGTTTTTGCAAATATCAAAAAATATTATTCTTATATATTTAATTCATATGCAATTTCGAACATCGTACAAAATTTACCTACGTAGACGTCCCAAAACATGTACAACGATTATATTTTACCGGCATACTCGTACACGCAATTTACTTAGGCGCATGCATTATTCATCACTGAATCACTGAATTAACTCCTATAACGACATTATCATGTCAAAGACATAAACTTAAACATAAGCTTTGTCATGTAAATTGCCTTGTCAGTCTTGAGTTCAGGAAATCGGAACAGGCATCTCCACGTATCCGTCCTGCACCCGCATATCCCTTCCACTCTGATTCGCTATCGTAAGGAGTTCAGTTTTTCTTTTAACAAAATTTTAAAATTGTTTTCCTCGTAGTTTACCATCTTTTTGTCATCGTGTATAGGGAAAACAAACGGATAAGAAGTACAGCCAGGTTTCGTAGCACAATACTTTTTAGTCCCGCATTATAACCATCAAATTTGCCCCTAAGCCAGATACAACCAAAAAAAAAAAAAAATTGGGATAAAGTCATAAATGTCAATATCCTTGGTATCTTTCTTCGGTTTTTCTTTTTTGGGGGGCTTTTTTTTTACCCCCAAGAACAACACAAGTTATGCTTTAAAACAATTTTCGTAACCGAATTTCTCGTTGTTTAGACGTAGACACCTTTATATTATGGGATATTTTCATTTACATTTTATCCCGGCGAATATTCGGGGCGGGCGTCTTGAAAACTTTCAACATAACCTTTTCTGTTTAGGGCAATATGCGTAGGTTCGAATCATGTGAGCACTTTTCGGTTTACATGCTCAGTTTATCATCGTAACTTAATGACGTGAATATTTTATCACGTTGTATGAATCGTAAAACCACCTTGAATTTGCCTCTTATTTAACTTTGTTGGCTGAAAGGTTGCCGGGATACGAAAGGAACATGGAAAATTTGTTCTTGATAACGTTTGGTTTTCAAATTTAGCGGTTTAGTTAATATTGAATGAATTTTTTTTAAGATTAAATTAATTTTTAAATCATAACAACTCAACGAAATTATGCCTTACAACAGTATAAGCCTTTAATTTATGTTACTACTTTTACATATGGAATTTTGTTGTTGTTCTAAATTATGCCTGTGTAAGACTGTGAAAAATTATCGGGAATCAGAGTTACGAGTTTCAATCCGAATAAAAACATAATTTTCAACGTTTGATAGATCAACGTCCACACACCAATTGAAGATAAGGACGATATAACTAAAGACGAATTTTTTGGCACCCTAGAGCAACCTACGATTCACCGCATTCGAATGACCTAAACATTTTTGTAGGGGACTTTAATGTAAATGTCAGAAAGGAGAAGGTTCCTAGAAAAATGGCAGGAGGGCGTAGTGTCCTTGATATAACCAACGACAATGACCAGCGTCTTATTGATTTCGTAAGCCACAAAAATATCATAGTAAGCTGTACGTGCTTCCCAAATCGCAATATTCACAATCGAACGTGGGCATCACCAGATTTTCACATCTTCAATCAAATAGCCCACGTTTTAATTGAGAAAAGGGGCTCCTTGCCTATTTTAATTCTGGTCAGAGCTAAGTATCGACGCCGAATAGCTTTTCGTGGATAGTCGAAAGCAAGTAGAGCTCGAAATGCACTGTGAAAACATTCACCAAACCATTAGACCTCGCAAATTTAATAACGACAAGCTCAAGTACGAAGCGTTGGCATTAAGGACGGAGCGGTGGGACAGGCGCACATGCCAAGACTGGATCAACACTTGTTATCAAAATATGAAAACTTCCAGATTATGCCAATGTTGACTGTGCTCTGTGTCCTTCGCAGTACTTTATTATTAGAATAATAGTTCAAGTGGAATTCTGTACAGCCTATTTTTTTTTGTTGATTAGAACAAAACTAGGGGGGTGGAAGCAGCAAAATTTTAAATTTCCGAAAATAACTTTAAGCTAACGGCCACCATAATGCACATGAGTTCGAACACAAGCGCACCAATTATTCGTAACAAACAAGGTGCGGCAGAGCTGCAAGATTTTTGTTACCTTGGAAGTATTGTCATGGACGGGGGAGCCGAAAATGATATTGAGGATCTTATAACTAAAGCTTGTTAGGCCTTCGGCACACTTTCACTATTTTGGAGGTGAAGACAGATTTCTCTGATTGAGTACTACACTGCAACTGAACAAGTACTAATTCGCCAATTTATAGAAAGTTAGTTATCTATGCGCTGCGACGACGCTATTGATTAGATACTTATACAGTAATTAGTTAATATACATTATAAGATATTATTGCATGTTAGCCCTAGTCATTCATCAATTAACCGTAATATTCTACTATACTCGAAAATAGTGCGAAATGTCAGCTTTACTTCATTATCATCAAATTAATCCGCGCGTTCACACTATAAGAAACGCTATGCGATTTGAATGGAATATCAAGGTCTTCAACCATAAACAACATCTGCTATCCATTCTTCTTATCTGCGCATACACATAATTCGATTGCTTGTGATTGCTTGTGACCGCGAGCTGATCGTGAGTACTGAAATCACTGAAATGCAGTCGAAAAAACCGACAGAGATTAGGCAGCGACTAGCAGATAAAATGCAGATGACATGCAGAAGAGAGGCAGAAAGATGAAAAGCCGGCGAAAAGAACTATGTAAGAATGCAAGCATTGGCAACGAGAGTCTCAGTCTGAATTAGGAAGCCAAAGAGTAAAGGTCGGGTAATCGCGTGTGGAAAGTTTGCGATTGTCAATCGGAGATAGAAAAGCGACAGTTAATGAACGGGAAAAGTGTTTTTAAGATTTAGTGAGAAGCGATAAATAAAGCTTGCGGTTATTTAAGCTAAAGCGATTTTGTTTTATTAATTGTATTTGAAATCCAGCTGCTCCTTGTACACAACTATATATACGTGGGGAGGTCAAAAATTTCGCGGAATAAAGTGGGTGTACAAGAGAGAGGGGAATTCTTCTTACCTGGAGGTATTCTAACGCTCAATGTAGGTTTAAATATAAAGTTTCCGTCAAATCGAATCACTAAAATTTTGACTAGGGTGTAGCCTAGTGGGTAGCGTGTTTCAGCAAATTGCCTGCCTGGATATACATATCTTGGTCACCTCAATCTACGAAAATGAAAAATTCGTAGAAAGAGGGTTGTGCGAAGGGCTAAAAACCCTTCCACAATAAGTAATAAAAAAATGTTAAGGAACCTGAATGTCAGGAGGCCAAGGTCCAATTTGGGCTGTAGCGCCATGGTAAAAGGAGTAGAACATTTTAGTTATCGCCAAATTAACAAGAAAGAAAACACAAACTATGGACAAAATTGAGTTCCGTGCTGTCATAAAATTCCTTACCAAGCAAGGAAAAACGCCACGAATCATTTTAGAAGAATTGTCTTTTATTTACGGGGACTGTTTGTTACGGTTCCACCATAACAAGGGCCAGGACACCTGAAAGAGAGATAAGGAACAAGTTAATAGAAAGTTAAGACTGAATTTCGATTAAATACTTACCTCGATCACGATCAGGCCGCACCTTCCGTAGCAGCCTTCAACACTATGACTAGGTTGCTCGCACCTAAAAATAAAATAGCGAAAGACGGCACACGACAGGCAAGAAAACTAAGTCTCTGTAATCAATTTATGTCAACCAAAAACAGCCCCTCAGTGCGCGTAATTTTAATCAATCGACAATCACGATCAAAACAACACAAAATCGCGAGTGCAAATACTTTACACGGACTTTCGCATTACGGACGAAAACCCGGAGGAGTATCCCCAACCAAAACATCACAGTCGGCGATTTTGGTACGTGGAGCGCGATCTGCAGCTTCCTGGTTGACACATCGATTGCCAACCCACGGCAACAGTAGATACCAATGGCTAACCGAACTACTTACCTGGAACGATTGGGCGGCATGGGTGAAAGTCGGCGCACCATACTCACCAAAATCACTGTAGAGAATCTGGAATAACTCACAAATAACCGACGGAAAACTACATTTATCGCGGCTACACTTAAAACCAAAAAGTAAACAAATGCGAACTGTCAGTTGATATGAGTCGCAATTGCGTCTCGAGAGGCGCTACCTGCGGTTCGGAGTCGGAGATAAACTAGCCTTACCAAATCGACGAGAAAAGTTACGTTGATACGGAGGGGAAAATTTGATAATATTTATAAGAGCGGCGAATGGGGAAGAAGTTGAACTTGATCGAACTTCGATGAGGGTGATGACCGGGGTTAATTAAAAACGGTTGGGAATCACCGAACGATTTTTCCCGGAAAGAGTTTAGGCGGAAAGTCATGGGGAAAATAACGTCCTCTTTGATCGCCAAATCTGAACCAGAGTAGTTGGTAAAATTCTACCCCTCGCAAATTTAAAAAGTGTTTTTTTGATATTTGAAAAGTGCCACAAGTCGGTGGCAAGTAAAGCAGAGTCAGTGAACGAATAAGACATTAGTGAAAGAATATGAAACCAGGGAACGAATAAGGAATCGTGGATGAGACGAGTTGCCAAATTCGAGGGAATCAGCAATTCGCAGAATAATCGACACCGTGAACGAGATCTTGAAAAATACATGAAAACAGCGAAGCAGATTCGGGGGACACCGCTGGATACGCAACGACGGGCCCCAACGAAGTGCTAAGTTAAGATAGGATTAAGGTAATCGATAAGACTATTTTTTTAGAATAAGTTTTTTTTGGTTTGCTAGTGACAATAATTATAGGATTAAGAAATCAGTGAATTAATTAAAAAGAGTGTGGATTAAACTAATACGACCAGTGTTGAATTTTCAAAGACCCTTATTGTAAGAAACGTGTATAGTTATCTTGCCTTTCGCGAGAGTACAATTTTCTTACCACTTTGTGATAATTTTCTTTGGTCCTGTGGCTCGGTCCGAGAGAAGATAAGGAGGAACGCCGCCTAAATTACGAGCCACTGGCGCCCACGACCCGTCTCCACGGGTTGGCCGGACAGGCAGCGTTCCGCCCCTAGTGCGAGGGGTTTGAGTTAGTACGCTTTTCCCAGCCGGGGAAAAAACCGTAACATGTTGTCCTAAGAAAACGATTATTTATAACTGACATAGCTTATTCAGGCAAGGCAGGGAGTCAATTGAGGATGATAAACTCTCGAGCCGGCCGATTGAGGCCATTTCCTCAAAAATCGTTGAAAAGGTGGAGGAACTTGTTCTCGAAGATTAAACAAGCATCTTCGATGACAAGTTCCTCCACTTTTTTAGCGGTTGTGAAAAAGCAGTGTATCGAGTGATCACGCGAGTTTTTGGACCTCTGTAGTGAGAACAGGGATACAACTCTGGCCTGGATTGTTACTGAAGGCGAAATTTGAGCTCATTATTATGAGCCTGAATCAAAGTAGGAGTCAATGCAGTGGCTCTCTAAAGGCGCTTCACCCTCCAAGAAGTTCAAGGTCTCACAATGCGTCGAAAAATCATCAACATTATTTTTTGGAATTCAGAGGGAGTTTTGATGATCGACTATAAAGAAAAAGTACAAATTTTTACTGGGGATACAATGCCAACCTGCTATAAAAATTAAAAGAAGTCATTACGGAAAAAAGAAGAGGAAGGTGGACTTGGAGTGTGCTACTTTTGCATTACAACGCATCCGTTCACAAGAGCCACGTTGCAATGGATGCCCTACAGAAATGATAGTACCGTTTAAAAATAGAAGAAAAATCCCCATCATACCTCCTTCAATAAATGGAACGCCAATACCCTTTTCAGATGAGTTCAAATATCTCGGAGTGATACTTGATAACAAACTCAACTGGAACAAACATCTAGAATGGACTCATGCCGAAGTATTCAAGGCGTTCTAGGCCTGCAAATAGCTTATTTCACAAAAAATGGGGATTACTGCCCAAGATGATCTGCTGGTGCTACAGAAAAATTATCCTCCCAACAGTCACATACGGATCAACGATATGGTGGATTAAAATTTTACAACAAAAAGCACAGCTAACGCTACAAGAAATCCAAAGGCTAGCTGGTTTTGGCATCACGGGAGCAATGAAAACCTGTCCTACGGCGGCAGTGGCAGACTATCAAAGGGATCAAAAGCATGTTACCCATACAGAGGGAAAACAAATACAAATCAGGGGATCTCACCTCAAAATCCCGAAAGACCCAAAAATAGAGGTTCTAACCTTCACACTATCGGACGCTATGCCGAAAAAATTCAACTTTGAAACCCCCTTCAAAGTTATAATCAGAGAACACAAGGACTGGCAATTCATGCTACCTGAAATGGGATTGGAATTAATCATCTGGTATATAGATGACTCGCGCACCTCTGAGGAGACTGCAGCTGGAGTTAATGGTCCTACCTTCTCGGTTTTAAAACCACGCGGCAAAGAAGCCACAATCTTTCAGGCTAAACTAATTGGAATGGTGCTATGCATCGAAGAAAAAATAAGGAGAGCTCATCGCAACAAATCCATTTATATCCTATCGCATAGTCACTCCAACCCCATATTTAGAAAGTGATCTGAACCACAAAAAAAAAGTGGAGGGTATTCAAAAATTCAGCAAGAGTAATATTAGTACTCTAATCGGGCTAATGACGGGGCACAGTCGAGTAAGCCACCACCTCAAAAATATGGGTTTAGCTGAAACCGACATCTACCGCTTCTGTTTCGAAGACTCAGAAACGACAGTACACATCTTATGGCAGTAGCTAGTAAAAGACACAATCTTCTCGAAAAAAGTTTCCTTTCTACCGTGGAACTTTCTGCCTTAAAGATACTTAGATTAGCCAAAGCTATTGAGTCCTGGTAGGGTAAAGGGGCAATAAACTCACAATAGGTCGAGAAGGTCGCAATGCTCTCATGTGCTTCCCAAATTATAAAAAAAAGGAAGGTGGTAGAAGTAGTAAGGGGATCAGATCAATATTTTTTGAGGTTTATTATATTCACATGAAGTCATAATTTTCAAGCCAATAGCTGAAAAAATTAGTTTTGGAGAAAAGTCTATATTTAGCAATATTATAATATTAATATTAAAATAATTTCATGAAATTTGTATGTAGGGAAGGGGGGCGGGAAGGGGGGGGGGCGAAAGAAGGACATATGAAATTTCAGTATTTCGAAAGTTATGTTATAGACAGACGGACAGACAGATAAACGAATAGATACTTGGAATCGATGTTTTTGAGACAACAAACAGTTGTGAGCCCCTGGCGACTCTGTGCGAGTATTATTTCTTAGGGTCACAAACAGTAAGGCAACCACAACATACTCTCAGATTTCATCTAGAAACATCTAAAAACTCAACATTATTCCAAATGGTTTTACTGTAACCATCACGTAAAATGCACTTCACGCGTTACTTAACTGCACGCTACATTAAGATTCAATTTTACGAGTTTCTCTAAAAATCTTCTTTTCAATAATTTTTCTCAAAAATAATTACGAGGAGGAGGAAATTCCACAATTTTTTACTCCAGCGAAAGCTAATGCTTCGCAACGACTCGTACATAGTGTGCTAGCTATAAAGCAGTATTCAAGATGACCGCCTCAATTATAGAATCCTGTAAATTCTAAGATGAAAAAAAACGAAGAAGAAAAAAAAAACAGTGTCTCGGTCTCGAAAAGTTCCATCTGTAAGGCGAGAGTAAATAGCATAAAAGTAAATTAACTCATGGAATTATGCAAATATTTACTGCCAGGACGAACGAAGAAAGAATCACAGCCAGGCAAAATTAATTTCTCATAGAGCCATGGTTTTTACTTCCACCATTGATGGATTAAAAACACCAACACTGAACTTTCCGCTAAATTGAATCTGAAATATTATCCGGAATTTCAATTTGAAAAAAAAATAAAATAAAAATAAAAATATAATAAATTATTAATAATAAAATTTATAGAAATCGTAGTTGGTTGCAGTATTTGCAGGGTGAAAAGTGTAGCATTAAGGATTTAACACCCATCTGGAAACTTCACAAGCTGTGAATGAACAGAATTTAAGATCCTTCATTTATTCTGCATGTTCGTCTACTCACTCATAAAACATGTATTAACTCATTACCACCGACTCATTACCATCATTGCAGATCGCGAAAAATAATCAAGAAAATTAGTTTAATTAATTCGTGATGACTTGGGGCGGTTATTTTTTTTTTTTTGATGGCATCTAGTCAAACTTTTCAAAGTGCCTACTCAAAAATTGGCAGACAAACAAACAAACAAATTACGTTAAAGTTAAACTTTCCTAGACTCCCGTCAACATCATCGTCGACTTTCATCGCACCCCATCAACACCTCTTCGTACCGTCCTCACAAAACTGACGAACGAAGAATATTTAAATTGCTCCGAATAAGTTTTCGACAGGGTTAAGGGATAACGAAATACTTTTCGGGGATCCATCATGAAGCCATTTCATGGTTTGCCATTAATGGTGTCTTGCTCGAGGCTGAAAGGATTCAAAACGTTTGGGATTATCTCGTCCAATGACAATCGCAACAAGTGACGGAGAAACGAAAACTTTGTTCGCGGCTAACAAGAAAAAAAAAAGTTTTTTATTAGAAGACAATTAAGATTTTGGCCCCGGATGGTGCGGATTGTTCGTTTCGCTTTTATGGTTTCCATAAAATTATTCAAATTGGAGAAATTAATCGGAGCGCTGTGAACCAAGTTATAAAATTGGAAAAGGTCTTTTCAACATAGTTTTTTGAATCTTATGCAAACAGTTCCATGTCAGTTAATGGCAATTATGCAATATAAAATACAATATTAATCTTTGCATTGCCAATTATAGCTTTCATTGAGTGATCTTGGGCCCTTCCGTCTGTCTATAAAATAATAAAACTGCCGAGAGGTTTGAACTATTTGGCCGAAATATTTTTGAAGTCGAAGAAACTTTCAGCTCATGAACGAGTCACATCCTCCACTCCGCAAGAACCTTGATTCCAAGTGACCTGTCTGTCCGTCTGTCTACAACATAACTCTCGAAAACTTTGAGCTATTGTGCTGAAATTTCCTTTATGCAATTTCTAGCAAAAAAAAAATACTTTCAGTTAATGAACGGGTCACATCTTCTACCCAATAGCAAACGAATTTCATGAAATTTCTTTAAATTGACATTTTTTCAAAACTGTTTAATCTATCAAATTGAAAATTAGGCCAAAGTATGATGATGTAATTATCGTTTTAAGATTATGCAATTTTTTTTTTTCAACTAATAAGACCATGTTACTTTTAAAATTATGATATAAGCGGAATTAAAATTTTAAATTTTGCAATAATGAAACATTTTTTCACTTTATAAATCTTCTAATTTTCTCCGCTGGATAGGATGCATACGCAATACAACACTCGATCAAAGTGTTCTTACTAAAGTAAATATTTTTCCGCGCGTCTCACTCTTTTACTATCCCAGCCCAGCGGAGAAAAAAGTGCTTGAGAAGTATATTTTAAATGTGTTTAATTTGACGCAATGAATAGATACGAACTTGCTTACATTTCAAGTACATTTTAACATTGCATGTTCACTAAAGTGAGCTCTCAGCCTTAATGTAAACAATTTTAAAGCGTATGTTTTGTGTTGAGCACAATGTGCGATTTTGAACCTAGATCGCAAAGCAGACACATTAAATACTGAATGATCTTCGCCAGTGGCGTGGCGTCCATTAATGCAAGAGAGGCATTGCTTCCCTTACGTTCTTCTGGTGAGTCTTGAAATACTAAACTGAAATCACAACAAATACGTAAATTTATTCAAAAATTTCTAAAAAAAAACACGCACATTATTTTCGCCGAGCAATCTAAACAATATTTACGTGCACAGGACAGCTTTTTTCTAGCGCTTTTTCTCCAAGCCCTTCTATAGAGAAAAATCGGTGAGATGCAATTTCAAAAATGCATGCACCAGACTTGCGGCCAGGGTATGGTAAAATTTTCGCGCCCACCAAATGCAAATTCGACATCTATGGAAAGGGGAGATGCGTTAAGGTAATTGCTTACACCCAGTGCTTTCAGTCGCAAGCTCTGACTCTCGATTAAAGTATTCTTCTTCTATAATGGCGCTACAGCCCAAATCGGATATTGGCCTCCTCATATTCTGGTTTCTTAACATTATTTTTTTTTACTTATTGTGGAAGGGTTGTTAGCCCTTCGCACAACCCTCATTCTACGATTTTTTTCATTTTCGTAGATTGAGGTGACCAAGGCATATCCAAGCAGGCAATGTGCTAGAATTATATATTGCGCCGGCCGGGATTTGAACCCACGACCTTCGCATTACAAGACCAATACACTACCTACTAGGCTACACTCTAGCGATCAAAGTATTGCCAGCATTAAAATTTCGGTACTAGAAAATTGATCAGGAAGAAAAACGTGAAGTGGTAGGTTGACTGGCAATTTTGCCTTTATATGCCGTGCTTTGAGGGGAAATGAATCAGTTTACACTTTTGTAGGTCGAGCGAAATCTTTCCCTTCTTAGTTTTTGTTTTCTTATTTAATAAGTTTAAACTTATCCTTTTATTAATTTTATAATATCCTGAAGCTTATGTTTAATAAAAATGGGTGAAGGGTTTATCAAAAGAAAATGGCGATAAAAGATTTCATCAGATTTCTCCCAGTTTTCACCCAAGTAAATATAAGGCCATCTATTGGTAAGGGATTGGAATGTCCGTTTATTTACGTATTTAAACGTTTTAATTTCTTATTATTGATTGTAAGTCGCTTTAATTCTATTAAAATTCTTTTATTTCAATTGCTTTTAGCTTAGCTATTAAGTAGGGCAATAAGGTACAATTTTTTTGTGCTGTGGAGTGCGTAGTGTCGTTAATTTTTTTTAAAATATATCTTGCAGCTTAACATGTTCGATCATTGCTGCATTATTGATAACCTTTTTGAGTTATCTCTTAGATCCCGAACTTTTGCGGAAAAAAAGGATTTTATTATTAATTTTGTTTCCAAAACGGTAACAACATTCACTACAATGAAATGTACTAAGAATTTTCCTAGTGAAATTTACGAAGAGATTGAACCGTTTCCTGGTTGTAAAATCATACAAAATTTATTTTGTTAGCCATTTCTACTATTTTCTAATGGCAAAAATGTTTGGCGGATTTAAATAATTTATATGAAGTTGTAGACAGATATGACATAAAAAGCGTTGATAATTTAAAATCAGTGATTTAATGTTTTAAATTTGGATCAGTTTACAGAATTAAAATTTTTTTTAAGTACCCAACATGGATTAGTAATATTATACAGTGAGAAATCACAAAAAAATGAGAAAAATTGATAAGATTTTAATTAACAGTGTGTGTCATTTAAGATGCCAAGAAGAGGCATTCCGTGGGCACAGTGAAAATATAAATTCTTTAAATAGAGGAATTTATATGATCTAGTAAATTTATTAGGTAAATATAGTAATTGTTATTGCTTTTCTTAGCTATAACATCACACTCCACCACTGATCTTCACCCAACGTTTAAGTCAGATAAGATCGTGTGACTAAAACTCAAAATTTCTGAGTCAATATGTTAGATACAAACTTGAAATTCGTGAAATTTATTTAAAAACAAAAAAAATGTTTCAAGATATTAACTAGTCGAATAAAAACTTCTACATCTTCTGATACAAAAGTATTTTGTCGTCCATTTTTAAGAAATCAGTTATCGTCAAATCCTTTAAAGCTATCAACTAGAAATTTTGTACAAACGCGAATTCAAAACAATACTGTATCAAAATCTTGAAATCCCCCTTCACCTACTACCCCCTCTCATCTTCTACTTCTACAATGGCACTACAGCCCAAATCGGGCCTTATTCTCCAGACCTTCAGGTTCCTTAAAATACTTATTTATTGTGGAAGGGTTGTTAGCTCTTCGCACAATCCTCCATCTACGAATTTTTCATTTTCATAGATTGAGGTAATCAAGGTATATCCAAGTAAGCAGTGTGCTGGAATTATGTGTCGACTGGGATTTGAACTCACGACCTTCGCATTGTAGACCAATATGCTATCCACTATGCTAAGCCCAAGCTCTCCTCCCATACAAAAGTATAATTTCGACCAATTTCAATAAATAAACTAAAAAGCATAACAGAATTATATACATATATGATAGTCTAGATATAATGGGAAAGAGTTTAATGTACCGGAAAATATGTCATCTCAAATTCTTTCGTGCCTTCTGTATGAGTGGTGGTAGAGCCAGAGGGGGGAGGTTTGTAATTTTTGCATATGACACCGAACGTGTCATACCAAACAATTCGTTCGGAATTTCGAATTTGTTGTTTTTATTATTTTCAAAGAAATTGGACATAGTTTTCTTGAAATTGGGGTATTTGTATGGGAGGTGGTAGCTTGTTTTTTTTTATTATGCTTTGTTTCAATTTCAAAGTCGCTCGCTCTCATATGTTCGAACCAGAAATGATTTTCTTGAATTCATAATATGGGAGGAGGTAGAAGGAGTAAAGTGAAGAAGATAATTTTGTTTAGCATTTATTGCAATTGCAATCGGACAAATTTTCTACTTTTCCTAGATTTAATGGAAATCGATATAATACATTTACCAAAATTATGCATTTGTATGGGAGGAGTTAGAAGGAATAATCGGATCAAAACAAAATTTTCTGTCATCAATTTTATTTTTATTATTATATTTTTCACTAAACTTCAAGTCGATAGCTTTGACAGTTTCGAAAAAAAAATTTTAATTTAAATTTCTAAATTTCGTAAAATATGTATGGGAGGGGGTAGAAGGAGTGAGGTGAAATTGATGATTTTTTTTTAAACTGTTTGCAAATTATAAGGAAATTAACATCGACAAAATTTTTTTCATTTACCTTCGCTAGCTTCATTAAAAATCGAATAAATAGATTTCTGAAAATTGTGAATTTGCACGGGAGGAAGTAGAAGAAGTGGGTGACCAGATCAATATTTTGTGATATTAATGATATATGCATTGTTATACTTTGAACCAAATTTTAAGTCGATACTTTAAAAAGTTTCGAAAAAAAACATTTTTTTCTTAAAATTTCGAAATTTCATGAAATTTGAATGGGAGGGGGGGGGGTGGTAGAAAGAGTGGGACGATGCAGCTAGTTCACGAGCTTAAAGTTTCTTTTTCTCTAAAATTGACACACAACAAATTTTAGTACGATAGCTTAAAGCGTTCGAGTATTATTTTGTAGACAGTCGGACAGAGAGATGAGTATTCGTTTCTGCAAGTGTGGGTTTTTATAAGGAGTGGGGAGGGGGAGGGTGTAGTAAGGGTGGGTGGATGTTAATAGCTTTTTAATTGATTGCTTGAATCACGTCCAATATTCTCTGTATAGAATGTGTTTCATAGACGAAGTTGTATAGAATTTTCATAAAATTCGGAGTATTTTACATTCACGAAACCGAACAGTTGTATGGGAGCGGGTAGAGCGGGTAAGGGAACCATAAAATTTGTGATGCAGTTTTATTTTATTTCTCTTGTAAGGTAATTGTAACAAATTTCAAGTTCGTAGCTTTTAATTTGTTGGTTATTAGTTGATTTAATGAAATTGGTCGAAATCATACTTTTGTATGGGAGAGAGTAGAAGGGCATGCGCAATTTTGTTTCAATTGTTCTTAAAAGTTTTTGTGCAAAATTTCAAATTAGTTAGGTGATAATTGATTTCTTGGAAATGGTCGAAAAAATAATTTTATATGAGAGGCGGTAGAAGTTTTCGAGTTAATATTTCGTATATTTAGGGATTTTTTTAAATACATTCTGCAAATTTTCAAGTTTCTACCTTAAAATTTCACTCAAAAATTTTCAGTTTATTTGTTTTTTCAATGCACATGAAACACCTCGTGCACGTTAGCCCGGGGTGAGGGGGGTCGGTTTATAACAATTGAGGAACAATTTTTTTTTCTTTTTATATTAAATAGATGTATCCAAACCACCAGAGCCCTAAAAAAATCACTCAAAATTGTCGACATTTGTGCTTACCACCTCCCACCCCTTACATCACCCAACTTAAAATTTTTACCAAAGTTAACGACTATTTAGGTATACAATCTGACAAATTTTCGATTTGATATCTGTAATTTTGTAATTTTGAAAAGTGCGCTATTTTTGAAATACACTCACTTCCTCCCACTACTATTATTTCCACATGTTATATTTTTTTCGTATTTAGTATTTAGTACTTCTTAATATATCTTTTAAGTTTCAATTACATATGTAGCTTAAGAGATAGTTGAGATATTCATTTATAAGTATTTTTCAGTACACCTCCCTTATCCTCCCCTTTACAATAATTAGCCATGCTCTAAGTTGATTCTGGTGGAGCATGGCATATAGCTCAAGGGTCTTAAGAACTTTTAAGATAAGTAATTTCGAAGATGTTATCATTTGAAAAAAAAAAAAAAATCGGCGGACAATTTGTTTTTAGCCCCCCATTTTCGGACACCAATGGATAAAAAGATTAAATTAATTTTAAAATTTGTCCCACAACCCTGTCTACATCTCTACTGATTTGCAGCTTCCTATCTGGATTCGTGGTGGAGATATTAGCAAGTGTAGTTTTTGACTCTTTCCCTTGATTAACTGTACTGAAGCTATTGATCGTATCCGCAATTAAGTGTTCAATTGACAGCAGCCCTACCCAAGAACCACCTTTCACTTAGTGTTCCCTAACCACTCTACCTGCATATTGACTTTCTACGCATTCTCAACTTGTCCCAAGAATAATAAAGTTGTGCCCGCCTTGTTGGCAGTTTATTTTTAATTTAAGGCAAAAAGCAAAACTTCCGCAATTGACCCCGGATTAAGCTTCGTCATATTCGCGCCCAAAAATGTAAATAGCCGTGTTTTTTTGCGGACGAGAGTAGAGCAGGTTAAGATAGTCCTCAAAAAAACGATCCAGAGTAGAAGCTTAGTACTAAAGTATGGAACTGGTAAGTTGTTGCACCTGGAAACAATTTGGCAGTTCTACTTCGAATTGTCAGTTGTCAACAACAGATAATTTCTGTAAAATATTGCGAATTTCCCGCGATAATTCAAGACTTTTCCTTACAGATCCAATAATGAGTGCAAATAGGAAAGTTTTTTTATTGGAACTATTAGAATCAAGTGATTCGGATGACTCCAATCGTAAGCGCATTTCAGTTTCAGGGAGCTGCAGCACTTTTCGACAAATTCAAATTTCATTGCTGCCAACGGCTGGGAGATGAAAGTCTGAAAGTTCTAACTTCTGAGCCCTCTATCAATGAGCACAGGAACTATTTATCCAGAGCAGGTTAGCTACACCAGTGGTCTAACCGGGGTAGCTAACCTACTCTGGATAGATGATTTGTTGTTGCTTTCAATGTAGTTACGCTAACCTGCTCTGGATAGAGCCGCAAAAAAACACGGCTAATGTAGTTACGCTAACCTGCTCTGGATAGAGCCGCAAAAAAACACGGCTAATGACGCTGTTAAAACATAACAAATCTATTGATGAAGAGTTGTTGATAGATGACTAAGTTTACCATATGACGATTGTGGTCCGCCATTGTTGGTCAGCATTTACTGTTGGCGCCATTTATTCAATTTGTACTCCCGATAGACCAAGTATAAATTTAAACTCTCAAGAATTACGAGTACGTTTCAAGTCACTTTTAGTGAAATCACAAGCTTCCACTATCTTTCCGATACGTGCTATCATTCGTATACTTTTTAAATATCTTTGAGTGATAGCTCTATTAACGATTCTGTGGGCCCTTTTGTATACAGTAGCTCTAACCTAGTCATAGCCGCAGCCGGACTATCGCTCACTTCAATAATTGTATTTATTTATTTTGTTTACAAAAAGTGTTTTTTTTTTTATTTATTGTTGGTTTTCAGATCCAGTCCAGAACCAAGTAAATAAATTATTAGAAGTACAAGTATACCTGTGCTGAATAATGGGAAAATCTATCCAAAATATTTTAAGTAAAACAAACAAGCCCAGTTATTTCACCACACAGGATATTTTTACGAAATTTTAGCTTATTGGCTCTGATCGTCCGTTTTGGCATGGCACTAATTAAATTTCTCTTTTATCGTAACCATAGTCATGTAGGCTATCGATAGCAATTGAAATTGCCCACACGGTAATTAAGCAGCAATTACTTAATTGAATATTGAATCAATTTTATCGAATTTTATTTTGGCATCCAGAATATTTCAAAAAATAATAATTATAATAATAATTCGGGATGTGCTATTGACTTTATACATATTTTCTATAATTTTATTCTAGATGAAATAAAAGTTTGATTCTTAAACGTTTTCATCTTTCTAACGCTGAAAAACTCTGTTGCGCTCTTTCTTATACCGATCCACAAACGTGTAATCAATACCAGTAGTGCAAAGTACCCATCTATTGCTAAATTTTCAGATAATTCTCAACTTTTTGAATCAATTGTGTATGATGGCTGGGATCTTCTGCACGGTTTCCGTAATGCATTAGTTAATATCTCTTGTTCCGTATTTGTTTCTCCAAGTTTCTTACTGGAAATTGTGGTGTCCTTCAGGGAAGTACTTTGGGGCCACTCGTGTTTCTAATTACAATCAATTATATTGACTTTGTCTGCGAATTATCAGAAATACTGGTATTCTGTACTTCGGATCCCGTAGCAAATTTTTCTTCTAGTGCATTTGATTAATTTTAGTAAACGGAGTATGTTTACTGCTTTAATCTGTCTGTTTTAGATCATATAGATTCATTTTTATTTCTAAAATTTCACCTTGGAACGTTTCGGCATGGATTGCGAAAATGAACTTTTGGGCTATAGAGTTATATGGTATTGAAATGATTTATGCATACTCTTGCTATTGTTCCGAAAAATAAGCTGTCAGTTTGTTTGCACTTCGTCGATTTCCGTGATCCCGGAACAAATAAAAAAGTAAACAGACAAAAATTTCGATAACCATTTCATTAAGTTCTGTATCACCTAAAAAATCGTTATCAATCCCTTTTCCGAGAATACTTTCCACATGCAGACTTTTTTTCTAAAATTATATGAAAACTAAAAAGTTTTATCCGAATATTATAGCCAAGAATAATTTAAAACTAAAACCAAAAGAAAAGAAAAACCACCATAAACTTCAAAATTATCAGACTCTGAACTCTTGTTATTAAGTCGCATAAACTAACTTAACGCGAAATCCCCATTGTGAAAGACGCGACGACAAAAACCACCTAACCGTCACTATTTAAAGAGATCTCGCGATACCATTAAGGAGCGCATACCCACCGCGAAACTACATCCCCGGATCGTTCGTTATCACACAGTTCAAAGAGCCGGGTCCAGCAAAAACTAAAGCGACCTCAAACGGCTGAAAGCTCATAAAAAGCGCTGTGACATCCAAATTAAGACTCTTTGATTTATTAGCTCTTGCTAAGCATCAATTTTTAAGGGATGTGAAAGAACAAGTATACTAGCGAAGCACTCATTGCTCGCGTTCGCCCGGCAAAATAAATTTCACGCTGAAGGCAATCGCTTGAAACATAACGCGTCTGTGGTGCAAGGACAAAAAGTCTAATTTGGGAAATAGTTGCTTGGCAGGAAGCGTACACACACGAACGCGACATCCTTGCATTCGGCTTTAGTTGCGGAAACTGAACGAGTGGAAATATTTGCTCGTCAGCTCCCCAAATCCGGCAGTGTAGCTCGTGAGCGAATGCCAATGGAACGACATTCTGCGCTACAGGAAGTAGCTATGCGGTTTTATAGTTTCACAAGTGTGCATTAGGTTTTAAGGAGTCGTATAGGTGGTGCGGTATATCCTCCGATCCCTAATGTATCAGACTCGACTCTTAGCTCTTAGTAGCGCACAGTGTTTATATATATATCTACGGCGAAATGGCAAGAAATTTAATTAAAATCTTCCCTCTATTCGGTGTTAATTTATTTACAGCCAACACTTAACTGGCATTCACTTTTACGGAACATTTCGACCACTTTTTTGTCACTTAGATGGCGCCATTATGCGGTTTAACTTTGTCGAGCTTGATCCTTTTTTGCCGTCATCGCCTTCTTAAATATTTATTGATATTAGCAAAGTATTGAGATGAGCGTTAGTTTCTTATTCGCAGTCAACTTCGCAATAAAGTCGGAATGTTATAAATTTAAGTTGCATTCCCTCGATGAAATTTGACAGAAAATTCTGTTTGCACTAGGGTTTGTAACGCTAAGAAATAAGGCGCACAAGAAATCTCCAAGAGTACAAAAAAATTAATTGTCGCTCAAATATTCAAATCTAAGCAGCTGTCTGTATTCACGCTTTGAAAAAGAATCTCTGTGCACGTGAGTGAGCCAAATCTTCCCACTCTTCCCATCACCTGCTTCAATCAAATTTAAGGAAAATGAAAGAAATTTTGTTTTGTTCGGAACATTTGAAGGAATCCGTTAGAAATTTGGTAGATCCATTCGAATGCCCCTTTAACCACCTCCTATATAAATTCCATAATTTTAGGAAACTATACAAACGAACAACTACAACTGCAACTACAACACCATAGAAAAATGATATTCATTCAGAATTTAATTGTATAATATTTGCAATAAATTTTAAATAAGAAAGTTTTAAAATTCCGCCAACTCATCACACTCCCATACAAATCTGAAAACAAAAAATCGTCTTCCCGCATTGAAAAAGAATCTCTATGGTCGTGAATGAGCCGAATCTTCCCACTCCTTCCATCACCCACCTCAAATAAATTTTAGGAAATTGAAGGAAATTTCATTTTGTTCGGAACATTCGAAGAAATTTTCTTGGAAATATAGTAGATTCATTCGAACACCCCTTTAACCACCTCCTATATAAATTCCATAATTTTAGGAAACTATACAAACGAACAGCTACAACTGCAACTACAACACCATAGAAAAATGATATTCATTCAGAATTTAATTGTATAATATTTGCAATAAATTTTGAATAAGAAAGTTTTAAAATTCCGCCAACTCATCACACTCCCATACAAATCTGAAAACAAAAAATCGTCTTCCCGCATTGAAAAAGAATCTCTATGGTCGTGAATGAGCCAAATCTTCCCACTCCTTCCATCACCCACCTCAATTAAGTTTTAGGAAATTGAAGGAAATTTCATTTTGTTCGGAACATTCGAAGAAATTTTCTTGTAAATTTGGTAAATTCATTCGAAAACCCTTTTAACCACCACCCATATAAAGTCCATAATCTTAGGAAACTATACAATCGAACAACTACAACTGCAACTACAGCACCATAGAAAAATGAAATTCACTCAGAATTTAATTGTATAATATTTACAATAAATTTTGAATAAGAAAGTCTTAACCATCCGCTAACTCCTTCCACCACCTCCCATACAAACCCGCAAAAAAAATTGAATTTCGATCATACTTCTTTCGCATACTTTGAATTTTTTCACAAAAATTTGCGTATATCATCTCAATAGTATGAAATCACTGAAAATTCACATACCCATCACCACCTCCCACACACACTCTGTAAGCCTTACACAAGTTTTCTTGTGATTATAATTGTAGCCTTTTGAAAATTAACTTCCTCGCATCTCCTCCACTACCTCCTACGCAAATGCACACTATTGAATATTTTGCAGACATATTTTCCAGTTGATTAGAATCCTTCCCAATTAATCTATTTATATTGCTGGATGTAACCTGGTATGCAACGTGTTGAAATATAATGCGAAGGTCGTGAGTTTTAATTCCGATCGACGCAGAATTGCCACCCCAATATGCGAAAATAAAAATGTTGACAATTGTGGAGGATGTGCAAATGGCTAGTAACATTTCCATAACAACAAATTAATGTTAAGGAGCCTGACGATCAGGACGACAAGTCAACAATTGAACGTATCTAGTCCTAATACTAGCTGCCTCTTTAAAATTATTCAAAATTATTTAATTGTTTCCGTGAATCAAAACTCCAGGAAAAGCCACAAACTGAACAGGACCAACTCTTCTACCGAAGGATTGAAATGAAAGCCACACAAATCAATCAATAAATTTACTGGATAATGCTGTAAATATGTTTCGCGCTTACCCAACTACTTTTTGTGTTTAGCCGAAGAACTCCATTTCAGGCAACAGGCTATGCAGCATCTGCTTCTGTGTGACATCACACGAATTAAAATACAATATTGGATTTTCAATTTCATCGAGTTGACAGTTCAAATTTATTTTCCTATGATAATATCAAAGTGTCAATAAACTCTGCTATTGACACATGTCCTGGTCTCAATCACATCGTTTCACTCTCTTATGTTTTCGATAAATAGGTCATCAAAAACAATTTACTCTGTTGTTTCGTCGATCAGATATTGCTTCGCGAATTTAGAGATTCGATACGAAAGTGCAGGTTTTACTGGTTGACTGGTGCTATCGCTGAAAATTGAACCATTTCTGACGAGTGTGTTATTTGCTGTTCGTGCAACCTAAACGCGCCTTGAAACAACAGCTCCAGTTCCTTTAGTAACATTGCCAATCATTCAATGCTCCCTACCTAGCACATAGCTATACACCGGACTAGTGACCATTCAGCCCCACATCGTCCACCCTGACGCTTTAGAAAAAAAGGACACGGGTCACATCGCTCTTCACGCGACATAATTGAAGTTCACACGGTCCGAATAGAACCTCTAATGCATGTGTTGCTTTCAATTTTAGATTTATTGACTGATGGGTATTCTGTTCCGTCGTTCTGAAAAAGGACATGTGTGCGACGTGTCCAGGAATATTGAAAGTTCTGTCAAATGAAAGCACTGATGGACGTTATGTATCCCGTATTCGTTTGCAAGGCGTGCGAACGAAAACGAAAACGAGGCCATGAAAGCTTGAACACTCTAATTTTCGCACTGTAAATAGATCTGAAAATGGTTTCGATTTGGACCGATGTAATTGAGAAGATTGTAATGGGCACCTACATAAATTTACCTTTGAAACTGGATATTTTGAATGAATGGAAAGAAAGCTCTCAGGAAACGTTGCTGTTCTCTATTTTACGTTACGTGACCAATAAAGTATGTTTTGATCCATTCAGGATGCATTAGTAGGGTGACAGTATTCGTATTATAAGGAGCAATTTACTTATCAGAAATTTAAAGTTTCGAAAATTACCTAATGGGTTTACTTTGTAAAATCGAGCGTGGCGTAGAACAGAAAACACGAAAGGAAAGTAAGAGGTATTCGAAGTATATTTAACGAGTTTAGCCTTGGTATTGCGTAACGCTAGACCTCGCTAAAATTTCAATTTATGCTTTTGAGGGCACTACTCTTGAAGTTCCACCATGTCGATCTACGCATCATTTAGCCAGCCTCGGTGAAACGAATGAGCTTCATCGGTTCAAGGGACCAGATATCATTCAACACGGCGAAGAAGTACTCTCTGAAAGTTTGTCTTCAAATTGGTCGGAGGTATGGGTAATTGCAGAGGAAATGCTTAATGGTATCATCCTCCTCACCGCAGCCCCTGCATATGTTATCGGTTGTTTCCTAAGAGGACAGTGGTCCATGACTATACCTACTAGTGTCCGGAGGGAGTTTCTGTTGAGTCTCAAAATTTTAATAGAGTTCCCTTTATCAAACCCCGCCTATAGAACAATGATGTTATAAGAGTCGCATTGGAACCATTTGAGATTTTTCCTTGCCCTCACTTTGTTGGCGTCAATTGTCTCAGTGACTCTCAAGGCAATTCCAAAATTGCCCGTTTCCTCAACGGTGGCAGAGTTAGATCCATATATTGCCAGCCTGTTCGCCATTTTGTTTCCAGGTTCCAACAGTGCGGGACTTGAGTGATCTCATCCTGCTACAGATTTCGTAAAGAGGATTCTCCAGGAAAGACAGCACATCCTCCCCGTTGCCTCAGGAGCAATAGGGTGGGAGATGGTACCTCAAAGATCGCTCGTCTTTGTTCGTGCTGTATATATTTTCACTTCTTCCACAATGGATCTATAGCCCAAATCGGGCTTTGGCCTTCTGACATTCAGGTTCCTTGACATTTTATACTCTAGATGAAATCTGAGAGTATATTGTGTTTGCCTTACCGTTTGTAACGCTAAGAAATAATGCTCGCACAGAGCCGCCAAGGGTACAGAAATATTTGTTGTCGCTCAAAAACTTCGATTCCGAGTTGCTGTCTGTCCGTCTGTCCGTCTGTCCGTCTGTCCGTCTGTCCGTCTGTCTACAGCATAACTCTCGAACGCTTTGAGCTATCGTGCTGAAATTTGTTGTGTGTCATTTTTAGCAAAAAAGAAACTTTAAGTTCGTGAACGGGTCACATCCCCCCACCCCTTCTACCCCCTCCCATACAAATTTCACGAAATTTTGAAATATCCAGAAATTGATTTTTCTTTGAAACTATTCAAGCTATCAATTTGAAATTTGGGCCAAAGTATTATGATATAGATGTCATTAATATGACGGAATATTGATCCAATCCCGTCACTCGTTCTACCCCCTCCCATACAAATTTATAATTTTGAAAAATGCAGTTTTTCGATTTTCATTGAAACTAGCAAAGTTATAAAAACGAATTTTTGCCAGAATTAATTTTATTATAATTCCAATCAGAATTCAAAAAATTATCAACTTCACCTTACTCCTTCTACCCCCTCCCATACAAATTTTACGAAATTTTGAAATTTAAAATAAATTATGTTTCTTCGAAACCATTAAAGCTATCAACTTAATATTTTGCATAAAGTATAAAAATAGAAATATCAATAACGAGAAAAAAATGTGTATTGATCCGTACACTCCTTCTCCCCCCTCCCACACAAATGTATAATTTTTGTTAAGTGCATTTTATTGATTTCCATTCAAACTAGAAAAACTATAAACTTAAAATTTTGCCAGAATTTGTTATTTAATAATTGCAATAAATGCAAAAAAAAATTATCAGCTCCTCTTCACTCCTTCTACCCCCTCCCATACAAATGCATAATTTTGAAAAATGCAGTTTTTCGATTTTCATTAAAACTAGCAAAGTTATAAAAACGAATTTTTGCCAGAATTAATTTTATCACAATTGCAATCAGTATTGAAAAAATTATCAACTTTACCGTACTCCTTCTACCCCCTCCCATACAAATTTCACGAAATTTTGAAATTTAAATTAAATTATTTTCTTCGAAACTGTTAAAGCTATCAACTTGATATTTTGCATAAAGTATAAAAATAGAAATGTCAATAACGGGAAAAAAATGTGTTTTGATCCATACACTCCTTCTACCCCCTCCCATACAAATGTATAATTTTTGTTAAGTGCATTATATCGATTTCCATTAAAACTAGAAAAAGTATAAACTTAAAATTTTGCCAGAATTTGTTATTTAATAATTGCAATAAATTTTAAAAAAATTATCAGCTCCTCTTCACTCCTTCTACCCCCTCCCATACAAATATCTGTATTATAAATTCAAGAAAAGCATTTCTCCTTCGAATATATATTAGAACTATCGAATTTGAAATTGAATCAAAGCGTGGTGATAAGGATGATGATAAGAAGTTACAAAATCATCTTAAACGCTCCACTTCCTCTGCCACCTCCCATACAAATGCCTCAATTTCTGGAAAACTATGTCCAATTGAAAATAATGAAAGCTACAAACCTTAAATTCAGCACGAAATATTTTGCACACCACATTAGGTGTCATATCCAAAAATTACAAACCTTCCTCCTCTGCTTCTACCACCTCCCATACAAAAGTCACTATTAATTATTTAAAAGTATTGGAGGTGACATATTTTCCGGTACATTGAACTCTTTCTCATTTCATCTAGAGTATCATATGATTGGGCTTTACGCCCAATCATAATTCTTTTATGTTTTATACTCAAGATGAAATCTAAGAGTATTATAAGTTTACCACAAAGTTTGTAGCGCTAAGAAATAAGGGTCGGAGAAAAAAATGAATGATACAGAAGTTCATATAATCACTCAAAAATCTTAAAACCGGATGTCCGTCCGTCCGTCTGTCCGTCCGTCTGTCTGTCCGTCTGTCCGTCCGTGTCCTCTCTAGCTTGAGAACGCGTTGATCTAGAAAGTTCAAATTTTGTACCCGTCCTTTTTAACAAAAAAGTAAGGACAAGTTCGTGAACGGGCCAAATCGCTCCACCCCTTCTACCCCTCCCATACAAAATAACACAATTGTTCAATTTGACAATAAACGGATTTGCTTGAAAAGTATAAAAGCTATTGGTCTTAAATTTGAAACATATTACTTTTATAATGATATCAATTTATCATATAAAAATTATCCATGTCCTCTCCCTCCTTCCACCACCTCCCATACAAACTGTACTTTTTCATAAAATACTCTAAACCAATTTACTCAGTGCGTATAAAATTTAGCGAGCTGAAATTGTGCACTAAATATTTATATGGAATTATTAGTAAGACCAATAAAAAATAAACTGCCGCGAAACTTTATTATTTTTGGGACAAGTTGCGGATGCATGGGGGGGGGAGGTCGGTTTATAACAATTGTGGAACAAATTATTATTTTTTTTCTATGTATATCAAATAGATGTATTCAAATGCAAAATTTAAACTTTGAATCTTTCACCAGAGCCCAAAAAAATTACTCAAAACTTTGGACATTTCAACTCAAAATGTTTACCAAAATTAATAATTATTTAGTTCTACAATTGACAAATTTTCAATTTCATATCTATACTCAATTTTGAGATATAACGATTTGTAATTTTGAAAAGTGCGCCATTTGTGAAATGCTCCCCATTTCCCCTACTACTATTATTTCCACAGGTTATATTTTTTTCGTATTTCGTTAGTATAGGTTAATATACGTTTTAAGTTTCAATTACATAGCTTAAGAGATAGTTGAGATATTCATTTTTAAGTGTTTTTCTTTGAACCCCCCTAACTCTCCCCCTTGCAGTAATTAGCCTTTCTATAAGCTGATTCTGGTGAAACTGTATGCCACCTTAATGGTCCCAAAATATGAATTTTTTACGATAAGTAGTTTCGAAGATAAGATAAAGATAAGATAAATATTTATTCAATAGTACTACAAGATTATAAATTCTTATTTAAAAGTACAATAAATTACAGGATTTAGTTCATCGGAAAGGGATGAAAAAAAAAAATTACTTAAGTAACAAAATAATAATAAAAGAAAAAACTAACACTAAAATTAAAATAAAATAGTAGTATATAATATAAACAATAATGATAGGAAAAAAAAGAAAAAAGAAAATAGTGAGTATTAGAAACAAAAAGAAGAAAGACAAAAAAAAAAATGAAAATTTCAATACATTTGTCAATACAGCTTGTATGAATGCACTAGGGTCAACTGCACGCCGAAATTTTCAGGAAGTTATTCCAATGTCTGATTGCTTGAACGAAGTAAGAGCACTCATTTGCAGATTTGGAAAAACGCGGAACAAGAAGTTTAAGGTGTCTATTTGAGTTCAAGGCTACAATGAAGTCATCCAAATAAGAAGGCTCGCCTGTATGAAAAACACTAAACAAAAATATCAGAATTTTACGTTTCAAGTATACCGATAGCGAACAGCCGAGTATAGCAGCCATTTGAAATGTAATACGTGATCATGGCGTCGCATCAAAAAAAAAAAGCGTGTGCAATCATTAAAGGCAATGTCTAATTTACGTTGGCAAATAGAGTCGAGTTTAGAAAATATTAAACTGTCATACGTGAAGAAAGGAATTATTAGGGATTTCACAAGTCTGAGTTCGAAAGCTAGGGTATAGCCTAGTGGGTAGTGTGTTGGTTTTGTCATGCAAAGGTAGTGAGTTCAAATCCCGGTCGGCGCAATATATAATTCCGGCACATTCCCTGCTTGGATATACCTTGGTCGTAGAAAAAGGGTTGTGCGAAGGGCTAACAACCCTTCCACAATAAGTAATGAAAAATGTTAAGGAACCTGAATATCAGGAGGCCAAGGTCTGATTTGGGCTGTAGCGCCATTGTAGGAGAAACCTGAGTCGAATGCTAAGCGGCAAGATGCTAGCGAAAAGCCATAGCCAACGCAAACCACCGTACACTTTTCGTAAAATGGTAGATACATTATTTCAGCATGTCATTGAGAAGTTTAGCGTAATTCCTAAATTTTTAACTGCAGGACTAAAAACAAGACATGTACCATTCATTATAACAAAGGCAAATTTAATGATTCATGATTCATAATTCCTGGAAAATAGACGATACATTGTGACTTTTTCTCATTAAGTACTAATCTATTTTCGGTTGACCAACCAAAAACTCTTGCGATATCATCATTAATACGCGCAACTCAGTCATCAATAAGACCCACCGGTCTACTTAATTAAAGCTGAACATCGTCAGCATACATATGAATATTACAATCTTGCAGTACGCTTGGCAAATCATTGATGTAGAGGCTGAACAGTAATGGACCCAGTATATAGCCTTGTGGTACGCCCCGCAAGAGAGGTAACGAAGAAGAGACATCATGACCGACCCGCACTGCCTGCCAGCGGTCATTCAAGAAATTGTGCAAAAGTTTTATGGCGCTAGGGGTAGAATTAAAATTTGATGATAGTTTATCAAGGATTATATTATAGTCTACAAGGTCAAATGCTTTAGAAAAATCAAGTAGAGCAAGTATGTTACCAGATTCGAATCCATGGCGGCTCTTATGTTGGAAGTTACTTTAAGAAGCGCCGACTCACTACTATGTTGCGTCCGAAACCCAGATTGCCAGCGTGTCAATAAACTCTCCTTCTTTAAAAACTCCTGTATTTGAATGGACATAACACTCTCGAGAACTTTAGATACAAAATACTAATAGGCCGGAAATCAGTGACTGCATTAGGAGAATTCTTTTTCGCTATCGGCAGTACTGAGGCAACTTTTCATGCCATAGGAAAGGTACCCTTGAATAAACGTGTATTTAAAATATGCAGTATATGGTGGCAAATACTCAGGAGAAGAAATTTAATAAATTTTGGATGTAGAGTATCAGGACCAATGGCATTCGATTTTATGGAGTTAATATGTAGCTGAGAGCAGCTCAGGTAAGTCGATGCATCGAAAAGAAAAGGAGTTATTTGTTTTAGTATATATTTCATTTGAAGGCGCTGAGCTGGTCTGGAACGATATCTGGCAAGTATTAATGAAGTGCTTATTGAGTTCATCAGCCCCAAAATTACAGGTAGTCGGTTCCTTTCCACAAATATCAGCGTTCTTTACATTGGCCCAAATTCTATTGTAGGGTAATACAGGGTCAAACTTTTGACTATAATAAGAACGCTTAGCATTCCTTATAGCTGTTGTAGCAATATTTCTTGATTGAAGATTTATATAACTTTTTAGCATGATTCGTTTTTGAGCGGCGATATTGGCGTTAGAGATACTCTCTTTCGGCTATTAAGGATGATATTTGATGGGTAATCCAAGGACATGCTAAGTTGTTTTTTATTTTTACGTTTCGTAGTGGTACACACTTATCATGAAGGTAAGTCATAAGCATATTAAAGTGTCTCACCTGGTCATCGACATTCAACATATAAAAAACTTCGTTCCAAGATAATAAATTGAACTCATTTGTAAAATTTTCAAAATATAAGTCGTTATAGTTCCGATAACTGAAAGATTTAATCTGGGTACACTCATTAACACATATATCATAGCTCATAAAAAGTAAATCATGATCAGTGAAGCTAGGAGGGCTCGTTTGGTCGAAAAATAATACTCGGTTTTTGTACGACGTAAAAAACATGTCCAACAGAGAAGGATTGTTGTTTCAACGCTGAGAAATTCCATAGCTCCAGATTCGGATCTTGATACAACTCTTACATTAATGTTATGGTTTACATATATTGCCACCCCGCCACAATTTTGCTCCTTACGATCATTACGAAATAGCTTGGCAAGGAGACAGAAGCGCTAGGTACATGACTCTTTAAATGTGACTCGCTTACCAAAATGGCATGAAGATTTAAGTTTTGTATAACAGAATGAATATCACCAATTTTATTTTTGATGATTCTTGCATTCAGGTGACAGACGATTTTTTAATTGTATTTGCAGCCGAGAGACGATTGTTTTAATGCGGAAAGCGTCGAAGTATGGAGATAAACTGTGGCCAATCGCATGTGCTATCGACTTTACTACATTTGTACGGATTTCCCCTGGTGCTAGCGGAATACCTCTCACAACGGCATCCGAAAGCCGATGCAAGCGTTGTTGTTGCTCATGTTCAGTACTAATTGCCGAAATTTTTCCTTCAAGGTCAATGACTCGACGTTCAAGATCGGCATTATTCATCAGGATCGACTCGACTTTTTTATCAAATTTTGCAACCAAACGATCTTCTAAAGACGCTAGCATGGCTTGCAATTTTGTCATAAGGGAAACTTCCAGGTTGTCAATACGGCTAAAAAGGTGTTCCACATCGGTTGAAATGTTCGAATTCGATCCACTGCGTGAAACGGCCGGTGATGGTCTGTCTGCACTCGAACGCGTAATTAATTTATGATTATTAGGCATTATTATAAGCACTACACGTTTGATATATTTTTTTAAAAGTTTTATATAATTAAAATCGGTTGGAATGCTGGATATCACTTTTAAACTGCGAAAATTTTTGGCGGAGCTAGCGAAACACGTCTACTCACAACGAAACATTTAGAAGATATAATCATTTGAAAAAACAATTCGGCTGACAATTTATTTTTAGGGGCCCCCCTCCCCCCCTTTTCGGACACCAATGAATAAAAAAATTAAATAATTTTTGTAGTTTGTCCCACAACCCTCACTATATCTCTGCTGATTTTCAGCTTCCTATCTGCATTCCTGGTGGAAATATTAGGAAGTGTAGTTTCTGAATCTTCCCCTCCCTCGCCTCTCCCTTCCACCTAACACCTTGGCTTTCTTAGGCGTCATCATCATCATCATATGAAAAAAAATATTACGAAAAGCTATGAGGGGGTCATACCAAAAGAAATTTTTTCGACCATTTCTAAGTAATCAGTTATTATCAAACAATTAAAAGCTATGAAATTTTGTACACCTTTCAAGGAAACGAAAGAAAATTGCATCACAAATTTTACGATATTCTTATCTCCTCTACCCCCTCCCAAGAAACGCATGGTTTGATAAATAAAAATACACCGAATTTCATGGAAATACTTTCAAACTTCGTATGAAACTATAGATGCCGCATAGAGAATTTTGAACATGACTTAAGCAATTATTAACTACCACCGACCCCGTCTACCTCCCCACATACAAATCCAAACTTAGATAAATAAACGAATGAAATATTGATTCAATGTATAAGCGCTATTGATCGTAATCGCATTTAAGTGTTAAATGATTGACAAACCCACATTTAATTAGTCTTCCCTTTCAACCCTATCTGCATATTAATTTCCCACGCATCCTCAATTTGTCCCAAGAATAATAAAGTTGTTCCCAACATGTTGGCAGATGTATTAATTAGTTAATTGAAACTACATTTTGGTTTAGTTAAAGTTTTCACAGTGCATTTCGAATTGAAAGTTATTTCCGGATTTCACTTGTGACGTTTCGGTTTCTGCTGAGACCTTTATAAAACTGCAAGCAGTTTTGATTGCACTTTCTTATGCTGGAAATTGCGGTGACTGAGACACAGGGTGATACAAAATATTTTGAAAATTCTTTCTTGTAAGAGAATGACGAATTTTGGGAGACATTCTTGAATTTGTATCGCAAATGGCCTCCACAATGATGCCGCCCGATTTCAGTATGCCAAGTGCACGTGAGTAGGACTGGTTCTGAATTTGAGAAATGATTTTACGAAATGGCTGTATTAGTAATGAATTGATGGCAATTGGTCAATTTTTGCTCTACATCATTTTTCGATTTGATTGATCTGAAATTTGAAAATACTTTTGAACTGTAATCCAGCCGCATTTTATAATGAAATGGAATATGGTATATCCTAGTTCAAACATAACTTAATTACCTATCTGATAGTGAAAACTGTCTCAAAACTCGTTGTGTAGAATTTGGGTGATACTGCTACAAACAGACAAACAGTTTAACATTTTCTTTCAAAGACACAATATTCGATGTCAATAATTTTTTTAAAAAATATAGTTTTAGCTTACATTCGGTCTCGTTTTATAAAATAAACATTTGCACGTTTATTTTCATTTGAAACGAATGCTAGACGACTGAATGATCTGAATGCAATACTGTTTGCAGATGAAGGCACACTAGACAACTTATTTCGATTCGACTCTTCGCAGGGAAGACAAATTGGAGGAGCACGTCAGAGTAGAGTTAAATGCAACGAAAACGCAGTTCTTTTCAACACAATGTTCCTACGTCTTCGACTGCTAAAATACATATACTTGAATCATCATTAATGGCGCCACAGCCTAAGTTGGGACTTGCCCTCCTGTCTCCTATTTTCTTAGTCCCATGCCTTCTATGTTGAACATTTCAGATGCGATTTGCTGTCTTCGTCGATTGAATCCTTCCAGCGTTTTCTTGGTTTTCGGACTGGAATTTTTCCTTCTGTTTTTCCTTTTTAACACATTTGGGTATTCTTCTAGTCACCATTCGCGGTACGTGACCAGCTCCCTGTAGTGTTCAAAATATCCCTTAATAGCGTACAGATTTACTGGTGTAAAATTTGTCAGTGAAATTCATCACATCTACAGAGTTGCTCTTTATTTTCTGCGCAAGTTTAAGAAATAATGAGACCGTACCGGCTTTAATAAATACTCTCGAGTATCGTCGAAATGACGGACAACTATGTTTTCCTTGATAAATGCAATCAGGAGCTAAAAGTCTTAATGCCTCCTCATTTAACTGCCCTCCGGCCTGAAAGTTCATCATCCTTTGGAATGCTGTGGCACGCATTACCAGTCAATCTCTTTCCTCTCCCTTGCGTGTTTTCCTACCAACATCTCATCTTTACGACTGTGCATTAAAGGGTGATCCCTAAATTATTTCCATATCGTATAAATCAAACAAATTTTTATACAAACTTCATCCCACTATGGGATGTATCATGGGAAGTAGCATGGAAAGTAGCATACAATCGTCACTATTAATGGGTGACATATTTTCTAGTATATTTAACTAAATCCATTTTCATTTCACTTAAAGAATCGCAGGATTGGGCTCTAAGACCAATTCTGACGAAATCCTTCGTACCCCGAGCAGACTTCACTATTTAATTAGACAACTGAAATCAGAAGACCGCACTCTTAACTCCTCATTCGTACGATGATGTCTCATTTACATAATCCGAACCTGAAATATACCCATCATCTATCTGCTTGGAATTCATTACCTCATTTTCCAGACATTAACTTCCAAAGTAAACATTTTTCGACACTTTACAGATTACGAAATTAACATCCGAACGCCATCAAAATACGTCAAGGATTCAACCGATTTTCACGTAACGCAAGGCTCGCGATTCGTACTGAAAACACTTTATCCTGACTCCGTCCCACCCCCGCGTATTCCATCATTAGGTGCATCTATATTTTAAGTCTACGGTCATAATCGCGACTTCACCCCGCTAATGCCCTGCAGCCCCAACCCACAACAACAACAGATTAAAACGTCCGATAAGAAGTACATTAGCGGTGGGACTGATTGGGATCTTAATAACGTTATTACGACGTGATGTAGCAGTAATGGGCTGCACGTAGCAAAATTTTAAGTGAAAATTAACACAAGGAAAAACGGAAGGATGTTCTTGCTTATTCTTCGCAGCGAGGCCATCGTGTGTGTGCAGAGTTCGGGCAATCTGCTCTTCGCCAGTAGTTATCACTCCCGGGC
This sequence comes from Chorisops tibialis, assembly GCA_963669355.1. Classification (NCBI taxonomy): domain Eukaryota; kingdom Metazoa; phylum Arthropoda; class Insecta; order Diptera; family Stratiomyidae; genus Chorisops; species Chorisops tibialis. The sequence continues at coordinate 12,891,776 of OY770264.1, read as the reverse complement.
TGACTCTCACAATTTATAAAATATGAAGAGCAGGACGAAGTCCATTCGTCAGAATAAAAATAGAGTCTGGTCCAGGCATATTTTTCCTAGGCAAAAATTCATCAAAAGGCTCCGCCAAGATTGCCACCGCTTCTACCAATTGGACGGCCAAGGCCGGCAGCGAGGACGACAAGGAGCCATTTTTACTTCAATTTGTTCCGATTATTGTTCTTCTTGTGGATGTTAGTGGTGCGATAGTGTGCTCCGAAGAAGTTTATTGTTTGTTCTACTCCTTCGCCGTTCTGTTCTGTCCGCAGCAAAATAGGAAGGACTCGAAAAAATTCGTATAAGAGAATGCGTCTTAAATTTGATCCGAGGATTGTTCGGTCGTTTTCCGAGCTCCGCTAACAAATTTATGGATAAACGGGAACATGGAACCTTTTTTATGGCCGAAGATTTTTCATTTTGATAGACCTACACGCTACACCACCATCGAGACCATGTTTTCGGGATTCGGCTCGAAAATGAGGTCCTACATAAACAGTTTGGTTTTTTCCGGACGAGTGTGTGTGTGTATGCGTCGGAAAAGGAAAAGAAAATTGAACGCCAAAATAAATTCACTGGAAACTAGCTCTTGATGACTTAATTCCATTCGGTCGGAATTCCTAGTGTGATTAATGGCGGAAAGTTATCCCTTTTCGGAGAGTGAACTGAATGTTGTGCTGGTTGGATGGCCTGGCTTTTGTTCGAGCGGAATGGATTAATAAGGACATTTGTTTTGTTTGATGTGGAAATGTATCTTTTGACTTTACGGGTAGCGAAAGAGACTAAATTCTTTTTTCGTAATAAAATTTATGTAATGTTTTTTTTTTTTAAATTGTGCCTTTGTATGGGGGGTGGTCAAAGGGATGAGTGCAACAAAATAATCGTAGTTAATTTTGTTCACATAATTCAACCTGGATCATGTGTTTTTTACCCGTGAACTTAAAACCTAACTAGAGAACGAACCCCTAGCAGAAACAGCACTCTGTACGTTGGTCCTGAGAGTGAGGCCAAAAATGGCGTGGTGATCGTTCTTACTCTGATAGCGAAAAACAGTCTCATCCGCTGGGAACCAATCTCGAATAGGATTATAGTCGTCGGACTCAGGACCAATGCCATTAAAGTCACCAACTAATACCGCAACACCAGGTGACAAAGAGGATGTTTGTAACCAACTGAGTGTCACCTTCGAGCGCGTTCCAAGAGGGTATTATCATCTCAGGAGATTTGAAAACCTAGGTTGGCTGTAACAACACTGAACTAGAACACGTCATAGAGAAGCATGGTGACCCTTGGGTCACGAATTATAAGAGGAGAGACACTTTTTCCACACAATAGTCTCCACAAAACATCTTGGGATTCCTCTGATGGAATTACTTAGAACCAGATCGACCATTTGGATATGAATCGCCGATGGAGAAGATGTGTCCTCGATGTGCGAGCGAAGCGTGGAACTGACGTAGGGAGCGATCACCACTTGATGGTTGCCTGCTTGAGATTCTGCACAACTGCAGAATTGTGACGTTTCTGACACTGGTGGGTGGAGCCTGACGATGATAATCCTATCCGAGATTGGCTGTTTCTCGCTATCGGTATGTAAGGACGACCGCCACGCGATTTTCGGCTTCACTCTCAAGACCAACGTTCAGAATAGTGTTTCCGCTCGGGGTTCGATCTTCTCCCGATCCTGTCCACCTGTCCTCGCTCAACCCCAAGATTTGGATGTTATAGTGCTCCATTTTGCGGTCGATCACTCATTGTCGATGCAAGGACCGAGTGACTCCAGCCCTTCCCCCGTCATTCAATGTTCGAACGTTCCAGAAGCCAATGATAGTCCATTTTCGAATGCCAAAAGTCATTACCGTAGAATCCGTCCGTATCCGAGGCACTGTATCCATTTCTCGTATAAAATAGGTTTTGAAATCACCCATGATCCAGTGAATGTCCATTTACCATTTTCAGGGCAAGCAGGACTGGCAGTGGGTGAATTTTACTGCTCGCACTCCACAGGGGGATGGTTAGCTCAGATCCGTGGAGTCGGTTTTCTCCAAAGATAGTTGCATGAATTGGTAAAAACCTCTTCCTAAGACTACCCCCCCTGCAAAGGGTCGTCTTGTACGGACCACACAAGTACCCAACGGATAATATTGTAGCAGTCCGCCTAAATGGGTTCGCTACTACATACATCTCATGTTTGTGGACTTCGAGAATGCTTTCGACAGTGTTAAGCGAGATTAGATATGGAATGCTTTGCATAGGAGAGGTATTCCATATAAGGTCATAGCTAAGATTAAAGAATCCTACAAATATTCAAGGTGTTGCGTCTTACATAGAGGGGAGCTGTCCGAGTGCTTTCCTGTGCGAACGGCTGTCAGACAAGGCTACATATTATCACCAGCCCTGTTCCTGGTGGTAATAAATTACATCTTGAAAGTTGTACTGGAAGGTGGAGAATATAAAGTGTGGACTATTTAATATCTTAAGTCACCTTGATTATGCTGATAACGTTTGTTTGCGTGCAAGTAACCATTCGGACTTAAAGTAAAAAATTCGCTCGTTGCATTCTAAATTGGCGGGACTGAAAATAAATGTGCGTCAAACCAACACATGGGTTCGAACGCACCGATTGTTCTTAACCGAAAGGATGTGGATGAGGTGTAAAATTTTTGTTATCTCGGAAGCATTGTCAGCATAGACGTCGGTGCCGAAAAGGATGTTGAGGCTCGTCTAAATAAAGCTCGTCTGGCCTTCAGTATCCTTTTCCCTTTCTGGAGGTTAAGATTGATCTCCCTTCGCACGAAGCTGCGAGTTTTTGACACATGCGTCAAATCTGTGTTGTTATATGATTGTACTACGTGGAAAGTGACCATGCGAATTACCAAGAAAATTTCGTAGCCCAATGCTTCCGACGCATTTCAGGAATATTCTGTTTAAAAGTGATCTCCATCGGCGAACTTTGGAGTACAACTCACCAGACTAAAATAGGTATTGAGATTCAACGGCGAAAGTGGCAGTGGATCGGTCATACTTTGAGGAAACCAGAGCAAAATATCGCAAAACAGGCTCTGGATTATAACCCTCAAGGAAGACGTCGGTTTGGTCGACCATGTAGCACATGGAAGCGAGCAGTTGAACACGAGGCCGGAAGAATAAACAAGTCCTGGCAACAGCTAAAGGCCGATGCTATATTGGGCCTTAACAGGAATTTGATTGAATTCAACTTTTGGCCAATTCTCAAAACGATAGCTTTGGTAGTTTCAAAGAAATTTAAGTTGCTTAATTTTGAAATTTTGCGAAATTTGTTTGGGAGAAGGAAGGGAAGAATATTGCTCATTAACGAGCCCAATTTATATGTTTAGATTAAAATGACTTCTGTTCGATAGCTCTAAGCATTCGAGATAAGCTGGTGGTAGCTCGAAGTCGAGGATTTTGGATGCCAACCAACTTTTCTGTATCCGTGATGGCATCGAATTTAGTGTGTGTAAAAATATTGAATAGCGCAAGGGATCGCTAGATCTTAAGTAAAAATAAAACAAGTCGCTTTTGAATTAAAAATAACCGCAAAACTTTATTTTTCGTTTTAGTTGATCACTTTACTACTTTTCTTGTTTACTTTAATGCCTAACCTTTCACCCTTTTCGCGCTCTATAACTTTTCCGACTTCGCATCTTTCGCTCCCGAACATCCACTCCAAATATTTTGCTTTTCAAAACTGGACTACTTCCGTCGCAACTTCACCACGCGGCGTCCTGATCTTCACTCTTTCGCTTCCCAATTCAGACTCACTTTCCCACGAATACTCGCCCATTTTTATACCCAGCACAATTGACGCGTTAGCTGACTGTCGACGCGTATTTGTTTTTGTTTTCATTCAAGGACAAAATTGCAGGTGTTCTTTCATCACTGCAGAGCCGCTACCGTCTGAATACCTAGAAAATTTGATGTGCGACAAAGTGTGGGAATGTAAATGATCGGGATTCGTGCCTGCGTCTATTTGTTATTGTTATCGACAAAGAAATCGCAGATGTTCCTTTAGTTTCTACAGAATTGTTGTTTTTGGTTGAAAACCTAAGACATGATCGGAATTTGCGGCCGCATATTTTGTGTTGTTGGTCACAGATGTTCTTTCTATTAGCACAGTGTTGTTGTTGGAGACCTTAAACATCCGTTGAGTTGAATAATGTTCGTACGCGTGAGCTCATTAGAAGTTTGCGAACATGCGATGAGCGAATAGAGCTAATATGTAACAATACCATCAATTGTTAGTCCTATTTAATTTTTTAGAATTACCGATGATATGTAGTTGAAAGTAACGAGGATTAACAAATTAAAATTCAAAAATGTTTTTGCTAAAAGTTGAAATTTATTAGAGAGAAATCTTCTGAGATCAGACCAAAGGTCATAATCTCTTTTTGAGCCGACAGAATATAAAAACCAGCAATTCCCTACAATTCGACTTAATACTTGTTGTAATTTCATATACATTTAGAACATTAACCACGAATTCAAGGAATCTACCATAAGGACTCCATTTGTTATTTTTATCGCAGTAATCAGAGCACAAACATAAGACGGCCATCTTCACGTTCAAATTTCTCTGCGGAGCAAGGCAACTGGTGACACCCGCTGTTATCCTGCGAGCTGTAAAAGCAAACACGAAACTGCGATAAATATGATGCGATTATCTGTCCGGCAATTTGCAAGAATTACTTGACTCAGAAATCCGATTTATTGGAGTAATTTTGAAATCTGTTTGTTCATGACGAACTGTAAGATTCCAATTCAATTTTTTTCCTGGAAGATGGTATGTAGATGACTCAAACTCCTCTGGCCCAAGCTACCAACCCACCCATCCTACCCATCCAGCCAGCTCTTGACTTCTATATCCTTGGCTGGCAATCCTCGAACGTTGGATATGAATGACGTGTGCATGAAATTAATCAAAAGTTGCTGAAAATTGGATAAGGTTTCTTGATGAAATTGTATGATTTGAATAATAATGGTTTCATCTTGTGTATGGATTGCTGGTCTAGTCAACAAGCTATCCCCAGCACGCTATCTCGCTCGTCTCTCCACGAGAGTTTAGATCTCATCAAAGGGTCCTTTTGCCGAAGCATGTAAAACTCTCGGCGTTATGAGGACGACGACGATGATCATTCTGATGGATGCGATGACGAAAATCGGGTGAAATTGTGTTGTGAGCTGCGACAGGCAAAGTGAACAGACAATTGTTTGACTGTCATGGAGAACAATGGCTACCAGGACAGATGGAACACATTGCTGTATTGACTAATGTTCATTGTACCTGAATGCCTCTGCCTACGAAGCCACAATGGAGTCAGAGTCGTGGAAGTCAAGGGAATCCTTGCAAAACCACTTAGTTTTGTTGAATATTATCTACTTCTATTATTAAGCTAGCAGGCATCACCGGGAATGATGATGCTATGATGGATTGCCAGAATGGAACCGCTTCATGGTGCCCTGATTTCGAAAAGATTTCATTAGCATTTCGTATTATTTCGTTTTGGGTGCGGTGAGTTTGTTCGCCTTTTGATGGCGATTGAGTTTTAGTTATGTGGAGAATAACTATCGTATAGTTTTTAGTTATTTGAGGGCAGGGAAGAAAAGTGAGTAATTAGCTGGTAGTTCCGAGGATGTGTAAGTGGGACAGGATCAATACGATTACAGCATATTCAGGAGTAGGAATTTTTTAGAATTCTTAAAGTATTTCTCATATTCTATTGTATGGTAAGCATACGTACATTATTTAATCGCTGCACTGTGTAGAAATTGATTTTTTTAAAGGAAAGATTTTCGGATTTTTCACTGCTACGCCTTATTATTTGTGACGTTTCGGCCACTGCTGAGACCTTTCTTATAAAGGTCTCAGCAGAAACCGAAGCCTCACAAATAATAAAGTGAAACGGTGTGAAATGAGGAAATCTTTCTTTTCAATTCGAAATGCACTTTGAAAACTTTCACCAAGCTATGACTTTGTTTTTTTTTTGCTTAAAGTTTAAGCCTTTGCCACGACTCTTACATCTACCACTTATCCTTAAAATGCATTCTCAAGCTTTATCAAGCATGTAACAAATCTTTTTTCAAGCGTTTCCGAGATATGACGTATTTTTCGGACTCGGAAACAGTTGCTATTGATTTGCTTAAGATTCAACAAACGAGATATATGAAAAGTTTTGATTCTCAGCATGATGATGGCGTTACTCTTTAAAAATACTCGTGTGATAAAATTTTTAAAATGTTCAAGGATACACTTGAAAAGTTCAGCAGTTTCTGACTATCAGTTGTTCTTTGATAACCCCTTGCCTCAGTCGATGTTAGTGATTCTGTAAAAAATGTAAGAAATCATTAACCGCACCCTCATTATATTCCATTGGACACAAATTTTCTACAGAATCATTTGATGTCGGGAAATTTGGGCGGCTGAATAAAAATCTGTTCGAAGCTGCGTGGTGAATGATGAGCGTTCGGGATGGTCAAAAACTGCAACAACCACCGATGGTATCGAAAAAAAAGAAGATAATGCTTGACTGTCGATTGTCTAGCACCATCTGGTGAATCAGGATTAGAGTGATATAATCTCTGTGTGGAAGTTTTGAAAAATGTGTTTCTTGTGAAGCGATATTTTCTGTTTCCTAGCCTCAAATTTTTGCTTGGCGGACATAAATTTTCATCAAATGAGGAAGTTATCACATTCGTAGATGTTGATTTTTCAAAACACAATTCCAACGACTATTTGGGTGGGTTAAAGCGCTGAGAGGATCGATGAGCAAAGTGTATAGGAGACAATGATGGAACATAAAATTGAATTTGCTAAAAAAAAGGAATACATATTCCAATGTTATGCTGGAAACTTTGCAGACTATCCTCGTACATAATTAGGAATGTTTGTTATTCATGAAAAAATCTGAGCGTGAATTTCAAATAGCTATGCTAAGGTCGTAATTGAACCGGAATTATTAGACGACAAATTAATTACAACAAATTGTTATCTAGCACGAAAAAAAAACATCCATCCCTATATTTGACCAACTTCACTCTTAATTTAGAAGATAAAAATCCAATTTCTGAAAATATTTCTTTTCGATGTTATCGTAATCTTGAAGAAATCAAAATAAAAAGTATTCCAACAAAAAAAATTAATAAACAAAAAATAAACATGAAACGATAAAACTTTTTGGACGAATCCTCCTTCCTGGATCACCACAAATAATGGAACACAAAGGTAAAAACCAAACGTCCGAAACCAAAACAACAAAAACCAACCGAAACTATTCACCCATAAAAGGACTCAACTATGCTGCCAGCTAGCTATCAGCAAAAAAAAAACGTCGAAGCAGAGCAAACAGGAAAAGGATTGCGTGCCAAAAAGGATTTAGCTCTGGTCGCGCCCTCAACTCACCTTAGCTTGGCTCCTGTTTATCATAAATCCTTACAAATTCCCAGGCCATATCTCTGTGGGGATATCAAGGTATCGATAGATGATATCTAGGCTCTGATTGATTTTTTGCTTTCTTCGATTCTTCTAGGAGTCACGAGCTGTGATTTACCGTCGATTCGGTGTTGTTGGTCGGATTTGTTTTTTTTTTTTCATTTTTTTTTTAAGGGAGAATATTCTGTGATTTGGAGCTTTTGGTTATTTTCGTTGGCTCGTTCGTTTGTTGGTTTGTTCAATAAACCTTAAGTTTGGGGCTGTATAAGTATTTCAGGACTTTCGGCGGCATTACTAGTCTGGACATAGATTTTTGTAGTATGGAATAGAAGGAAAAAAAAACTAGAGGTTGAGTTTTATTCTGTTTCCTGAATTTTAATGGAGATTAAAGTTGGAGTTTCGTATGTTTCCGGTTTAATGGAGTTTTATTTAAAATTAAAGGAGTATTGTACGGGTATCAAGAAATTATATGAATATGGGTTAGTAAAATTTTTAATAGCTTTAAGCTAGGGTGTAGCCTAGTAGCATGTTGGTCTACAATGCGAAGGTCGTGAAGTCGAATTCCGACCGACGCATAATTCCAGCACACTGCCTGCTTCGGTATACCTTGGTCACCTTAACTACGAAAATGAAAAATTCGAAGATAGAGGGTTGTGCGAATAATGAAAAATGTTAAGGAACCTGAAGGTAAGGAGGCCAAGGGCCGTTTTGTGCTGTAGTGCCATTGTAGAAAATTTTTAATAGTTGGGCATTATTATATTACAAATGAAATTTGGGAGTATTTTGTGTTTGCCTTTCCGTTTGTAACTTTAAGAAATAAAAATAAAGGGTACAGAAATAATTGTTGTTGTTGAAATATTGTAAACTTAACCTTCTTAACTTCAGTACGTCTCATTACTAAAACTTCATATTACATTTTTGATTAAAAGCCTTCTTCCTCTTCTGACAGTCGTCGAATAAACTCGTGCCTTTTAAAAATAGCTCTCGGTTTTTTTAACCTTAAAAATCAAATCCATCCTTCAGGTTATGGGACCAGGAATGGTTTTTGGTTTTAGATTAGTATTGTGAGGATTATATTATTAACTAGCGATCGTTCGCTACTTTGCCCGCATAAGAATCGCAAAATAAGCAATTTTTGAGAATGTAGTTAGTAATACATTATCCGGGATATATAAACTTATTAGTTTAATGGCCCTTTGAAGACAATGGTTTCTATTTTGTTGAAATCAGAACCATAAATTATTAAGAACGAAACCACGATGCTCGCATTTGTATGGGACAGGCTCAAATCAATCCCGTGATCTAAGACCATATTCGTAATGAAGAGCACTAAGGACATGTGAATAGTTATAGATTGTGTTAATTAAAAAAAAAAGCCCAAATAAAATAACATTAAGCTTAAAACTATAACAGGACTACGACTCTGCGTAATGCCCAATCATACGATACTACAGATGAAATTTTTGTGATGTTAAGAATTTTGTATGAGGAGTGGTAGAAGAGGTGATAGTACTGAACTAATTTCTTTCACATCATGCTAGAGTAGCTATAAAAATGTCTTGTACCAAATTTAAGCTACGAAAATTGAATAGGTACTGAGGTACTTAGTGCATTGGATTTAGTGAAATTGTGCAATTTGTATGGGAGGTGGTAGAAGGAGGGGAGTGTTTTTTGGTGATTTTTCGAGAAACAAAACTGATATATTCACACTTTTCAAGAAAATAGAATTTTTGAAAAATTGTGAAATTGTGTGACTTTGTATGGGAGGGGTAGCAGAAGTGAAGCTTTTGATTTTTGCCGATATTAATAATAATGCTAATTAAGGATTCTATACAAAATTTTAGCTCGATTAAAGCTATACGTTTTGAGAAAATTGGCTTAGAGTATTTCATGAAAAAGTGCAATTTGTATGGGAGGTGTTGGAAGGAGTGAGGGGTTTTTAGTGATGTTTTGAAAAACAACAACAATTATTATACAATTGATATATTTTAAATTTCAGATCTGTGACTTTCACACTTTCCAAGAAAATCGAATTTTTGTAAGGTCGTGGAATCGTGTCACATTGCACGGGAGGGGGTGGCAATAGTGAAGATAATGGGTTTCTTTTTCCCAATATTACTAATAATAATAATTAAGGAGTTGGTACAAAATTTTAGCTCGATAGAATTTATACGTACTGAGAAAATTGGTGTCAGATCTCTTATAATTTTAATAGCTGGATATTGGAAAGAGAAGTCTTTTCAGCTTCCGCCCATAGGTAGGAATTAAATTCAAAACGCCTAATAAATTGTTACTAATCCAGTAGTGGTGAATGAGTTGTCGCAGCGTTTCAGATAACTCAAACATTTAGATGCTTCCTTGGCGATGTTAAATAAATTTTCGTTCCAGGATAAGATATCTGTGATTTGAATACCTAACATCTTAACACTTGAAGAATTTGACAATGGCTGGTCTCCGAAGGTGATTGAGTCTAAGTTAGAGTCAGTTTTGTAGGACACACGTAGGACAGAACTAGGTTTTGGAAGTATTAATTTCAACTTGATTCTCGTAGCTGCAACTAATAATTTTAGCCAAGTTGTTATTCACTGATTGAACCATGGATATATGTATGAAGCTCTCTTAAGCTAGTACATCGGGCTAAGGCCGCAGTGTTGAAATGGTATAAAAAGTCAAATATGCTGCTATCTTTTTTTTCAATGGCACTACGGTCCTTGGCCTCCTAAACACCAGGTTCCTTCACATGGATTTCTTTTTTTTTTGGAAGAGTTGTTGAAACTTTGCACAACCCTCTATCTACGAATTTTTATTTTCATAGATTGAGGTAGCCTAGATATCATGGAAGCAGTGTGCGGCGAATTGGTCCTCGACTGGGATTTGAACCTCCAACCTTCGCATTGTATGCCAACGCGCTACTTACTAGGCTGCATCCAGGTTATGTGTAGTCATTTCTGAAGCTACATGTGTATATGATTGAAAATTGAAGGCAGCAAGTCATTAATAAATACTAGAAAAAGGGTGGGAGAAAGAACCGAGCCCTAAGGAACACCAGCGTTAATTTTATTTAAAGGAGAAACTATACCTTCCAATACGACACGTATTAAACAATTGGTTAAAAAACTTTCAATCCAGGAAATAATGAAGTCGCACGAACCAATAGCTGTAATTTTGGCTAAAAGTGTTGTGCCAAACTCTGCCAAAAGCCTTGAAAATATCAAGAGCCAGAATACAAGGTTTGCCAAACTGGTGATTGCTTTTACTCCATTGTTCTGTAAGTATGGTGGAAAATTCTCCTGTGGCACTTTTTTCCCGGAATCCATACTGTTTGTCGTCAATAATATTGAACCGAGTTAGGGCTCATTAGATCTCAAGTAAAAAAAGAACTAGTTCACATAAGTTTAACCACAAAACTTTATTTAATCACTTTCAGCTAAATCGCTTTACACTTTTTGCTCACAATATTTTGCCTCAGTCTTACAATCATCGCTCTGTTGAACTTAATGCTTTCCAATCTACGACTCGACTGCTAATCTCCACCGTCGATCACATGGCGTTTTCGTTTACTGAATTCTGCCTGTCGATCACAAGACAGGACTTACTCGCTTCCTGAAAATCTACCGTCGATCTCACGACGTATTCGCAACTGATCTCCGTTCTCAAGATCATACGACGTAGTCGGTTACTAAACTTAGCTTGTCGACTTAGGACTTACTCCTGCCTGTCGATTGCAGGACTTACTCGCGTTCTGTCGCTTACAGAGCTCCACCTGTCGATCACAGGACTTACTGTCTCACTGATCTCGCTTCCGAATTTTGACTTGCCTGTCTAAATAATAACTAACAGCTGACTGCTTCTTCACTAACGCTCACCTTTTTTATATAGTTCTTATCGATCGCTTCCATCCGAATCATTTCCTTGTTCTCCATTCGTTGTCAGCTGTTTCAATAAAACATTTTCTTGTCAGCCGCCGTTGCCAGTTGCTTCTATAAATCATTTCTTTGTCGTCCAAATCATTTCCGTGTCGGCCGATCGCTGTCGGCCGCTTCTATAAAACTCTGTCGATGAGAAACATGTGCGTGAAATTGTTCTTGCTTTCTAGCTAAAAACTTCCAAGTGATTTTAGTTCTGCTGAATTGTTGTTCGTTTAATATCTTGAACATTCGATGAGCGGCGTAGTGTGGGAATGTTCGCAATCAGAATTTGCGCGCGGGTGTAATTATTGTTGCTGCTTTCGACTGTAGTGGAAGATTGCGAACATGCGATGGGCGACGAGGGCTTACATGTAGCAATAAGATTGATTTTGAGATATTCCAAAACTCTATCGTAGATGATTATTTCCATGCCTTTCGACAGAAATGTGGTAATTGCTAATGAGCGATAATTAGCGATAGTAGTGCGACTAGCGAGATTTGTGCAAATAGCGAATTAGCAAAATTAAATCAAAAGAAAAAGTTTGTGTTGGGAAGTGTGCTTGACTTTATTTAAATTAGAATTCGGCGACTCAGAGCGACCTGCGATATTTTCCAGATTTTTCTGATGAAGATCAAAATGTGGAATTTTAAAATTTTCAATATTAATAAATCATATAATAGAATAAAAGAATGAAATTATGAAAACTTGCTGCTTCTTTTACCTCTCATATAAATATTACAATTAGATGCGATTTTTTTTACATTTGGGAGGGCGTCGTTGAAATAGGGCTGCCACAATAAAATAATAAAAATTGGATTTTGAATTAATTCACTTTATATTATTAAATCACGCAAATATATCTTTCGACTGTCTTCCACTATGCATAGATTTCTAGATGTTCATAATCTAACGATGTCTCTTGAAATTATATTGAAATTTTCAAACAGTTACACTTTCTCAGCTTGGATAAGACTAATACCCGTGCCACAATCGAAAAGGAGAATATTCACGTATTTAGCAGCATTATTTGATTGTATTCGTTTGGTGGATGTGTCTGTCCGTATCTCAGAAAAGTTTACAATGTTCTTTGAAGAGCAGCTTGCTATGATTCTAAATGTGGGTTACACTCTCTTATTTTTGTCAAGATATACCTTTGCTTGAACACTTTTCATCATTCATCATCCATTCTACCATTTCATTCCGTATCGCTTCTTTTGGAATTTGGTAAGTTTTTATAAAAATAAAAGAAAAAATTTTCAACAAACTAGAAAATTTCCAAAACTACACGATCACTAGTTTTAATTTTTTTAACCAATTACGACACTTGTCCAAGTGTTTCCAACAAGAATTTCAGAAGGGCCAGTACTTTAGCTTTCGAGTTACTTTTGTTTTCTGTTAAGACCCCCAATAGGAAGTCAAAAACAGTTCTCTTCAACAAGGTGCGACTCTGATCTTCCATTATCCTTAAAAAGTGCTCTTCTTCTTAAGCAAACCTCTTCGCAATCTTTTCAATCTTTCTACTCTTCCGGATGCTTTCCACATAAGTGGAAAGTTGCGAATGTTTAGCCAATTTCCAAGAAAGGAAGCAAAGCAAACCCCACCAACTACCGTCCGATAGCCTTTATTTCAATGCTCTCGAAAGTAATGGAAACTGCTGCTAATTGTAAAATCGTTCAATATCTCAAGACTCGAGTTTAACCAGCTGATCCATGATCATCAGAATGGGTTCCATTCTGGAAGGTCGACGGAAGATCTCTTGGTCTACTAAACAGAACGTTTTAACACATGCATACATAATCATGGAGATGGTCAAGTTCTTGCATTTAACATTGCAAAAGCTTTTGACAGAGTTTGGCATGATAATCTCATAGTTAAGCTAAGGGCCTCAGGTTTTAATGTTACCTTTGCTCAATGCTTTGAAAGTTTTTACTCTGAACGCACACTACTAGTACTAGACGGCGTTACTTCTTTCCCTTTTCCAATTGATTCCGGCGTCCCTCAACGCTCTGTTTTACCTCCAACTTTGTCTTTAATTTGCACCGATGACATTGTATCGTGTACTCTCAATCCAATGCATAGTTTTGCGGATGATAGTACTTTAGGTAATACCAATGAATTTAACTCTGCTGAGGAAGCCAATAAGCATTCCATTGCTTCCAATCGTAGTTATCCGTTCGCTGAACTCAGATGTCACCTTAATCAAAGAATGGCAAAGGAAAAATTGAGTAGAGTTCATCGCCTCCAAAATACAGGTCTATCATCTATCTCTCAAAGGTGATATTCCAGTGATATCTCACAATGTGGCCTTTGGTGATGCACAGCTTTGCACTTTGAAAAATTTCACATTTGTAGGCGTAACAATGAATTATCACCTAGATTGGGCGCAGTACATTTTTGATGTTGCCCTCGATACCTTCAAACGTCTAGGTGTTCTCCGTAAGTGCAAAAAATACTTCCCGCCGAATGATTTGGCAACCATCTATAAGGTGAATATTAGATGTTAAGAGTACGGTTTAAGCGTTCTTAAACGTTCTCTTCACGAAATTTAACAGTGCGACCGAAGATGGGGTTGAGAGAATATTTATGAGCATGTGAAGCAGCTCTAGTATTACGGGGTAAGGGCATACATGGGGGCAAGAGACTAGAGATTTCGTCCGAACAATCTCCATTGCACTAGCGATACAAAAGGATAAGGGAACTTGCAGTTCGTCTATGCTCGAATGAATCGAGCGAACAAGTGATGTCAAAATCTCCTATAATTTTAATAGTCCGTGACTGGATACTATCCAGGAAGGAGAGAGAAGTTTATGCAGCTCCCGCCCATAGGTGGAAATTAAATTCAAGACGTGGTCTAATATAGGCCTTATAAATCGTCAGTAACTCAGAAGCGGTGAAGGAGTTTTTACTCCGTTTTAGGTAACCCAAACTTGGCGATGTTAAATATACGATCGTTTCAAGACAAGTTATCTGTGATTTGGATACTTAACATCTTAAAACTTGAAGAGTTGGTTAATGGCTGATCTCCGAAAGTGATTGGGTCAAGGTTAGAGTCACGTTTGTGGGACACAAGACAAATTTCGACTTGACTCTTATTGCCCCAAATAAGAATTTTCGCCAGGTTGTCATTCAATAATTGAACCATGTAACTGTGTTGTTCTACTAAGCTATTACATCGGGTTAAGGACATAGTGTTGAAGCGATAGGAGAAGTCTAAAGTGCTGTCATCAACGAAGCTATGTATAGGATTGAAAGTTGAACATAGCAAGTCATTAATAAATATTACAAAAAGGGTGGGAGAAAGAACCGAGCCCTGAGGGACACCAGGGTTAATTTCATAAGAAGGGGAAACCACATCATCCAATACCACACGCATTGAACGATTGGCTTAAAACTTTTAATCTAGGAAATAAGAGAGTCGTCCAAACCAATAGTTTTAAGTTTGATTAAAGGAGCTCTATGCCATACTCTGTCAAAAGCCTGGAAAATATTGAGTGCGATAATACAAGATTCACCAAACTGGTGAATGCTCTTGTACCAACGTTCAGTGAGGGTGGTTAAAAGGTCTCCTGTAGAACGTTTTGTGAGGAATCCATACTGTTGTTAGAAAATCAGAGTGTCGTCCAAACCAATAGTTTTAAGTTTGTTTAAAAGAGCTCTATGCCATACTCTGTCAAAAGCCTAGGAAATAGAGTGCGATAATACAAGATTCACCAAACTGGAGAATGCTCTTGCTCCAACGTTTAGTGAGGGTAGTTAAAAGTTCTCCTGTGGAACATTTTTTGCAGAATCCTTACTGTTTGTCGTCAACAATATCATTCATGTTGAGACACTCTATTATTCTATTGTTGATGATTGTTTCCATGACCTTCGACAGAATTGAGGTTAATGCAATTGGGCGATAGTTAGGGAGATTGATGCGTTCTCCTTTTTTTGGGACTGGCTGAACATTTGCAAGCTTCCATGAAGGTGGGACAGTAGAGAACGATAAGGTAAAGTTTGCATGTCGAAGAATTTTGTTACCGCGGAAGTATTGTCAGCGTAGACAGCGGAGCCGAAAAAGATACTAGTGCTTGTATAAAATAATTTTCGTCAGGCCTTCGGTATTTTTTCTCCTTTCTGGAGGTTAAGAGAAATCTCTGTTCACACGAAGCTGCGAGTATCGGACGCATGCGTCAAATGTAATGTAAACAAGGTTATACTTTCCATAGAAAGTAACTACTAGGCTTAGCAAGAAACTGCAAACTTTCGTGAAGCAATTCCTCCAATATATTTTCGGGATATTCTGGCCATATGTGATTTCCAACGAGGAACTTTGGATTATAACTAGACAGACTAAAATATGCACTGAGACTCGAAGGCGGAAATGGTAGTGGGTCGTTCACATTTCGAAACCAGTTTAACTCTCTAATCGCCAAACAAGCTCTGGATTATAATCCACAAGGTAGACGTCTGGTTTATCAACCAGCACATAGAAGTGATCAGTTGAGTAGGAATAAACAATTTGGTGACAACTAAAGGCTAATGCAGTGGGCATCGCCAATTGGAAGAGAACTGCTTCTGTGCTATGCTTCCATCGGAGGTCTTAACAGGATATTGATTGATTTATTTATGTACCAAGTAATCGAGCCTGAGTAATCCTGAGTTTACTTAAAGATGGTTTCATAAAAGTGTGACCGTTCCACTTTCACTTTCGCTTTTAAATTGCAATCCCTAGCATATTCTGTTCAGTTGTACGTTGAAGATATTGATTCACATAAGTTTGCAATTTCTTAGTGTGCTTCTCGGTCACGTTTCATTTAGTAAAAGCATATAACAAGGCGAATTTGATGCATGCGTCTGCTTCTCGCAGCTTTGCTCGAAGGGATATCCACATCAACAAGCTTCCAAGGAAACTGAAATATTTCAGCTTTTCAATTTCTTGTTCGCTTAGAACAATCGGTGTGCTTGTACTCGAATCGGAGTGCTTTGCGTTACACCAATTTATTAAAAAAAATTTTTTGTTCATCAATCATACAATCCTGTGAAGCTTCATTAAAATAAAAAACAATAAAATTGTGAAAAATAAATTTTGTTAAGGAATAAAACTAAAAATTCGAGTTTTCAATATTTCGCTTTATTTAAAACCCTTTGCTTATTTTGGCTACACAATAGCAGCATTATATTTATATTCCAACTTACAACTAATCAACTTTTGCCTAAATCCTAAAAAATATTACATTATGCACGTACAGTAGGTATTTTATGTTATTTATAATATTTCTTTAATTTTATTTTCAATTTACAAAATTTACAAAGATGTTATTGGGAACATAAAATCGAAACATAAGATGAAATTAATTAGATGAATTATTTTATTATTTTCTTTTTACAGTAAATTATCGATCAACATAATCATTTTATATTTTTGGCAAATTGTTTTAAAATTTACGTTTGAAAAATGAAAAAGTTAGTAGATTTTTACTTGCCGATAATTATTAGAGTACAAAAATATAATTATGTAAAAAAATAAATTCAAATTTTTCTGTCTATATTCAGCTTACTCGTATAGTTAAAAAAAAAAGAAGAATACTGTAAATAAAAGTGAAGAAATAAAGTGATTATTTATTTCGTTTGCCACTAATAGAACTCTAGGTGTGGTATTGTTTAAATAATAGAATAGTATCATTTGAATTATGTTGATAATTGACTGTGTAAAGAAAGACTTGATTGATGACCAATAAGAAGCCGACTGGAAGTGTATTCGCATTTATGATTTATTTTTTTTTTCCGGTCTGTATTGGTGCAATGAAGTTCAAATAAAACTTAAATTTTTAAAAAGTATTTTATAAATTAAATTACGCTCAATCGAATATGCTGTCGAGTATTTTTGATTTGTTTTAAATGAAACTAATAAATCGGCATTGAGTAACTCATAGATTTATATAAATATTTTCTCCTTATTTATTCAATTATCATAATTTATTAATTCTCTATTTATTCTAATATTTATAAATACTGCATATGAACTATTTAGGAAATTTGGTTTCATTTTTTTTCTCTTATCATAATTTTTTTCATAAATAGCTACATATTCACTTTTATTTATATTTTAGGTATTTATATAATTTATTTTGTATGTATTTCATTCCGTTATTACTTATTGTCCACCCTTTATACTGGGTTTTTTTTTTTTTTTTTATTATTTATTTTCTTCTTGTTTTATTTTACCTATTTATCAGTTAGTTTAGCTTTTGCAGCTTTGTATTTTTTTTCGTATTAGACATTTTGCGCGGCCTATAGCATTAAATACAAAAACTAAAATCATTTTGTAAACATTTATAAAGCTTGTTTTTGTTTATAAGTTTTGGTTTCTAACACTCTACTAGCAACCCAAATCCCCGGATCTGATCTATTTATAAGTACATGTCAGTTTTTTTTAGTCAAATTATTTATATATAGAATTTATTTATTTAGTTATTTTTTGAATTATGCTGAGTTTTAACTAGTGCACTGAATGGAACACGGTATCGATTTCGGAAAGACCTCGCTCACGACCTCGCATCAGAATTCCCGTGTCCACGGGCCATTTGTTCGCTCGGTAGTATTTATCCTTGTACATCGATGGACAATTTTGATTCTATGAGTGTGGAAAAAATAAATATTTGTGTAATATTAAGTTATAACGAAGAACGTTTATTGAAGGAGCGACTCGCGACGAGTCTAAAAAATACTTAATGTTTCAACAAGAGCACAGTATTTAATTTTTTAATTTTACTTTTACTTCTATAATGGCAATAAAAGCCCAAATCGGGCCTTTACCTCACGACTTTCCCGTTCGTTACCATTTTTTTTTGTCATTGTGAAAGGGTTGTTAGCATTTCGCACAACCCTCTATCTACGAATTTTCATTTTCGTAGATTGAGTTAACTAAGGTATACCCAAGCAGTATGCTGGGATTATGCGTCGACCGGGTTTTGAACTCTAGACTTTCGCATTGTAGGCCAACACTCTACCCACTAGGCTACACCCTAGCAATTTTATAATATATGTGTATATATTTTTTTTCGAAATGGGCAGATACTCTTTTTGTATTGTAAATACTTTTTAATACTGAAGTGCGCAAGGGGTTGCTGGATTTCAGGTAAATATAAAACAATTTGCTTTTGAACTAAAATAACCGCAAAACCCTATTTTCGTTTTAGTTTATCACTTCGTCACTTTTCTTGTTCGCTTTATCGCCTAACTCTTCGCTCTAATCGCGCTCAATCACTTTTCCAATTTTGACTCTTTCACTCCCTGCCATCAACTCCCAGTCCTTCGCTTTCCAAAACTGAACTGCCTCCGTAGCGAACTCAGCACGAGACGACCTGATCTCAACTCTTTCGCTCCGCAATTCAGACTCATTCTTCCACGAATGCTCACCCTTTTTTTATATCCAGCACAACCGATAAGCGACATGCGAGTAGTGTGGGAATTCAAGCCCGCGTGTATTTGTTGGTGTTGTCGCCAATGTCGTGTTGTTGGAGACCTCGAACATTCATTAAGTAGCATAGTGTTCGCTCGCGTGCTGCGAGCCATCATGGAACAAATTAAGCTCTTTCATCGCTTTGGTGAATGTTTCGATTATACACATAATGGTGTCTACAATTCAACAATAACGTGTAGGAATCCAACTGTTGTTGTTGTAAGCTAGGGTATAGCCTAGTAGGTAGTGTGTTGGTCTTGTAATGCGAAGGTCGTGAGTTCAAATCCCGGTCGGCGCAATATATAATTTCGGCACATTGCCTGCTTGGATATACCTTGGTCACCTCAATCTAAGGAAATGAAAAATTCGTAGAAAGAGGGTTGTGCGAAGAGCAATAAGTAATAAAAAAATGTTAAGGAACCTGAATATCAGGAGACCAAGGTCCGATTTGGGCTGTAGCGCCATTGTAGAAGTAGAAGAATCCAATTATTCAGTTGAGTGCAACTTGTTGGCATATACTATCGCCGGCTTGAACAAGCGGGACTGACTGCGGCCTGATCAGCAGTTGTTCAATTGCCCGAAAGCACTGTTACTAAGAACTATAAATCATATTGCGACCCCAAAAGGTTAAAAACCAAACTACCGCCATTTCGCCTACAGCCAGGGCAGTATAATATGGAAAGCTGTGAATAACTTTTATCTTTACAAACTCGCAAGCGAAGAAATATAACTGCCGTCTCCAGTTCGAGAGTGAGAGCAGCCTAGTGAGCAACGTGTTGGTCTACAATGCGAAAGTCAGGAGTTCAAATACCGGTCGTCGATTAATTCCAGCACACTATTTGCGTGTCTATATCTTGGCCACTTCAATCAGGGAAAATTCGTAAATAGATGGTTGTGCGAATGGCTAACAACCATTTCATAATAACAAATAAGACTGTTAATGAACCGGAAGGTCAGAAGGCCAAGGGCTGATTTGGGCTGTAGTTCCATTGAAGAAGAAGCATTCTGGAATTATACGTCGATCGTCAATCTCATGTGACGCCGCAAATGTCACAGCTGGTTTACTGCTGCCATATATACTAGCTGGTGAAGCGCAACGATTATATAACAAAAAGAATACGATCAACCGATGCTTAACAGTGGAAGAGAAGAATTAAAAGCAATGGCTAAGTATCAATGCCTGGCAACTGTAATGAAATACCGTAAACAAAGACCGCTAGACGTATAGACTCATAAGAGACGTAGATAAGTGGGTCAGACGGGAGCATGGTGAAGTAGATTAGTACATGACATAATTTCTGTCAAGGCATGGCTGTTACAGAAGCTATTTGCATAAATATGGTCATGACTCCTCTGCGCCATATCCAAGCTGTACAAATGCAATAGAAAGTGCAGAGCATGTATTTTTTCACTGCCCAATCTACGAAATGGACAGAAGGAGAGTCGAGGACATCGTCTAAGAAAATATTAACACCGACAACATTGTCCCACATGTGCTGAGCACCAGCGAAATCTGGAACGCGGTGACTGAGATGTGCGTGACAGTTCTCATCGAGCTAAGAAGACTCAAAAGACTACCTAGGGAGTACCTACCTACCTACCTATCTGAGACAGTAACTAGAACAGTTGATAGTTAAATTAAATAGGCATTACATGTGACAATAAATTGACGTTTGAGCTTCTTGCTCCTCCCTCCTACGATAATCCCGGGTGGCAGTGGGTCAGCCGAGGGGTTTTCAGCGGGTTCAAGTCCCGCACTTCAAGGCTTTCGATACTAATCCCCGCATTAAAAAAAAGTTCTACCTATTTGCATTTAGAATGCAACGAGCGAAAATTTGATTCTAAGTCCAAACGGTTAGGTCCAAGTCCTATTGAAAATAACCTAACCCATTATTTTTGATACGTATGCCGCCCTTCTTCGGGATTTTCACACGCCTTCTTTCCATTCAACCAGGTAGCTTCCCTCATTTCACAATTCAGTAACGAGTGGGAGGAGTATATTTGCTGTTATTTCCGGGCCCGCTCTGAGGGGCTCAATTGAGAGTTCATCTATAACTGCGATTTTCTTTCCCGCCTTTCAACGAATGGCAGTATCTGTTTATTCCTGATCTGGGTAATTGTGAGGAATGCAGTTGCATGTCTGGCAAGTGTTCTCTTTCTGGAAAATCTTCTTCTGAAAGATGTTCAAAATATCAAAGAAGTACTCCATCCATCGCCGTAACTGGTGAACACTCACATTTAGGAGAGTTTCATTGGCATCTCTCTCCAGGGAATTGGCCGTGAAATTGCTACTTATCAACTACACGGTAGATCCGCCGTAGGGTTGAGAGACGACTGCCAATTGAGCTTTTTTTCTGATTGCCAACCTTGTCCGAACCTTGTCTTGCGACATCCAGGATTCCCACCGCTATGCATATATCCCACAGATTCTTCAGCACTTATTAGAAATGTGCTTCTGGTTGCCTCTCATTAGGAGTCCAGTGTACGCATTTCATATCCGCCCAATCTGTATGCCTTTTTATGTACAATGGTGGTATACACGTTTTTTTTTTGTTTGGGTCTTCTAGTTCACATCGGACAGTGTTGTGCACAATCTCAAGCAGACATCTTTCAAGTGGTGATCGCTCCCCACGTCAGCTTCCCACGTCGCTTGCACATCGAGGAAACATCTTCTCTATCAGCGATTTGGTTTTGAGCAATACTATCAGGGGAAAGGCAAGATGTTTTATAGTGACCCTTGAGTGTAAAAGGAATTCCTCCGATGTCCATTTGCCAAATACTAAAAAACTCCACGAATAATTCGCCTTTTTCGGGTCTCTTAATCCAAGGTGCTGACACGTCGACCCAAGGGTTAACATACTTCCACATGACATGTTCTAGTCTAGTATGTCAGATCCACCCTGATCGTTCATATCTATTTAGATGATGATAATATTACCCTTTGGAAAACGTTCGAAGGTGGCACTCAGTTGATCATAAAACGCCTCTTTGTGACCAGTTATTAGTTAGTGCTTAGCACTGTAACATTGTCACGTTTCTGACACTGGCTCTGAGCCTGACGACGATAATCCTATGCGGGATTGGTTCCCAGCTCATGAGACAGTTTCTCGTTCTCGGTGTGAGGACCGCCACGCCATGTTTGGCACTTAGGACTAACAAAGAGAATAGTGTTTCCGCTCGGTTCGTACTCTACTGGAGATTGTATTGGAAACCCCGTACCAGGTGGTATCGATCATGTCTCAATCAAATGAACGAATAAATAATGAAGATCTAAGCATCAAATGAAAAGTGTGGAAAGTGGTAGCTGACTGAAGGAGGCGAAAAGCAGGGGTTCGGTATAGGCGGGACGGCTGAGTAACTAACGAAAGGAGGTGAAAATGGAAGCAAAAACAAACAGTAAATGATGGATGCAGGCAATGGATGAATGATGTTGATGGTTGAGGTATGCGGAAAATAGTAGCAGACGGAAGGATGCAAAAAGCAGGAGTTCGATATAGCCGGGACGGCCTAGTAACTAACGAATGGAAGTGAAAATTGATTCTAAATTGTGGATAATTAGTCTGGCTGGAGGTTTATGAAAATCAGGAGTTCGGTATAGCCGAGACGGTTTAGTAGCAACTGGCGAAAGCTAATTGAAGCAACTAGACTTTGTATTATTGATAGAATCGAATTGGTAGTGCATCGGCAACAGCGTAAGAAAGTAGCAATGTAATGTTCGAGGTGACAACCCCCCATCCCCCCCATCTGCCGAGATACGTTGGTCGTCCTTACGACTAGCGTTAAGCTTGGCGGATGTAAATGTTAACGATTGCCGTTACATAACAATCCGTGTTGCTAAAAACAACGGTGAACTTGTGGCTAATGTCGGGCGTGCACGTAAAGCGTACAAGATATGGTCCATGTGGCCCTATAGGGCGTTTTAACCGGGCGTTATTTGATTGATTGAATTTTATGCAATCATTCAGATTTTATAATGCTCCAATGCACACCAAAGTTTCGAATGCCCCAATGCTCACGAAAATGTAACAACATTTGCACAGTATCCAAATATAAGATAATAATGTTCTCCATGTTTGCTAATAAAAAATTCCCGAAATCTATCATTCTATCAGTACCTTCTTCTACAATGGCACTACATCCGAAATCGAACCTTACCTCCTGCCCTTCAGGTTCCTTAACATTTTTTTTCATTATTTATTGTGGAAGGGTTGTTAGCCCTTCGCACAGCCATTTATCTATAATTTTTTCTTTTTTGTAAATTGAGGTATTTCCAAGTAGGAAGTGTGATAGAATTATATTTCGATTGGGATTTGAACTCACGACCTTCGCATTGTAGACCAACATTGTACCCACTAGGCTACATCAACGCTTCTTTCATTACCTCAGTAAAGTCAACCAGAATATGGAGAAATTATCCTATAAAAATCGACATTTCAAAAAAGCCACAGAATTTAAATCCTGCGCTCTTGTTGAAACTACTTTTACTTACCCAGAAGCACGTACGTATGTATCTACCCTTATTTCTTCATCAATTGAAATAATTCAAAACTAAATAACTCACCTTAGTATTTTTAAAGTCAATATTAGTTCTAATTGTCCTATGATGTAATTGTTGTAAGGGCCTAGCATTGTTACCGAGTGGAGCCTTCGGTGTTTGTTCAGATCCTTGCATAAGTCGCCTAAGTTGATAAAGCTGAAATGAATCGTTCGGCGTTTATAGTAAATGCTTTTAAAGTAATTCCCTAACCAATCCGGGTACTCACCTCTTGTTTTGTTATATAAATAGGTTTATTAATTATAATCCAAACAGTGCTCTCCCAACATCCGGGATGCGTTGTCGAGCCCTCATACGTCATATAGTGGTCTGTATTTGGCAGCAGAGATCTAAGTGAAATGTGCCTAATGGGTGTAGAAAATCCTGAAAATCACAATAAAAACAATAACGTAATATAAACAAATGACTATGATGAGAAATGTTATGCGATTAAGATAATTATGTTGATGACAATGAGATATACAGATAAGAAGAGAGAAAGAGAATAGAAAACAATATTGGGGACAATCATTAACCCTAATTTCACGAAAAAAAAAAAAATAAATCGGTCACATTAAACGTAGATATCTCTGCACCTCATTACCACCTGCCGGTCTATGGCACTTTTTCTTTCTCGGCACCCACGAATTTTATCTTGCCTTTTCCTGGCTACCAAATATTTAAAAATTAATGTGTCGACGGGAGAGATTATCATCTCCGAGATAGCTCTGATTCAGTATGAGAGATCCTTTCTAGAGAAATTTTTAATTTGCGGTTTAGCTTTTAACCTAAACACCGGTGAAAAATGGCAAAAAAAAAAAAATTAATCAAGATGTAGATAGGTTGTAAGGGTCTGCAAGTAACACATCTTTTGAGTTGAGTGATTAGATCTTGAAAGTTTAATTGGTGAAGATTATTTCATAAAAAAAAAACGTTTGCAAAGTCATTTTTAGAATAAATTAACCTGAAGTATTTAAAGAACCCTTGGAAATAGTTTTTCCTTATCATATTACAGTTACTAACAAAATTAATTCCACCAGATTTGAGCTTTATAATTTGGCAGTTACTGAGAAAAATGCTAAATTGCATTTTGATAGGCCATAGTCATAAGACTTACCTTTTAGTAATAATAGCATGTTTGTTCTTGTTAAAGATCACTTAGATGATGCCTCATTTTCGTGCGCTTAGCGTATACCTTTTAAGATAAAAGCGCAAGCAAAAAGCTCTCACTCCTCACTGACTGATATTTCGAACGAAATGCTTGTGCGCTATTGCTTCTCCGCTTTGGAGGACGGTTTCGCTTGCGCTTTTGTTGTAAAAGGCATGTGCTAAGCGCACGAAATGAAGCATAGCGCCTTTACAAAGCGACGAGCAGATACAATTAAATTCGCAATAAGTGTAACGGACTTTCGACTATTGACGGACAGATGGCGGAAGATCACAATAACATGTGGGGAATAAAACTCGCGTAGTTTAATCTAACACAATTTATTAAATATCAATGAAAATATAAACGTCTTAATTTTACACACGAATCATCTTTGCTCGATTCGGCTGCGACGAGTCGAGAACAACAGGACTGTCTTCTTGTTCTTACCTACTTCTCGCGGTACTGTCGTCGCTCTACTCGCCGCTTCCGTAGCTAGTGGCACTTACGCTAGATCGCTACAACTACACTTACATGTTTCTGCTTTAAAATCACAAAGTATTAACACAACTCTATTCAATTATGCTTCTTCTTCCACTCACCTTAATAATTATTTCCCATAATTTACCTCCCAATTATCCCTTGTTAAAACATTAATAACAATCTTGATGACATTACCCCCGGGTCTTAACAGTTTTTAATAAAAAAAAAATTAAAAAATAAAAATAGGCTAAATGTCCTATAAAAACTTTTCCAGCCGTTAATAATTTCGATTCGCTGCACCACGACCAACACACTTAATTTCCCGTCCAACAATAATACCAAAAAAAAAAAACAATACGGTAATAAGCAGGATGAAAAAAACAGCATAACATGGACAAAAAATACAGGACAAAACTTTTGCCATGTTTCCACCTGTTCCTGTTGCTGCCGATGTTATCGCTAATAAAGTTCCCATTCCCTCCCCCCATCATCCCGCTCAAACTACGAAAAAGTTTTCCACCTGAAACGGAGGTAAATTCGTAAAAATTCTTAAAAAAAAAAAAAAATCCTTAATCGGTGCAACATCGGGTTTAAATGGTTCCACAACATGTCCGCAGCGATATCCACAATGTTCCCCACTATTATACGAAAAGTTTTGCATTTAGCTTCGTGGCATGCAAGGTGAAACTAAAGCGAGGGTGAGGCGGTAAAGGAAAATTGTTATAAAGTCCTTTTACATTCTTCGTATCCTTCTTGATTTTGAGCAAGTAGGTACATTGGTAGTTTTACTTAAATGTTTGGATGTTGTTGTTTTTTATGAACTTTGCCTATCTTAACAACAATGTTTATTTATTTTTTTTTCAAGTAGAAGATTTCCTTGTTCGTATGAAACGTTTCTTTATTATATTTCCAGCTTTTCATAGGTTCCTTATATTGCAACGGGGGTGTGGAAAATGTGAGAAGTAACTGTGTCGGAGCGAAAACTGCCGACAGTTCAGAGTGGTAGTGAATTGCACTGATTAAAATTGTGCTGTTTTTTTTTGTGGAAGAAAAATGAAAGTTAAAAGGAAGCAGCCGGGTTTGATTACAGTTTATCGGGAAAGATGAAAACTGAGTAAATTAACACGCTAGGAATAGTTTAAGTAAACTCTTCCTAAAATTTTTCAGGTGAGATTTTTATTGCAATCTTGCATGTTTTTGAAGGTAATTTTTTCAACGGGAATTATTGTTTATAATTCTGGTGTAATGGTGTTTTAAGCACAAAAGTATATGAAATTAATTTTCTTTAGCTTGTCGGGTAATGAAGATAATTTGTTAAATCTATACATATAAATATAATTGTAGTGTCTGTCCGTTATTTCCTTATAAGTGGCTATAAGCTAGTTTTCTGCTTTATTTTAAGCATAAAAACATGTTTTGGAAATTGTTATCGTCTGTGTGTCTGTCTGTCCGGCCATCTTTCACGCACAAACGGCTGAACCGGTTGTAATGAAACTTGCACATTTTGCTAGGTATGCTCCGAGATGTAATCTGCTTTTAGTTTTATTTTATTCCCCTCACGCCTTCTACCCCCTCCAATACAAAGTATCTCATTTTTAAAAATATGTAATAATCAAATTTTTTTGGAAACTATAAGAGCTATTAATTTGAAATTTATTTATATATTTATATTTATTTCTATTATAAATGCAATCTTTTAGTATGCAAATAGTTTGAATTCCCTTACTCCTTCCACCACCTCCCTTACAAACTATACTTTTTCATGGAATACTCTAAACCAATTTTCTTAATACGTATAACTTTCATCGAGCTAAAATTTCGTATCAAATCCTTAACTATCCACTTTTTCTACCGTCTCCCGTACAATGTGACACAATTCTACAACTTTTCAAAAAATCGATTTTCTTGAAAAGTGTGAACGTCACTGATCTAAAATTTAAAAAATATCTATTTCATTATGATTATATCTGTTTCCCAAAAAATCACAAGAAAAAAGAAGTTGGAAAAAAGCTATTTGGGATTTTAAAATTGTTCGTGCAACGGATGTGTTTGAGCAAGAGGTTTAGGTTTGGAAAGGCTTATTATTTAACAGCTGGTCGCTTGATATTTTCCAAATGTTCACATTTGTCATCTATAAATGCGGGAAATTTACCATGGAATGCTACACAGTCGTTGAATTTTACTACGAAAATTCGCGTCCAATCGCAGTTTGTGTGCCTTTTGAGACGTGTGTACGCAAAAATTTCAAGAGACTGGCTCAGTGCAAGATGTAAAGATACCGAAATGACTTTGCCCGGGCGTCCGACCGAAAATATCGCCGCATTGGGGGACAGTGTCCAAAACGACCCAAACATCTCCATTCGTCACTGTGCTCGAGAATTCGACTTCTCCACGTCGACACTACAGGGAATATTGGCAAAAGATTTGGCTCAGCATACATACAAGGTCCAATTGACTCAAGAACTGCAACGGGTAGACCACCACCACAGTGCGTACGTTCTCTGATTGGGTCTTGGAAACAAATCCTCCACCTTTTATTGATACACCCCATATTTATTAAACTGTTTCAAAAGGAAGGGAAAGTAGAGTGCGAAGTGCTATCTTACTTGGTAAAACGACGAATGGCAAGAAGGAGGCGAAAGGCAGTTAGACTTAAGACGGAATAACGATAATGTGTATCCAAAAAAAAGTGCAACAATCCTAATTCAGGAACCATGGATCCACCATGGCTAGGGTGTAGCCTAGTGCCTAGCGTGTTGGTCTTGTAATGCGAAGGTCGTGAGTTCAAATCCCGGTAGACGCAATATTTAATTCCAGCACATTGCCTACTTGGATATACCTTGGTCACTTCAATCTACGAAAATGAAAAATTCGTAGAAAGAGGGTTGTGCGAAGGGCTAACAAACCTTCCACAATAAGTAATGAAAAATGTTAAGGAACCTGAATGTCAGGAGGCCAAGGTCCGATTAGGGTTGTAGCGCCATTGTATAAGAAGTAGAAGTAGAAGGATCCACCATGGGACCCAAAACGAAAGCACATACAATCAGTCAATGTCATGAATAACTCGTATATTTAATAAAAAAGATACAAAAATAGTAATTACTTGCACAAGCTGATCTGATTATAGCCTAGTATACAGGGTGTTTGGTACTCCGTACATAACCTTGTAAGGGGTTATTCCTGGATATATTTCGAGCAAAAAATTGTTCTACGGAGATGGCCAATTTTCAATATCCACGGAGATACAGGGTGATCAAGAAAAGTCCTTCGGACCTGTACCCTCACTCACTCAAAACGCTATATCTTGAAAACTAATAATTGCATTTCAAAGTGTTATAGCTTGTTTTTTAGGGAATCAAATTATCTTTCATTTAGTGTAATAGTCCGTATTGTACCTGTACCCAATCCTGAGGTATTTCCTTCAGACCACAAATTTTTGATACTTTGACCCTCAAAATTCTGTGATTAATGTAGTTTTTCTCAAGAAAACGCATTATAAAAATGTCATTTTAATGTTGTTTTTTTATGTGCCATATTATTGCCTACAAAAGATGCACACATACTTATGACTTTTCCCGTTTTCCAGGTAATAAGCGAAAATACATATGGCTTAAAAATAAAATATGCCATAAACCAACCCTCGTTCTAAAAAAACTACCTGAAATGTTGTTAAACTGAAATATTCTTTGTGTCCTTTAATTACTATTTAAATTATCAATGAATGTCCTTTAGGTAGTATTAAAATTATCGAGAAAATGAATTAAATTAAAATGAGTTTCAACACAACTAGGTGCAGCACTTTGCCCTTTTTAATGGGTTACCTAACAAAATGAAAAGCCTATAAAAGCAAACCATACTTCATATTTTTATCAGTTTTAGTTAAATTTGTAAAAGAACAAGGTGTCACTAAAATTTAGAAAAGAATTTCGAAATGCTTGAGCTCACGAACGAAGAATATGCAGACATAATTTTCCTCTATGGAGAGTGTCAGGGAAATGAGCAAGCGGCGCGATCTTTGTATCATCACAGATTTCCCAATCGTCGAATACCTTACCCGAGAGTATTCCAAGACGTTTATAAAAGGATTAGGGAAACAGGCAGTGTTAGGACAAGCAGAGTGAATGCAAATCCTGCGCCGGTAATCGCTGTTTCAATTGATCAACGAATCCTAGCTGCAGTTCAAAATGATCCATCAACTAGTATACGACGCTTGGCATTGCGGTTTAACGTCTCTACGTGGAAAGTTTGGAGTGTCCTGAAAGCAGAACGTTTGCATCCCTACCACCACACACCAGTGCAGGAGCTGTTACCCATTGATTTACCCAAAAGGATGGAGTTTTGCAATTGGCTCCTTGAACGACAAATAAGTGACGAGAATTTTATCAGCAACATTCTTTGGATGGATGAGTCCCAATTCACCAGGGACGGTATCATAAACCTCCACAACTTACACACATGGGCTGAGAGCAATCCACATACAAGAAGAGAGGCATCATTTCAGCACAGATTCAGTGTCAATTTATGGGCAGGTGTGATTGGCAACGATTTTATTGGTCCTATTAGGCTTCCGCCTACCTTAAATAGTTCCAATTACTTGCATTTTTTGACAAATGATCTACAGGAGTTATTGGATGATATGCCACTGCAACGATTGCCTTCCATGTTTTACCAACACGATGGTGCTCCAGCTCATTACGGCCGACAGATCAGAGATTGGTTAAATTCCAATTATAGCAATCGCTGGATCGGTAGAAATGGACCGATACACTGGCCTGCAAGATCCCCTGATTTAACTATTAGGGATTTCTTTGTATGGGGACGGATGAAGGACCTTATCTACGCAACGGAAGTAGTAACGTTGCAGGATCTAAACACCAGAATCGATGCGGCAGCAACAGAAGTAAGGCAGCAGTTGAGGAGTATGAACACAAAGAGAACACTGGCAAAACGAGCTTTAGCGTGCATTCAAAATGAAGGTAGCCATTTTGAACATTTATTGTAATTAAGGCAATTTGAAATAAACCGTAAAAACCATTCTTAAGTTCTTTTAGTTCAAGCGGAGAGTGTTGATCAACCTATTCTTGCTTTTTTGACAAAAGTGCTAAATTATTGGAATGATAATTTCTTCTAAACTATAAAACTTATGCAATGCAAGTGTATGCGTCTTTTGTAGGCAATAATATGACACAAAAGAAAACAACAATAAAATGACATTTTTATAATGGGTTTTTTAGAGAAAAACTACATTGATCTTAGAATTTTGACGGTCAAACTGTCAAAAATTTGTGTTCTGAAGCAAATATCTCGGAATTGGATACAGTTAAAATGCGGACTATTACACCAAATGAAAGGTAATTTGATTCCCTAAAAAACAAGCTATAACACTTTGAATTGTGATTATTAGTTTTCAAGATATAGCGTTTTGAGTGAGTGAGGGTACAGGTCCGAAGGACTTTTCTTGATCACCCTGTATCTCCGTGGATATTGAAAATTGACCATCTCCGTAGAACAATTTTTTGCTCAAAATATATCCAGGAATAACCCCTTACAAGGTTATGTACGGAGTACCAAACACCCTGTATAGTATGTTGGCATACAATGCGAGGGTAATGAGTTCAAATCCCGACCGACGCATAGTTCAAGCATACTACCTGCGTGGGACTCATTTCAATCTGTGAAAATGAAAGTTCGTAGGGTTGTGGCAGAATTGATAATTAAATTGTGCACTTTATTTGAATTACATTATATGTTTCTGAACTACATTTTACACATACCCGGAGTCCCCACGAGAAAACCTGTTAATTTAAGAAAAGGAAGGACTATTTTTAAAGTAGTAAAAGGGGCAGCGAGTCTGCTTCAAATTCCCGAGTGTTACTCTACGCGCTAAAGCCAAGGAGGTCAGAGGCGGCAAGCCGCAACCTACCGAAGATGACCAAAAACTCGAATAATCTAAAAGTTAATCAGGCGAATCTACATCGTGCAACAGCGACCATAAACATACTGACGTGGAAACTCGCAAAGAAGGATTCAATGTTGCCCTTCTACAAAAACCTAGGGCCGCGAAGGGTAAAATTATTGGAATATCTGAAAAATTGGGTAAGTTAACTTATGATAAAAGAAGCGACAGGCCAAGAGCTGCACTACTAGTGTCATCTAAAATTAATTATCGAAATATGCCTCTTTTCATCAGAGTGGATTTACTAGCGGTCTAGATAAAAATTCCAACATCAGGAGGAGTTCAAGAGTCGATACTTGCCTCAGCCTACTTTCCTAGTGAGGAGTCAGATACTCCACCTCAAGACGTCAAAAAGCTAATGGAATACAGTAAGTTCCACAATATACCAGTCATCTTGGGCTGCGATGCTGATGTACACCACACTATATGGGGAAGTAGTATTATAAATAAAAAAGGTGAGTCACTTTTAGAATATCTTACTACTAACAATCTAGTGATCATAAATTAAGGCAGCACCCCGACCTTCATAAATAGCGCCAGGCAGAAAGTACTTCATTTTACCATAACAAGCCACTGCCTAGCTAACAAGTGCGACCAATTGGCATGTATCCAAAGAAATATCACCTTCAGATCACAGGCATATCTCTCTTAAGAAAAAGACTTCACTTAGATACATAAGCCAATATAGAAACCCAAAACGTACCAACTGAAATCTTTACCAGGCAATCCTTGAGTACGAAGTAGATAGCGCAGAGATCGTACAGCGATTAAGCTCGTTAACAATGAAACTCCCGTACTGAATACAATAAACTTTTAAAGAATTCAAAAAGAGAATCATGAAGAAGATTTGTAGATGATCTCCCAATGGTCTCGAGACTCCAAAAGGTGTTAGTAACAGACACCTTGACTGAAATCGGACTTTAACAGAGATCAGATAAGTCCTTACCGAAAAACAGCATGAAACACTTGAAGTGTTATTGGCGACACACTTTCCAGGCTTGAAAATAATTAAAAAAATTAAAAACAACGAAGATTTAGAGGTAGAGGAAAGGAGGTATCATCAAACTCAGCTCAGCAAAGCATTGCTGGTAAAATCTTCACTCCGGAAAATATCAGATGGGCGATCAACACTTTTAAGCCCTCCAAATCAGCCGGAGTGGATAAAATATTCTCCGCATTACTGCAGAAGGAGCTAGAGATCCTAATGCTAATAATGATAAGGATCTTTAAGGCAAGTTTTACATGGGAATATATCCCAATTATTTGGAGAAAAGCGAGGGTAGTCTTTGTACCAAATACAGGAAACCGTTCAATTGACCACCTCCTTCTTCGTCAAGACGATGGAGAAAGTAGTGGATCTTTACATAAGAATAGGACCTAACAAAGTATGTCAGCTTAACCACGATCGCCAATACGGTTTCCGTTCTGTGAGATCGACGGGAGATCTCTTGGTTTATCTAACGGAACGCTGGAATTCTTGCTTGCATAAATACGGCGAAGGTCAAGTTCTTGCGCTTGACATTGCAAAAGCTTTTGACAGAGTTTGGCATGAATGCTACCCCCAGTCAATGGATTGAGAGTTTCTTGTCCAAGCGCACTGTACGAGTAGTATTAGATGGCGCTACTTCTTCTTCATTTCCAATCAATTCCGGTGTCCCTCAGGGTTCTGTTTTATTGCAGACCCTGTTCTTAGTATTTATTAACGATCTCTTGTCTTCTACTGTCAATCCAATCCACAGTTTTGCGGATGACAGTACCTTAGATAACTCCTATGAATTTGACTCTGTTGCGGAATCAAACAAGCATTCTATTGCTTCCAATCGCAGAGAGTTCGCTGAACTCAGATCTCGATTTAATCCTCGAATGGGGCAGGAAAAGTAGAGTAGAGTTCAATGCCTCTAAGACACAGGCCTGTCATCTATCCCTCAAACGTGATGTTCCAGCGTCGTCTTCTAATGTAGCCTTTAATTGTGTACAACTCTTCCGAAGATTTTATCCTTTTAGGCGTAAAGTTCAAAAACCATCTTAATTGGAGGCAACACATCTTTGAAGTTGCCCTTGACGCTTCCAAACGCCTAGGTATTCTTCGTAAATGCAAAAAATACTTTACGCCTCACGACTTAGCTATCATCTAAAAGGCCTACATTCGACCTCGCTTAGAGTACAACTCGCATCTTAGGGCTGGGGCTTCCAAAACTCATCTTGTGGTGCTCGACCGAATCCAAAACTTGCGTTCCGACTAATTGGAAATGAAACCATTACGGCTTCTATTGACTCCTTCGAGCATCGCAGAAATGTCGGAGTACTCAGCATTTACTATCGCTACTTCCATAGTAAATCCAGTTCGGAACTATGCGCACTTATTCCTCCACTTTACACTTTTCCACGACATACTCGACAAGCGGAACATGCGCACCAGTATACAGTCAAACTTTTATCTATCCTTACATTGAAATTTAGGCGGTCATTCATTTCCCGAACATCCAGACTCTGGAACGCTTTGCCGGCTAGCGTTTTTCCGAACGGGTATAACTTCCAGTCCTTCAAGAATAATGTCCACCGCCATTTCCTTCTCTCTGCATCCGAATATCCATAATACTCCAAATTTTAATCCACTTCCTTTACCAACTTAACTGTGCAATGCATTAAAGGGTGGCCCCCTAAGTTATACTCGGTGCCTTAAAAAAAAAATGTTTTAATAAGAATCAACATGCCTACCAGAAAGGCAAATTAACATAGTAAGCCCTTCACGACTAAAGACTATAAGGAAGTTGCCCTTAGCGCATTCCTAGATATTGAAGGAGTTTTCGACCATACTCCACAAGACGCCGGAATAGCAGCAGCTAAGAAAAAAAGACTTAAATCGGCCACGATAAAATGGATACAGGCCATGCTAAGGAGCCGATTGGCATCCGCGGATCTAGGTGATTGATATTGTTTGCACAGACCTATAGGGAGAAGTATTATCTCCACTTCTTTGGTAAATCGTTGTAGATGAGTTCCTAGACCATCTAACAGAACAAGGCTACGACGTAATAAGATATGCCGATGACTTTATTATTATCATTGGAGGCAAGTATGATGTAACTTTGTCAGAAAGTTTATAATCTGCCTTGGAAGTGATAATGAACGGGTGTCAGTCTAAGAACTTGAACATCATGAGATAGTATCGTATACAAATAGAAGGAAAATTTACATAACACCTCCTTCTATAAATGGAATGCCAATTCCCTTTTCAGATGAGATTAAATATCTAGGTGTCATACTTGATAACAAACTCAACGGGAACAAACAAATAGAATGGACTCATGCCAAAGCATTAAGGGCGTTTGGGCCTGGAAAAGCTTATTTGGTAGAAGATGAGGATGACAGCACAAGATTATCTACTGGTGCTACCGAACAATCATCCTTCCAATAGTCACATACGGATCAACAGTCTGGTGGACTAAAATATTGCAACAATGAGCGCTGCTAATACCAAAAGTTCAAGGACTAGCGTGTCTTTGTATCACAAGTGCAATGAGAGCCTGTCCTACTGCGGCAATGGAAATTTTCCTAAACATCCCTCCGATGCATCTCCAAATAAAAAAGGACGTGCAGGGGTCAGTAATATTTTGCCTCATCATCAATGGCGCGACAGTCCAAATCGGGCCCTGGCCTTCTGGAATCGTTGCCTCCAATCTTCTTGATCCAAAGACCACATCCTCCAGCTGCTAATTTTTAAGATCGCTTTGCTGTCTTCATCAATCGAGTCCTTCCATCGGTTTCGTAGTTTTTCACATACGGGCGCGATTCTCTTATGATGAGTATACATTTTTTGCAAAATTGATCAAGCCATTCCCTATGGGATTTTCATCGAACAAGCGAGCTTTCTTTTTAAAGAAAACTAGAAATCAAAGTAAATTGAGTCGTTCCCGATTTCTCAGAAATTTGATGCCTTCTGAATATCATCTACCGAGGTGAATTTCGCATACCAGAAAAGCGCCTTTCAGCTAAAATCTTCAAATGTTCGAGACCCAGAATTATATCTGCATAGGAAGGAAACCTACAAGATACGTGGTTTAATTGAAACTCCTTGACTAAATTCCATGAAGAAAAACTAATTCCAATCGTTGATCGTATTTCGGTAATCAATTTCTAGGAATTGTGAGTGACTTAAAGAGCTAACATACTATAATATACATATAATCGTAACTTACCTCGAAATAAAACTTTGGTAAACGTACTAGTGATGATTCTCAGTTCTGGATTTGGTGTTTCACCAATTTGCACCATCAATGAAATACCAACAATTCCCTGCGATTTGTGTTGTGCTTCAGACATATTGTGATACAGCTCCTTGTTGAAACCGTATAATTGAATCTAACAGAGAAAAGTTAAGGAAAAATAATTAAAATTATTATTTGGAAGATACGAGTACTGAAAAAACGTGGAAGTAAGGACATTTTTTAAAAATAGAATAAGTTACGTCAATGGCAATCTGAATCGAATTTTACCTTTACAAATATTCTGCCAGAGGTCTACTTAACTGGGAATTTCATGACCAGCAATAAAGTTCGGTCACCACAGGTTGAGTGAAATTAATTTTTGCTTTCGACAGTGAATGCAAGAGTGATGAACTATATTCTCGTATACATATAGCGATGATTCATCGATTTTTTTTCGCTACTGCATCACGAAGGTAGATGGCGCTTAAGGGTAGTATTACGTGTTATAGTATGACCGTGGGATAATTCTCGACCACCCCCGTCAATCAAACAAAGCCGAATGGATGCGGCCCAATAATCAAATTTTAATTAAAACACGAAATTCCGGTGCTTATTATATTTCTGTTTGATCTGGTCGAATCCTTTGAAATTTAACTAAAATAATTGTGAATATTCTGCTTATGGGTAAGAAGGTAAAATTGATTACCGACAAATTTATTAAAGAGCTTAGCATGGAATGCTCGTGGCTTGTTCCAGGTCAACAGGTACAACTTTTAATTTTGGCTCCCCCGTAAAATTTCAGTTAAATTTTTGGAATTTCCTGATGGAAAGTTTCGGTAATTATTTCATTAAAATGATTTAAAACATTTTAAATGGTGAAAGTGAAGTTTAATTGGCATTCAATCAGAAAGTAAAAAAAAAAAAAAAACATTAGAGTTTAGTTCACACTTTGTGGGATAATGCTGCTCAAATGATATAAAAGAGACCCCGCAATCATGTTATTTGCAAGAATATTCTTTTTAGCCTATTCTCAGACGTACGTTAAAACTTCATGACTCGTTCTGAAATTGACCTCTTTCTATTTTTAGTGACTAAAGACGGTAAGCAAAGAGCCCAATTTCCATACAAATTCCATGTGCCTTTTTCGGTAACGTTCATTCAATTTCCGTAAAATTTTTTGCACTTGCTAAACTCTTCAATGATAACAATTTGAGTGGCGCAATTTTAGAAAATAATAAACAATTTTTTTTTACAGCTGCTCAAAATTCTCGTTTTTCGCCAAGCATAATTTGATAATATCGGCGAAACTGGTATTTTCCTTAAATTTTTCCTCACTCTGATTGGAGTCCTTTGCACCACCTAATTAGCAAAAAACAAATTAATTTGATTTCTTTTGTAGGTTTGAAGAAAAAGTACATTGATTTGAAAAAAGTGTAACATTTTAGGAAAGCCAAAAAAAAAACTAAAAAGTTTATCTTGTTTCCTACAGTGAACCCTTCAAGTTTTGGGCAAAATTTCGATCTCTTCTGGAAGTCGAACGAATGTTGAAATTATACCCTGGATTAAAAAAATGCTATAACGTTTTTTTTATTGTTCCTTCCTAATCGTTTAGCAATTCCGTGTTATTTAAATTTAAATTTTAAAATTTTTCTGCAGATGAGATATAAGGATAACAAGCGCGGCGAAAAATTACTGATTGCTCAGACTAAGAATGTCTCGATGCAATAGATAGAAAGTACGAGGCTTACAATATTTTTACTAAACGACCAAAACGAGCCAAATAGGATAGATATTACGACCTTAGGCGATATGTAAAGAAGAACTGCAAGCAAAATCAATAAAATGCGGGACGCATAAGAAAATTTCTAAAAAAGGGATATAAACGAAAAGCCAGTCTCTGCAAAGACGCAGAGGGCAACATTATCAGCGGCAGGGAGAAAATCAAAAGAAGATGGACTTCCTATTTCGAACATCTTCTCAATCCCTCTCCATTAACACTGATCACGACAGACTACATTTCAATTAAGGTCTCAACTGATGAAGAAGAACCATCATCGACACTACCCACGTTTGCTGAAATCAAAGCAGACCTATGTGACCAAAAACGAAACAAGGCGCCGGGAATTGACGAAATACCAGTTGAACTTCTGAAAATCAGTGGAAACTGTGTCGCTGAAATACTGCACAATTGCGAAAATTTGGACAGAGGAAATCATACCCGACGATTGGCGAAAAAGCATTATATATCCAATTTATAAGAAAGGAGACAAACTCTGCTGTGAGAATTACAGAGGAATTTCATTGTTGTGTACGTCCTATAAAATACTGACAAAAATAATTGAACGTCGTCTTAATATATCAAGGTGGATTCAGAAGCAGACGTTCAACAACAGACCAGATATTCTCGGTGAAATTTTTGTAAATTTTAAACCAGCATACGAAAGTATCAGCAGGAGGGTACTGTATCAAATCGAAAGTCCTTGCTTGATTTTAGAACTCCTCCAAAACTAGTCCAACTAACGAGACTCACAATGACAAACACTGAGTCCCAAGTGAGAATACAATCCTCTTCCATAACCAGCTTTCGAACGGAATGTGGTTTAAAGCAGGAAGATGGTCTTGCCCCCATACTTCTCAAATCGGTACTAGAGTATGTCGTCCGAAAAATCCCAATTAACACCAATTGGACATTGCTTTTCAAGTCTACCCAACTAGTAGCAAACGCTGACGACATATGTGAACATCTTCGCAATATCGTTTTTGGGACTAATCTAGAAAAATGACATTGCAACAGACGAAATCAATCGATGGATAATTCTAGCAAATAAAACGTATTAT
This sequence comes from Chorisops tibialis, assembly GCA_963669355.1. NCBI lineage: Eukaryota > Metazoa > Arthropoda > Insecta > Diptera > Stratiomyidae > Chorisops > Chorisops tibialis. The sequence continues at coordinate 12,853,786 of OY770264.1, read as the reverse complement.
CCGGTACTTCCAATAATCCAAGAAAGTGCACAAGAACAATACGCTGCGAATATATAAAATTAATATGCGATCTGTGCTCTATTATGGCAGCGAGACGTGGACATTAACGCGAACTTCTGAAAAAACAGGTAACGCTTTCGAAAGAAAGGTCCTCCGAAAAATTTTAGGACCTTAGAAGATAAGATCAGATGCAACCATAAGTTGTATCAACTCTACGACGAGCCAGAAGATTCAACGTTCATCAAGGTACGTAAACTACAATGGGCTGCCCAAGTAGAGAACGAATGGAACACAAAAGAATCCCCAAACGTCCTTTTAAAGGCAAAGCGAATGTTAATCGACAACTAGTCAAACCACGCAAGCGATAGGAAGACTCGGTTGATGAAGACAGCAAAGCCATCTTAAAAAACATAACAGGGCTACGATTGCACGTAAACCGCAATCTTACGATACTCTAGATGAAATAGCATTTTTTGTGATCCCAAGAAATTTTTTATGGGGAGTGTTAGAAGAGGTTATAGCATTGAACTAATTTTTCCCCATTACGCTAAAGTAGCTATAAAAATGTTTTATACAAAATGCTTACTCCAAAAATTGAATGGGAACTGGGTTTAGTGAAAATGTGCAGTTTGTATGGGAGGTGGTAGAAAGAGTGGGGGGATTTTAGAGATTTTTTCAGAAATAACTAGGAATATTATAAAACTGATATTTATTAAATTTCAGACTAGTGCCATTCATAATTTTCAAGAAAATCGATTTTTTGCAAAGTTGTGAAACTGTGTCATATTGTATGGGAGGGGGTAGCTAATTAAATATTTTTTCTGATGTTAGTGATAATACTAATTAAGTATTTATTACAAAATATGAGCGCAACAAAAGTTATATGTTCTGAGAAAATCGTCTTAGAGCATTTCATGAAAAAGTGTAGTTTGTATGGGAGGGGGTGGAAGGAGAGGGAGGACGCAAATAATTTTTCTACAGTATATTTAGATTGTTATAAAAGTAATATATCTCAAAATTCAAATTAATATCTTTTATACTTTTCGAGTAAATCCATTTAATATCAAATTGCGAAATCGTGTCATTTTGTATGGGGGGTAAGGGGTGAAGCTAATCGCCTAATTTTTTTGGTCTCACTAACAATTTTAAATAAATATTTGGTGCATAATTTCAGCCCGCTAAATTTTATACGCACTGAGTAAATTGGCTTAGAGTAATTCATGACAAGTACAGTTTGTATGGGAGGTGGTAGAAGGATTTTTTTACGGTAGATTTATATTATCATAAAAGTAATATATTTCAAATTTCAGGCCAATAGCTTTTATACTTTTTGAGCAAATCCGTTTACTGTCAAATTGCGCATTTGTGTCATTTTGTATGGGAGGGGGTAGAAGGGGTGGAGCGATTTGGCCCGTTCACGAACTTGACCTTACTTTTTTGCTAAAAATGACACACAAATATTTTTAGCACTATAGCTCAAAGCTTTCGAGAGTTATGCTGTAGACAGACGCACAGACAGACAGACGGACAGACGGTCACTCGGAATCGATGTTTTTGAGCGACAACAAATATTTCTGGACCCTTGGCGGCTCTGTGCGAGCGTTATTTCTTAGCGTTACAAACGGTAAGGCAAACACAATATACTCCCAGATTTCATCTAGAGTATAAACATAACAAAATTATGATTGGGTGTGAAACCCAATCATACGACACTCTAGATGAAATATGAAAGAGTTTATTGTACCGGAAAAATTCTTTCGAATAGTGACTTTTGTATGGGAGGTGGTGGGGGGGGGGAAGAGATTTGTAATTTTTGTATATGTATAACAACGAACGTAGTGTACAAAATATTTTATGCTGAATTTAAATTTTCTAGCTTGAAAGCTAAGATTATGAATAATTTTCGAGGAAATTGAACATTTTTTGTCGGAATTTATGGCATTTGTATGGGAGGTGGCAGAGAAAGTGGGATGTTTTGGATGATTTTGAATCTGCTTACCAACATCCTAATCACATTGCCTTATTACTCATATGTTCGAAGGTGAAATACATTTCTTGAATTTCCAATATAAAAATTTGCATGTGAGGTGGTAGAGGGCGTGAAGCGAAGTTCATATTTTTTTTAGTATTTATTATAATTATTAGGGAACAAAATCTAGCAAAATTTTAAGTCTGTACTTTTTCTAGTTTCAATGAAAATCGATTCAATGCATTTATTAAAATTATGCATTTGTATGGGAGGGAGTAGAAGGGGTATTCGAATCAAAACCTAATTTCTCGACATCAATGATATTTGTAATAGTACACTTTTCTCTAAATTTAAAGTTGATTGCTTTGACAGTTTTGGAGAAAAGTAATTAAATTGATATTTCGAATTTTCGAAAAATTTGTATAGATGGGGGTCGAATGGGTGAGGTGAAGTTGATAGTTTTTCCAGAATTGGTTGCAATAACAATAAAATTAACTATGACAAAAGTTGATTGGTTTAGTTTTGATAGTTGCAATGCAAACCGAATAAATGTATTTTTGAAAATTGTCCATTTGTATGCGAGGGGGTAAAAGAAGTATATTTTTTGACATTAATGATACTTAGATCACTATACTATGACCTAATTTTCAAGTCAGTAGCTGAAATAGTTTCGGAGAAAAATCAATTTCTTTAAATTTCAAAATTTCATGAAATTTCTATGGAAGGTAGTAGAAGGAGTGAAGGGATGTGGCCCGTTCACGATCTTAAAGTTACTTTTTTGTTAAAAATAATATGTGACAAATTTCAGTACGATAGGTCAAAACTTTCGAGAGTTAAGTTGCAGACAGACGATCACTCGGAATCGAGGTTTTTGAGCGACAACAAATATTTCTGTATCCTTGGCGACTCTGTGCGAGCATTATTTCTTAGAGTTACAAACGGTAAGGCAAACACAATGTTCTCCCAGATTACATCTAGAGTATAATTAGCACCTGGAGGCCGTGGTCTTTGGATCGCAACGATTGGAGGCGATAACTTCAGGAGACCAGGGCCCGATTAGGGCTGCCGCGCCATTGATGAGTGAATCCCGTGTAATAACATAGCCTGCAGTTGGAAGTGAAGTAAAAGCAAAGCTCGTGAACTTTCAAAAATGAAACCAGAAACGCCCCTGTAGTTCTTAAGCCATTGTGCGGAAAACCAAAAAAATCTTGTAAGCTATAGTGGTAAAACTGAATCAGAAGTAATCAACATTGAGCATTTTATAGTCTTCCAGGACGTCTCATTTAAATCAGTAATTTAATAAAGTCTTATCAAACTGATAATCAATTGATTGCACACAGTACAGGCTAATACACCTGGGCAGAGGTTTTCTTAACACAGCATATGTGCCCAGTTCTTCAGTTCAATTTCCAATCAAATGAAGTACATATATTAAAAATATTGAAATCGATTTTTCAGTCACATCCGTCATAGCCCATTTGTCATCAATCTTCAAGCTCTTTTCTTCGAATGGTTAGATAGTCCATCTAAATTCGTTATAAGGAAAGTGCGTTGGAAGTACTTTTCCTCAAATAAAACGTAATAAAACGATCCAAGTGCTGAATAAGTATAAAATTATGATAACTTTAATCGATTCAATAACACATTATACCCAAGACCACATAATTACACTTCTCGAGCTAATTATTTCTCGTAAAGCGTTACGCTATGACTTAATGAGACTCGTTAAGTAAGCATTATGCTCAGCCGTACGAATATCTTTCGTCTTTACTCTTTATCCATACACGCCGCAATGATGTATGTCACTGTCTATTAAGATACTCCATAAAATACATATCGTTAGCCGGTGTAATTGCATATCATCAAATCATAATTCACAATGTCCATCAATAGAATAAACACGGCTTATCCTAAAATCATGTCGGCATTTCATAATGTCCTGGCTCCTACTGCCCTCACATCCGCGTCCTTTCAACACGCAACAATTGCCCACCCCCGTAGTTGTTAATATAATGTGGGTGTACTACTAAAAAGCCAAAGGACGAAATCCACCGGGTCGAATAACGACTCGATAGATGAGATACGTTGGGCATAGAGTATGTCTAAATCTCAGTAAACTTACCTCGCCGGGAAAGCTGTAGCCATGGATATGATGCTCTGACCCTTGACTATTCTCCGTTCCGTAATGGATGTAAATTTCCTCAAACTGATATCGGTAGGCAAGTGGCCCTCCAGAGATGTTGACGTGCTGCTTTGTGTCCTTATCGACACGAAATACTAAGGACTGACCTGTGTTATGTAGCATGCCCGAGACCTGTCCGGAAAAAAAGGATAAAGAGAAAAGGCTTTAGAAGAAAAATACTTGTATGTATATATAGTATATATTTGGTAAGTCAATATACTTGTAATGCCGTCGAATATAAAAGAACTGACCCGTAGCTAATGACACTGAGGTTAACGGGAGAGAAGAGGTCCTAGAAATTTTTTTCGGCATATGCAGTAATGAGCCTTTCTCTCCTAGTCACTGGGGAAGGTGCTGAATGGGACGATTAGGAATGATGTCATGTTTGATTGAGAGATAATTCGAGGAATATATTTCGGGGTGAGCACATTTTTTCTTGCAGTAAAATGCTCCAACCATGACCGTAATCAAATTGAGGGATGTAGAGGTGTATGCTGTACTTATACGGTCATTAAAAGATAATTGGAACATGATAATAAATGAAGTCAAATAAAAGGACGTATAGATCTGATCGAACAAATTATTTCCGCGGAGAATCTGATTATATTTAGTGCTACAGTCCTAAGTACAAATCATTGTTATCGTGTTCCATTTGGATTTAGATCAATGCTTTTATATCGCTACATTAATATAAACATTCTCTGGGACATAATGGCGTAGGATTTTTGAGTAACCATTGCATCGTCTTGGATGTGCAATTTGATTAACACTTCGAAAATAATCAAATGATACTCTAAAATAACATCAAATAAGAATTAAATATAAAAAAAAACTTTAATAGAGTTCGACCATTTGGTACTAAAATGATTGCATCCCTCAATTTGCTACTGGTTAGTCCAGTCTACATTCAATGCAACAGCTTTAGCTCCGATTGCGACTTCAGTTTCAAAGAAAAATTTGTTGCATTTAATGGCACATTGAGTGCAGCAGAGTTTGTACATCACTCACGCACTATTTTGCTTTCCAATAGATTTTTTGGAATAGTGAAACAAATGCCTTTCGGTGGCGTTGAAAAGGATTAATTTTAATATGTAATTGTTCTGGTTTGCATATTTCAGGTTTCGTGGACGACGACGATTCCAGAGCAGTAACAATGGACCGAATGACTTTATCCTATTCATCACATCCTTTCAATCACAGGCTTCGAATAACAAAGATCATAACCGTAGAGTTCGTCCGCATCCGAAGCACTGCATCCGTTTCTCGTATCTATTAGTATTTAAAAAACACAAGTGATGAGCCCTTAATGCAGTGAGAGCCAGTTTACTATTTTGAGGACAAGAAGGAGGAATGATTCTAACTTCATTTCCACAGTTTGCTAGATCCCAACACCAATAGCGTTTCGGATGGTATCTTCAATCGGTTCAACAAATTGCTCAGCGAAGATCTTTTTGCACCGTAAGCAATGATATTCAATAAATTTCTTGAGAAAACTTACTATCTGCGAACAAGGAAGCTGCTTTGGGAAATATTCGATCGAGTACTTTATAGCTCCATTTAAAAGCATCTTTCTCATCTTATTTCTGCATAGCCGCATGGATTCACTCTTCGAACTTATCAGCACTATCTGTGCATAACAAATCGTCGGAGTAATTTTAATACCTCGTAAACCACTTTTTCGATCCTGGAGTCACGAGCCATTCCCGTGGTGGAGGGTGTGCTGAATCGATTGGAAAAAACATCAAAAGTAACAGGGGAATTTCCTGTAGCCCCAGGATCGAAATAGTGGGCTGCAAAGTATTAGAATACCTCTTCTTCTTTTTTTTCAACGGCACTACAACCCAAATCGGGCCTTGGCCTCCTTACCTTCAGGTTCCTTAACATTTAATTTGTTATTGTGAAAGGGTGAACGAACTTTCATTTTCGCAGATTGAGTTGGCCAAGTTATGCCCCGCAAGTAGTATGCTGAAATTATACGTCGACTGAGATTTGATCTCCCGACCTTTTCATTATAGACCAACACACTACCTAGCTAAAGTATTAGACACATATCATTAGTGCATGATATGTGCCGACTTTGCTAAAGCATTATGTTAGATCTTAATTTCTAAATTAAAGAAGTACGTTGTGTGAGTTACTTTTCTCGCAAAACATCTTCCTTTGTCCTTTTTCTGCAAATTTTTGAGTTCTTCAGGGTTTCATTCTCGGTCCACTCGTATTTTTTTTTTCGATAAATGACTTATAGGTCGTTTTGATCTTAAGACTGCTTTTTCTCAAAATATTTCAAGAGATCAATTCTCTTTCTGACTGTCTGATCATTAAGAAATGTTTGTTCATGGAGTCAGTTATTCCGTTCGCTGAACTCGGACCTCAGCTTAATCCTAGAACGGGGCAGGAGAAATAGAGTAGAGTTCAATGCCTCTAAAACACAGGCCTGTCATCTATCCCTCAAACGTCGTGTTCCAGTATTTTCTCAAAATGTGACCTTTGGCGGCGCACAGCTTCGCACCTCGGATAACTTCACACTTCTAGGCGTTAAAATTAATCACCACCGGAATTGGGTCCAGCACATCTCTGATGTTGCCCTCGACGCCTCTAAACGTCTAGGTATTCTCTAAAAGTGCAAAAAGTATTCCACGCCGAACGACCTCGCAACCATCTATAAGAGGAACATTAGACCACGTTTAGAGTACGACTCGCATGTTTGGTCTGGGGCACCCAAATCACACCTCGCGTTGCTTGACCGTATTCAAAAACATCCGTTCCGACTGATTGGAGACGAAACCATTACGTCTTCTATCGATTCTTTCGAGCATCGCAGAAATGTTGGAGTACTCATTATTTACTATCGCTACTTCCATGGTAAATGCAGTGCGGAACTCACTCATTCCTCCAGTCTATAATTTTTCCCGAGCTGTACGCGCAGACGAGTACACCGTTAAGCCCTTGCCTTCTCGTACAGTGAAATTTAGGCAGTCATTCATGTCCCGAACATCAAGACTTTGGAATACATTACCGCAAAGTGTTTCCCAATGATTATAACCCCCAGTGCTTCAAAAGCAATGTACACCGTCACTTTCATCTTTCTCCACCTAAATTAAATTGACCCAACTTTAGTTTTTGTTTTTTTCTCCAATTCCTATACCGACACAGCTGTGCATAGCATTATAGGGTGACCCCCTAAGTTGTATTCGGTTTCTTTAGAAAAAAAAAGTTTGGCATGAATGTCTCATAGTTAGGCTTGGGGCAATAGGTCTTAACGCTACCATTGTTTAATGGATTAAGGGTTCTCTCTGAACGCTTCGTACGAGTAGTTCCAGATGGTATCACTTCTTCCTCCTTCCCAGTAGATTCCGACGTATCTCAAGGCTCTGTTTTATCTCCAACTCTATTCTTAGTTTTTATCTACTACCTTTTGTCGTTTACTCTCCATAGTTTTGCTCAACTCATGCATATAGGAACATGGTGAAGGTTAAATTCTTGCACTTGGCATTGCGAATGCTTCTAACAGAGTTTGGCATGAATGTCTCATAATTAGGCTAAAGGAATAGGCCTTAATGCTACTCTTGTTAAATGGATTAAGTGTTTTCTCTCTGAACGCTCTATACGATTAGTTCCAGATGGCATTACTTCTTCCTCTTCCCAATCGATTCCGGCGCTCTGTTTTATCTCCTATATACAATTAAATCTGCTGCGAAATCAAACAAGCATTCTATTGTTTCCCATCGCATGGAGTTATTTCGCTCGCTGAACTCAGATCTCAAATTACTCCTGGAATGGGGCAAGACAAATAGTGTAAAGATCACCGCCTCCAAAATACATCAACGTGACGTTCCAGTGTTATCTCACAAAGTGACCTATGGTAGCTCACAACTTCGCACCTACGATATTTTCACACTCCTAGACACTAAAAGTAATGATCATTTGACTTGTGCCCAGCATATCTTCGATGTTGGCATCGATGACTGCAATCTATTTTCCCAAAGTGCAAGCAATATTTCACGCCGAACGACCTAGCAACCATGTTTAAGGTGTGCATTAGACGTTAAGTAAGAGCACACCTAGGGTGTAGCCTAGTGGGTAGCGTGTCGCTCTACAATGCGAAGGTCGTGAGTTCAAATCCCGGTCGACGCATGATTCCAGCACACTGCCTGCTTGGGTAAACCTTAGTTACCTAATCTCCGAAAATGAAAAACTCGAAGATAGAGGGTGGTGCGAAGGTCTAACAACACTTCCACAATAAATAATGAAAAATTTTAAGGAGCCTTAAGGTCAGGAGACCAAGGTCCGATTTGGACTGTAGTGTCATTGTAAAAGAAGAAGAGCACAACTTGCATGGTTGATGTGTGTAAAACTAAGAGTGCAAGAGTTCGAAGACAAGCGCACCGTATGTCCTTAACGGATAAAATGTGGAATAGGTGCTAGAGTTTTGTTACCTCAGAGGCATTGTCAGTACAGACGGCGGAGCCGAAGATGATGTTCAGGCTCATATAAATGAAGCTCGTCAGAATTTCGGCAACCTTTCCTCTTTCCGGAGGCTAGGAGGAATCTCCTTTCGCACGAAGCTGCAACTGTTTGATATAGGCATTAAATCCGTGTTGTTGTATAGCTTTACTACGTGGAAAGTGACCGTTGTTACCAAAAAAAATGCAAACTTCCATGAACCAATGCCTCCAACGTATTTTAGGAATGTTTTGGCCAGAAATGATCTCGAACGATGACTTTTGGAGCATAATTGAACAAACTAAGATATTCACTTGGATTCAAAGGCGAAAATAGTAGTGGATCGGTCTGACTTTGAGAAAACCAGAGCAAAACGTCGTCAAACAAGCTCTGGATTATTAATGAAGACGTCTGGTTGGTCTACGCAATCAGTTGAACAGGATGCCAGAGGCATAAAAAATCGTATCAACAACTAAAGGCCGACGCTCAGGTTTGCGCCTCCTATTTAAAACATTAGTTCGTCCTATTTTAGGGTACTGTTCATCAATTTGGATTCACCATTTTCAAGGTAATTCACTCGATCTCTAGTCTATCATCTTGAAAATCTAGGACGATTCATATATAGCTGGACTAGCTAAAATTGATCTTCCAGTGATACAAGAAATTGTGATATTTTCTAACCCACCAGGCAGTAAATAGTGCTTACTTCCATTCGTCAATTCTTAGATTTCAATAGACGTACGATCTTATAGTTCTTTCTATCTTTATTTGAAACTTATCGAATACACAACCTATTTTGAAACTTTGTTCCTTTGCAAATTTTTTATTTATGTTTTAATTATTCGGTGTATTTTCATTATTCGACCAGTAGTAAAGCACTAGTATGTGAAAAATATTTTTGTAGACCATCATCAAAGGATTCTGGATAAATTCTTACCAATCCCCAAAATTGATATACAGATTACGAGCATGAAACACAACAACCACTTACCTTATGCTTGTCCACATGTAATGATCTCAAATGCGGATCATAAAGTAATTTCTCAGGTTCAACATTAATCGGTGACTGTCTTCGTCCTTTATTACACATATTCCACTGCGGATTTATAAGGCCCCAAAATCCTGGTCCTGTAAAAAGAAATGAAAAGCATAATAATAATACCATACAGGGGGTTATTGTTAAAAGAAAATTTAAGAGTTCAAGGCAACAACGCCAATCCGAAAACAAAAACTTAAAATTTTTCACCGCAGAGTGAGCTCGAAAATTAAATCGACACTAAAGCGCACGACCGCAGGAGCAGGGATTCGCCAGGAAATCTCGTATTTCCCTAATATCCTCATTAGTACAGTAAAAGTGGGTCGAAAGCAAAAATTACACTGTACCCGTACATCATCCACTGATTAAATTCCGAAGTCAAAATATGAAAAAGCTTCCGCAGTATCTAGGATGTAGAATGAATTTTTTCAGCTCCCCCTGTTCCACCCGTTTTTTCCGATCCTTGGTCAGGATCTCTTGCAGCGTTGAAACGAATGGTACGCTGGCAAGGATCAGTGTGTGTACAGTATTTCTCCTCGCCTAGTAAGAGACAGGACGACAGGTTCCACTTTAGACGTGCAGTGCAAACGTGTATAGTGGGATTTATGGCGTATAATAACTTTTCTCGGTTGCTCATGGACTGGCTCTTCACGACGGAATATTTCTATGGATAAGTACAACACTATACACGTGTCGGCGCATGGTTCCTGCTTAAGTAGTGCTCGTTTCGGCCGTGATTTACTACACAAGTACGACTCGAGTATAGCTAGCACTCGTCTTCGAAGCGATATGCATAAATAATGGCTTTTAATTTCTTCTCGAAAATACACAGAAAAACGAAAAAAAAACCTCCTTCTCGGGCGGATTAATTTTGCTTTCGTTGTATTACGAAACATTTTCAATTTCCCACCTACAAGCTTCTCCGAAAATCTGGTCAAATTTTAATATCGAAAGCAGGAAATTGTTGTTTTTGTGTGCAATTTAGTGCTTTTATGGAAGCAAGATTATTGCTACTGCAATAAGTGACGATTTGTTGATCGTTTATTTACATTTCAGTATTCGAGATGTGCTCTAGGATTAATTAACATAAATACAATTTAATTGAGCCATACAGGAAGGAATTTCTGAAGCGGGTTTCAGTAATACGAATCTAGAGATTTACGATTGAACTAGGTGCTTTTAAATTGATTTCACATTCCAGAGGAAAATGTTTTATAGCTGGTATAAGAATTCTTATGCGCTTTATAAGCTACTAGCGATCCCTCGCGACTATGTCCGCATAAGAATCGTAATAATAAGCAATTTTTGAGATACTAGTTGATAATACATTATGTGGGATATATGATATAGGACTGTTAACAATATTTCATTCGTTTCTATAAGTTTGGGTTTTTATGAGGGGAGGAGTACGGGTAATAGTAAGGGTGGGTGGATGTTAATAGCTTTTTAATTAATTGCTTGAACCACGTCCAATATTCTCTGTAAAGAATGTGTTTCATAGACGAAGTTGCATAGAATTTTCATAAAATTCGGTATGTTTTACATTCATGAAACCGAACATTTGTATGGGAGGGGGTAGAGAATATAGGGGAATCGTAAGATTTGATACGCAGTTTTATTTCGCGTCTCTTGTAAGGTGCTTGTATAGAATTTCAAGTTCTTAGCTTTTAGTTTGTTGGTTATTAGTTGATTTAATGAAATTGGTCGAAATCATAGTTTTGTATGGGAGGGGGTAGAAGCGGAAGCGCGATTTCAAAACTTTTCAAGCAACTTCATTTGAATTATTTTTATAAGTTTTTATGCCAAATTTGAAATTGATAGCTTTTAAGAGTTAGCTGATAACTGATTTCATAAAAATGCTCGAAAAAATAATTTTGTATGGGAGGGGGTAGAGGAGGTAGGGGAATCGTAAGACTTGTGATGCAATTTTCTTTCATTTTTGTTGTTAGATGCTCGTACGAAATTTCAAGTTCATAGCTTTTAATTTGTTGGTTATTAGTTGATTTAATGAAATTAGTCGAAATCATACTTTTGTATGGGAGGGGGTAGAAGGGCAAGCGCGATTTTAAAACTTTTAAAGCAATTTTATATTAATTATTTTTGTAAATTGTTATGCAAAATTTCAAATTGATAGCTTTTAATAGTTAGGTGATAATTGATTTCTTGAAAATGGTCGAAAAAATAATTTTGTATGGGAGGGGGTAGAAGTGTTAAAGGTTTTCGACCAGTTAATATTTCGTATATTTAGAAATTTTTTTTAAATGCATTTCGCAAATTTTCAAGTTTTTACCTTATTATTTCACTCAAAAATTTTCAGTTTATGTGTTTTTTTCAATGCACATGAAACACCTTGTGCACGTTAGACCGGGGGGGTCGGTTTATAACAATTATGGATCAAGGTATTATTATTTTTGTATGAACATTAAATAGAGGTATCCACATAAAAAATTTAAACTTTGTGTCTTTCACCAGAGCCCTAAAAAAATCACTCAAAGTTTTCGACATTTTTGCTTATCACCTCCCTCCCCTTACACCTCCCAACTTAAAATTTTTACCAAAATTAACCATTATGTAGTTCTACAATCTGACAAATTTTTGATTTGATATCTGTACTATTTTTTGAGATATAAGGATTTGTAATTTTGAAAAGTGCGCCATTTTTGAAGTGTTTCCCATTTCCCCCCACTATTATTATTTTGATATGTTATATTTTTTTTGTATTTGCCTAGTATAGCTTAATATACATTTTAAGTTTCAATTACATAGCTTAAGAGATAGTTGAGATATTAATTTTTAAGTGTTTTTCTTTGCACCCATCCTGACCCTCCCCCTTACAATAATTAGCCGGTTTCTGAGCTGGTTCCGATGAAACTATGTGCTACCTTGACGGTCTCTAAATATGATTTTTTGATAATAAGTAATTTCGAAGATATAATCATTTGAAAAAAAAATTCGGCCGACATTTGGTTCTTAGCCCCCCCTTTTCGCACCCCAATGGATAAAAAAATGAAATTATTTTTAAAAGTTGTCCCACAAACCGCTCTATATGTATGTTGAGTTTTAGCTTCCTAGCTGTTACCATGGTTGAGATATTTGAGTTCGTATTTTTTGGTTTAAGCGCTCCCCCCGCCTCCCCCTGAATCCGTACACCCCACAAAATGGGTGTCCGCCTGAGATCCGCAACTATCTACAATCCCCCCAAAAATGAATTTTCTATCTTGAAGGGTTTGGGAGTTAATGTGCGCTGAGCGTACACGTCGGCGCACGGCGGACGGCAGACGGCGGACGGCGGACGGCGTACAGACAGACGGATTTTTTTTTTTTGCATTTTTAGGCTAATTTAGTCATGAAACGTGAAAAAAAAAAATTTTAGGGTAGCAAATTTTTTTTTTTTCTTGTGTCGATCACAATACTTTATTATTATAATAATAAAGTAAAAGTGCGAGCAAACCACCATTCTGCGCGAAAAGTCATCCACATTGGGCGAATATGAAATGCGCATACTAGACGCTAATTGGGAGGTAAATAGTAACACGTTTCTAACTAGTACTGAAGAATTTGTGGGATATGTGTAAAGAGGTGAGAAACCCTGGATGTCGCAAGGCACATGGGATAAGTTTGACGATCGGAAAAAAGCCAAATTGGCAATCATCTCCCAACCCGATGTCAATCAACTAAAACCCGACTTGAGGCAGAACTACGCTCATATACAGCTCAAGAGGCTGTTACACGCGACAAGAGAAAGGCCATTGAAGATCTGTCCAACAAGGCAGAATCTGCAGCTTTCCTTGGAGATATGGGTTCACTATTTGAAATCATGAAACAGTGGACGAACAGGAATTTCACCACCAACCATCTGGTAACAGATGTCAACGGAACTCTCTTTAATATGAGTGAACACCAGTTACGGCGATCGAAGCAATACTTCTCTGATATTTTAAGCATCTTGTCAGAGGAAGATATTCCAGAAACAGAACAACTACCAAACATCCAACCGCAACAATCCTCTATTAGAGACGATCCCTAGATAGAGAAGAGATAGTTTCCGCCATTCTGTCAGTGGCGGGAAGGAAAGCCCCAGGTATAGACGGATTACCAGCCGAACTCCTCAATTTGGACCCGAAAATAACAGCCGATACACTCCTTCCACTCTTCACTGAGGTGTGGAATGAAGGAAGATATCGGACTAAATAGAAGGAGGGCGTCATTGTGAAAATTCCGAAGAAGGGCGACCTTCGGAATTGTGGCAACTGGCGTGGTATATGTTTACTTACTGCCGTATCGAAAGTCATGGCTAAGGTAATTCTCAATAGGATTAGTGATATTGTGGAGAGCACTCTCGATGTTTGTCAGGCTGGATTCCGTAAAGGGTCGTCCTGTACCGACCATACAAATACTTTACGGATGATATTGGAGCAATCCGCTGAAACAGTTTCGCCACTATATCTCATGTTTGTGGACTTCGCGAAGGCTTTCGAAAGCGTTAAGCGAGATTACATATGGAATGCTTTGCGTAGGATAGGTATTCCAAATAAGGTCATAGCTATGATTAAATAATCCTACGAAGATGCAAGGTATCGCGTCTTGCAAATGAGGAGAGCTTTCCTATGCGAACGGGTGTCAAACAAGGCTGTATATTATCACCAGCTCTCTTTCTGGTGATAATAAATGACACCTTGAAAGCTGCACTGGAAGGTGGGAAAGGAAAAGGTTTTCAAAGGAGACTATTGAACATCTTTAGTCACCTTGATTATGCTGATGACGTGTGTTTGCTTGCTTATAACCGTTCGGACTTAGAGTCAAATGTTCGCTCGTTGCATTCTAAATGCAAAGAGGCGGGACTGAAAATAAATGTGCGTAAAACAAAGTACATGCACATGGAGTCGTAACGTAAGCACGCCGATTGTTCTTAACGAACAAGATGTGGAAGAGGTTCAAGATTTTTGTTATCTCGGAAGTATTGTCAAAATGGACGGCGAAGCTAAAAAGAATATTGAGGCTCATCTAAATAAAGTTCGTCTAGCCTTCGGTATCCTTTCCCCTTTCTGGAGGTTAAGAGAGATATACTTTCGCACGAAGCTGCGAGTTTTTGACGCACGCGTCAAATCGATGTTGTTATATAGTTGTACTACTTGGAAAGTGGCCGTTCGGCTTACCAAGAAACTGCAAACTTTCGTGAACCAATGCCCCCGACTCATTTTAGGAATATTCTGGCCAGAAGTAATCTCCATCGACGAACTTTGGAGTACAACTGGACAGACTTAAATAGGTATTGAGATTCAAAGGCGGAAGTGGCAGTGGATTGGTCACACTTTGAGGAAACCAGAGTGAAACATCGCCAAACATGCTCTGGATTATAGTGCTCAAGGAAAACGTCAGGTTGGTCGACCATGTAGCACATGGAAGCGAGCAGTTGAGCAGAAGGCCAGAGGAATAAAGAAGTCCTGGCAACCGCTTAAGGCCGATGCTCAGGATCGCGTCTTGTGGAAGAGAGTTGTTTCTGTCCTATGCCCTTATAGGGGGGGGAAATCAGGAATTTGATTTATTAATTGATCCTTTTTATTACAGTGAGAATAAAACTCAATATTCTGATCTTTCATGGCTTTAGTTAATGCATTTTAGTCTTTTGTGGAATTCATTTTACTTTATTATTCTAATAATAAAATAATGTGATCGACACAGGAAAAAAAAATTTGCTACCCTGAAATTTTTTTTTTCGCGTTTCATAACTAAATTAGCCTAAAAATGCAAAAAAAAATCCGCCCCGCCGTACGCCGTCCGCCGTACATATGGGCTCATATCTCCAAGACCGTTAAAGGTAGAATGTTCGTTTTTGGGTGGAATGTTGATTGGGTAAGCGAGCTTTATTTTCTAAATTTTGAGGGATTTGGGATGGAAGGGGGAGGCGGGGGGAGGGAAAAAGTTGAAAATTACACTTGCTAATATCTCCACCACGAATGCAGATAGAAATTTGAAAATTAGTAGAGATATGGAGAGGGTTGTGGGACAAACTTTAAAAATAATTTAATTTTTTTATCCATTGGTGTCCGAAAACGGGAGCTAAAAACAAATTGTCGGCCGAATTGTTTTTTCAAATGATTATATCTTCGA
The DNA here is from genome assembly GCA_963669355.1 of Chorisops tibialis. Lineage (NCBI taxonomy): Eukaryota > Metazoa > Arthropoda > Insecta > Diptera > Stratiomyidae > Chorisops > Chorisops tibialis. The sequence continues at coordinate 12,838,045 of OY770264.1, read as the reverse complement.
AATTACTTATCGTAAAATATTCATGTTTTGGGACTCGTAAGGTGGCATATGGTTCCATTGGTCTAAAATTAGAGAGTTGCTAATTATTGTAAGGGGGAGGGTCGGTGGGGGTGCAAAAAAAAACACTTACAAATGAATATCTCTTAAGCTATGTAATTCAAACTTGAACCGTATATTAAGCTATGCTAGGAAAATACAAAAAAAATATAACATGTTGAAATAATAGTAGTGGGTGGAAATGGGGAGCATTTCAAAAATGACGCACTTTTCAAAATTACAAATCCTTATATATCAAAAAAGAGTGCAGATATCAAATCGAAAATGTGTCAGATTGTAGAACGATATAATAGTTAATTTTGGTAAAAGTTTTAGGTTGGGGGTGTAAGGGGAGGGAGGTGATAAGCAAAAAAGTTTTAAGTGATTTTTTTAGGGCTCTGGTGAAAGATACAAAGTTTAAATTTTGCAAGTGGATACGTCTATTTGATGTACATAGAAAAATAATAATAACTTAATTCATAATTGTTATAAACCCAACCCCCCCCGGTCTAACGTGCACAAGGTGTTTCATGTGCATTGAAAAAAAACACATAAGCTGAAAATTTTTGAGTGAAATTTTAAGGGAGAAACTTGAAAATTTGCATGCATTTGCAATGCAAATGCATTTAAAAAAAATCTCTCAATATACGAAATATTAACTGGTTGAAAACTTTTAAGACTTCTACCCTCTCCCATACAAAATTATTTTTTCGACCATTTTTAAGAATTCAATTATCACCTAACTATTAAAAGATATCAATTTCAAATTTAGCATAAAAACTTATAAAAATAATTTAAATGAAGTTGCTTTAAAATTTTTGAAATCGCGCTTGCCCTTCTACTTCCTCCCATACAAAACTATGATTTCGACCAATTTCATTAAATCAACTAATAACCAACAAACTAAAAGCTACGAACTTGAAATTTTATACAAGCACCCTATAAGAAAACCGACATAAAACTACATATCAAATTTTGTGATTCCCCTACCTTCTCTACCTCCTCCCATACAAATGTTCGGTTTCGTGAATGTAAAATACACCGAATTTTATGAAAATTCTATGCAACTTCGTCTATGAAACACATTCTATACAGACAATATTGGACGTGATTCAAGCAATTAATTGAAAAGCTATTAACATCCACCCACCCTTACTATTACCCCTGCTCCTCCCCTCATAAAAACCCAAACTTGCAGAAACTAATGAAATATTGTTAAATTAACAATAGCCTGGCCAAGAGCTCCCTTTCACTTAGCCTTCCCTAACCACTCTAACCTGCATATTGACTTTCCACTCATCCGCAACTTGTCCCAAGAATAATAAAGTTTCGCCCGACTTGTTGGCAGTTTATTTAAATGCTACTCATTTTCCACCACTACTATTACGACCAAATTTTATATTTTTCTTGTATTTCACTAGTATAGCTTAATATATGTTTTAAGTTTCAATTACATAGCTTAACATCTGTTAAGATATTATATATACATATATTATAAATATCTCAACTATCTAGTTGAGATATTTATTTTTAAGTGTTTTTCTTTGCATCCCCCTAACCCTCCTCCTTATAATAATTGGCCTCCTTCTAAGCTGATTTTGGTGGATCTATATGCCGCCTTAATGGTCTCAAAATACAAAATTTGCATGGTAAGTGATTTCGAAGATATAATCATTTAAAAAAAATTCGGTCGACAGTTTGGTTTTAGCTTCGCCCTTTTTGGACGCCAATGGATAAAAAAATTAAATTATTCTTAGAGTTTGTCTCACAACTCTCTCTATATCTGTGCTGATTATCAGCTTCCTATCTGCATTCCTGGTGGAGATATTAGCAAGTGTAGTTTTTGACTCTTTCCCTTCCCCCGCCTCCCCCTTCTTCCGGACATTCCCAAAAAGTTAAGGTAATGGAGTTCACTTACCCAATTAACAACCCATCCAAAAACGAACATTCTATCTTTAACAGTTTCGGAGATATGAGTCCATATGTACGGCGGGACAGATTATTTTTTTTTGCATGTTTAGGCTAATTCAGTCATGAAACGCGAAAAAACAAAATTTCAAGGTAGCAAATTTTTTTTCTGTGTCGATCATAACACTTTATTATTAGAATAATAATGTAAGACTAGAGCTTATTGAACAAAATGAAGGTTATTTCTGAAATCAGCGTCCCTGAAAAAACCATAAAAAAGTTACTGACTACCCTGCAAATGAACAATCGGTCATTAACTAGGATCACATAATTAATGTATTGAAATCCTTCACTTCTTAGAATTAGGTCTCAAGAAAAAGAAAAATCTAGCAATTTAATTTAAAAGAGAAAAGCAAAAATTATCCGTACATAGCACATTTGCAGATGCACCTACAAGCACTAGTGAAGTATAAATTTGAGTCCGAAATTTTTGCAGAGGCCAATCGAAAAATACATTTCGTAAATTTTTTCGTTGTACCCGCATTTTAACCCATTACAGTCGTAATGAATAAATTATATAATTATGCAATTGACGAGTTAATTAGTTCGTATTTTAAATTATGGAGAAAGCCAATTGTAAATTTTAGCTATACGTATGTATGTACGTCCTCTCGAAATCGTGCAAAAACAGTTAAAACTCCACACTTCATCGACATATCACAATTCCGCTGGAAAATTGTTTCAATTTATTCAAGTGGTCGGTAAAAATTAAAAATTAATTTTAAGCAAAATACATTTTATAATTAAAATGTGATGAAATCTGACAACGCTTTGCATAAACTCAACATACTGGACGTTTTCATGAAAATTTCCTATTGTAGAACTATGCGGAAAATTTATTAATAAATTTGAAATTGACCGTTGATTTATAAACTCTAAATATTTAATTATTTATAGCTTACCGGAAATTCCATCGTATGTCCACCACTCTTCCCAGCTTGCTTTAGTTCCTGGAAAACAAAAAAAAACATGTCACAAACAACATATACAAATAATATTCAACTTGTGTTTTAACAGAATATTTTAATTATTTAGTAATAAAGTGCTATAAGTAGTAAAAAAAGGATAGAAAAGATCAAATGGATTTATTCGAAATTTTTCAATAAAATTAAAAAAAAAAAACAAAAAGAATACTGACAAGGAATAATTCCGATAAGGCTTGGAATTTCGGTGACAATGTGGAGAACATTTTTGATCCGTTCAGCCTCGTCAATGGAAGAGAAGTAGGTGGTGGTACCACCGTCGAACCATAGGCAGAATTAAATGGCACAGTGCAGTGCACTCGTGGCATACGTTTTAGCCATAAATTCTGAACCGATGGAAAACCTAAAACTTTCTGATTTATTGCTGCGTTCGGTGTAAACACTGAACGAGTTTGTCTCTCTTTCTCGTTTGTTATGGCAAACTTTTCGATTCGGCCGGAGGTTGAATGGGTTCCTGTGGGCCTTTTTTTCACCCATGGTGGGTACTATGCCCGTTTTTTTATGCCTTTTTGGTATATGTGGCATAGTAAAAGGGAAATTGATTCTAGTGCGTAGCACTCCGGTGCCCGAGGGAATTGAACCGCTCCGATAAAACTGGAACGGTTGAAAAGTTGGATGGAAATTTTCTATTTGGCGATAATCCGACGATTCGTGTAACCCTTTAAAGTTTAATGTTAAGGCAGCTGGCGAAGTATTTGCATCGCAACACCAATAAGTTTTCGTGGTCATAGACGTTCGAATAAGTCACACGAATAAGTCACACGAGTAATTCACTTCGATCGCCTTTTCAAAAATGCTTGATTCGAAGTGTTGACTCGCGTATGTGGAACTTCTTAGAGTATCCTCATGCAATTAACTAGCACGTACCCTGATATCCCCGTATTCTTCGAGTCGGCCCATAAACAAACAATGGACTTTTGTGAGTCCGGAAGAGGTGGAACACAAGATCTCTGGCTACAAAGGCACTTTATGCCACAGATCTTGCGTTTCATCTCTTTTTCTTTCATTCCAAACGTCTCTCCTACATATTGCTACCCTATGCCAATCTTCGAATATTCGAGATTTTCAACCACTAATTTCGAGAACAACAATACTGCACTAATAAAAGAATAGCTGCAAGTTCTTTCCACGAACGGAAGCAACAATAACTACACGCGTGCACATATTCCGATCAAGATACATGCCTACAAACATTAGAATACTCATCGACGGTCGGCATGGGTCAGCGAACACGAACACATGATCGATAGAAGAGCGAATACGTGACAGACATACGTGACTAGACAGCGAATACGTCGTACGGATGACGGTCACGTCGACAGTTAGCGAATAAATCGGTCGTCCTGGGTATAAAATGGGTGAGCGTTCGTGAAAGGAAGCAGTCGCTGTTCGGTGGCGAAATAGTTGAAGTTGTTAAAGCGATTAAGTCGTGTAATCGACAGCGCAACGAATAAGGCGATATAGTATATACCAGAAAGGTGCAAAATAATGTTTGTGGATATTTTATATCAAAAGGGACCTAGTTTTACTTTATTATTTTAATAATAAGTATCGAGAAAAAAAAAATTGCTACCCTGAAATTTTGTTTTTTCGCGCTTCGTGACTAAAACAGCCCAAAAATACAAAAAAATAATCCGTCTGTCTGTACGCCGTCCGCCGTACGCCGGTGTGTACGCTCAGCGCACATTAATTCCTTAACCCTTCAAGATAGAAAGTTCATTTTGCTGGGGATTGTAGATAGTTTTGGATCTCAGGCGGATACCCATTTTGGGGGTGTACCGGTTCAGGGGGAGGCGGGGAGAGAGCTTAAACGGAAAAATACGAATTAAAATATCTCAACCATGGTTACAGCTAGGAAGCCAAAAATCAACATACATCTAGAGGTGTTTATGGGACAACTTTTAAAAATAATTGAATTTTCTTATCCATTGGGGTGCAAAAAGATGGGGTTAAAAACCAATTGTCGGCCACATTTTTTTTTCAAACGATTATACCTTCAGAATTACTTACAATAAAAAAATGATATTTTGAGACCATTAAGGTAGCATATAGATCCACTAGAATCAGGTTAGGTAGAAGCTAATTATTGTAAGAGGGAGGGCCAGGTAGGGTTCAAAGAAAAACACTTAAAAATCAATATCTTGGCTATTTATAAAGCTGTGCAATTGAAACTTGGAACCTATATCAAGTTATACTTGAAAAATACGATAAAAATATAACATTTGGACAAAATAGTAGTAAAGGGAAAGGGAGGGCATTTCAACAATGGTGCACTTTCCAAAATTTCAAACCGTTGTATTTCAAAACTGAGTGCAGATATCAAATTCAAATTGTAGAACTACATAGATTTTAATTCTAGTAAAAATTTTACGTCAGGAGGTGTAAGGGGAGGGAGGTGGTAACGAAAAATATCGAAAATTTTGAGTGATTTTTTAAGGGCTTACATTAAATCAAACCAATTAAAATCTACGAACTTGAAATTTTGTACGAGCACCTTACAAGAGAAATGAAATAAAAGTACGTCAAGAATTTTACGATTCCTCTATCTCCTCTACCCCATACAAATGTTTGGTTTCGTGAATATAAAATGCACCAAATCTTTTGAAAAATCCATGTAGCTTCTATGAAACTGACATTCTAAGCAGAGATTATTGGACGTGATTCAAGCAATTAATTAAAAAACTATTAAAATCCACCCACTCTTACTATCACCCCTTACTCCTATTAGCTAATAGGGATTCCTATCCCTCAGAATACCAATTCAGTTCTAATCGCAGTAAGCACACAATTCTTGAAGTTCTGCCCTAAATTTTTGTAGACGTAATTTTTGACAAAAAAAAGTATGGTCAAGTCCGTAAACGGGCCAAATCGCTTCACACCTTCTAACCCCTCTCACACAAAATGACACATTTTAAAAATTTACATTTAATTTCTTGGAAACTATAAGAGCTAATAATTTGAAATACTAAAAACTTAATTAGCAGATCGAAAAAATAACCGATTAGCTAATAATTTTCTATCTCCTTTCCATACAATGTGTAACACAATTTCACAACTTTACAGAAAAACATGTTTTTGAAACGCATGAATACTACTGGTCTGGGATTTGAGCGATGTTAATTGCATATTGTTTACAGTTATTTCTGAAAAAAATCACTAAAAGCACTGCACTCCTTTTATCACCACCTAAACTGCACAATTTCACTAAATCTAAAACAATAATTTTCTCAGCACCATTTCGAGTGGCAAACAACCGAACACACGTTCTTAATAAATAAAATAAATAACAGTGGTTCAAGATGGTTTCCCTGTGTGTGTAATGGAAATCCTCAGGATTAATAATACGATCTTAGGTAGTGAAAACAGTACGAAAATGGTCGGCAAAAAAGTTGCTTATGACTAAAGGGTCATCACTGATTACACCGTCAAAGGACATAGAAACGGGATAACCATCATTCACAAAATTTCAGAACTGCTTAAGTTTATTCTTGATTGATCGCTTGATTTTACTGGCTGACTGACTAACGAACAAATCGCGTAGCTCAGAGCAAAAAACGTAGTCCACATCGGTTCTTGAGAGACTTCTATGCCTTAATTTTTAAATTTCTCAAATGAGTCAAATCGTGATAGAACCGTGGAAACCGTTTTACCTGCTTGCATCGAAAGGACGCATAAGATCGCAGATTCTCTCAGTAGCATTATAAACGGACACGTATACGCTAGAATCGTTTGATGTTGGGACGTAGTTAGTGATGATGTAAAGCTTTTTATCTTCAATTGTAAGAGCCATGCAGATAAACTCAATTCCACTGGATTCAGGAACCTTGATGGACGTAGCGGAGAGTTTCCTATTAACAGCACAGAATACTTCGCCACCAACTGGTGCGTCAAGGACTTCAAGGTGACGATTACGACGAAAAACTTGATAATCGGAGTCAAAAAGTTCTGCATCCTTAAAATTGACACAAGGCCATGTTTCAGTAATACATATGACATCAAAACAGGATGCAACAGCTGCGACATAAAGTTGTCTCGTTTTTGAACGTATGCCGCTTATGTTGTTGTAATAAAACGAGATGTTATCGAGTTTTTTGATCCAGAGGTGCATGAGCTTTGCGACGAAGCGACAGGAATTCACGTACAATTGCAGACGATGGCCAACAGTTTGTGCCTACAATAGAGTCGAAGGACGGCACTGATAAAACAATCCTGAAAGAAGCAACGCGAGAACTGCCTTCTCGTGCGGCTTCCTCTAAGTAGATTCTGGTGGATCCGTATGGCACCTTAATGGTCCAAAAATATGAATTTTTATAGTTAGTAATATCGAAGATATTATCATCTAAGAAAACAAAAAAAAAAAAAATCGGCCGACAATTTGTTTTTAGCTTCCCCCTTTTCGGTTCCCAATGGATAAAATAATGAAATTATTTTTAAAAGTTGTCCCATAGTCCCCTCTATATATGTTGATTATCAGTTTTTTTAACTAAAACCATGGTTGAAATATTCGAAGTCTTAGTTTTCAATTTTAGCGCTCCCCCCACCTCACTATCAACTCTTTCACCATCAAAATGGGTGTCCGCCTGAAATCCGTAACCATCTACAATTGACCCAAAAATGAACTTTCTATCTGGATGGGTTTGGAAGATAATGTGCGCTGAGCGTATACGTATGGCGTACGACGGACGACATACAGACGATTTTTTTTTGCATTTTTAGGCTATTTTAGTCATGAAATGCAAAAAACAAATTTCAGAGTAGCAAATTTTTTTTCCCAAGTCGATCACAATACTTATTATCAAAATAATAAAGTAAATGGATTTATTACACCAAACTTTTAATTATATAAAAATCACGGAGTAATATTTACATTAATTTTTATTTATAATTATTGTTTATAACTTATTTATTATTTAAAATAACATTTCAACTATTTATTATTATATTATTATTTAAACAATGTGGAATTATTTTTTATAATAATTTTCAATTATATCATTATCTATTTTTTATTTTAATATCTATTATTTTCAACACGTCGCTTACTACTGATAATTACTAGTGCAAAAAGTATTTTTAATATAAACGATAGAAATTTTAAGTAGTAGTCCGATTTAATACTGAATAAACTAAGTGTCGATATCGCTACATCACTCCCCCTCCAGCATAGCGTCACTTTATTTTAAATGAAACCACTCTTGGTTTGTTATAATCATAAGACACGGTATCATTACTGCTATATGCTGGTTTTAATCTGTCAATACTAATTGATTTATTTTTTCCATTTACATCCACAATGAAAAATTTTTTTAATTTTCTGATTATTTTATAAGGACCTTCATAAGGTTGAGCTAATGCTGTTTTGACTTTGTCTGTGCGAACAAAAACAGATTCTGTGTTCTCAAGAGAACTAGGGAGATAAACATTAGTTTTAATTGTACTCCTTGGTTGTGTTGGTTGAATATTTTGCATTTGAGTTTTTAACTGCTTTGCAAAATCGCTTGAAAGTGGTTCATCTGAATGTGTACTTGGTAATGCGAAATCTCCGGGAACGCGTAATGTTTCTCCGTAGACTAATTCTGCAGGACTACACTTCAAATCATCTTTAGATGTGGTACGAAGTCCTAGTAGAATTAATGGTAACTCATCACTCCAATTTATGGTGTTGTTGCGAGCCATTAATGAAGCTTTTAAAGTACGATGAAATCGCTCTACCATACCATTTGCTTGTGGGTGGTATGCAGTCGTGCGAATACGGGTACAACCAAGAATTTTGTTTACTTCTGCAAAGAGCTTTGATTCGAATTGGCTGCCACGATCAGTGGTAATCAATTTAGGGATTCCAAATCGTGAAATATATTGATGAACGAATGTCTTAGCGACTGAAATTGTGCTCATATCTTTGAGAGGATATGCCTCCGGCCATCGGGTAAACCTGTCTATCACTGTGAGAATGTAGTTATTATTATTAGATGACGGAAGTGGTCCTACTAAATCAATATGAATGTGGTCAAATCTTTTAGTAGGCGTATTGAACTGTCCAAGTTCAGATTTGATATGCCTATGTACTTTTGATTTTTGACATGAAATACATGATCTTGACCACTGATTTACTTGTTTGTTGAGATTGGGCCAGAAGTACTGAGAACTTATTAATTTTCTAGTAGCACGAATACCTGGATGAGACAGATTGTGAATTGAATCGAATATTTGTCGTCTCAATTCTTCTGGAATGTACAACCTAGTTTTATTTGTACTAATTTCGCACCATAGTTTATTATTCAATAATGGGTATTCTAGTAATTTCAATTTAAATTTCGAACTAGTATTCTCGGATTTAGTTAACAGAGTTTTAAGTTCTTCATCTTTTTCTTGTAATCGCATTACCTGATCGATATCTGAAGAAATCGATAGAGTGTCTACGTCTTTAAAAGACCGTGAAAGGGTATCTGCTACTACATTATTCTTTCCAGATATATGAATAATTTTATTTGTAAATTGGGAAATGAATTCCAATTGACGCGTCTGACGAGGACTACGTTCAGTTTTTGATGATAACGCTCTTGTGAGGGGTTTTTGATCCGTGTAAACACTGAAATCTCTGCCCTCCAAGAAATATCGAAAATGTTTAATTGACAAAAATATTGCTAATAATTCTCGGTCGAACGCGGAATATTTTTGTTCGGCCGAAGTTAACTTTTTGGAAAAGAAAGCTAATGGTTCTAATACTCCATTATTTATTTGTTGAAGTACCGCTCCTACAGCTATGTTTGAAGCATCTGTTGTAAGAGTAAGTTGTGAGTTGTCTATCGGATGAGATAGCAAAGTTGCTTCACAAAGTGCTTTTTTAATTTTCGAAAAAGATTCCGTACATATATCTGGCCACTCAACTATCTTTTTACTTTTAGATTGCAGTAATTTTGTCAAGTGTGCATGGATAGGTGCTAACATTTCTGCTAATTTCGGTAGAAATCGATGGTAATAATTCACCATGCCAATAAATTGTTGTATTTGTTTAATAGATGTCGGAATTGCTAAGTTGTTAATAGCTTCTACCCGATCTTTGGACGGTGAAATTCCGTCTTTTGTGATATTATGACTTAAAAAGTCCAAAGAAGTGGAACCTAAAACACATTTGCTCGTCTTTATTCGTAAACCATAGTGTTTAAGACGTTGAAATACCATGTGTAGATGTTCACAATGTTCTTCTTTGGTTTTACTTGCAATAAGAATATCATCAATATAAACAAATACGAAATCGAGGCCTTTAACAATTTCATTCATAAAACGTTGAAATGATTGAGCTGCGTTTCGTAAACCGAACGGCATACGAACGAATTCGTACAATCCAAAAGGGGTTGTTATGGCTGTTTTGTATACATCTTCTGGCGCGACTGGAATGTGATGATACGCACGCACAAGGTCGATTTTCGAAAAAATTTTACAATTATGTAGTTGAAATGAAAAATTTTGTATGTGAGGTATTGGATACCTGTCTGGTATCGTTGCGGCATTGAGTTGCCGATAATCCCCACATGGTCGCCAATCTTCAGTGTTTTTCTTAGCTACCAAATGCAGAGGAGATGATACTGAAGAGGATGATGGACGACAAATTCCAAGATCTACCATATGTTGAAATTCCACTAAAGCAGCTTTGTGCTTTTTAGGGTCCAATCGACGTGGTTTGGAGAAAGGTAATTGACCTTGAGTCATAATATTATGAACTATGCTGTGCATAACAGGTTGATTGAAATCGGGAGTTTGTGTTAATGTTGGATATTGTCCCAATATATTGCCAAACTCATTGTTGATTGTACTAAACTTAGGAGTAGGTGTGTCAACAAAAGCAGAAATAGCATTTACAAACAATTTAGTTTTCGAATCAACGAGTTTTTTATTTTTTAAATCCACTAACAATTCATATTTGGATAAAAAATCGGCACCAAGTATAGGTCTATTGACAGATGCAATAGTAAATACATGCAGAAACCTCCTACGTACTCCTAAATTAATTTCTAAAAGTTTAGTTCCGTACGTTGTTATAGATGAATCATTAGCTGCGGATAGGACTAAATGCGAAGTCTTTTTATAACTTTTAAAAATGTTTACAGGAATTACTGATATATCAGCACCTGTATCAACTAAAAAATTTAAATTGTTTATATAATCCTTAACAAAAAGGCGGCCAGAATAATAATTATTCCTACTAGTCGCCGCTTGAACAGTAGGATCCATTAAAAATTTAAGTTAGTTGATGGAGTTGGTGTACGATTCAAATTTTCGGAACAAGGAGCAACACATTTTGTGGCTTTATTTCCGAATTTGTGGTGATACCAACATTTTCGCTCAACATTTTGAGTACGATTTCGAATGCTAGATCTACTTCGCTTGGGAAAACGTTGATATTGTTTTTCTTTCGAGAGCAATTTCGAAACCATGGATTTTAAGGAATTAATTTCTTCTTTGAGGTCACTAATTGTAAGATCAGTTACTGATTGATTTTTGTTTTCAAAAGATGAAAAGTTTTGCGACTTTGTATTATCAATAATTGATAAATTATGTTGTTTTGGTAAGACTTCCCAAAGCTTATCAGCCAATGAAGTCAAATCAGTTATGTCGTTATCACCTTGAGGAATTAACGATATATTAATTAAATGGGGTAACCTTCTAAGCCAAAGTTTTTTAACAAGACTACTCCCAATAGTACCTGATGTACCTGCCAATTGTTGTAAATATCTGAAAAATTCCGAGGGCTTTCTATCACCCATTTCTTCGTTGGAAAGAAGTTGTTCAATCCTACGTTCTTCGCTTACTGAATGGCGTTCAATAAGGATTTTCTTTAATTGTGGATATAAATCGGATAAAGGTGGATTTTGAATAAAATCCAAAATTGACTCTACTATCTCTTGCGGTAATGAAGCAATAATATGATAATATTTAGTAGAATCACTTGTAATTCTACTCAATTTAAATTGTGCTTCCGCTTGCACAAACCAAGAGTTGGGAGAATTTACCCAAAACAATGGTAACCGCATTGTTGTTACCGACTCTAATCTCTGATTTACTGGAAATGTAGCGCTATCGGAATGATTTCCAGTTTCAATTTCGATATTTTGATTTATTTCAGTCATTTTGCACTCGAATATTGATTTTTATTTTTCTTTGACAAATTTATTATGAGGATAATAAATTTCGCGTAAATTGTTTTCAATAAGCCCAGTCAAAATAGATAATGATTAACAATACAATACTAACAATATATGTAGAAGAAATAACAGTAATAATAATAATCTAATTTACCAATACTTTGGAAAAATGTGCAAATCCATATTCAAGTTCTAGCTTGCTGTTGATGATTTTTTTTTTTTAAGTTGATAATTATGTTGAAAAATTGCTTGTTGTAGTTGTTGATCCTCTGCCTAAATCGGTTGTTTCAGTTAAATGTGGGCCATCTGGTGGTACGAGCGTTTGCAATTGTAATGCTGGACCGGTTTAGAAATGCCAGAAATAGTTATGTTGATATAGCTGTTACATTGGTTTACCATCGCATCGATTCTTGAAATTGTTGAATGTTTTCTCAAATTTTCTTAAAGATGATCGAAATTCGAAATTCTTGAAATTGTTGAAAATTCCTTGAGATTCTTGAAATTGTTGAAAATTCTTTTTTGAATTACTCTGGCTTAAAGCCAGGTCGGGGTCACCAATTATTACACCAAACTTTTAATTATATAAAAATCACGGAGTAATATTTACATTAATTTTTATTTATAATTATTGTTTATAACTTATTTATTATTTAAAATAACATTTCAACTATTTATTATTATATTATTATTTAAACAATGTGGAATTATTTTTTATAATAATTTTCAATTATATCATTATCTATTTTTTATTTTTATATCTATTATTTTCAACACGTCGCTTACTACTGATAATTACTAGTGCAAAAAGTATTTTTAATATAAACGATAGAAATTTTAAGTAGTAGTCCGATTTAATACTGAATAAACTAAGTGTCGATATCGCTACAGATTCACACCACAATCGAAATAAACGTTTCATTTATGTATTTCATCTGTGGAACATTTTGTTTGTCGTGATAAAAAGCAGTGATATAGCTATACAATAATTACAACAAAAATACATTCACAAAATATTCGTATTATTTAAATCATTTTTTTCAATTTTAATTAAGTGTAAATGATTGAATTTCCGGTAAATTGATTTTCTTCAATGTAGTTTAAACAGGTTGACTAAACTAATTATATACATGATCGAATATTTATACTCTAATTGAAATCTGAGAGTATATTGTGTTTGCCTTACCGTTTGTAACGCTAAGAAATAATGCTCGCACAGAGTCGCCAAGGGTACAGAAATATTTGGTGTCGCTCAATAACCTCGATTCCGTCTGTCCGTATGTGCGTCTATCTACAACATAACTCTCGAACGCTTTAAGCTACGGTGTTGAAAATTTTGTTTTATGTCATTTTTAGCAAAAAAAGTAGCTTTAAGTTCGGGAAAGGACCACATTCCCCCACTCCTTCTACCCCCTTCCATACAAATTTCATGAAATTTCGAAATTTAAAGAAATTGATTTTTCTCCAGAACTATTTCAGCTCTCGACTTTAAAATTAGACCATAGTAAAATAATAGGTATATTATTATTATCAAAAAATTATTGATTCCCTAACTCCTTTTACCCCTTCCCATACAAATATCATGAAATTTCGAAATCTTAATTAAATTATTTTTCTTCAAAACCGTCAAAACTATCAACTTAAAATTTTGAAAAAGTATACCATTGTAAATATCATTGTTGACGAAAAAATTGGTTTTGATTCAAATAATCCTTCTACCATCTCCCATAAAAATTCACATGTTTGGCAAATGCATTTAATCGATTTTCATTGATACTAGAAAAGGTAGAAACTTAAAATTTATAATATAATAATAATCACAATGAATGCTAAAATAAAATATCAATTTCGCTTCACTTCTTCTACCACCGCCCATACAAATTTTTGTATTGAAAATTCAAGAAAAGTGTTCCTCCTTCGAACTTATTAGAGCAATCGACTTTAAAAATGTAACAAAGCAATGTGATTAGGATGTTGATAAGCAGATTCAAACTCTTCCAAAACCTGCCATTTTCAGCGCCACTTCCCATACAAATGCCTTAAATTCAGACAAAAATTGTTTAATCTCCTTAAAAATTATGAAAGCTACAAACTTTGAATTCAGCATGAAACATTTTGAACACAACGTACGTCATAAACAAAAATGACAAACTTCCCTCTCTGCATCTACCACCTCCCATACAAAAGTCGAAGAATTTGAGATTACATAATTTCCGGTTCATTAAATGCTTTCTTATTTCAGCTTTACGCCCAATTATAATTCCGTTATGTTTATACTCTAGATGAAATCTGAGAGTATTATAAGTTTACTCTAAAGTTTGTAACGCCAAGAAATAAGGCTCGGAGAAAAAATGAATGATACAGAAGATATCACTCAAACCGGATGTCCGTCCGTCCGTTCGCTCTTTAGCTTGAGAACGCGTTGGGCTAGAAAGCTCAAATTTTGTACACGTCGTTTTTAACAAAAAAGTAAGATCAAGTTCGTGAACGGGCCAAATCGCTCCACCCCTTCTACCCCCTCCCATACAAAATGAGTCAATTGCGCAATCTGACAATAAACGGATTTGCTCAAAAAGTATAAAAGCTATTAGCCTGAAATTTTGAATGTGTTACTTTTATGATAATACCAATCTACCGTAAAACAATTATGCGTGTCCTCCCCCTCCTTCTATCACCTCCCATACAAACTGTACTTGTCATGAATTACTCTAAGCCAATTTACTCAGTGCGGGCTGAAATTGTGCACCAAATATTTATTTAAAATTGTTAGTAAGACCAAAAAAAATTAGACGATTAGCTTCACCCCTTCTACCCCCTCCCATACAATATGACACAGTTTCACAACTTTACAAAAAATCGATTTTCTTGAAAAGTATGAATGGCACTAGTATGAAATTTAAGGGATGTCAATTTTATAATATTCCTAGTTATTTCTGAAAAAATCACTAGAATTCCCCCACTCTTTCTACCACCTCCCATACAAACTGCACATTTTCACTAAATCTAACTCACTAATTTTCTCAGTTCGCATTCAATTTTTGGAGTAAGCATTTTGTATAAGACATTTTTGTAGCTACTTTAGCATGATGGGGAAAAATTAGTTCAATGCTATCATCCCTTCTAACACTTTCCATACAAAATTTCTTGGGATCCCAAAAAATTCTATTTCATCCAGAGTATCGTAGCCCTGTTATGTTTTATATAAACTTCGATTAAACGCTTAAGTTAAGTTGTCTAGGTATGATCGCGCTCGCAGCGAATACATTGCAATAAAAGCTTATTCCTTGTAAGCATTTTTTCGCAGCAGCAACGTCAACTACTTCGAACCGAATATCACGTAATATGATGACGTGTTTGAAATTCGAATTTCTAAATTTTACTATATTATTCTAATAATAAAATATTGTGATCCGTCCTGCCGTACGTCGTATATATGGACTCATATCATCTTCGAGACCGTTAAAGGTAGAATGTTCGTTTTTGGGTGGATTATCAATTAGGTAAATGAGCTCTATTACCTAAATTTTGTGGAGTGTCAGGTGGAAGAAGAAGGCAAGGGGAGGGAAAGAGTCAAAAACTACACTTGCTATTATCTCCACTACGAATGCAGATATGCAGCTAAAAATCATCATAGGTACAGAAAAAGTTGTGGCACAAACTTTAAAAAAAATTTTTTTTTTCATCCACTGGCATCCGACAAGGGCGGGGTGGGGGGCTAAAAACAAATTGTCTGCCGTTTTTTTTTGAAATGATTATATCTTTGAAATTACTTAGCCCAAAAAAATTTAAACCTTGAGACAATTAAGGTGGCGTACAGATCCACCAGAATCAGCTTAGAGGGAGGCTAATTATTGTAAGAGGGAGAGTCAGGAGGTTGCAAAGAAAAAAACTTAAGAATTAATATCTCAACTATCCCGTAAGCTATGTAATTGAAACTTGAAAGATATACTAAACTATTTTAGCGAAATAAAAACGAAATAGAAAATTTGATCAGAACTGTTGTGGGAAGCATTTTAAAAATGGCGCTCGTTCCAAAATTTCAAACCGTTATATCTCAAAAGTAACTACAGATATCAAATCGAGATATCAAATCGAAAATTCGTCACATTGTAGAACTAAATAGTTGATGAAGATTTTAAGTTGGGTTGTATGGGGAGGGAGGTGATAAGAAAAAGTGTCAAAAATTTCGAGAGGCTTCTTAGGGCTCTGGTGAAAGATACGTTTAAATTTTGCTCGTCGATACATCTATTTGATATATATAGAAAAAAAAATAAAAATTTGTTCCGCAATTATTATGTACCGACCTCCTTGCTCTAACGTTCACAATGTATATCATGTGCAATGAAAAAACATAAAAACTGAAAATTTTAAGGTAAAAACTTGAAAATTTTTGCATTTAAAAAAATCCCTACAGATATGAAATATTAACTGGTCGACTAACTTCCAGTTATTTACACAAATACATATTGGGGTGGCTAACTTCATGCCGTTAACAAAATCATTTGTTACAGCTAATTAAATTACTACTAAATGTTGAAAGGTTACTACCAAACACCACCAAAGGACTACCAAACGAATGGCATAATTTGTTTTACGATAAGATAATGGCAACTTCAGATATTTAAGAAAATGTGTTTTGAGGGGGCTAAGTTCACGCTAAATAAAGTAAACGTGATTTCTTAGAATACGGATTACCACCAAACGAAAAACTACCAATCACCACCAAACGACCATCAAATGATTGCAGCAAGAAAAATTTTGAAAGTCAAACTAAGGGAGGGAGGGGGGGCAACTTCACACACGTATATGATGAGTGCGGTGAGTGCAGTACACCCTGGTGGACGTTAACCTGCATTCTGTCCGAAAAATTTCCAAAAATAAGTAAAAGCATGAATGCAATAGAACATTTGAAATTACAAAATTTTTCAAATCATTTGCTCGGTATGTTTCGTGAAGCTTTTGTTAGGAATGTTGCATCAAAATATTTTGTTTTCCAGTTTCGCCACACAACTATTCCTTAATTTCTTTTTTATTTAATTTTGCTAGCATACTGGTACTCTACTTTATTTATCTGCTTACGTACAAGTACGAGTAGGTACGTGTTGCAGTTACCATAGAATAGCATTCAAAGTTGTGAAACAATTTTTTCGTTGCCTGAATCCTAGTTGAGGTTCAGTTTTCTGTTTGGTACTGAATGAATTTTTTATCTAAAATTATGTGTAGATAGGAACATACCTACATACAATTCTGTACGGCAAGTGAATAGATCCGATTCCAACCTAGTGCCTTTTATTTTTGCTTTATTGCATTTGTTCGAAAGTATTCGATAAGTTCGATAAATAAAACTCTCCAACTGAACTGCTCGCGAATGGGGAAATTCTAAAATTCACGTGAGAAAATAAACTCGTGAGTTAGTTACTCATGAGTGAGCATTTCGGAACTCTAAATGTTTAGGTCGTTTATCATGTAGAAAATAAAACTTGGCAGTATGAATTTTAAATTATTATGCATGTGCTCAGCTTTTAAGAGGAACTACGGCTATTTATGTCGTTCACATGTTTAAAACAGCTTACAAGTAAACTTAGTTTAGCTGTTGGCTTATTATCTTTGTTTCAACAGGCATATTTGGAAAATAATACAATTCAAGTTGACATATCCTTTCAACTAATGTCCTTATACTTCAGCACTGTTTCATTACATAATTCATGGTAAAAATGATTATGACAGATACTTACATAAATCCTCTGTAGGAAAACAAAAGTAGTAAAATTGTAAATTTAGCTTTACCAATTTTTGTTATGCCAGTCAGTTTGGTTGAGAAACTCAAAAGGCCATGGTCGAAAAAATAGAGGACGCGCGAAAAAAAGTTAATTGGATGACATGGAGAACGTTCCGTCAGCCAACTTTTTCCGTCATGAATTACACAAAACCTCGGAAAGAAAAACAATCCGAATAAATTATTAACATCAAATGGCTGGATATTTATTCTCGTCCATTTGCCAACCCTTAGAATCAGATCTTGGCTAAGAAAATGGCGGCCAGTAAGGGCCCAAATGGGAAACTACAAAGACGCTAACTGTCCCGTCGTTAAAGGACAGCTTTCACCTTTCGAAATCATCCGGCGACGTCTAGTCTGGCGCCAGAATAAAAGGAAGCATAAGAGGATGGTCCATAAATCCGTATATGTGTGTACATAAACAATTGAAATCAAATCTCTACAGAAGCCAAGATTTTTGTTTCCATGGAGCACGATTCTCCCTTGCAAGCTAATTCCATGCATGTCCTCATTTCAGGAAATGGAAAATGTTTTCGGTTGCCGGGCGCTCGGCAATAGCATGCAACGAGTAAGTTGTTAAAAGCTAAAAGAAAATTCTGCAAAAGTTTCCCCGGGCGGCGACTTATACAATCTCCAGAAGATATTTTCACACTGAACAATCAGACCTTGTGTGTTTGTATATGTTTGAAGCTAATACCCTTGAAGAGAGAAACTACGGAGACAGGGTGTGATGGAAAGGAAGAAGATTGAATGTTTTTTCTTAACCGACCTTTGATATATCGTCTGGGTTTTTAGTGTATTGTTCTGCCATTAAACAGGTACGACAAGGGAATGAAAGAAGTATTAAAGTCGTTTAGTATTGAATTAGATTTGCGAAATGCATTGCAAAAACCAAATCAAATGGCGGAGATAGAACAATTGAGATATCTGGCTTTTAGAGACATAACTTTTTCAAAATTGTTTTTTTTTTTTTGATAAAAGAGAATAAACTTTCCTTCCTTTCCAAATTTTGATTTGACTTTTAAAGGTTAGAGACACTTTACACGCAAAGATATATGTGGACGCCGCAATATCCGTGCTGTCAATCAAATAGACCCCCTATAGGGGCATAGGACAGAAAGAACTCTCTTCCACAAGGCGCGATCCTGAGCATCGGCCCTAAGCTTTTGCCAGGTCGTAATTCTCTGGCCTCCGTTCTGTAGTAGATCAATATTCAATTTACTCGATTATTTTAGCATAAAAGGATTGATTTACTCGTACATCACCAAATACGAGAGAAGATGAAATATGAACTATTATCTAGGCGTTTCTAATATTTATGAAAACTACAATATTCAAGCGTATTGAGGAAAATTCGGTTTAAAAATTTTGTGCATTTGTCGGAATCAATGTGCACAGCAAAGAAAGTTGCTATCAAAATGTTTTATACACAATTTAGGATTCAAAAATTTAATAGATACTGAGAAAATTAGTATTTTGGATGTAGTGAAATTCTGTACTTTGTATGGAAGGTGGTAGAAGGAGGGGCGAGTTCTTAATGACTTTTATAAAAATAACTGTAAACATTATTTAATTTACATAATTTAAATTGCAGATCAGTAGCATTCATACTTTTTAGGAAAATCGATTTTTGTAAAGTTGTTGAATTGTGTCAAATTGTATGGGAGGGTGTAGAACGAGTGAAGCTAATATTTATTGCATAATTTCAGCTCGATAACTTTGATACGTACTAAGTAAATTGGGTTATGGTGGCTGGGTGTGTATAGATAGGGTAGGCATCTGATCAGCGTCATAAGGCGACACCCAGTGTTATAACTATCATATACACATCAATTGTGCTCATCATACCTCCACGTGGTAGCCACCGGGTACTGGTCTTGTCCATCTCGACTCGACTAGCTGAACTAATAGGCGCGAGTGCTAGTGAAACAGAAAAATTCTAGCACTATGGCCCTCCAAGTTGGGGGTTGGGCGATGTGTTAACAACTCATCCTCGGAAAAACCACACCCGTTTCGAAACCTGAAGCAACGCAAAACAGGAGGCCAAAGTCCGATTTGGGCTGTAGCGCCATCGTAAGTAAGTAAGCAAATTGGCTTATAGTATTTAAAAAGAAAATGCAGTTTGAATGGGAGGTGATGGAAGAAAGGGGAGGACTCGAATAATTTTTATACAGCAGATTGAAATTATTATAAAAGTAATATAACATACTCCAACTTTCAGATCAATAACTTTTATGCTTTATTAAAAAATCCGTTTATTATCGAATTGCGAAATTGTTTCATTTTGTATAGGAGGGGATATAAGGGGTAAAGCTTACAGTCTAATTTTTTTTTTGGTCTTACTAATAATTTTAAACAAATACTTAGCGCACAATTTCAAATCCATATATTGTATACGCACTGAGTAAATTGGTTTAAACCATTTCATGAAAAAGTGCAGTTTGTAACTAAAAACCCTCCACTCCGTCCACCACCTCCTATATAAACTCCACTTTTCATGAAATATTCTAAACCAATTTTCTCAGTACGTATAACTTTGATCGAGCTAAAATTTTGTATTGAAACTTTAATTAGCACTATTATTACTATCGAGAATTAACCGATTAGCTCCACTCCTTCCACCCCCTCTCATACAATGGTGATTATAGTTGTTTCTAGAAAAATTACCAAAAACTCCCCACTCCTTCCACCATCTCCCATACAAACTGCACTTTTTCATGAAATACTCTAAACCAATTTTATCAGTACGAATAACTTCGATCGAGCTAACATTCTATATTAAATCCTTAATTAGCATTATTATTATTATCGGGAAAAATTGACCGATTAGCTCCACTTCTTCTACCCCCTCCCTCACAATGAGACACAATTCCACAACTTTGCAAAAACTCGATTTTCTTGAAAATTGTGAATCTAACTAAACTGAAATTTAAAAGATATCTATTGCATGGTGATTATAGTTGTTTCTAGAAAAATTACCAAAACCCCCCACTCCTTCTACCACCTTCCATACAAATTGCACAGTTTCACTAAATCCAATGCACTAAGTTTCTCAAGTTGCCTATTCAGTTTTTCAAGCTTAAATTTGGTGCAAAATATTTTTATAGCTACTCCAGCATGATGTGAAATAAATTAATTTAGTACTGTCATCCCTTCTATCACTCCACATACAAAAAATTCTTAAGATTACAAAAATTTCGATATTATCGGTAGTATCATATAATTGGGCTTTACGCACAATCGAAGTCTTGTTATGTTTTTAAGCTTAATGTAATTTTACTTGGATTTTTTTTAACTAACACAACCTTCAACTATCCACTTGTCCTCAACGATCTTCAATACGTATATGATCTCCAATCACGGGATTGATTTGATCACGAGCCAGTCCTATACAAATCCGAGTACCATGGATTCATTCTTAATAATTTATGGTTCTGATTCCAACAAAATACAAAGCATTGTGTTCAAAGAGGCATCAAACTAAGCAGATACATTTGTATGGGAGGGGGTAAAAGGAATGTAAGGATCAAGATAAATTTTTTTCGCATTATTATTATTTCTATTTGGATACTTTATACAAAATATCAAGGTGATAGCTTTAACAGTTTTGAAGAAAAATAATTTAATTTAAATTTCGTGAAATTTGTATGGGAGGGGGTAGAAGAAGTGAGGTGAAGATGATAATTTTTTTAAAATAAATTGCAATTATAATAGAATTGATTGACAAAATTTCGTCTTTTCAGCTTTACTAGTTTCAATGAAAATCGAAAATATGTATTTTTCAAAATTGTCCATTTGTATGGGAGGGGGTAGAAGAAGTAAGGGGATCGAGTCAATATTCCATTATATTAAGGACATTAATATTCTTATACTTTGACTTAAATGTCAAGTCGATAGCTTAAATAGTTTCAAAGAAAAATCAATTTCTTTATATTTCGAAATTTCATGAAATTTGTATGGGAGGGGGTAGAAGGAGTAGGGGGATGTAGCCCATTCACGAACTTAAAGTTACTTTTTTACTAAAAATGACACACACAAATTTTTAGCACTATAGCTCAAAGCTTTCGAGAGTTATTCTGTAGACAGACAGTCACTCGGAATCGAGGTTCTTGAGCGACAACAAATATCTATGTACCCTTGCCAACTCTGTGCGAGCATTATTTCTTAGCATTACAACGGTAAGATAAACACAATTTAGTCTTATATTTCATCTAGAGTATAAACACTATGAAATTTCCGCAGAAATTTTCATCTATTAAATTTTTCCACATCAATAAATACATTTACATATTTTCAATATCCATAGCTACTATGTATACTTTGAAATAATTGATTTACTCGGTTCCGGTACGTGACAAAAAATTGACTACAAAAAAAATATCTGATAAAAAAATAAATATAAATAAATTTAACATGCAGAGAGATGATCCCATTCCGGTAATGGCTAGACAATTGTGCAGGCAGTCTCATCTGCATTTATTTTATCGACAACAACATGGAGACCGTCATCGAATGAGTGGAATTCTATAGCTGCGTAAATATGTCGGTTTATGTTTACAGGACGACAAAAGGACTAGTCATGCAAATATCCAATTGGCTTTTGTAAGTAAGAAGACACCGACCCTGCTCTCAACGTAACCGAATAAAAATAATAGGGAACAAAGGAAAGTGCCACGAAAGCAATCCATCAAAAAACAATTTGCAGAGATTTCTATCGGACAACAATTCCGATAAGTGATAACCCTAAACGTAGAAGGAACATCATTTTGGTTGTATAGATTGATTTTTGTTGTGCACACTCGTTTTTTCGGATAAATGCACACTATTTGGAGAAATGTGAAAGTAAAAGAAATTAAATTAATTATCTACTAAAGTGTTAATTGAAAAAATCTGCAAGGAGATGAAAAAGAACCTTGCGGGAGTCCAGAATCAATGAAAGTCATATGGAGGATCGTTAATGGCAAACTTTATACAATTTACTTCAAAATCTTAAGATTCTCTAAAATCAATTCTTCGCTAAAAATAAATATCAATCTCTGACCAATGTTCTGAATCAACAGTTTTTCCTTACCGATATGGAAAAGAATGAATCAGATAAATGATTTCACTCAATTCGCATTTTCCTTAGCGACCATTGTCCAATACCCAGTTCAAAAGGAGTCCCTTATCAATGAAAAGAATTACAACCCCCGAGGCTCTTATATAATTGAAGTTCAAGCAAATGACCCTCGTCCGATGGACAAAAGACTTGTTTGGAAAAAGAAAGCTTCGCAAAGAAGAATAACTTCTTGTAGGTAATCGATTTGAAAAGGCTCTCGCTATAAGATGATGAGTAGACCGTCGGCACACAGTAATGGCTTTTATGAGTCCAATTAGTGAAATTCACGGCATGCAAATGAACTAATTTTCAGGCAGTTCTGCGTTGTAGCTAGCTGCTACGTGTGTTGTAGCTCCCATCCCGGAAAGCATTTACGGAACCGAACTATTTCCTCACAATATGAGTCGGCCTGCCTGCCGCACTCCAGCGGTGTAGTGTTTGTACACAATATGCTCCGTAGTAATTCCTTTCACCAGCCGGAGAATTCCCGAAGGATATGAAGGACGAAATACTTCGAATAACTCAAATTTTCTTAACGGAGTCGGGTCGACCGTTCGTCGTTGACGTTGCTTGTGTTCGAAGCTCAACTGAAAGGACTTCTTTTAAGGGTGGTAAGTGGCAATGGAATTTCTAAGGTAGTTAAGCATTGTTACATCATGAAATATCCAATGTATAGAGAGTAGAATGGATTTTGAATGGAATTTATTTTTAAACTAGACGACCTTGTTAGCATTAAGTGACTCTTTTTTCCACCTAAATTTGAAACGAACCGGATCTAAATAAAATTCCTGATGGCATTATCGTTGTTATTATATAAGTGGATTTATTATGGAGTTCGTGTAGGGGTGAAGGATTTCTACTTTCGTAAAAATATGGTTGGAAGAAATAATGAGGGAAGTAGTTCTTCATGAGTATATTATAAGGATCGTACTTACTTAGTTTGGGTATCTTACAAATAACTCTTTTGTATTCAAGATAAAATGTGAATTGTGAAAGAGGAACATGTGAAAGAAAATTGAAAAACGTGATTCGGGTTGTTATTCGCTAGATCAAAAGTCTCAGTAGAATAAATCACTTAAACATTAATAATTTTATTGGATAAGATAGCGGGATGTTATTAGCATTTAGTGATTCTCTCAGAGCGATGCACCTTATGTTGAGGTTCTGGTTAATTGGAAGCTTTAATCAAAAATCCATTGATGCACATTTTTTCAGTAGCGAAAATATATTTTTACAAAACAAAACCTTTTCATAACAAACTTAAAGAGAAATTCATAAAAACATAAAAAATAAACTGCCAACAAGTCGGGCGAAACTTTGTTATTCTTGAGACAAGTTGCGCATGAGTGGAAAGTCAATATGCAGGTTAAAGTGGTTAGGGAAGCTAAGTTAAAGGGATTTCTTGGGCAGGGCTGTTGTCAATTTAACAATATTTCATTAGTTTCTGCAAGTTTAGGTTCTTATGAGGGGAGGAGGAGGGGTAATAGTAAGGGTGGGTGGATGTTAACAGCTTTTTAATAATTGCTTGAATTACGTCTAATATTCTCTGTATAGAATGTGTTTCATATACGAAATTGCATAGAATTTTCAGAAAATTCGGTGTATTTTACATTCACGAAACCGAAAATTTGTATGGGAGGGGGTAGAGAAGGTAAGGGAATCGTAAAATTTGATATGTAGTTTTATTTCGCTTCTCTTGTAAGGTGCTTGTATAAAATTTCAAGTTCGTAGCTTTTAGTTTGTTAGTTATTAGTTGATTTAATGAAATTGGTCGAAATCATACTTTTGTATGGGAGGGGGTAGAACGGCAACCGCGATTTCAAAACTTTTAAAGCAACTTCATTTTAATTATTTTTATAAGTTTTCATGTAAAATTTGAAATTGATAGCTTTTAAGAGATAGCTGATAACTGATTTCTTAAAAATGCTCGAAAAAATAATTTTGTATGGGAGGGGGTAGAGGAGGTAGGGGAATCGTAAAACTTGTAATGGAATTTTCTTTCTTTTCTATTGTAATGTGCTCGTACAAAATTCCAAGTTCGTAGCTTTTGATTTGTTGGTTATTAGTTGATTTAATGAAATTAGTCGAAATAATACTTTTGTATGGGATGGGGTAGAAGGGCAAGTGTGATTTCAAAACTTTTAACGTAATTTTATTTCAACTATTTTTCTAATTTTTTTTGCAAACTTTCGAAATGATAGCTTTTGATAGTTAGGTGATAATTGATTTCTTAAAAATCGTCGAAAAAATAATTTTGTATGGGAGGGAGTAGAAGTTTTAAAAATATTCGACCAGTTAATATTTCAAACTTTTAAAAATTTTTTTTAAATGCATTTCCCAAATTTTCAAGTTTCTACCTAAAAATTTCATTTTCAGTTTATGTTTTTTTCATTCCACATGAAACACCTTGGGCACGTTAGACCCCCACTCCGGAACATAACAATTTTGGAACAAATTACTATTTTTTTTCTATCTATATCAAATAGATGTATCGACATGCAAAATTTAAACTTTGTATCTTTTACCAGACCCATAAAAAAATCCCTCAAAATTTTCAACATTTTCGCTTTCCACCTCCCTCCCCTTACACCCCCCAACTTAAATTTTTTACCAAAATTAAAAATTATATAGCTCTACAATCTGACAAATTTTTGATTTGATATCTGTACTCAATTTTGAGATTTGATGATTTGTAGTTTTGGAAAGTGCGCCATTTTTGAAATGCTCCCCATTTCCCCCCACTACTATAATGTCCACATATTATATTTTTTTCATATCTCGCTAGTAAAGTTTAGTATACATTCCAAGTTTCAATTACATAGCGTAAGAGATAGTCGAGATATTAATTTTTAAGTGTTTTTCTTTGCACCCCCTCTGACCCTCCCCCTTTCTTTAATTAGCTTCTATCTAAACTGTTTATAGTAGATCTATATGCTATCTTAATGGTCTCAAAATATCAATTTTTTTTGGGAAGTAGTTTCGAAGATATAATCATTTGAAAAAAAAATTCGGCCGACAATTGGTTCTTAGCCCCCCTTTTCGCACGCCAATGGATAAAAAAATTAAACTATTTTTAAAAGTTGTCCCACAAATTCCTGTATATGTATGTTGATTTTTAGCTTCCTAGCTGTAACCATGGTTGAGATATTTGAATTCGTATTTTTCGGTTTAAGCGTTCCCCCTGCCTCCCCCTGAACTCGTACACCCCCCAAAATTGGTATCCGCCTGAGATCTGCAACTACCTACAATCTCGCCAAAAATGAACTTTCTATCTTGAAGGGTTTGGGAGTTAATGTGCGCTGAGCGTACACGTCGGCGTACGGCGGACGGCGTACAGACAGACGGCTTTTTTTTTTGCATTTTTAGACTATTTTAGTCATGAAACGCGAAAAAAAAAAATTTGAGGGTAGCAAATTTTTTTTTTTTCCCAAGTCGATCACAATACTTTATTATTAAAATAATAATTGAATGGACAAAACTCTACGTCAGTCGGTACTGGCTGACTTATTCACAGAAAATTTCCAACTAAACGTATCGGAATTTTTAAAATTATTTGCTGGTTTAATACTTGGTTGGACTCCCTTTTGCATCAATTACTGCTTGCAGTCTTCGGGGCATAGAGGCGACTAAATTACCAGTTTCTGCTGATGTAATTTTCTCCCATTCTGTAATAAGTGCTTTCTTTAACAAATTTTTATTTTTTAAGCAACATTTCCGAATTTTCCGCTCCGGAAGCTCCCATACACGTTCTATTGGGCTTAAGTCCGGGCTTTGGGGAGGCGTATTCAGCTGCTTGGGAGTGTAGTGCGACAACCAGTTCTTGACGAAAAGTGCATTGTTCTTCGGATCATTGTCCTGTTGAAAAATCCAACTCCCTCCAAGGCACAACTTCTCAACTGATGGCCTTAAATGTTGTTCCAACAGGTTCTTGCAAACATAGCGGTCCATAGTAATTTCAACAAGCCAATCTGCCGACCCCAGATGTGGCAATGGCTTCCCAAACCATAACATTACCTCCACCGTGCTTGACTGTGGGAATCAAATTTTTGGTCTCTAAAGCCGTATTCTTTTTTTCCATATTTTACTGCGCCCATCACACCCGAACATGTAGTATGTCGACTCATCGGTAAAAAGGACTCGATTCCAAAAATCATTGTTGATATGGGCCTTGGCGAACTCTAGGCGCAGAAGTCGGTTTTTGGCAGATATTAATGGTTTTTTACGTGGCGTTCTGCTTTGAAACCCATTGGAATTTAATGCTCTCGAGATTGTTCTTGCATCGAAATCCTTTTTCCTTACCGCTGTCATTTGTTTTGCCAAATCTGGAGCACTTAGTTTTGGATTTTTGTTGACCTCTTTTAAAATTGAACTAATGTCTCTGCGTGAAAGGTTTTTCGGTCAGCCAGTTCGCGGTTCATTTTCAATGGAACCAATGTTTTAAAAATTTTTGATAATGGTATAAACAGAAATTGGTTTTAGTTTCAGTAATTTCGCAATTTCCGAGCACGATTTATTGTCTTTTTCATACTGGACGACCAAATTTCGGACATCACTAGAAATTTCTTTTCGCGATGACTTTTTGCGGTCCTTACAGTTCGAAACTAGCGATAAACCTATAATAGAGTTGCAGCTGCACATGTACTGAATGGCAGTAAGAGCAAATAAAGAAATTTCGAAGAAATACCGTTAGATTTAGTTGGAAATTTTTTGTGTATAAGTCAGCCAGCACTGACTGCCATAGACTTTTGTCCATTCAATTTTTTATGCTTTCATGAATTTCTTTTTAAAATTGTTATGAAAGTGTTTTTGTTTTTGTTTTTTATAAATATATTTACGTTACTTAAAAATGTGCATCAATGGATTCTTGATTAATGCTTCCAATTAACCAGAACCTTAATATAAGGTGCTGCCGTAGACTTTTGTCCGCCACTGTATAACATTAATAAAATAATATTTTACTATGTGCACGAACTACACTCAGAGTCATAAGTCTACAAGCAACCAATAAAAAAGTGTTCGTATGAATGTATTTTAAATATCAATCAATTTATTCAATTCAATTTTTATTTTTCTTATACAATAATAAAAGTAAAATGTTGACGCCAAATTTCTTTCAACGTTTTCGCAAAACAAATGTGATAACGGCATTTTTATTCTTCTTTGTAGCAAAACAAAGGATCAAAAGTCTACAAGCAATAAATATAAAAAAGTTTTACAATATTTAAATTAAATTTTTCATACAATTTAATAACTAGTCGGATAACCCTGACGCTTAAGAACTTCCACCAAACGGTTTTTCATCGAAGCTACAAGTTTACTGGTATCCTGAACTGTTATTTCCGTCCACTCCTTTAATATTATGTCTTTGAGCTGTTTTTTACTTGAAATCATATGTTTGCGTATTTTTCTTTCCAATAGAGCCAATAAATGCTCTATAGGGTTCAAATCTGGTGATTGTGGAGGCGTGTGTAATTGTTTGGGGGCCTTGTACAGTAACCAAGTGCGCACAATTCCCGCAGTGTGCTTGGGATCATTGTCGTGTTGAAAATAAAATTTTTCGTGCAGTCCCAATTTGTCAGCACTGGATTGCATATTACACTTCAAAACATTCAAATATTTCGTTGTCTCCACAAACTCCAGGTTGCCTGTACCATTGGCTGCCATACAACCCTAAGCCATCACTGCACCACCTCCATGTTTTACTGTTGGGTAAAGATTGCTCCTATTGTATGCTTCTCCTCGCTTACACCATACTAATTTGCATCCTGTTATACCAAAAATACAGAACTTCGATTCATCAGAGAAAAGTACGTTGTGTCAAAACTCTTCAGGCATATTTAAGTATTGCTTTGCGAAAGCAATGCGCTTTTTTCGATTGATTGCAGAAATAAGCGGTTTCTTTTGTGCAATTCTAGCATGAAAACCAGACCGTCTCAAAATTCTTCGTGCAGTAACGACAGAAATACTTTTGGCAAATCTTTCTTGAACATCATTTGCAATTTGCAATGCAGTCAAGCATAGATTCGTCTTCACTGCATTCAATACTGAGCGGCTTTCACGGGACGGCAGCTTCGATGGGCGACCAGAACGAGGCTTTGACGTCATAATTCCGGCAGTTATAAATTTTTTTATAACGGTATAGACTGAGCAGTGCGATCTTCCAACCAATTGTCCAATTTCTCGGTTTGTCTTCCCTTTCTTCCAGAGCTTAATGATCGCCGACACTGATTTCTTTCCTTTTCGCCTCCATAATAAAATTTATACAGTCATAAAAAAAAAGTATTCGTACACACGTCGTATCGTGCTTTACTGTCCTGCAGCAGTTAAAAGAGCTACATTTTTTTAATAAAAAATGTCTCTAACTCTTTTAGCAACAATACTCTCTTATATTAACTAAAAAAAAGTACTCTTTTCTGATCGTATCAACAGAAAAATGAGAAACAGTTATGCAATTCCCGAGAATTGAATCAAAAAAGTATTCGTACAGCAGCAACGCAGAAAGAATAATGCCGTTATTCCGCTGCCGATAGCGATCATTCGTATAGGGATCAGTCTTGTGATAATTGTCAAGTATTTATCAATCATTGTTGTTAAGCAAATTTATAGTGGATTTCCATTAAATTCTTTATTATGGAACGAAAAGCAAATAAACGACAGAAGGAGAAAGGAGAATTATCCTTTCCTTGCACAATCAATGCAAATCATTGCGTGAAATCGGCGTTATCGTTGGGAGACCACGCTCAACCGTTCAAAGCATCATTGATAGATATTGTATCACGAAAAGTTTTATGAATCAACCAAGATCAGGACGACCAACATTATTAACGGCCAAAGATGAACGCAGTATATGTAGAAAAGTAAGAGAAAATCCGAAAATTACAGCTTCAGCGATTGCAGCAGAGGTAGCGGAAAAAAATAAAATATACGTTTCTGGAGAAACAATCAGAAATGTGCTCCGCCGTGCTGGTTACAGCTCTCGAATCGCTAGAAGAAAATATAACATAAGCAAAAAAATTAGGAAGGATCGATTAGAATTCGCCAGAACGATGCGAAATCATGTAATAGACTTCTGGGAAAAAGTTATATTTGCTGATAAGAGTAAATTTAACATTTTTCAATAAGATGGCTTTTGTGTTAAACATGGAGGTGGGTCCATATTAGTATGTGCTTGTATGAGCGCTTTTGAAGTTGGTGAAATACACATTATCGACGGTATTATGACCCAGGATTTGTATACATATAGACATTCTCAAGCAATATCTCCATACAAGTGCTGAAAAAATGGGAATCAGAAATAATTTTATATTTGTCCATGATGACGACCCGAAGCATTCAGCTCTGAAAACGAGACTTTGGCTGCTATATAATACGCCGAAACGGCTTAAAACTCCAGCTCAATTGCCTGATGTGAAAGCCATCGAGCATTTGTGGGATGTGGTCGAGAAAAAAATAAGGTTAGCTAAAATAACTAACCGAACCACTTTAAAAGAAGAGATTGTGAAGGCTTGGCGTTCAATCACAGCAGATGTGACAAGGAATTTAGTTGAATCCATGCCAAGACGCTTAAATGCAATTATACAATCCAAAGGCAACCCGACGAAGTACTAATTACGGTAATTATATAGATATTTGATAAAAAGCTTATCATATAAAAATGTCAATATGTCAGGTGTACGAATACTTTTTTGTATCCATTTTCCAGACGACTCTCGGTATTTTGCGTATCATCCAACTATAACTAACAAATTCCAAATTTTTTAAAATTATAATAAAAACTGTATTATATTATATGTGATGTATTCTAATTGTGAAAGTTTTTATTTTGTCTATTGTTCCTTTTATTTTGAAATGAATATAAATAAACTGCCAACAAGTCGGGCGAAACTTTATTATTCTTGGGACAAGTTGCGGATGAGTGAAAAGTCAATATGCAGGTTAGAGTGGTTAGGGAAGACTAAGTGAAAGGGAGTTCTTCGGGAGGACTGTTAACAATATTTCATTCGTGTCTGTAAGTTTGGGTTTTTTTGAGGGGAGGAGTAGGGGTAATAGTAAGGGTGGGTGGATGTTAATAGCTTTTTAATTAATTGCTTGAATCACGTCCAATATTCTCTGTATAGAATGTGTTTCATAGACGAAGTTGCATAGAATTTTCATAAAATTCGGTGTATTTTACATTCATGAAACCGAACATTTGTATGGGAGGGGGTAGAGAATATAGGGGAATCGTAAAATTTGATACGCAGTTTTATTTCGCGTCTCTTGTAAGGTGATTGTATAGAATTTCAAGTTCGTAGCTTTTAGTTTGTTGTTTATTAGTTGATTTAATAAAATTGGTCGAAATCATAGTTTTGTATGGGAGGGGGTAGAAGCGCAAGCGCGATTTCAAAACTTTTAAAGCAACTTCATTTGAATTACTTTTATAAGTTTTTATGCCAAATTTGAAATTGATAGCTTTTAAGAGTTAGCTGATAACTGATTTCTTAAAAATGCTCGAAGGGCAAGCGCCATTTTAAAATTTTGAACGCAATTTCATTTTAATTATTTTTGTAAGTTGTTTTGCAAAATTTGAATTTGATAGCTTTTAATGGTTAGGTGATAATTGATTTCTTGAAAATGGTCGAAAAAATAATTTTATATGGGAGGGGGTAGAAGTTTTAAAGGTTTTCGACCAGTTAATATTTCGTATATTTAGGGATTTTTTTTAAATGCATTTCGCAAATTTTCAAGTTTCTATCTTAAAATTTCACTCAAAAATTTTCAGTTTATGTGTTTTTTTCAATGCACATGAAACACCTTGTGCACGTTAGACCGGGGGATTCGGTTTATAATAAATATGGATCAAGTTAATATTATTTTTCTATGTATATTAAATATAGGTATTCACATGCAAAATTTTAACTTTTTATCTTTCACTAGAGCCCTAAAAAAATCACTCAAAATTTTCGACATTTTGGCTTATCACCTCCCTCCCCTTACAGCTCCCAGCTTAAAATTTTTACCAAAATTAACCATTATGTAGTTCTACAATCTGACAAATTTTTGATTTAATATCTGTACTAGTTTTTGAGATATTAGGATTTGTAATTTTGAAAAGTGCGCCATTTTTGAAATGTTCCCCATTTCCCCCCACTACTATTGTTTCGATATGTTATATTTTTTTTGTATTTGCCTAATATAGCTTAATATACGCTTTAAGTTTCAATTACATAGCTTAAAAGATAGTTGAGATATTAATTTTTAAGTGTTTTTCTTTGCACCCCCCCTGACCCTCCCCCTTACAATAATTAGCCGCTTTCTGAGCTGGTTCCAATGGAACTATATGCCACCTTGACGGTCTCTAAATATGATTTTTTTACAATAAGTAATTTCGAAGATATAATCATTTGAAAAAAAAATTCGGCCGATAATTGGTTCTTAGCCCCCCCCTTTTCGCACCCCAATGGATAAAAAAATTAAATTATTTTTAAAAGTTGTCCCACAAACCCCTCTATATGTATGTTGAGTTTTAGCTTCCTAGCTGTTACCATGGTTGAGATATTTGAATTCGCATTTTTCGGTTTAAGCGCTCTCCCCGCCTCCCCCTGAACCCGTACACCCCCCAAAATGGGTATCCGCCTGAGATCCGCAACTATCTACAATCCCTCCAAAAATGAACTTTCTATCTTGAAGGGTTTGGGAGTTAATGTGCGCTGAGCGTTCACGTCGGCGTACGGCGGACGGCGGACGGCGGACGGCGTACGGCGTACGGCGTACGGCGGACGGCGTACAGACAGACGGATTTTTTTTTTTTGCATTTTTAGGCTAATTTAGTCATGAAACGCGAAAAAAAAAAATTTCAGGGTAGCAAACTTTTTTTTTTTTTTGTGTCGATCACAATACTTTATTATTATAATAATAAAGTAAATTATAGAAAAAAATCTGCTGTACGAATACTTTTTTGTATGACTGTATCTTTTTTTTTACAAAAAAAACAAGAAACTTTGTTCTAGTTATCTGATCAATTAATATATCAATAAAATGCAATCAATATTTTATTTTAAGCAAATTACCTTCTGCACGCTCGCAAAATCGCAACAATAATGACCGCTTGTAGACTTTTGATCGTTTTTTATGTTACGCTGAAGAACAAAAGTACCGTTATCTCGGCTGTTTTGCGAACGTGCAAAGACATTTGGCATCGTCACTGTGCATTGAATATTTCATCAGAAAAATAAAAACTGAGTTTGCTAAGTTGTTTACTTTTTCAAAAATATTCTAAGAAACATTATTTTATTGGTTGCTTGCAGACTTATGACTCTGAGTGCACATCATTACGAATAATATGTAGTAAGGTATAATGGAGGCTGCACGCTTGCAGGCTGGCACGGTTTAGCTTGTCGGCAACTGGGGTGGATCTGGCCATCTCCTCTTTCACATAAAATTTCGTGCAGCGTCTAGTTAAGAAGTATCTGAAAATTAGTGTTTTTAAGACCGAAGAAAATGGCTAAAGTCCCAGAAAAAAAGAATCAAACTGAATCGGAAACTCTCAGAAGGAGAAAATCCCCAATCGACATCTGGGAAAGGATACGGAGTTTTGGAGCTCTGTGATTTAATAGGGATGCGGCCTAAAGATAGTTTCCGCTGAGCTAACCTAGAAACAAAAGAGAACCACTCTACAGCCATCATTCTCATATTCTACGTGGTGGTGGGAGTTCTGGTATCCGGTCCTATGGGTGGGAGGAGTGGAGTCTTCTCAAATTTATGATAAACGTGGGAAACAATATCATTGCTTAAATGGTGGCGAGCTCCCTCTGACGTTCGGTGAAGGTGTTATAATCTTTTTTTTTTGGCTGGTTGAGGGTTGTGAATAAGTTATGGCGCGGTATCATTCGCCCACGAATCACAAGTTGCCTCCCATTTGCGAGATTCGCCAACGAAAGTTAACACTACACAATATGTGCTTCGGAGGCATGCTAGGTCGATTTCAACCGTGGTACGGACGTAGGGAATTTAACTAAAGAAAGCGTTGAATCGGAGGGCTTGGTGTCTTCCAGGTAATCTCCGATTTCATGTCGATGTATCGTGACTTTTGGTTGCACCATAAAATTGTTTTCTCCCAAATCAACGTTACGCGTCGAGCACCGAATTGGTTTTTACAGATCTGGCTTCCGACTCACAATATATGTGACGGGGTAGAAAGGCGATCTCAAAACTTTTGACGCAGTTTCGTTTCAACTATTTTCATAAGTTTTTGTGCAAAATTTTAAATTGATAGTTTATAAAACTTCTATCCCCTCTCATACAAAATTATTTTTTCGACCATTTTTAAGAAATCAATTATCACCTAACTATTTAAAGCTATCAATTTAAAATTGTGCTTCAGAATTTTTGAAAATAGTTAAAACAAAATTGCGTCAAAAGTCTTGAAATCACTCTTTCCCTTCTACCCCCTCCCATACAAAAGTATGATTTCGACCAATTTCATTGAATCAACTAATAACCAACAAATTAAAAGCTACGAACTTGGACAAGCACCATATAAGAGAAATGAAATAAAGCTGCATCACAGATTTTATGATTCCCTTACTGGCTCTACCACCTCCCATACAAATATTCGGTTTCGTGAATGTAAAATACACCGAATTTTATGAAAATTCTATGCAACTTCGTCTTTGAAACAAATTCTGTACAGATAATATGGGACGTGATTCAAGCAATCAATCAAAAAGCTATTAACATCTATCCACCCTTACTATTACCCCTCTACCTTCCATCATAAAAACCCAAACTTGCAGAAACGAATAAAATATTGTTAAATTGACAACAGCCCTGCCCAAGAAAGAACTCTCTTCCAGTTAGTTTTCCCTAACCACTCTAACCTGCATATTGATTTTCCACTCATCCGCAACTTGCTCCCGACTTGTTGGCAGTTTATTTTGTAAAGTTGTTGAATTGTGTAAAATTGTATGAGAGGGTAGAAAGTGTGAAGCTAATCGACTAATTATACTCTAGATGAAATCTGAAAGTATATTGCGTTTGCCTTACCGTTTGTAACGCTAAGAAATAACGCTAGCACAGAGCCGCCGAGGGTACAGAAATATTTGTTGTCGCTCAAAAACCTCGATTCTGAGTGACCGTCTGTCCGTCTGTCTGTCTGTCTGTCCGTCTGTGCGTCTGTCTACAGCATAACTCTCGAAAGCTTTGAGCTATAGTGCTAAAAATGTTTGTGTGTCATTTTTAGCAAAAAAGTATCTTTAAGTTCGTGACTGGGCTACATCCCCCCACTCCTTCTACCCCCTCCCGTACAAATTTCATGAAATTTCGAAATATTAAGAAATTGATTTTTCTTTGAAACTATTTAAGCTATTGACTTGAAATTTTGGTCAAAGTATTATGAAATAGATGTCATTAATATCACGGAATATTGACCCGATCTCCTTACTCCTTCTACCCCCTCCCATACAAATGGACAATTTTGAAAAATACATACATATTTTCGAAACTGAAAAGACGAAATTTTGTCAGAATTCACTGCACTATAATTGTAATTTATTTAAAAAAAAATTATCAACTTCACATCACTCCTTCTACCCCCTCCCATACGAATTTTACGAAATTTTGAAATTTAAATTAAATAATTTTTCTTCGAAACTGTTAAAGCTATCAACTTGATATTTTGTAAGAAGTATACAAATAGAAATATTAATAATGCGAAAGAAATTTGTTTTGATCTGTACACTCCTTCTACCCCCTCCCATACAAATGCATAATTTTTGTTAAATGCATTTTATCGATTTCCATTTAAAATAGAAAAAGTACAAATTTCAAATTTTGCCAGAATTTGTTTCTTAATAATTGAAATAAGTGTTAGAAAAAATTATCAGCTCCGCTTCACTCCTTCTAAATATCTGTATTATACATTCAGGAAAATCATTTCTCCTTCAAGTATATGAGAGCTATCGACTTTTAAATTGAATCAAAGTATGGTGATAAGTCATTTTCATCTCATCTAGAGTATCATATGATTCTGTTATGTTGTTTTTGGTCTTACGAATAATTCTAAATAGATTTTTAGTGCACAATTTCAGCTCGATAAATTTCATACGTACTGAGTAAATGGGTTTATATTATTTCATAAAAAAGTGCAGTTTGTATGGGAGGTGGTGGAAGGAATGGGAGGAATCAAATAATTTTTATACAGCAGACTAGAATCATTATAAAAGTAACATATTCCAAATATCAGATCAATAGCTTTTATCCTTTTTGAAAAAATCCGTCTATTGTCGAATTGCGAAATTGTGTCATTTTGTATGGGAGGCGGTAATAGGGATAAAGCTAATCGTCTAATTTTTTTGGTCGTACTAATTCTTAATGAAACTTTAGTCTACAATTGCAAATCGGTAAATTTCATTCGAACTGAGTAAATTGGTTTAGAGCATTCCATGAAAAAGTGCAGTTTGTGTGGGAGGTGATGGAACGAGAGGGATTTACTCGTCACTATCAGGATTCCTTAATGCAAGGAATTGCCATAAATCGATTCCAAATTGAGATGATACAAATGATCCTTATGTAGTAGAATGAATCATCATAAAAATATTATATTCCAAATTTCAGATCAACAGCATTTATACTTTTCTAGAAAAGCCATTTATTAACAAATTGCGTAATTGTGCCATTTTGTATGGGAGGGTGTAGAAGAGGTGAAGCGATTTGGCCCGTTCACGAACTTGTCCTTAATTTTTTGTCAAAAAAAACGTGTACAAAACTTGAACTTTCTAGATCAACGTGTTCTCAAGCTTAAGAGGACACGGACGGACAGACAGACAGACGATCGAACAGACGTACGGACAGACAAACAGACGGACGAACGGACGGACATTCGGTTTTAAAATTTTTGAGTGATCGCATGAACTTCTATAGCTAGGGTGTAGCCTAGTAGGTAGCGTGTTGGTCTTGTAATGCGAAGGTCGTGAGTTCAAATCCCTGTCGACGCAATACACTCGTATAATTCCAGAACATTGCCTGCTTGGATATAGTTTGGTCACCTCAATCTACGAAAATGAAAAATTCGTAGAAAGAGGGTTGTGCGAAGGGCTAACAACCCTTCCACAATAAGTAATGAAAAAAAAATTGTTAAGGAACCTGAATGTCAGGAGGTCAAGGTCTGATTTGAGCTGTAGTACCATTGTTGAAGAGGAACATGAACTTTCTTGTCGTTACAAACTTTGTGGGAACCTTATAATACTCTCGGATTTCATCTAGAATATAATAAAGACACAAACAAGGAAAAAAACGTCAATCAGACACAATATGACGGAACGTAGAAATTAACTCAGGCGTCCGAAAAACTACTTAACGCTTTTGAAAGAAAGGTCCTCAGAAGAATCATTGGACCTGTGAAAGAAGACTCGATCTGAAGAATACGACACAATGTATGTATGCCTTCTTCGACAGTCCAGAAGTGTCAACCCTCATAAAATTTAAGAAGTTACAATGGGCTGGTCATGTGGAGCGGATAGATGACGGAAGAATTTCAAAACGAACACTAAAAGTGGAAGTCAATGGACGAAGACTGGTAGGAAGACCAAGGAAGCACTGGGAGGATTCGATTGACGCAGACAGAAAATTACTGCTAAGATTTTTCACGCCCTTATAATAGATTTTCTAACTGGAGGACGCGGTCACTGAACCGAGATGGATTGAGGCAAAGCATTCTGGAGGCCAAGGTCCAATTTGGGCTGTAGCGCCATCGTAAGTAAGTATTTAATATTAACAAATAGATGGAACTATTTGAACCCCGTTGTTTAAATTGATTAAAGTAATAAAAGGTAAGAAAACGTAACCGTGGTAAAAAGTGTCATGTACTCCTATGTGCGCTAGTGCATTAAAAAATTGGTGCACAACACCGTTGACACAAAGAGAACACTATACTTGAAATCCACACAACTCTTAGAATACGCCAACCACATACATCTCTGGAGAGTGCTAAACAGATATCTGTAAACCTCGACGCGGTAGCAAGGGAAGTTCCGTGATAGCCGAACATGAAATACCTATGAAGTGTTAATGAATGGTTTCGAAACCTTCTTTTGAAAACATATAATCAGCTTGGAGAAAATTTACCTTTATATCTTCTATCTATGAATACTTGAGACTGTTTCCTTTTCTTTCTAACTGGCAGTAAACCCCATCGCGAGCTCTCTATTGCACTCATTGGTGCGTAGCTACAATAGGCTGGTCATGTGAAGCGGATGGATGACAGAAGAATCCCCAAACTCACACTAACGGGAAAAGTCAATGGATAAAGACCGGTCCGAGAACCACGGAAGAGCTGGGAGGATTCAATTGATACAGACAGAAAATCACTGCTAAAATTCTCAAACTGGGGAACGCGGTCACCGAACCGAGATGGATGGAGGTGAAGCATACAGGAGGCCAAGTCCTTAGTTGGGTTGTAGCGCCATCACAAGTAAGCAAGTAAGGAAAAAAAAATCGAAAAGTGCAATCTGTCAATTAACACGCGACAGTACCAACGGGTAGTAGTTTGAGCTCAATCACCCTGGTTTTGAAGAACTATCAGCGTTCCTACCATCAATGAAAAATTTAATTTTTTTCGAAAATCATAAAAGCGGTTTTTTTTTCATTTCGAGGGAACCGTAAAGGTTATTAGCTAAAATGTAGAATAAACGGGCGAAATTGCTACACACCTTCTACTCCCCCCCATACAAAATGACACGATTTCACAATTTTATTATAAGTCGAAATATTTAAATCCACCCATCACTTCTACCACCTCACATACAAACTGCACAATTTCACGAAATACAATAGACCTTTTTTTTTCAGGACCCATAATATCAATGATGCTCAAATTTGGAGTAATGTGTTTTGGTTGCAATTATAGTGATATGAGCAGAAATTAGTTTGATCGCACCGCCCCTTCTATCACCTCCCATACAAAACGATATAATTTTAAAACTTTAACATAAGTCAATTTTCTTGGAAGAAATCAAAACTAGTGCTCTGAAAACAATGGATCAAATTTCTCAGTACCTATTAAATGACTTTAAGATTTGATTTTTTCAGAAATTTTTATTTTTATTTTTCGATAACCATAAGAGTAATGCCTTAGACATACGATGCGAGTTCAAATATTTTTAAGAAGTACGTAGATTATGTATTAGATAGTGACACTATTAATATCGAAACGAGAGTCAAAGTATTATTACTCGCGTTGTGTGTCGAAAGGATTTCAAAACACGATTGTTTTTCTAAATAAAATTTGCCAGAGTTGTATTAAATATAACTACATAAAATTTTATCGTGTAAATTTGGCGGAGTTCATTGCATTTTGCAGCTTTTTCTGTCTGCGAGCAACTATTAAAAATTTTCCGTACATTACATTCATAAGCCCCAACGTCTTACACGAACCAAATCAATTTTTCCATCACATATAAAATAAATATTAAATCTGATGTTCTGAAGAATTTTACAAAATGTCCTACAACAGCCAACATTCTGTGTAGTTTATTCGTTGAAAAATCCTTAAAGTTCTTTGAGAAATTCAAATAATTTACCAATATGAAAATTTATTCCATTCATAGGAAATTATTATAAATAATAAATAATATT
Organism: Chorisops tibialis; assembly: GCA_963669355.1. Lineage (NCBI taxonomy): Eukaryota > Metazoa > Arthropoda > Insecta > Diptera > Stratiomyidae > Chorisops > Chorisops tibialis. Next base: position 12,798,433 of record OY770264.1, on the reverse strand, counting down.
TCATATTTGTGAAGATAACATGTTTCGGAAACAGACATGTAAAGTATGAAACATTGTGTGCTATGTAAATGATTTTTTTTATATTTACTTGGATAATTTTATAATTTTTGAGATTTTCGAACGTAGTTTAACTTTTCAAATTCAATAAATTTTAAATCAAAAACTGGTGAGACTTGAATTCTATAGTGTTCTTTGATCTCAGTTTTACTGAAGAGTTCACAGAAAAGACTTGACTTGTATTGTTCGTCAGTACTTACAGATACTCAATAATTACTGGGCAAAATAATTGCCAGTACCAGAGTTAAACATAATTCCGATTTAAAGCTAAAGAGAATCGATAGCAATCATCCACCCTAATTAAAATTGTATTAAAACCAACGAATAATAATAACATTTAGGTAATCACAAAATAATCGTAATAAGGAAACAACATACCAGTAATATAAGTCAGGATAATAATCAGCTTAACAATAGTTAATGTCCTTGGCATTTTGCACAGTATTTATTATGTACACTTGACTATACAACTCTGCACTGTCGAACGGCCCTCACAAACAGCATTCACAAACACTATCACGGCCTCAGGACAATACACTAGAACTAGGGACTCTATGCCACACAGGACGAAAAAAGAAAAAAAAAAGATTTCAATTTCCTCTTTGATTTCCTCACTTAATCACAAAAACCCCCGAATAAAGCCCCACCAGGACCAACAGTGACCGTCACATTTGTAGAACTGCTGCTCCGTTTTTATTTGCTCTGTGCGATCATACCGAGCGCGGACTGGAGTTGTTGTCTTTTTTTTTCAATTAAAAGCCGCCACTAACACCTCGCTGCCTGTCGTCGCGCTATTCAGGATTAAAAGGAGCCTACGGGTGGTTTGTGGTCAACACAAATCATCATCGTTTGGCAAACACGACACGAAAGGATTATTGAAAATCAACAGAGAGCGGGATAACATGCGGACCCCGATAAACCGCCAGGATTAAAATGTCAAAGCCGACTAACTGCTCGACAAGCGGACATTCAGACAATGCCATCGTGCATGCGAGGGTATTCCGCTTGGCTCGAGGTTATTAACGTTGGAACAAGGAAACAAAACCAACCAAAAAAAAAAAAGGATCGAAAAACAATGATGCCGTTTTTTTTCAAAAAGCTGTCGAACGTAACGACTTTTTCGACAATGGCAAACAAGAACTGCGATACTCGTGAGCGAATTTCCTGGAAAATCCACAGCAAGTCCTTTACGAATTGAATCCAACGACAAACTGACCCGTTTCACACAAATCCTGCCGAGCTTTATTTTGTTGAAAGTTTCGGAGCCGCCGGTTCAGGGATTGTTGTTTTTCTTAACACTCGTTTTCCGCTTTTCACATTTCCCTTCGAGTATGCACCGCTCCATGTGGCACTATACAAAGGACTCGCCATGCGCATGGCACGGTCTATCCATGCACTCGTCGAAGGATTCCCAAATCCTTTCTGTTTGCTCATGTTTTTGGCAACTATCGTTGCTTGTCGCACCACGAACCACCTCCATTGTCTGCTACAACACAATTCGGATTTTCGGGGTCCTGCAAGCTTTTTCACCATGACTCCGAGCCCTTGCGAAGGATTAAGGAATCTCGTTTAATAAATAACGGCCAGCCGTTTCGCTGCACTCTTGCCAATGATTCGTCGGCTCTGGCTGCTCGTTCGATCGTTTACTGCCGTTTTAAGTGCTGAGTTGACTTTTTATTAAAGTGCGTTCCTGCTTCTCCCTCGTCCTTGATCCTGGCCCTTTTTGCGCTATACGCTTGCTCTTGCCAGCACCGAGAATATTATTGCCAGTGCATCCTGTTGAGCCATTAATCCGGTGCCACATGCCTCTCCAAGTGCATATTAGCGTTAATTAAATTATTAATTTTTAATGGTGTTGCCAGAACGGTTTATAGCTAGAAAATTGCAAGCAATAGACTGTCGGATCGGAGTTGATGATTGTTTGCAGTTCTAAAAGTCTCACGTTTTTATAATCTCTGAGTACACTTTCACGTATTTACTATTTACTTTGGAAATTAATTACGGACTTTTTAGAACGTTTTAAGTAATTTTAGATTTTAATTACGACCGCTTGAAATGATTTTACTTTGGAGAGTAATCTTTGGAAAATGTTGCCTTAACATATATTTGCCGTAAAAGGGTGCGAAAAATGTTGAATATCTCTTTTCTTTTTTTAATAGAATTGAGTGAGCTAGAATTTTTGTTGGGAAAGTTGAGTGGAATGAAGGGTTAGGAAAAGAAGGAGTTTAGTTTGAATTAGTTAAAATGTAAAAATATTTCCATCAAAATCGATTATTAGTCCTCTGTATTGAAGAAATATTGGAAGCGTGAAAATTTTGGCATTTCTTTTTGAATAATTTCCACTATTTGAGGGCGCGAGAGACTAAGTTGGATCGGTTACGAGTGAACTTTCAAAGAAAAATATGGAAAGAGTTCCAAAACATCGGACTACTTATCTGTGTGTGGAAAAGTTGTAGAACAGCTTAAAACATTTGAATCGCTGATTGCAGAACCCACATGAGTCATTAATTTCAAATTGTTGAGAAATTGAAAAAACTGATTGTTTTCAAAAATAATTTGTTTCTACACTAATTCCCGTCCTTGCACGTTGGATGTGGAGGTTTGTAACAGACTCCTGTGGGTTGGGCAACCTATCAGGTGCGTCTTCAGGTGCGTCTTCAGGTGGTGGATGGAGAACGCCGCGGTGTGTCGCAAGATCCTCGTCCACGGTTAGCATGGTAATAGCAAGGAATTAAATTTGACAGTTGTACCTTCCTCAACTTGCTCATCGGACACACGTTGGCAACCGCCTCGTTGTGAGCCTAAATGAATGAGCATGTTGAGGTGGATTCAGCAGCAAGCATTTTTCCTGTAAGAACCATGCCGCGAACCAGCCCAAAAACTATGAGATGGAGTCCCCCGTAATGGCCCTCAGTCACCGGCAAAAGAGGGTGCTAAAATCACCGGGTCCGAACGCGGTTCGGGAGCTACTAGAACGGTACAACCAGGCTCTAGTAGTGCTGTGGTACTGGTGAATACCCAGCACACTGAGCCTTCTATGTCAGAGCTCAGTGATCTCGCATTTATAATGACATAAGGGAATGCAGTTCCTCAATCCTTGTTGTATGTGGTGCATGACTTACAAACGGAGTTGCCACACAGTTGATTTTAGCAACCAGATTGTTTCAGACGACAATCATTAACGCCCCCGGAGTTAGCAGTTTATACCTTCTGCAAGGTTGGTATTCACGCTGCTGGCTGCGAGACCTATCTAAATCTCTGCTAATCTTTCGTTTATGGTCACAGGTTGTTGGATCACGCAACCTTACGCCGGGCTATTGCTCTGTCCGCGATATTGGAACCACAACCACCTCGTGTACGTCGAAGATGTCCTCAACCAGCACTGGGAGTGGAAGCGACCTTCCATGGGCTCCCCAGCTCCCGAGGCATTAGATAACCTCTGGTAGGCTACACAACTGGTTTTGGAGTCGATGCTATTAGTATGATTAAATTGATAAATCAATTTAATATGCAAGCATTCGACTTAGTCTCCCCTACTTGGGTATGATAGGTTGGAGCTGACGGACCGTTTAACTTTATCCCCCCCACCTAAATGGGTTTCGGAGCTGACGGTCCATCAACCCCCCTATCATTGTAGAATTAGGAGCCGATGCCAGTAGTATGACTGAACTGAGTTCAATATACAAGACATTGACTTAGTCCGCCCTATAGCTTGTCGGGTTTCAGAGCCAACGAATATAGTGTAATCAACCTTCTTTAAAAAGAAAATTCAATACACCAAACGTTGCCTTGTTCCCCCCACCTGTTGGATAGGTTTCGGAGCTGACAGCAAGCTGCCGACTTGATCCTCCCTATCCATCGTACTTCAATAGTCATCATTGTATCAACTTTATCAACGTCAGTTATTATTTCCTACTTTACCATCTGTGTTTCGCACACAATTGTCATCCATTGCTCAATCTTCCACTAATATTTCAACCTTATCAACATCAGTCAACATTTTTGCTACTTTGCCATCTGCGCTTCGCAAACACGTTATCGTCAATTGCCTCAGTTTACTACTATTTGTACACTCATTTTTTTTCAACCTTGTTAACATCAGTAACGTCGTGGCTACTTGCCATCTGCGTTTCGCACACTAGTTATCTTCAATTACATCGGTTTACACCTTTCCAACTTATCCATCATATTACAACCATTTTTACGACATTTTCATCAACCTTATGAACATCAGTAACATCGTGACTACTTACCATCTACGTTTCGCACACTAGTTATCTTCAATTACATCGGTTTACACCTCTGCAACTTATTGCAACACATCAGTCAACGTCGTAGTCTGTCCCTATTTCTAGCTACTAGTTGCCATCAGTTTCAGCAATCGATGGGTTGCGGAGCCGATGTAATGTAGTGCAATAAGTTCAATAAATTGAACTCAAGGCACCTACTATCGACGGATTCCCCCCCCCCCCCCCATTTATGATAGGTTTCAAAGCCGACACAATGTTTCAGCTATGTCCCGCCCACCTAAGTGAGAACTGAAGCTAGTATGCCACTTTGTCCCCTATCTATAGATCCTTTAGCGTTACCCAGCCTGCACCGCGAGGAGGCGGTCTACCTGGAAGGCCATTAGGGGATGATGTCTCAGAATCGAGTAAGCCAATGGAAGTGGGTATAGAGTTGTTCATGCTCCGATGTCGACAATATCATGCAGAACTATCTCGGCTGGTCTTGATATTAAGACCCCAATCAGCTTGTTACGATTTTCTCCCCGGCTGGGAAAACGTACTCACCGAAAAACCCCTCGCACTAGGGGCGGAACGCTGCCTGTCCGGCCAACCCGTGGAGACGGGTCGTGGGCGCCAGTGGCTCTCAATTTAGGCCGCGTTCCTTCCTATTTGTCTCCGGACCGAACCACGAGTCCGGGCAAATCGTCACTGCACAAAAGAAAAACTGATCGCGGGGCAGACAAGGAAACTATACACGAGTTTCACCCAGGGGAGTAAAGAATTTATATACGATTTTATATAATATTTATTTCACCAGCTGATTATTCTATTCCTTATATCGTCTTTAACGAGAAACTTAATTTTGTATGTACTTAAAAACTAACTTATCTTTTATCTATCCTTATATCGTCTTTCACGTGAAACTTAATTTCGTATGTACTTAACAACTAACTTATCTTTTTAGTCGTTTGGGCCCTACGTTGAGTTGATCCAACGTCGTCCCGCGCATCTGCTTCGCTGATCTTGATCCAACGTCGTTCCGCGCATCTGCTTCGCTGATCTTCTTTCTTGGTTTGAATCCTTATCCAACGAACTCGAACAGTATCGATGACTCCGCCAAGGTTTTGAACTGCTCCACTCACGATTCACTTCTCGCACACTCTCTACTCTACTAGCCACCGACTTGTGGCACTATTTCAAATATTTCAAACAACACTTTTCTTAAATTTTGCGACGGTTCGAACTTTTCTACTACTCGCGTTCAGGCTTGGCGATCAAAGAGGACGTTATTTTCCCCATGACTTTCCGCCTAAACTCTTTGCGGGAAAAATCGTTCGGTGATTCCCGACCGTTTTTAATTAACCCCGGTCATCGGGGTTCGATCGAGTTCATTTTTTTCGTCATTCGCCGCTCTTATAACTTAATATCAAATTTTCCCCTCCGTATCAACATAACTTTCTTGTCGAGTGGGTAACGCTGGTTTATCTCCGACTCCGAACCGCAGCTAGCGCCTCTCGTGACGCAAATGCGACTCGTATCATCTGACAGTTCACATTTGTTTACTCTCTGGTTTTGAGTGTAGCCGCGATAAAGGTAGTTTTTTTCTTTTTTTTGATTATTTGCGAGTTATTCTAGACAGTGATTAGTGAATATGGTGCGCCGACTTCCACCCATGCCGCCCAAACGTTCCAGGTAAGTAGTTCGGCTAGCTTTGTTCTACTATTGTCGCGGGTTGGCAATCGACGTGCCAACCAGGAAGCTGCAGATCGCGCTCCACGTACCGAAATCGCCGACTGAGATGTTTTGGTTGGAGATGCTCCTCCGGGTTTTCGTCCGTAATGCGGAAGTCCGTGTGTCCTTTGTAATCGCGGATTTGTGTTGTCTTGATCGTGATTGGCCGGGTTTTCGTCCGCAAAGCGAGAATCCGGGTAAAGTAATTGCACTCGCGATTTTGTGTGGTTTTGAATGTGATTGTCGATTGATTCGCCGGGTTTTCGTCCGCAAAGCGAGAATCCGGGTAAAGTATTTGCACTCGCGATTTTGTGTGGTTTTGAATGTGATTGTCGATTGATTCGCCGGGTTTTCGTCCGCAAAGCGAGAATCCGGGTAAAGTATTTGCACTCGCGATTTTGTGTGGTTTTGAATGTGATTGTCGATCGATTCGCCGGGTTTTCGTCCGCAAAGCGAGAATCCGGGTAAAGTATTTGCACTCGCGATTTTGTGTGGTTTTGAATGTGATTGTCGATCGATTCGCCGGGTTTTCGTCCGCAAAGCGAGAATCCGGGTAAAGTATTTGCACTCGCGATTTTGTGTGGTTTTGAATGTGATTGTCGATTGATTCGCCGGGTTTTCGTCCGCAAAGCGAGAATCCGGGTAAAGTATTTGCACTCGCGATTTTGTGTGGTTTTGAATGTGATTGTCGATCGATTCGCCGGGTTTTCGTCCGCAAAGCGAGAATCCGGGTAAAGTATTTGCACTCGCGATTTTGTATCGATTTGAATGTGATTGTCGGTTGATTGCAATTACGCGCACTCAGGGGCTGTTTTTGGTTGACATAAATTATTACAAAGACTTAGTTTTCTTGCCTGTCGTGTGCCGTCTGTCGCTATTTTATTTTTAGGTGCGAGCAAACTAGTCATAGTGTTGAAAGCTGCTACGGAAGGTGCGGCCTGATCGTGATCGAGGTAAGTATTTAATCGAAATCCAGTCTTAACTTGCTATTAACTTGTTCCTTTTCTCTCTTTCAGGTGTCCTGGTCCTTTTTACGGTGGAACCGTAACAAGCTGCTACTCCCATTTCGCAGCCGTCAGTGGGAAATGTCGATGTGGTTCAAACAGTTTTATTCCCTCTTGCTTCGGGACGATCGATTCGTGGCACCGCCTCTAGCTATGCCAAAGAACCACTGAAGTTGAAACACAAGCAAATCCGATCAGATGATAGCAATGCGCCGATACCTATAGCGAAAAAGAAACAGCCGAGATCAACTACCTATAGCGACGTCGCTAGAAGTTCCCTCCAGGCAGCAGTCATTAACACCAACGACTTGCTAGGCATTATACCGGAGTCGGTGAGGTGTCAGATCTACTCTTCATTGAGAAACATTCTGAGGGAACACCTCTTAGGTAATCCACCAACTAAACCAAGCTTTTTGAAGTATGACTTCGAGCCAGGTTATCTTAGGATAACTTGTGCTGATCAAAACACACTGGTCTTTCTTCAGGAGGTTATTCCCAAGATGAACGAGCTCTTCAAGGACATTAAGCTATAGGTGGTGGAAAGTGCTGAGGCTCCTAGACTGACAAAAGTGTCTGTATGGATCCCGGGTATTATTGAAGATCCTGGACTCCTACTGCAGGACATTAAGCTGCAAAACAATCTTTCCAAGGAGGTATGGAAGCTTTTCCATAGAGAGCAAAAAGACAAGAGCCAAAAAGAACCATGGTTGAGTGGCTCTAACCACATTCTAGGATGGTGCAAGAAAACTTTTACAGTTCTTCATGGACCCAAAACAGGTAAGCTACGGACTTGTGTCATTGCAGAAAAAGCATTAAAATTGACATCAATTTCGCAATTCATCAGCCCGGACCAAATAACAACGCTCTGTGAGAAGTCATTTAATGGAACACCGCAGCCAAGTAAGCTGGTTTCATCATACCAGCCATACGAAGCAAGGGATGTTCTAACGACTAACCTGTGCCAGCTTGTCTAGTCTAACACAGGAGACTTGGTAATAGGTTGTGATGCCAATGCCCATCACACCTACTGGTCTAGCACAGACTGCAACGATCGCGGTAAGTCAATTTTAGAATTTCTTAGCATGAACAATCTAAATGTTTGTAACGTTGGTAACAGTCCCACCTTCATAAATATTAAAAGGAATTAAATTAAAAGGAAAAAGAAAAGAGAAATGGCAATAATTAAGGTACGGATGGAACAAAAATCCATGACGCGAAAGAAGTAGAGAAAATAAAAAAAAATTAAGTATTATTTAAATTGAAGAAAAACTAATAAAAAAACATTTATAAGCGCATTTCGTATCATCCGACTCCCGTGCCGACTCTCCTACTCAAATATCAACCGACAGCTGACTTCATCAAAAGTACTCGCGCTTATTATACCCAACACAACCGTAGTATTCGCTGTCGACGCGTAATTGCTGTTGCTTTCGTTCGAGGGAAAGAACTTGCAGGTGTTCCTTAATTCAGAATTCTTGTTGGTTGAAGACCTCGAACATTCGTTGAGCGGCATAGTAGTAATGTACATGATCGGAACTTGCGCACAGGTGTAATTGTTGTTGCAGAGAGGAACTTGTAAGTATTCGTTTAGAATAGTGGATGAAGATATGGAACATTTGACAAGCGACTAGAGCTGACATGTAACAATATGAAGTTCGTTTCTGTACGCTGTTTTCATCCAGTCACCCTCGATATAATTATTACCTCTAAAACTATTTTTGAGATATAAACCTAAAAGGACAATTCTCTTTACCCACTAATCTAATTTAAAATTTTCAAGTATCCCTTCAAACAACTTTACCCGAACGGTCAATTGAAAATATATACATTTCCTAAATACACTACACCACTACAGACCCATCTCAATAAGAGTCCTGCTATGAAAATTATGTAATAATATTAAGTTAACTAAATTTACCAAAAAATGTCTGGTTATCATAAGAATGAAGGCAATGATTCAGTAATTATATCATGCTTGTATATAGGGTATGTGTATCGAGAAATTAGCAAAGTCACCAATTGGTTTGAAAATTTCGTTATTGCAGCACTTTAGAATTTCTCGGAAAATTGCGAGAGAGAACTATTTAGTTAAGTTTTACCACAAATTCAATTAAACTCGTGTACCGCAATCCATTTATGACGCCTCTGTTCCTAAAAAGCTCGTATCCCGCACGGAGTCCTAGTAGTTATCGTCATCGTCTGGTTTGGCGCTGAAAGCGTGGACGCCAGTAGTTCCTCATTCCACTTAAACGGCAACTTTTCTCCGAGAGTAGTCATATCCTATCCAACAGCAGCACCACTTGTTTAATAATTCAGTTGGAGTAAACGGGTAGCTACATATCTGGAAGTTGGAAGCACTTTCAATCCACTTGTCGGTTCAACTTTCATCTTAATGCCGGCTCGAGGAGTTAGCTCTCTCTTTCTGGCTGTGAGTGATTGCCACATACTGGATACTGATGGTGATGGAAGAGGAAGGATCTTTCGTGAGCATTCCCCATGGAACTTTTGAAACGAAGCATCCGGCAATAATATGATTCAAACCCCATCTCGTACCTCTCTCCAAGAAATTGCCTTAAAATGTTTTGGGAATATTTTTATGATTATAGATGCGAATTCGATGGAAGAATCGCTAAAATCTTCCGGAATAGGACGCTATATTGTCAGGATATTATCGGAAAATTGAAATAGTTTTACAAAACTAATGTCCATACGAGTTGGATCCTATTTCAGACACTATCAATAGAAAATAATGTTCAATAGTGTCGAGTCGGCACATACAGTATTTCTGCAAAATAGGCAGTGGAGAAGAAAATTATCAAAATCTAACTACTTTCTCCCACTAGGAACCGGGAAAAGTAACATTAGCTCACGTGTATACACCAAAACAACTTTTAGCAATTTTTAGATGTAGCGTTCACAGGCGTTATGTGAGTGCAAATATCACTTATCGTAATGGACTTGGATGGAAAATTCTCAAACGCAAGCAGTTCATCGCCAGAATATTGGAGTTCTTAGTTCGGAAAATACTCGTAAACTGCTATCGTACCGATAACTGAGAAGATGTTGGTGCTAGTTCCGGCCGTTCTACGTGTAGAGTGCATGTAATTTTCATGAAATTCGAGCAAAGAATGCAAAACATATCAGGTTGCTATACTTAAGTATGAAAGCTGATTGAAATAAAATTCCGGAGATTTTTCTTCTCGATTGAATTTTCGACCGAAATATTACAAAATATAAACTGCGAGTACGTGAACAATTTATGAAATTCAGACATAAATAGTTCAATCTTCTGAAAGTAACAGTTCATGTCTTGGGAGTATGCAAATATAAGAAATTGCAAAATATAACCTTCAGCTGCTCAAAATTAATGTGATTCTTCCTAAAATGGTAGTTGAGGAATAGATTCTTCTAGGGAGAATTTACTGAAATTCGGATTTATCTACCAAGTTTTTGTAGATCGGAACTGAATACGCTAGCTCGTAACAATTAGTATTAAGAATATTTGCAATTTTCGTGGCGAACAGGACTGTGATGGAGTATTTAATTCTAGTTCCCCAAAATCTGGACGTTTAGCAAAAATAATAACTTAAATTTTTAATACGCACAAACTGAATTTATCGCTTTCGCTTTCGCACCATTCATGCTGTCGATCCCGCGACTTAATCGTCTTCTCAATTCCGACTGACTGACTCCAAAATGACACCTCACACTAATCGCACTCTCGATTTGCTTCTCAATCCCGACTGACTCTTCATCACAAATGCTTGCACTTTTTGTACCGCTCCTGTCGACCGCGGTCGGTCTTCTCCGAGTTGATGTCTCTTTTTATTCTGTTTACGCCAGGGAAGTGTGGTATCTTCATTAGATACTAATAGCCCGTGCCATTCGTATGCACGATATACATACCTGATCCTGACAGAGAACTGTCACCCGATATGCGCCTGCAAACTAAACCACACGCAAAAAAACTTTCAACTACTCTACCCGCGGGACTGCCGTTAGGTATTACTTTGCGGGGCTGGCTAGTATTTTATACTATGCTCCATATATTGTTTCTGCTCTTCTTTCTCACTCGATTCTCCGAAGATCCTTTTGCACATTCGTTACAAGTGCGCAAATTTCCCTCAAATTTTTTTCTGATTCCATCATATAGTCTATGATGGATGGTGGACTTGGCATATTATTTCTCCATTATACGAAACGACTGCTATTGCAACAGCGTGTTCTGTGTCTTCTCCTTGATCTGAACAATCTGAACAAAAAGTTGAGTTATCGTGTCCAAATCGCTGTAAGTATTTACGGTAGCCGCCGTTACCTGAAAGGAACTCCGTAAGGAGATAGATGCAGTCCCCAAACAATTGATTTGTCTATTTCGAGGATCTGCCTTTTGTAGTTTTGTCCCACCTGGTTTGCCATATAGCTTTTCTCTTCTTTTACATATTTTCCTGACAACATTTGTATCCAACATGAAGCTTTTCTATCGTCGATACTTAGTATCTCATTCGCGAAAATGTTAATCGGGATCATTCCAGCAATGATGCAGGCTGCTTCGTCCGATATTGTTCGGAAGTCGGTCATTACTCTTATCGTGAAAAGCCTATACGTTGACGACAGCTTTTTCCTTGTTTCTATTGTCGCTAAAGGTGCCGCCCAAACCGGAGCAGTGTTAACGAGAACCGAGCTGACTACTCCTAAAAGTAGCATCATTCTGGCGTCTCCAGGTCCACCAATGTTTGACAGTATTAGGGAAAGAGCTGCTTGCACCCTCTACCCTTTGGGTAGATATATGGTCCGTTGTTGCTCGAAATAAGTCCTGATGAGTATAGTTTGTGAAACGTTTCATTTGGAAGTGATTAAATGCCAGTTCCATTACTCGCTCTCTCAGTCCTTGGATTTCAACCTGTTTATATAAAGAGAGAGAGAATGAGTACTTTTCCGTAATAAGGTTGAAAGGTTTCTCAGCACATCGTTTCAGAATCCTTCTTTCGAAAACTTCTGCCTTAAGAAAAGCTGGTTTAGAACAATCAAGCCATGTGGAGGCTGCGTAAGTGATTATGGAACGAATAAGGATTTTGCAGTAGATATTTTTTTTTATTGAGTCCATATTTTTTGGATAACAAAAATTTGACACTGTGGTACGCATCTCTGGCTTTATTGGGAAATTAATACACATGGGGTTTAAATTTTAGCAGATTGTTGAAGTTAACTCCTAAATACTTGAGCACTTCAGAGGGTTTAATCTTAGCTTTCCCTATTTTGATGTTCAATTTTTTGGCTCTTTTACGAATTCCCCTGAAAACTCTTTGCCTAAAGGATTTCTGAAACAGATGAGTTGAGTTTTTGATTCGTTGACTCGAATACCCAATTTTTGGTAAAACGCAGCCAGTTTTTTGAGGTAGATCTCAAGAGATTTCTCGGTTCTTGGGGGATTCATCCCTGACGCAAACACCACCATGGATTTATTTAACCGATGATGCAGGAACAGGTAGATCTGCTGTGAAAATATTATAGAATACGGGTCCTGTAATTGAGGTCTGGGGCACACCTGAGGTCATAACCTTCTGGCTAGAAAGAATATTGTTCACAGAAACAGCGAATATGCGGTCTTTGAAGAAGCTGATGGCTTAATGATGGATTCTGGTAAGTTATTTTGTATTAGCTTAAAGACAGGACCTTTTGTCCAAACGGAGTCGAAGGCCTTCTCAATATCTAATACACACGCAACAGTAGATGCATTTTTGGCATTAAGGTTCGTAATTATTGAGTCATAAAAGCAAGAGACAGCTTGTATAGTCCCGTGTTTTGCCCGAAACCAAACTGCCTGATATTTGGTTAATTTCTTTAAACATTCCTGGACCTGAAAAAATATTTTCGAGTCTATCCGTAAGTTGTTTGCTACGAAAATTGTTTATCATTTCGCTGATTATTATGGACAGACAATTAATTCTGGACTTATATTCAGGTCCCTCCTTATTGGTATCCCTGTGATATAAACGCTTGAGTTTTTTCTTCCAGATTTGTCTAGCCTTCAGATGCTTTACTATATTTGGAGGGAGTGCGTTGTGCAGGAATTTTCCCATTTCTATTTTTTTGAAATATTTTTCGATAGTGTTATTAATTATCGAGGTAATTATTTCTATTTAATTATCAATTTCAGGATTGTCAAGATTTCTTGAATTGTCGAAATAGTATTCTCCTAATTGATGTGCAACAAATTTGGAGAATTTTTTCCAGTTTGTGTTTTTAAAAGACCTATATGTTATTGGGGGAGCTTCGATAAGACTTAAGACCGACTAGAATATAAGAAGGCATTTGACTGAGAAGTTATCAGACATGCCTGCGTGCGTGATGCATACTGCAGAGAAGCCCTGTTTCAGATCATCAGATACAAATAAAGTCTATGGTAGATGAGCTAGCTGGTATAGTTGGGGAAAAAGGGGAGGTTATAGAGAAATTTACAACATTCCTTGCGTCACTTCTCCAATTATGAAGTGCTCTTCCGTTATTGTTGATTTGACTGTCACCCCAAGAGGAATATCTGGAGTTGAAATCTCCTCCAGTCAGGACGTAGTCAAATTTGGTCATTAGAAAGTTGAGAACACCTAAGTCATGTCTCAATCCATTGGCGTTAATTTGACAGGGAATGTAAATGGATATTATCAATATGGATCGGTTAACCAGAGTTTTGACCACTGCTGCTGTAGATGAGAAATACTTGAGCTGATCTATTCTAATTTGATTTGATTTAAATTTGTTTTGCACTAGAATGGCTGTGCCACCGTTTGAGTTGTTACGGAATGTGATAAGCCAGTTCTAAGCCGGTGACTCTTGCCAGTCTTTCATTTTTGTAATTGCTTCGTTTGTTGCTGATTATTTCGGTGATATGCTTAGCCGCAATCGTCAGCAAACCCGATAAATTTTAGTGCATGCGGCAACGATAGTCAAAGAACTACATCGTACATGATATTTCACTGGAGAGATCCCAGTACCGATCCATGTGGGACTCTCGCGGTGACGTAGTAGTACTTTATCTTCTCATCTTCTTAGTTCCTCATTTTCCTGTTGGTAAGGTAGTTTGCTATTATTCTCAGCAGGTAGTATGGTGTATCCATCCAGGCCACCGATCTCTTTATAAGTGACAAATCTGTCGGGATAAAGGCATTTTTAATGTCTAGTGTCACTACTGCACAATATTTCTTTGTCCCCCATCCCCATCTTTCTCCTCGTATCACCACAACAGCTGACTATCACTTTCCGAATCTGGACTGGTCGTCTAATATTGCTCCTTTCTCCTCTGCTATTGCAAGCAGGCTGTTGTATATAATTTGCTCAAGGATCTTTTCCAACGTGTCAAGTAGACATATTGGACAGAATAACGATGATTCTCCAGGAGGCATGTTTCCTTATGGTAACAGTACCAAATGTTGGAGTTTGCATGGTTCAGGAAAGACTTTTTCCTGTAAACACTTTTGCATGGGTGTTATAAAGATGTTCGGTCTCTTTTGAACAGCAACTTTAATGCCATATTTGGGATGCCATCGGGACGAGGTGCCTTGTAGTCGCCTATCATACTTTATGCTTTAAATAGTTCCTCCAACGTAATTGCAGGTACGGACTGAATGCTGAACGCTCTACTCATGCTAAACATTGTTGTTGGTCTTTTGGGGAAGAGGTGCTCTACTATGGTTCTTAGCATTATCAGGCAAGTTATTTGTGGGGACCTATGACCATTCAGACGTGTCTTCACCCCAAGGATTTATATCCGCTTCGTTATATAAACGTCAGAAACAAATTGTATTATTTTGTTCAATCGCCTTTTTTAGGTCCCGTCTCGCCACTTTCAAAGTATATAATCGCTCGTGGAAATCTGCTCTTACCTTCGATCGTTCGACTCTGCGTCGGAGTGTAAGCACTTACCATGAGTGTATATATTTCTGTGTTCTACCAGTATCATAGTGCACCTCTTCCACTAGTTTTCCTTCTGAGTATGGCTGCATCGCACGCTGTGATGATGGTGTGGTCGAGTTGTTCCACGAGGATTTTTGTTGTTTCGCTGCGAGCTCTGATGTGGAAGTTCATTATTTCTTCTAAAAAGTTCCTGATGAAATATTTATTTTTCAATTTTGGGCCTGTTAATGTTGGTCATTGTACGGCTTTTCTTTGTTCTATATGTAATGGGGATCGCTGTGTATATATTCCTCGCTATGACACGATTTCATATTCCGTAGATGGGAGTTCCTTACGAAGATTATGTATATAATGTAGTCCATTTCTGCTTTACGATACGTGTTTGCCCGGCCGTTGTTTGCAATCTCCATTCCTAATTATGCAAAAGTTTCCAGTAGAATACGTCTTCTAACATTGGTGAGCCTGAAACCCCACTCTATTCCCCATGCATTGAAATCATCAGTTATGACCATTGGAGTTTTACCACGTGCGTTGGTCGTTAGATTATCTAATATTGTCTGGTATTCACTCGACATCCAGCTGGGTCTAGCATAACAGCTGAGGAGGTGAATTAATTCTTGCTCGAACGACGCCCTCCGCTTATTCACTGGTTCCTTGGAAGGGATGTTTTCCACATATCCACATTACCGCTTGATTTGTTCTGTCACAGATCTAGATATTGCCGCCGTGAGTTTTGTACGGTTGGCTATTCAAGACGAGGGACACTCGAGACACGCTTCTGTCCTAATAGACTTCGGACAATGCCATAATACCAACAGTTCAGTGTGAGTTTAGAAGCACAAGAAGGCAACATAAGAAATGTGAAAAACAGGCAAACTTGAGTTTGACGGTTTTCAAATGTACGGACACGAACATAAACTTGCGTTAAACTACAAGTTTTTGAATAGATTGCTCATTAAATCGAAAATAATTATGACTTTCATAAATAACAATTCATTATGATTGTGTTTAATCCATAAAAGAAAAAGAAATGAAAAAATTCAAATTTTGGACAAAATTTCCCACGCAATCGCTATACATGCATTGTCCAAACTCTATTAGGACAAAAGTATTAGTGTGTATAGAGTATTTGTAATGAAGACGATGTCTGCATCTCGTCTTTAGTAGTATGCGTCAGGATATCTTGAGCAGTCCTAGAGTGGTTTAGATTAATCTGTATTACCTTCATGATTTATTGTTTCTGATGGCTCTTTTGAAGACCGGACATTTTCTGCTGGCGGCTACGTGCTTCGCTTCTTCTGGGCGATCCTTTCTACAGAGCATGCATGATGGCTCCTTGTCGCAACTCTTTGCAATGTGGCCTTCCGTTCCACATTTCACACAAAGCTTGGAGCGGTTTTCTCCGTTCTTGCACTGCTTGGCTAGGTAACCAAATTCTAGACATTTTAAGCATTTTGTAAGCAACGTTCGTTCACAAATGCGACAGTTGACGTAGCTGATCTTAATTCTTCGAGCTTCTAACAATTTTCTCGCGTTTTCTGCAGGAATACTGACTGTTGCTGTTTGGATTTCGCCCTACGGCTTCTTAAGACATAAGATGTCTGCCTGCGAATCTCCATCGACTCCAAATTGCGCTTTGATTGCTTCGTTTCTGTCATGTTCTGTAGTGACTTCATCAACTTCTATAATCTTGATTATGAAACGGTGCGTTAGGGCTCTCACATTCACTTCGCTAATGGCACCTTTGATCCCAGCAGGCATGCCTCCTGTCTGCTTAAGTTGAATTAGGAGGTCTCTTTTTTATGTCCTTCTGATCCTCGATACTGTCTTTCCAACTGCTTCCAATTTTTATCTACGCATAAGAAAGTTAGCTCTTCGTTTCGAACACAATAGCGTCAGCTCTAGTTTTTTCGCTCTTGACTATTTCTTCCTGGCGGCTATTTGCCCTCCATCCTACGTCTGCTTCTCTCGCTGCTTTTTGGCAGTCTCCTTGTGAAAGGCTATTTACCGTCCATCTTCTCCTGTCGTTTGGTCACTAATCTGTGGGGCCCCAGCGACCGCCATCGCTTCCTTCTTCTGGTTTGTCGCCACAGATGGATATTTCTGTTTCCGCTCTAACTCTGGGGCTTTGCTATCAACAATCTGTCGACTTTTTTGGCTTCTAGTCTTGATTATAGCCAGGATGAAGTTTGAAAGGAATTGTTTTTTTCGAATAACCTCCTTTACTCCGAATCGATGAGTATTAAATATTTATGCGTGTGTGTGCAGAATAGTGGATAGTTGATGATCGCGAACACTCAATTAACGTCTAGGGCTGACACGCAGCAATATTGATCCTTTCCTTTTGAAGTGAATCATAAATCCACGTGTTATATCTTTGTTCATTTATGCATTTATTTCTAATGTGTCATACAGAGTCAATCTTTTTCAAATTATTCTCTCAAATGAATTGCATCCATCGTAACTTTAAGTATGTTGCTCGGAACAGATCCAACAAATTTGTCAAAACTATTTCCCGAACTACTTGACTTTGATGCAAATGAATTTTTCTTTCTTCGAACGTTAATAAGAGCTGAATCTCCGCACGTCATATGTTAAATTGAGATGAAAGCCTGTGTTGAATAAAGTTGATAATTTATGCATTCATTTCTACTGAGTCATACAGAGTTAATCTTTTTCACATTATTCTCTCGAATTGCATCCAACCTAACTGTGACTATGTCACTCGGAATAAAACCAACGAAATTGCCAACACCATATGTCCCGAACTACTCGGCTTTGATACAAATGAATTATTCACTCTTCCAATGTTAATTAGAACTGAATTTCCACACCTCATAAATAGCGGAGAAAGCCTTTCGTACTAATCGTACGTAATATCGTATAACAAGGACGAAATGTTTGTTTTGGATCACTATGCACAGAACGCTTCGGAGTGCTTAAGAGTTTACTCTGCAAATAAAACGGCACTAAACACTCGAATAATTGAAAATGACGACAAGGAATCGTTCCCTTATGTAAATTAGCTTCACTTAGAGGAGCAAAACTCCTTTCTGATGATATGGCGAATAACCCTGAAGCCGTGATCCTAAGGAGCCTGATGAAAAACGCTCCAACGTATATGCTTCGAGCACTAACATATCCAGGCATTTTGTTTATTTATGAATCCTTTTGCCGTTTAATTACGTTTGTACCAAGGCGTATTCATATGGAACACAACACAGTACACTATGCTGCCATCTCCCGAACACATTTTCAACCGCAAGATCATCTCATAACCTTAAAGACGCCGATGGTGTAGCTATTGTTGTTGTTGTTGTCATTGCTCTTGGCATCGTTGAGGTTTCCATTCATTTCCTTTCGTTCTCCATTTCGCTGCTGTCCTTGTCGTCTTATAAAGCAATCCCAACTCCCCAGGTGATTTGTGGTTTTTTGAGCGGATTTATTACCCAAGCGTTTGACTTAATTGACTTGTCATAATAAACGTCAGAAATCCACACTATGACGACAAGTATTTTGCGTTTGTATTGTGGGTAAATATCGTTTAGCTGGCAGGATTTATGCTTCTTCGTGCATTGTCTGCGCTTGGCTATCATTAACATAGATTTGCTAGGGATTAAATAAATCGGCGATTAAATTGCAGGATAATTTCGAAGATAATTTTGTTCGAAGGACTTAATCGTGGGATTTTTTATCACATGGCATTTTGCCGATAGTGTGCATTTCAAGTTATCGATCGATGAGAAATACAATATACCCCTTATCGTAGTATGACATGTTTTCAGTCAGGAACTATCAGTTTTTATGTTTGAGAAAATGACGAAGAGGTCCTTAATTCATTTAAACACAAACTGAATTAATTAATACGCTTCAGACCCCCATCGTTTCGGTAGAATATTTAAAAGGAAGTTGATTATTATCATCTATAGACATATAGACTATATACATACTCACACACAATAAGAGTTATATGATGGTAGCCACAACTTGGAAGCATTATTGCTGTGATTGAATTGCGTGCGACGTTTCACAGAACGTCATGTAATGAGTAGTTCGAATAATCACAGCACTAAGGAGTCACAGTGCGAAACCAACACAAGGCGTAACGCCCAATCATATGATACTCTAGATGAAATAGGAAATAGTTTATTGTACCGGAAAATATGTCATCTTAAATTCTTTCGAATAGTGAATTGTGACTTTTGTACGGGAGGTGGTAAAAGCAGATTGGGAAGGTTTGTAATTTTACTTTATTATTTTAATAATAAAGTATTGTGATCGACTTGGGAAAAAAAAAAATTTGCTACCCTGAAATTTTGTTTTTTCGCGTTTCGTGACTAAATTAGCCTAAAAATGGAAAAAAAAAAAATCCGTCTGTCTGTACGCCGTCCGCCGTACGCCGTCCGCCGTCCGCCGTACGCCGGTGTGTACGCTCAGAGCACATTAACTCCCAAACCCTTCGAGATAGAAAGCTCATTTTTGGAGGGATTGTAGGTAGTTGCGGATCTCAGAAGGACACTCATTTTTGGAGGTGTAAGGGTTCAGCGGGGGAGCACTTAAACCGAAAACTAAGAATTCAAATATCTCAAACATGGTTACAGCTAGGAAGCTAAAAATCAATATACATATAAAAGGGTTTATGGGACAACTTTTAAAATTAATCTAATTTTTTTATCCATTGGGGTGCAAAAAGGGGGGGCTAAAAACCAATTGTCGGCCGAATTTTTTTTTCAAATGATTATATCTTCGAAATTACTTAGCATAAAAAATTTATAATTTTAGACCATCAAGGTGGCATACAGATTCACTGGAATCAGCTTACGTAGAGGCTAATTATTGTAAGGGGGAGAGTCAGGGGGGGTGCAAAGAAAAACACTTAAAAATCAATATCTCGGCTATTTGTTGAGCTATGCAATTGAAACTTGGTACTTATATTAAGCTATACTAAAGAAATACAAAAAATATATAATATTTGGACTAAATAGTAGTGGGGGAAAATGGGGAGCATTGAACTTTCCAAAATTTTAAACCATTATATCTCAAAATTCAGCACAGATATCACATCAAAAATTTGTCAGATCATAGAACTATATAGTTTTTAATTTTGGTAAAAAAATTAAGTAAGGGGGTGTAAGGGGAGGGAGGTGGAAAGCAAAAATGTTGAAAATTTTGAGTAATTTTTTTAGGGCTCTGGTAAAAGATACAGAGTCTAAATTTTGCAGGTCAATATATCAATTTATTGTACATACATAAAAAATAATAAAAATTCTACAATTGTTATGCACCGACCCCCCTGGTCTAACGTGCACAAGGTGTTTCATGTGAAATGAAAAAACACATAAGCTGAAAATTTTTGAATGAAATTTTAAGGTAGAAACTTGAAAATTTGCGAAATGCATTTAAAAAAAATCCCTAAAAGAATGAATTATTAACTGGTCGAAAATCTTTAAAACTTCTACCCCCTCCCATACAAAATTATTTTTTCGACCATTTTCAAGAAATCAATTACCACCTAACTATTAAAAGCTATCAATTTGAAATTTTGCATAAGAACTTACAAAAATAATTGAAATGAAATTACGTTAAAAGTTTTGAAATCGCGCTTACCCTTCTACCCCCTCCCATACAAAAGTATGATTTCGACCAATTTCATTAAATCAACTAATAACAAACAATTTGCAAGCTATGAACTTGAAATTTTGTACGAGCACCTTACAACTAAAAAGAAAGAAAATTGCATCACAAGCCTTACGATTCCCCTACCTCCTCTACCCCCTCCCATACAAAATTATTTTTTCGAGCATTTTTATGAAATAAGTTATCAGCTAACTCTTAAAAGTTATCAATTTCAAATTTTGCATTGAAACTTATAAAAATAATTCAAATGAAATTGCTTTCAAAATTTTCAAATCGCGCTTGCCCTTCTACCCCCTCCCATACAAAACTATGATTTCGACCAATTTCATAAATCATCTAATAGCCAACAAACTAAAAGCTATGAACTTGAAATTTTATAAAAGCACCTTAAAAGAGAAGCGAAATAAAACTGCATATCAAAATTTACGATTCCCCTACCTACTCTACCCCCTCCCATACAAATGTTCGGTTTTGTGAATGTAAAATACACCGAATTTTATGAAAATTCTATGCAACTTCGTCTATGAAACACATTCTACACAGAGAATATTGGACGTGATTCAAGCAATTAATTAAAAAGCTATTAACATCCACCCACCCTTACTATTACCCCTCCTCCTTCCCTCCATAAAAACCCAAACTTGTAGAAACGAATGAAATATTGTTAAATAGACAACAGCCCTGCTCAAGAACTCCCTTTCACTTAGTCTTCCCTAACCACTCTTACTTGCATATTGACTTTCCACACATCCGCAACATGTCCCAAGAATAATAAAGTTCCGCCCGACTTGTTGGCAGTTTATTTGTATATAACACCGAACGTAGTATACAAAGTGTTTCATGCTGAATTTAAAGTTTGTAGCTTTCATAATTTTCGAGGAAATTGAACAAGTTTTGCCTGAATTTATGCATTTTTATGGGAGGTGGCAGAGAAAGTGGGGGGTTTTGGATGATTTTGAATCTCCTTTTCAACATCCTAATCATATTGCTTTGTTACTCATCCTCGAAGAAGAAATACTTTTCTTGAGTTTTCAATACAAAAATTTGTATGGGAGGTGGTAGAAGGAGTGAAGCGAAGTTAATATTTTTTTTTATAAAAGCATATCCATTTCACGAGCCATGATTTTTTGTCTGCGGACACAATTTCGATTGATTCCCAACCTCACAGTATTGATGGCCTGTGGCGTGCGAGCGGTGCAAGGCCGGCTAAAAATATGAGCTTTCTATTCAACACTTATGAGAAACAATAACAGCAATACGGTTCTCTTTGTCGGACCATTCCACCATGACGGCTTAAGCTATACTGAAATGGTTTGGCGCATTTCTAGAGCACATATCAACTGTCAAAACTTGCAACATAACATTTAGCTGCCTTTAGGTTATCAGCCGCAAAAGTCGCGTTTACAGTTGGATCAGTATTTGCGGCAGGACTTGGTATATACTGGAGCTATTTATCGGTTTCGCAATTAAGTGTTAAATGGAAAACAGCCCTACCCTAGAGCCCCGTTTCACTTAGTCATCCCTTACCACTCTAACCTGCATATGTATTGACTTTTCACGCATCCTCAACTTCTCCCAAGAATAATAAAGTTGCGCCCGACTTGTTGGAAGCTTATTTATACTACTTACGATAAAAAAAATGTGTTCTAAATTTCAAATTATTAGCTTTAACAATTTCCAAGAAAATTTTTTCATTTTAAATTTTTGAAAATGATTCATTTTCTATAGGAGGAGTGGAGCGATTTGGCCCGTTTACAAAACTAGACCTTAATTTTTCGTAAACGACGTAAACAAAATTTGAACTTTCTCGTTAAATTC
This sequence comes from Chorisops tibialis, assembly GCA_963669355.1. Taxonomy (NCBI): domain Eukaryota; kingdom Metazoa; phylum Arthropoda; class Insecta; order Diptera; family Stratiomyidae; genus Chorisops; species Chorisops tibialis. The sequence goes on along the minus strand of OY770264.1, from coordinate 12,776,049 downwards.
GTTATCAAGCTAAAAAACCGACGGAAACACGAGTGGACATCCTATTTTGAGATTTTTGAGAGTTTAGATTAATATTTCGAGAAATACTTTAGCCCAACCCATTCAACCCGCGCGAAACCCAATTGTTTCTTATGGCTTTTTCTTTGTTTGATCTCACACGTGTGAAGTAAAAAATATTTTACTTCATTTTAATGCAATATTTATTTGTTTTGTTTTTATATTGGAAATTATTTTTAAATTACGTAAGAAATATATATAGTATTAGATAAATGAGTAAGGATTTTAGTCTTCCTGGATGCATTCTATAGTGGCTTTAAGCCCAATCGTAGTCCTGGTATGTTTTGAATATGTTTAATAAATTGAGAATACAGTGATAAAATATACCTGGGTGTTTAACGTTTTGTAACGTTTTGGTCTAAAATGCGAAGATCTTGAGTTCAAATCCCGATTGACGCATAATTCCAGCACACTATGTGCTTCAGTATACCTTGGTTACCTCAATCTACGAAAATGAAAAATTCGTAGATAGAGGGTTGCGCGAAGGTCTAACAACCCTTCCACAATAAATAATGAAAAATGTTAAGGAACCTGAAGGTCATGGCCCGATTTTGGCTGTGATATCTTGTTATAATTCTTGCATAATTCTAGCACACTACCTACGTAGGTTACCTCAATTTGCGAAAATGAAAATTGGTAGATAGAATGTTGTGCGAAGGGCTAACAAACCTCCCACAATCTATACATCTATACATATAAATATAATTGTAGTGTCTGTCTGTTATTTGCTTATAAATGGCTATAAGTTAATTTTTTGAGTTATTTTAGCACTAACTAAGCATAAAAACACATTTTTGACATTTTTGTCTGTCTGTCTGTCTGTCTGTCTGTCTGTCTGTCTGTCTGTACGACCGCTTTTCACGCACAAACGGCTGAACCAATTGTAATGAAACTTGCACAGTTTGTTAGGTGTCCATCGGAATGAAATCTGCACTTGGTTTCATTTCACTCCCCTCACGCCTTCTACCCCCTCCCATACAAAGTGACACATTTTCAAAATATATATTAATCAAATTTTCTTGGAAACCATAAAAGCTATTAATTTGAAATTTGGAATATATTATTTCTATTATAAATGCAGTCTTTTGGTGTACAAATTGTTTGAGTTTCCTCACTCCTTTCACCACCTCCCATACAAGCTACACTTTTTCATGAATTACTTTACACCAAATTTCTCAGTACGTGTAACTTCCATCGAGCTAAAATGTTGTATTAAATCCTTAATTAACATTATTATTAATATCGGGAAAAAATTAACCGATTAGCTTCACTCCTTCTACCCCCTCCCATACAATGTGATACAGTTCCAAGACTTCACAAGAATTTGATTTTCTTGAAAAGTCTGAATGTTACTGATCTGAAATTTCAAATATATCAATTGCATGCTGATTATAGTTGTTTATCAAAAAATCACCAGGAACCCCCTTCTCCTTCCACCACCTCCCATATAAACCGCACTTTTTCATGAAAGACTCTAAACGAATTTTCTCAGTACATTTAAATTTCATAGAGGTAAAAATTTGAACTTAATCCTTAATTAGCATTATTATTAATATCGTGAAAAAACTTAACCGAGTAGCTTCACTCCTTCTTCCCCCTCCCATACAATGAGACACATTCCACGACTATACAATAATTCGATTTTCTTGAAAAGTATGAATGATACAGATCTGAAATTTAAAGTATATCAAATGATAGTTATAGTTGTTTCTCGAAAAATCACCAAAAACCCCCCACTCCTTCTACCACCTCCCATACAAATTGCACAATTTCATTAAATTCAATGCACTAAGTTTCTCAGTACCTACTCAATTTTTGAAGCTTAAATTTGGTACAAAACATTTTTATAGCTACTCTAGCATGATGTGAAACAAATTAGTTCAGTGCTGTCCCTGCTACCACTCCCCATATAAAATTTCTTAACACCGCAAAAATTTCGTATCGTATGATTAGGCTTTACGCACAATCGTAGTCCTGTTATGCTTTTAAGCTTAACGTTATTTTATTTGGTCTTTTCTTTCATTAACACAAGCTACAACTATTCACATGTCCTTAACGCTCTTCCGTACTTATATGATCTCAAATCACAGGTTTGATTAGATCACGAGCCTGTCCCATAAAAATGGGAGTATCATGCTTTCATTCTGAATAATTTATGGATCTGATTCCAACAATATACAAACCATTTTCTTCAAAGACCCATTAAAGTAAGCAGATTATACATATATCCCACATAATGTATTACTAACTACACTCTCAAAAATTGCTTATTTTTACGCGGACGAAGTCGCGGGCGTTTGCTAGTTACAAATAAAACGTTAAGGAACCTGAAGGTCAGCCCGATTTGGGCTGTAGTTCCATTGAAGAAGAAGAACTCACTTGAACCAGTACCAGTGTGGATCTAGCCTAGTGAGAAGCGTAGCGTGTTGGACGACAATGGGAAAGTCGTGAGCTCAAATCTCGGTTGTAATACATACAATTCGACCACTCTGCCTGCGTCAGAAAACCTGGTCCTATCAATCTACCAAAATGAAAAATTTGTAGAAAGAGGATTGTGCGAAGGGTTCATCATATATCAAATGTGCTAAGCAACCTGATGGTCAAGAGACCAAGGCCCCAAATGTTACCTAACTCCCTTTAAAACAAAAAAGCTGCTAGAAATTAGTAATAAACGGATTTCACTCTAAAAGATTTACATATACGAGTTTCATTAAGTCTTTATTTTGTTCCCCATTCTAGTTAACAATCGTTTTCGAAAACAATGGGAGTATTAAAGCTATCGCTCACTGCTGAGACATACAGCAAAAACTCACAAATTTTGCAAAACTTCTAGAACCTGACAATATGCCGATCCGAAAACAATTTCTCAACTCAGATTTTAACAACTTTATAATACAATTTTGATTTGAAATTCCTGAAATATTTTCAAATTAACCAAACATTCCACGCTACAAAGCTGTACTTCTCCATCCTATAAATAACTTTATGCAAATTTAAAAGCAAATGTGATGTAACTCTACAATTAAAAGTCCCATTTAGACTCGATGGATCTCAAACTACCACACGAAGAAGAAATTTTGGTTTACCTTTCTTCTTTCGTAATTATTTTTAACAAACAACTTCATTATGTCCTTCACAGTAATCAAAAATCCTCCACGTTCTTTAAGATATTTGGAACATTTCCATGTTACAATTTTGCGTAATATTCGTCGCCGTAGAATTCATCCCAAAGTGTAACACTCCTCCGTTAGTAATAGAAACACACTGATTGTAAGGACTCTGATTCCCGATATTCGCGAACTTCTTCGTCACTACTTCGGGTGGATCGGATCCCTTTTCGGATCCAAACAGTTCAAAATGCGCTTGCTTCGTGAGAATCTCCTGAAATTTCAGTTCAGTGGCATCGTCCTTCGGTACATGGTAATTCCCCAGGCTAGCCAGCTCAGCTGTCCCGAAAAGCTTTTATTTCGGGTGAAAGTCACGTGCTCTGTCCGGTGACTTGTAACTTTGTCCACCTCGGTATTCACAGGTACATGCTGACAGGTATTATGCAATCTGCAGGCCTCATAACTTGTCGGCTTGCCACGCAAGCGGATTTCGTGATATCGAAAACAACTCGTACATTTCGGCTTTTATGCAATGCTGGAATGATTTGTATGAGGCACTCATGATTGCACTAACTATAGTACATAGTACTAACTATAGTACATAGTACTGGCGGCATACTCGTACTTGAGGGAATTATTTGCTATTTGTTTTATTTTTTGTTAAATTGCAGTGATTTGCATATGCGGAGTGCAAGAAAGTGATATATAGCGATACTTTACACGAATTACTCACACAGAAATCGCAAGCTAAATATTAATGGGAGAAATAAAGAAATCGTAATTATTGTATCAAGTAACTTATTTTTCATAAATTTATGGTTCCATTTAAAAATTTTTGGTTTTACATTTTGCTTCACTAGTCAAACTTCTATTTATTGATAGATTAAGAATTCTAACTATCTGTTGATTTTTCGTCCCTTATATTGACTCGACCATAACAGAAAAATAAACTACCAACAAGTCGAAACTTTATTATTCTTGGTAAAAATTGAGGATACGAGGAAAATCAGATTAGGGTGGATAAGGAAGACTAATTGAGTGGAGGTTCGAGTGCGGTCAATAGCTTTAGTATGAAACAGTATCAATATTTCGTTCAATTATTTCAAAACTTTTGAAGTATTTCCAAGCAAATTTTTAAAAGTATTTGCACAAAATTTGAAGTTGGTAGCTTTTAATGGTTTTGTGACTAGTGATTTCTTAAAAATTGTCGAAAAAATAGTTTTGTTTAGAGGGTGGTAGAAGTTTTAAAGGTATTCGAACAGTTAATATCTCAAACTTTTAAGCATATTTTTTAATTGAATTTCACGAATTTTCAAGTCTCTGGCTTAAAATTTCCCTAAAACATAACAGGGATTGCGCGTAAAGCCCAATCTTATAATACTCCAGATGAAATAGAAATTTTTGTGGCCCTTAGGAATTTTGTATGGAGAGTGGTAGAAGGGGTGAAAGCATTGAACTTTTGAATTTTATTCCAATCATGTTAAACTAGCGATAAAAATGTAAGATCCAAAAATTGAATAAGTACTGAGAAAATTAATGCGTTAGATTTAGTGAAATTGTGCAGTTTGTGTGGGAGGTGGTAGTAGGAGTCGTGGGATTTAAGTGATTTTTTCAAAAATTACTATAAATATCATAAAATTGGCATTTCGTAAATTTCAGACTAGTAACGTTCATACTTTTCAAGGAAATCGATTTTTTGTGAAGTTGGGAAATTGTGTCATATTATATGGGAGGGGTAGAAGCAGTATAGTTAATCAATTAATTTTTTTTATCTTAATGATAATACTAATTAAGTATTTAGTACAAAATTTGAGCTCGATATATATTATACGTACTGAGAAAATCGGTTTAGAGTGTTTCATGAAAAAGTGCAGTTTGTATGGGGGGTGGTCGAAGGAGTGGGGGGATTGAAATAATTTTTATACTGTATATTAGATTTATGATAAAAATAAAATGTTCCAAATTTCAAATCATTAGCTTTCATGGTTTCCAAGAAAACTTGTGAATTGTAAATGATTGAAAATGAGTCATTTTGTATGAGAGGGGGTGGAGCGATTTGGCCCGTTCACGAACTTGACCTTATTTTTTTGTCAAAAACGACGTGTACAAAATTTGAGCTTTCTAGCTCCATGCGTTCTCCAGCTAGAGAGCGAACGGACAGACGGACAGATGGACATCACGTTTTGAGATTTTTGAGTGATAATATTAACTTCTGCATCAGTTACAAACTTTAGAGCAAACTCTCAGATTTCATCTAGATTTTTTGTGTTTTTTCTTTTGTTTTGTTTTTTAAAACAACTGAAAAAAACTACTGCAAATTAGGGCCCGCCTTTGGCTGATAACATTTCTGGTTCAAATTAACATTTTTTCTTAAATGGGTATATGCACTCGAAAAATTTAAACTTTGTATCATTTACCCGCAGAGGAGTAGCTGTAGAATGAGGTTTTTCCACTTCCTACAACTATTTTTGGAGAATAGCGACTCCACTGGCCTGAGCTAACCATCCTCCTATGCGATGCGGGCAGTACAATTCTCTCACAGCCAGTCCTGCTTGCCCTAAAAATGCCAAATGAACATTCACTGGATCATGGGCTTATCACCCCTGATCTTAAATCCTAACTGATACGAGAAACGGATACAGCGCCTCGGATACGGACAGATTCCACAATACCAACTTTTGGCATTCGAAAACGGACTATGATTGGCTTCTGGAACGTTCGAACGCTGAATGACGGGAAAAGAGCTGGGGTCACTCGGTCCTTGCACCGCTAATCAGTGATCGAAATGGAGCACTATAACATCCAAATTTTGAGCTTGAGCGAGGTTAGGTTAACAGGATCAAGAGAAGAACAAACCCCTAGCGGAAACACCATTCTGCATGTTGGTGCTGAGAGTGAAGTCAAAAATGGCGTGGCCGTCGTCCTTACCCCAAGAGTGAGAAACAGTCTCATCAGTTGGGAACCAATCTTGGATAGGATTATTGTCATCAGACTCAGGATCAGTGTCAGAAACGTCACAATTCTACAGTGCTACGCACCAACTAATACCGCAATACCTGGTGACAAAGAGGAGTTTTATAGCCAACTGAGTGCCACCTTCGAGCGTGTTACAAAAGGTGATATTATTATCATCTCAGGAGATATGAACGCCCAGGTTGGATCAGACAACACTGGACTAGAACACGTTATGGGGAGGCATGGTGACGCTTGGGTTGACGCGTCATGACCTTGGATTAAGAGACCCGAAAACGGCGAATTATTTGTGCCTTTTGTAGCACTCGACAAATGGTCATCAGAGGGACCCTTTTTCCACACGAGAGTCACCATAAAAAATCTTGGGTTTCCCCTGATGGTGTTACTCAGAACCAGATCTCCCATTTGACTATAACTCGCCGATGGAGAAGATGTCTCCTTAATGTGCGAGCGAAGCGTGGAGCTGACGTGGGGATCGATCACCACTTGATGGTTGCCTGCTTGAGATTGTGCACAGCAGCTATCCAACGACCACAAATTCTTCTGTGGCGTAGTGAGCAGCGTGCTTGCTTTTCAGTCAATAGGTCGTGGGTTCGATTCCCACCCCAGACGGGATTTTTTTTAAGCACGAAATTTTCGGTTGCTACTGGCGATGAAAAATTATTCGAGATAAAATGGGCAAACGGTGTAAAAGTGAAACAGTTCCACTTCAAGAAGGCCTAGATACTCAGTAGAAGGATTCTGTTCGCTTTCTATCATTCAGTCCGCCATAACATCTGCAAATATTTGTCAGTAGCAGCCAGTACAACTGAAAAATATACCAGCTTCTCCACTCGTTACGGTCGTTCTCACTCCCCTTCCCCTACCCTCCCAATCCCATTCCTTCCCTCCATGACAGTGTTTGTGCATTGCACATAAAGGCCGAAATTGCCTATAATACAGGTCATTCTGTAAAAAAAAAAAAAAAAAAAAATTGAAGCGCAGCAACTCAGAGATCCCAACAGAAAGTACCAGTACGCCACCATTCTACGCGAAAAGTCATCCATATTGGGCGAATACGAACTGCGCACACTGGACGCCATTTGGGAGGCAACCAAAAACACTTTTCTAACTAGTGCTGAAGAATCTGTGGGATATGTGCAAAGCGGTGAGAAACCCTGGATATCGCAAGACACATGGAACATGGTTGGTGATCGGAAAAAAGCCAAATTGGCAATCATTTCTCAACCCGATGTCAACCAACGAACAACCGACTTGAGGCAGAACTATTACGACGCTAATATACAGCTTAAAAAGGCTGTTAGATGCGGCAAGAGAAAGGCCATTGAACATCTGGCCAATAAGGCAGAATCTGCGGCTTACATTGGGGATATGAGTTCACTTTTTAACATTATGAATCAGTTGACGAACAGGAATTTCACCGCCAACCACCTGGTGAGAGATGTCAACGGAACTCGCCTTAATATGAGTGAACACCAGTTGCGGCGATGGGAGGAATACTTCTCTGATATTTTAAACATCTTTTCAGAGGAAGATATTCCAGAAATAAAACAACTACCAAAAATCCAACTGCAACAATCCTCTGTTACTTACGATCCTCCAGATAAGTAAGAGATATTCTCTGCCATTCGGTCAATGGCGGGAAGGAAAGCCCCAGGTATAGACGAACTACCAACCGAACTCCTCAAAGCGGACCCGGAAATAACAGCCGATATACTCCTCTCACTCTTTACTGAGGTGTGGAATGAAAGAATATATCAGACTAAATGGAAGGAGAGCGTCATTGTGAAAATTCCGAAGAAGGGCGACCTTCGGGATTGTAGCAATTGGCGTAGTATATATCTACATACTGCCGTATCGAAAATCATGGCTAAGGTAATTCTTGGAGAGAACTCTCGAAGTTTATCGGACTGGATTCCGTCTTGTACCGACCACACAAATACCCTACGGATAATATTGGAGCAGTCCACCGAAATGGATTCATATTCATGGTTTTCTAGAATGCTTTCGACAGCGTTATGCGAGATTACATATAGAATACTTTGCGTAGGAGAGGTATTCCAGATAAGACATAGCTATGATTAAAGAATCCTACGAATATGCAAGATGTCGCGCCTTACATAGAAGAGAGCTGTCCGAGAGCTTCCCTGTGCGAACGGGTGTCAGACAAGGCTGCATATTATCACAAGCCCTGTTTCTGGTGGTAATAAATGACATTTTGAAAGCTGCACTGAAAGGCGGGGAAGATAAAGGTCATCAATGGAGACTATTTAACATCATAAGTAGCCTTGATTATGCTGATAACGTGTTTTTGCTTACACATAATTTAACAGAAATTTGATCATTTACCAGAGCACCAAAAAAATTATTGAAAATTTTCGACATTTTGGCCCACCAATTACACCCCCATCTAAAAAAGTTCCCGGAAATTATAGATGGAGTTACCATAAGCTGGCAAAATTTCAACTTAATACCTATATTTTGAGATAAAACGATTTGAAATTTTGAAAAGTGCATCATTTTTGAAATGTTCTTAAGTGTTTTTTTTTGCACCCTTCCCCCCTCCCTTCTCCTCAACTAACCCTCCTTTTGCAGTAATTGGCCTCCCTTTTAGTTGGTTGTAGTGGAACTGTTTGGTATGCCACCTAATTCGTCCTAAAATAAGAATGTTTTTGATTCAGTATTTCCGAAGATATATATGAAATTTTCTGTAGATCTGTATACAGGAATCGATTAATTGCAGCGTTTAACTCTACTAGCTACATTCTATATCGCTGTTTGATATTTCTTTCTAAGGTAATTCATTCCAAAAGGCCTAAGTATCTTTTCCAACAAATTACGTTCGCCAGGTCTTCCAGGACCCATCAACTAATAACAACTAAGTTCTTATCTCTTGATTCACAGAGGCAATTCTTCGTTTGTATCATTCAACAGTGGAATCAACTACCAGTCGAAGTAAAGGATGGGATGGTGATTTTTGCAGGAGGCTCAGAGTATACTTGGGAGGTTGAAACCCAGGCTTTTTTTCTTTTTTTCTTTTCTAATTTAATTTTCATTGTTTCCCTTTTCTTTTTATCTATTCTTCTTTTGATTAAGTATTATCAAGGAGAAATAATTTGAAATGAGTCACTTAATTTGAATAGTTGATATGCCGTTATTACGTAATCAAAAGATTCTTGTATCTTAATTGTGTTAAACAAAATAAATAAACTAAATTAAAAAGCTAGGGTGTAGCCTAGTGAGTTGCGTGTTGGTCTGCAATGCAAAGGTCGCGAGTTCAAAGCCCGGTCGACGCATAATTCCAACACACTACTTGCTTGGGTATACCTTGGTTACCTCAATATACGAAAATTCGAGTTGTGCGAAGGGTTAACCCTTCAACAATAAATAATGAAAATGTTAAGGAACCTGAAGCTCAGGGGGCCAAGGCCCAATTTTGGCTGTAGCGCCATTGGAGAGAGAGAAACTAAATTAAACTAGTTTGTCTCGCAAGCCTCTGAATAACCTATGTGCTAATTTTGAGCTTCCTATCTGCGTTCATAGTGGAGATATTAGGAAGTGAATTTTTTGAATATTTCCCCCCCCCCCACCTCCCCCTTCCATTTAACACTCCACAAAATTTAGATGATGGAGCTCACTTGCCCAATCAATAATCCACCCAAAAAACAAAAATTCTATATTTAACGGTCTCGGAGATATGAGTCCATATGTACGGTGGACGGCGTACGGGCAGACAGACTTTCGCATTTTTATGCTAATTTTGTCATGAAACGCGATAAAACAAATTTTCAGAGTAGCTGCTTTTTTTCTGTGTCAGCCAATCAAATTCCTGTCAAAACCCCTTATAGGGGCATAGTTCAGAAACAACTCTCTTCCACAATGCGCGATCCTGGGCATCGGCCTTTAGCTAATTATAATAATAAAGTAAAATTGTTGAAGATTCCTTACAAGACATTATTCGTTTAATTTCAGCTATAGAAATTAATACGTGCAAAAATCCATAATGTTCTTAATAACAGCAATTTTCCGCGACAAGACTTCCATAAGCAGCAGGACAATCGAAAACATAACCAGAATTCCACAAAAATAGTACCATCCCGATGATATAGTCGGCGACATTCTCACATTCGGAACATATTTCATACTCCTTCGATAAATAGCCTTGTAGTAATGAAAAAAGCCATAACTCTCGAAGCTTAACAGGAATTCATTGAATGGTTGCCTCAAGTACGAGTTTTTCTTCAAATACATTGCAATATGTTCGATAAAAGCGAGTCCTTGCAGCAAACGACTGGGATACTGAAAGGATGTGTTTTGATGAAAGAAGAAATATTCCTCGGCTCCGCAAAAGAGCAATCCTTTAAATTTCTGATCCGGTAATTTCGGTAAATAGTCGAGCTCTTCGCCATCGAATACGACAATGCTTCTGGAAATCGAAGTTAAATTTTTCAGTGAATTTATTTTCATGGAATTAGTATTGATGAGCCTTATACGTACTTTTCCATAGACACAGTCATGTTCGAATAGAGAGTGTAATACGATTTCGATATGTACAATTTATAGCCCAGCTCGAAGTATTCCTCGTACGTTGAAGGCACTGTCTTGTATTGATCGGAACGAAGAAATTTGAAAATCGATCCTTGATATGTCGAACGCAAAACGATTGTTGCAACAACCAATAGTATGAAGAGGCTACGGGCGAAATTTCGTTTTGGTGCCACCGGTATTTGTCCATTCAGCCAAACACTGATCATGTGGTAGGTTGGTGATTTATTTCGATCGCCAACCACGAAAAATTTGTATCGCCTCCCAGCTATCTTAAGTATTAGGATTACTACAGTGCCGAGGATTAGCATAGCTGCAATCAACGACCACGTGAAAGCATCGAAAGGCAAGAGTAGAATCTCCATTGGTGTATAGAAAGACGGAAGTGGAGCTGCTATCGCTGTTCTTACGATGAAGTAATTATTGGTGGCGGAAACTTTAGCATTATAGCGTTCACTGGTAAACGTGTAGCATCCCATTGTTAAATTTGCTTCACCATCGGTTACCTGAAACGAATAAATAGTTAAATATCTTTTATTTATTTACTTATTTTATTTATATTAATATACAAATAAACAAATTAAATACTGTTACTGTTTGAGATAAAAATAACATTTTTATACTTTAGCAGAAATCTGAGAGTATATTTTATCTACCGTTTGTATTGCTAAGAAATATTGCTCGCACAGAGTTGCCAAGGATACAGAAACATTTGTTGTAATTCAAAAGCCTCGATTCGTCTGTCTGTTCAACTCTCCGCCTGTCTGTCTACAACATAACTCTCGAGTACTTTCACCTGTCTTGCAGAAATTGATCTTATGTCACTTTTAGCAAAAAAGTAACTTTAAGCTCGTAATAGAGCCACACCCCCCCCCATTCCTTCTACCACCTCCCATACAAATTTTTATACCAGAAATTGAAGAAAAATGTTCTCTTTCGAAATTATGAAAGCTTTCGACTTTAAAATTATTACCAAACAATGTTATTAGGATGTTGATAAGTTGATGATTGAACTTTCAGTTTCTCTGCCGCCTCCCATATAAATGCCAAAAATTCAAACCAAAATTGTTCAATTTCCTCGAAAAATATGAAAGCTACAAATTTTAAATTCAGCATGAGATATTTTGCATACGATATTCGGTGTCATATACAAAGTGACAAACCTACCACCTCTGCATCTACCACCTTCCATGCAAAAGCCTATGTTTATCTTCGAAAAATTTGAGATGACATATTTTCCGGTTCATTAAACTCTTCCCATTTCATCTAGAGTAATTCTTTTAATTTTTTTTTTTGTAGATCGTGGACTTATTTACAAATTAGTTTTCATACTCTAGATGAAATCTGAGAGTATTATAGGTTTGCCACAAGATTTGTAACGCTAAGAAATTAGGTTCGGAGAAAAAATGAATAATACAGTTCATATCATCACTCAAAAATCTTAAAACCGGATGTCCGTCCACCTATTCGTTTGTCCGTTCGTCTGTGTCCTCTCTAGTTCAAGAACACGTTGAGCTAGAAAGTTCAAATTTTTACTAGTCCTTTTTGTCGAATAAGCTGAGAATTTTTATAGTCTAGATGAAATCTGGGAGTATTTAAGTTTGTAACGCCAAGAAATACTGCTCGCCCAGAGTCGGCAAGGGTATTGAAATATTTATTGTCGCTCAAAAATCTCGAAACCAGATGTTCGTTCGTCTGTCGTCATGTTATTTTTGGTAAGGTCACGTCCATGAATGAACCAAATCACTTAACTCTTTATACTCTCTCCTATACAAAATGACACAACTTCGAATTTTCTACAAAAAGTTTATTCAAAAAATTTAGTAAATTTGTTTATAGTATTTCATGAAAATGTACAGTTTGTATGGGAGGTGGGAGTGAGGGATTCAAGTAATTTCTATGCAATAGATTAAAATCCCCATAAAAATGTTACATTCCAAATTTCAGTTCAATAGCTTTTCGAGAAAATGCGTTTATTGACAAATTCCGAGATTGAGTCATTTTGTATGGGAGGTGGTAGAAGGAGTAAAGTGATTTGGTTCAATCACGGACGTGACCTCACCAAAAATAACATGAGGACAGACGAACGAACATCCGGTTTCGAGATTTTTGAGCGACAATAAATATTTCAATACCCTTGAAGACTCTGGGCAAGCAGTATTTCTTGGTGTTACAAACTTAAATACTCCCAGATTTCATCTAGACTATAAAAATTCTCAGACAGAAAGTTTTGTGAAGCTACTAACAACTCTTCAACAATACCAAATACATTTTAATGATCCTGAAGATAAATTGACCGAGGCTCACTTCGGACTGAGTCTCATTGATGATCAAGAAAAAGATTAAATTTGTTAATAATAATTTTATAAAGCAGCCAAACCAGGATTACTAAAAATTCAAAAAGTGGAAATTTCTAGTAGATAACTATCAAGAATACCCACCATTCCAAGTGCACCACTTGCAGATCGATTCGAAAATACAAATCCTCTTGGCGGAAGATCATTCTCACTTGGTAGCAGGACTTTCCAAGTAAAATTCATTTTCTCCGCTAAAAGTTTGAGCAGGTAAACCTCGTACCCATAAATTGCTAAACGACTATTATTATTGACCTCAACAATTTCTACGAACGGCGGACAATCAACTAAAACTGCTTTAAATTCACATCCATGCAGATTTTGAAGCTTTTCAGGAAAAAATTCTCCATATTTTTGAAATCGATTGTTTTCGAAAACATTGTAAAGAACAGGATCGATATTGTGACACTTATTCACACCAAACGGAAAATATGTATACAATTCGACAGTGTTTTTCCCGCCTGTTTTCAAATATAACACCGATACATCGACAATATAAATTCCGTAGAGCAATTTAAATATTTTCCTAATATCCTCTTCAACATGTCTGATTTCTTTAGTGAGAATTATTAAATAGAATCCGTTTATATAGAAGTATTCATCCGAAAGTTTCGGCAATATTTGTTCAAATGCTGCGTAATTTTTGATAATGAAGACGTTAAACTGTCGCTGAAGATTGCCTTGTATTCGAGATATTTCCGATATCCGGTAGGTTATGTTATCCTGATTGGCCATAATTTCGTCGAGAAGCCTTACTTCTTGTCTCACTTTAGTCACAATTATATCGACAATTTTTGTCCTTCCTGTATAAAACTGTTCGATTATTTGCACGGCCGCTTCGGTTACTGCACTGTAGTCGGTGGAATTTTCATTTTTCAAAACTCTACAAAATCGGTTACAGGGCAAGCTCAGTAAAACTATTGAAGAAAATAACCAGTAGAACTTCATTATTTCACCGTCAAAATCAAACTAAACGCGTCTCCTTTGAAAATTTTTGATATTCACTTCTGTAAAGCTGCAGAATCGTGGTCATAATTGCCAGTAATTTGAAAAAAAAAAAAAAAAAAAATACCTGCTTTCAAACAAGTCAACCCTTTCATGTCGTCAATCATAGAAATTTTAATAGTTGTCGTTTAAGTTATAAGCAGTGAAAATCTGAATGGTTGTTCCGTTCAATTGGACTGCGATATGCATCACTTATCAAATATTTATTTTAATTGCACCAACTAGCTTATTTATTACTTCGTAGTAAAGTCACAGAAAAATAAAAAAAATCAGAACTTCGTCCTAATTGAGGATTTGATTTTTAATTGTGGATAAGGTGTCAGCTGTTTTATTTCGGCTTAACTTCACACAAACTTAATTATTCTCTCGACACACGACGCGAGTTAAAGTATTTTAACTTAAAGTATTTTAACTCGCGTCGTGTATCGAGGATAAAATTCTTCAAAATATGGTAACTAAAAGCAAGATTGTTCACTTGAAATATTTAAGGCGAAATATAAAACATTCAAAAAGGGAATAGTCCATGTTCTCCGCTCTGGTAGTGTGTTAGCTAGTTACTGAAATTTTCGACAAAATCGACTTCGCAATTGAGGAAACTATAATACGTCGCCGAATATTATTTCTACAAACCTCGCATTATTATTATCTAGGTGCCTAATTGATTGTATCTGCAATAATATGGACAATATTTACAAGAACGCTGTTTGTATGGTGCTCTATTTAACCGCCTTTAATGTCTTACAAATAAATGATTCTTATCGATGTTTCTTAGATATGGTCCTTATTTTCAAGGTTAGAAACAACATACAAGAATTATGATTGGGCGTAATACTCTAGTTGAAATGAAAAAGAGTTTAATGTACCGGAAAATATGCAATCTTAAATTCTTTTGAACAGTGAATAGTGACTTTTGTATGGAAGATGGTAGAAGTATCGGAAGGAGGTTTGTATTTTTTTTATATGACACCGAACATGCGTAATGTTTCATATTGAATTTAAATTTTATAGTTTTCATTATTTTCAAAGAAATTGGACATAGTTTCCTGAAATTGTGACATTTGGATGGGAGGTGGCGGAGGAAGTGGAGGGTTTTAAATGATTTTGATACTCCTTACCATGCTTTTTCTCAATTTCAAAGTCAATAGCTCCCATGTGATCGAAGGAGAAATGCTTTTCTTGAATTATATGTATATATTATATAAATATTTGTATGGGAGGAGGGAAGCGAAGTTCACATTTTTTAGCATTTATTGCAAATATTAAGTGTCAAATTCTAGCGAATTTTCAAGTTTGTATTTTTCTAGTTTTAATGAAAATGAATATGATGCATTTGTCAAAATTATTCATTTCTGTGGAAGGTGGTGGAAGGAGTACACGTATCAATACAATATTTTTCGTCGCCAGAAATATTTGTATTACTATATACTTTGCACAACACTTCAAGTCGATAAATTTGACAGTTTCGAAGAAAAATAATTTAATTGAAAATTCAAAATTTCGTGACATATTCGAGGAATGTGGTACCAATCCTAACTCCCCCTCCCCCTCCCCATAATATCACAAAATTTTGGAGTGGGGCGAAGTTGATAATTTTTTCAAAACTGATTTTAATTAGAATGAAATTAATTCTGGCAAAAATTCGTCTTTTCAGCTTCGCTAGTTTCAATGAAGATCGAAAAAATTAATTTTTCAAAATTGTTCACTTCCATGAGGTGGTAAACGGAGTTAGGGCCAGATAAATATTTTGTGGTGTTAATGATGTGTATATCGTTATAATTTGACCAAAATTTTAAGTCGATCGCATCTGGCTCTGTTTGAATTAGATGGTGGTGTGAATGAGTGTGGAGATATCCATTGGTAGGAGTTGGTTTCCTATATACCCCGAAGCTCAACGACATATCACTTCTTTCTACAAGTATATCCAAGAATGACAGTTTTCCAATGCTTTCTGTTTCAATGGCGAACTTAATTTTCTCGTGGTGTGAGCGCAGGTGCGCTAAAAATTTGTCGAGCTCTTCTTTTTCATGTTGCCAAATGATGAAGGTGTCCTTCATATAACGTAGATACCATTTCGGTGTTAATGGTGCCGAGCCCAATGCGTTCTTTCCGAATTCCTCCATGAAAATTTTCGCTACCACTGGTAAGATTGGAGATCCTATTGCCACTCCTACCGTATGCTTATAGAGTTTCCCTAGGGCTGAAAAGAAAGTATTATTTAAACAAAATTCTATTTAGTGATACCTGTTGTTCGGAATGAGTTTCCTGATGATGATGATTGCCCTGCTGACCATCAGCTTCCTTAACATGTATTTCTTTCTGTAGAAGAGTTGATAGACGTACAACCCTCTATCCATGAACTTTTGCTTTTGCCAATTGAGGTGACCTAGAAGTAGTGTTCGCAAATTATACGTTGTTCGGGATTTGAACTCCAGACTTTTGCATTGTAGACCAACACGCTACTATCCGCATATCTGCCACTATCAATTCAGTCTCCTACAAAACAACCATATTCTAATTTTTCACTACACTCAAGGAGTTCAATATTCACAAATCTATTACTAATCCTAATGGTATCTCGCGCCCATTACCTTTATGGGATGTTTTCCTTTCTGGATAAGCGGTCAGTAGTGGGGATATGCCGTTTCTGGCTTTTTTTGACCTTTGACCTTTGACCTTGACCTTTGACCCTTGACCTTTGACCTTGACCTTTGACCTTTGACCTTGACCTCGTTTGAACTTTGACCTTTGACCTTGACCTTTGACCTTGACCTTTGACTTAGTGGGGATCCAAACCGGCAACACTTATTAGTGGGGATCCAAACCGGAGGTGGACTTCGAGAAGGCTTTCGCTGTTTCTTCAGAGATGGCAGTAGCAGTATCCCTAACTGACTTTTTTTTTGAAATGTCAAGATTGATAAGAGTTGTACGAATTATGATTCATATATGATGAAATTGATATTTACATTGACAGGAATAAACACGAATTGTAAACAATTATATTTTTAGTTGGACTTTAAGAATGCTTTCGTTGTTTATATTGTGAAATAGGTTGTGCTCAGCATATATAGTTGTATGGAAGAGTTTTGTTATGAACTAGTAGAGATAAGAGATTTACGTATTAGGTTTCATATATGATGAAAATTGATAGATTGTGTGTATGGAGATTGTTATTGTTATTAATAGCGTGATATTATTTGATGACGTCATCATCGATTAGGAATAATTCTTTCGAATTGTTTATGGGTTAGAGTATTCGTTTGATATATGTAGATAAGAGTTTTTTTTGTTATGATAGGTTGTTTACATTTTTTTTGTATGGAATTTTTTGGTTTACGAGTGAGATTGGTGTTAGAGATAAGAATTTGTTTATATTGTGAAATAGGTTGTGCTCAGCATGTTTAGTTTTACAGATTAGGTTTCATATATGATGAAAATTGATAGATTGTGTGTATGGAGATTGTTATTGTTATTAATAGTGTTTAGTTTTACGAATTAGGTTTCATATATGATGAAAATTGATAGATTGTGTGTATGGAGATTGTTATTGTTATTAATAGCGTGATATTATTTGATGACGTCATCATCGATTAGGAATAATTCTTTCGAATTGTTTATGGGTTAGAGTATTCGTTTGATATATGTAGATAAGAGTTTTTTTGTTATGATAGGTTGTTTACATTTTTTTGTATGGAATTTTTTTTGGTTTACGAGTGAGATTGGTATGAAAATTTCACCTCAATTCGCCAACATTTATGATCATTTTTTTTTTGATGAACGAGTTCAAGGTCTAAGATTTGTATGAAAATAACTTGTATTTGTGGTAGATGAAGCACTTGTATGGTTACATGGATATAACGCTGTTATGCAATAGGGGTAAGCTTTGTATGGGATGTTGGTTAGTGATGATGTACTGACGTTCCATGACGTCATCAATTAGGGTTGCCATAAGGTCATCGATTATAGTTTCATGACGTCATCATCAATTGGGGTTGCCATAATGTCAAAAAAAAATAAAAAAAAATAAAAAAAAAAAAATAAAAAAAAATAAAAAAAAAATTTAAAAAAAAAATAAAAAAAAAAATAAAAAAAATTTAAAAAAAAAAAAAAAAAAAAAAAAATAAAAAAAAACATAAATTTACAGATTCGCATGACAATGTTCCTATGCCTAATACTGATAAACCCGATTAATGGGCTATTTAACGTACACGAACTGACAGGATTTACAGAAATACAACTTAACAAAGTAGAAATAGTGACCAAAGCAAATATTATCATACACATAATTGACATAAAAGAAATTTTAGACGTAATAAACGAATTTTCAACCAATACAGCTAATTTTAACGGAGAACAGAAGAACTTACTTATTACAGAATTAAAACAATTGACAAACAAAATTAAAAATATTTTAGGAATTATATAGAAATAGATAGAAAAGTGCTTTATTGAATATAGTCCGATGTACAGCAAAATGGTTATTTGGAACGATGGACGAACAAAACAGACTAGACACATAAAATCACATGAAGACGACAGACGAAAATAATCATAGTCTCATTACCGTAATAAACCAACAAATAATTATAAACAACAATTTAATGAATCTTTCAGACAGCTTAAAAATTGAAAAATAAATATATAGAACCATATCAACTACAACAACAACAACTACAACACTATAAAATACAACCAAACAACCATACAAACACCTGATACCAACTTGTACCCATATGATACCAATTTACCTTATTAAATTTTACTATAAGTTAAGAAATAAAAAAGAGTCTTGTGTGTTGTTATACTTGTATACCAAATTCTGATTAATATGCATATTTCAAGAAAAAAACAAACTGAATGATGGTTTTAAGCATATTTATTATCAAGATATTTTTTTTAAATAATAAACATAAGAAAATTACGATATGTATCGGTTATATTATATATAGAATAGCTATTTCTTTAACAATGAAACAGTTTTCAGATCCTCTAAATTTAATATTTATATTATTACTTCAGCTTTTCTCAATGCTTCAATGATGGCAACAATCTCGTTGATATGATAAATATCTCCCGCCTGTAGCGCTGATACAAGCAATTGTAACCGGTCCACCAATTCATTGGGGTCATCCCAAGAAATATACTGTTTTGGTTCGATTGATGTTTGTATTAAATCTCCTCCTCTATGAGTTAAAAGTTTGTTAATAGTTTTTGTATATTTATAGCCACGGTTTCCATTTATTTGTCTTTTGCTGGGTTCGATTGATGTTTGTATTAAATCTCCTCCTCTATGAGTTAAAAGTTTGTTAATAATTTTTGTATATTTATAGCTACGGTTTCCATTTATTTGTCCTTCGCTGGTATAGTGACGTCTATAGGCATTAGTATCGAGCAGAATATTTCTATAATTCTGTAAATCATCTTTATTGTACAGAGTCTTATCTGGAACTTTCATAAATAGTAGCTCATATATGCCCGGAGTACCCTCATAGGTTTTATCTTTTATTAATATTTGACTACCATCGATTGTAAAAATCGAGTTTCCAATTTTCCATTGTTCATTTTCATGATAAACACCATAAGTACTATCGATGAAATCCGGATTATTTACAAATATATTTAAATATTTTGTAGGTATTTCATCAAATTCTCGCTCGTTCATATATTCAATGAGTTCTTGCCGACCTGAAGGAGTTGTCACATATTTACGTATGCTTCTTACATCCGGAGACTTTAATGGTGTTTCAAAAGTATCAGTTAGATTAAGCTTTCGTCCGAATTTGGGTGTTGGAGTTTCAAAGTCTACGTCACTTTCACTATCATCTGTAGATTGAGTTTCCATGTTTTCTTCTTTTTCAGGTTCATATTTACTATGATTATGATTTTCTACATCTCCTTCTCTTTTAGGCTCGAATTTACTGTGTTCATACAGTTTAACTAATTTTTTAAGAGGTCTTGTGATTGGCTTAAAAGTTTGTTCTTGTCGAGTTTCAGCATTAACTCTACCTGTTTTGAATTGCTTATATTTTTTACGTAACGAGTTACTAGACTTTATAATTTGTCTAAGAATATCTTTATCGGTCGACTTCTGCATTTTTCCTTCTTACACAACAACAACAGATTAACAGATATCGTACTGCTTTGTACAGCTTTAATACTGCTTTAATACTGCTTCTGTACTGCTTTGTACAGCTTTAATACTGCTTTAATACTGCTTCTGTACTGCTTTGTACAGCTTTAATACTGCTTCTGTACTGCTTTGTACAGCTTTAATACTGCTTTAATACTGCTTCTGTACTGCTTTGTACTGCTTTAATACTGCTTCTGTACAGCTTTGTACAGCCTTAATACTGCTTTGTACAGCTTTAATACTGCTTTAATACTGCTTCTGTACTGCTTTGTACAGCCTTAATACTGCTTTGTACAGCTTTAATACTGCTTTAATACTGCTTCTGTACTGAGGTGTACAGCTTTAATACTGCTTTGGACAGCTTTAATACTGCTTCTGTACTGAGATGTACTGCTTTATACAGCTTTATTACTGCTTTCAGGTTTTTAAATATAGTTTTTCAAACTTTTTTCTCATATTACTGGATCAAAGTCTTCATATTGATTATATATATATAGTTGTATTTATTTGATATTGGAATCAAGATAGGAAATAACTTCTCTTGGATGCTGAAAGTGAACAGAATTCAAAGCATATATACAGTATTCATATAAATCTAGAAACATGACTGCTGAGTGTTGAAGGGAAAAGTATAGATTTTTTTTTTTTTTTTTTTTTGGTTACTCGAGCCTCAATGTGATTACAATCAACCAAGTACAGCTGTGAGGTTGTATAGTTGGTTGTACAGCTATGTGGTTGTATAGTTGGTTGTACAGCTGTGTGGTTGTATAGTTGGTTGTACAGCTGTGTGGTTGTATAGTTGGTTGTACAGCTGTGTGGTTGTATAGTTGGTTGTACAGCTGTGTGGTTGTATAGTTGGTTGTACAGCTGTGTGTTTGTATAGTTGGTTGTACAGCTGTGTGGTTGTATAGTTGGTTGTACAGCTGTGTGGTTGTATAGTTGGTTGTACAGCTGTGTGGTTGTATAGTTGGTTGTACAGCTGTGTGGTTGTATAGTTGGTTGTACAGCTGTGTGGTTGTATAGTTGGTTGTACAGCTGTGTGGTTGTATAGTTGGTTGTACAGATGTGTGGTTGTATAGTTGGTTGTACAGCTGTGTGGTTGTATAGTTGGTTGTACAGCTGTGTGGTTGTATAGTTGGTTGTAATCACATTGAGGCTCGAGTAACCAAAAAAAAAAAAAAAAAAAATCTATACTTTTCCCTTCAACACTCAGCAGTCATGTTTCTAGATTTATATGAATATTGTATATATGCTTTGAATTCTGTTCACTTTCAGCATCCAAGAGAAGTTATTTCCTATCTTGATTCCAATATCAAATAAATACAACTATATATATATAATCAATATGAAGACTTTGATCCAGTAATATGAGAAAAAAGTTTGAAAAACTATATTTAAAAACCTGAAAGCAGTAATAAAGCTGTATAAAGCAGTACATCTCAGTACAGAAGCAGTATTAAAGCTGTCCAAAGCAGTATTAAAGCTGTACACCTCAGTACAGAAGCAGTATTAAAGCAGTATTAAAGCTGTACAAAGCAGTATTAAGGCTGTACAAAGCAGTACAGAAGCAGTATTAAAGCAGTATTAAAGCTGTACAAAGCAGTATTAAGGCTGTACAAAGCTGTACAGAAGCAGTATTAAAGCAGTACAAAGCAGTACAGAAGCAGTATTAAAGCAGTATTAAAGCTGTACAAAGCAGTACAGAAGCAGTATTAAAGCTGTACAAAGCAGTACAGAAGCAGTATTAAAGCAGTATTAAAGCTGTACAAAGCAGTACAGAAGCAGTATTAAAGCAGTATTAAAGCTGTACAAAGCAGTACGATATCTGTTAATCTGTTGTTGTTGTGTAAGAAGGAAAAATGCAGAAGTCGACCGATAAAGATATTCTTAGACAAATTATAAAGTCTAGTAACTCGTTACGTAAAAAATATAAGCAATTCAAAACAGGTAGAGTTAATGCTGAAACTCGACAAGAACAAACTTTTAAGCCAATCACAAGACCTCTTAAAAAATTAGTTAAACTGTATGAACACAGTAAATTCGAGCCTAAAAGAGAAGGAGATGTAGAAAATCATAATCATAGTAAATATGAACCTGAAAAAGAAGAAAACATGGAAACTCAATCTACAGATGATAGTGAAAGTGACGTAGACTTTGAAACTCCAACACCCAAATTCGGACGAAAGCTTAATCTAACTGATACTTTTGAAACACCATTAAAGTCTCCGGATGTAAGAAGCATACGTAAATATGTGACAACTCCTTCAGGTCGGCAAGAACTCATTGAATATATGAACGAGCGAGAATTTGATGAAATACCTACAAAATATTTAAATATATTTGTAAATAATCCGGATTTCATCGATAGTACTTATGGTGTTTATCATGAAAATGAACAATGGAAAATTGGAAACTCGATTTTTACAATCGATGGTAGTCAAATATTAATAAAAGATAAAACCTATGAGGGTACTCCGGGCATATATGAGCTACTATTTATGAAAGTTCCAGATAAGACTCTGTACAATAAAGATGATTTACAGAATTATAGAAATATTCTGCTCGATACTAATGCCTATAGACGTCACTATACCAGCGAAGGACAAATAAATGGAAACCGTAGCTATAAATATACAAAAATTATTAACAAACTTTTAACTCATAGAGGAGGAGATTTAATACAAACATCAATCGAACCCAGCAAAAGACAAATAAATGGAAACCGTGGCTATAAATATACAAAAACTATTAACAAACTTTTAACTCATAGAGGAGGAGATTTAATACAAACATCAATCGAACCAAAACAGTATATTTCTTGGGATGACCCCAATGAATTGGTGGACCGGTTACAATTGCTTGTATCAGCGCTACAGGCGGGAGATATTTATCATATCAACGAGATTGTTGCCATCATTGAAGCATTGAGAAAAGCTGAAGTAATAATATAAATATTAAATTTAGAGGATCTGAAAACTGTTTCATTGTTAAAGAAATAGCTATTCTATATATAATATAACCGATACATATCGTAATTTTCTTATGTTTATTATTTAAAAAAAATATCTTGATAATAAATATGCTTAAAACCATCATTCAGTTTGTTTTTTTCTTGAAATATGCATATTAATCAGAATTTGGTATACAAGTATAACAACACACAAGACTCTTTTTTATTTCTTAACTTATAGTAAAATTTAATAAGGTAAATTGGTATCATATGGGTACAAGTTGGTATCAGGTGTTTGTATGGTTGTTTGGTTGTATTTTATAGTGTTGTAGTTGTTGTTGTTGTAGTTGATATGGTTCTATATATTTATTTTTCAATTTTTAAGCTGTCTGAAAGATTCATTAAATTGTTGTTTATAATTATTTGTTGGTTTATTACGGTAATGAGACTATGATTATTTTCGTCTGTCGTCTTCATGTGATTTTATGTGTCTAGTCTGTTTTGTTCGTCCATCGTTCCAAATAACCATTTTGCTGTACATCGGACTATATTCAATAAAGCACTTTTCTATCTATTTCTATATAATTCCTAAAATATTTTTAATTTTGTTTGTCAATTGTTTTAATTCTGTAATAAGTAAGTTCTTCTGTTCTCCGTTAAAATTAGCTGTATTGGTTGAAAATTCGTTTATTACGTCTAAAATTTCTTTTATGTCAATTATGTGTATGATAATATTTGCTTTGGTCACTATTTCTACTTTGTTAAGTTGTATTTCTGTAAATCCTGTCAGTTCGTGTACGTTAAATAGCCCATTAATCGGGTTTATCAGTATTAGGCATAGGAACATTGTCATGCGAATCTGTAAATTTATGTTTTTTTTTATTTTTTTTTTTTTTTTTTTTTTTTTAAATTTTTTTTATTTTTTTTTTTATTTTTTTTTTAAATTTTTTTTTTATTTTTTTTTATTTTTTTTTTTTTATTTTTTTTTATTTTTTTTTGACATTATGGCAACCCCAATTGATGATGACGTCATGAAACTATAATCGATGACCTTATGGCAACCCTAATTGATGACGTCATGGAACGTCAGTACATCATCACTAACCAACATCCCATACAAAGCTTACCCCTATTGCATAACAGCGTTATATCCATGTAACCATACAAGTGCTTCATCTACCACAAATACAAGTTATTTTCATACAAATCTTAGACCTTGAACTCGTTCATCAAAAAAAAAATGATCATAAATGTTGGCGAATTGAGGTGAAATTTTCATACCAATCTCACTCGTAAACCAAAAAAAATTCCATACAAAAAAATGTAAACAACCTATCATAACAAAAAAACTCTTATCTACATATATCAAACGAATACTCTAACCCATAAACAATTCGAAAGAATTATTCCTAATCGATGATGACGTCATCAAATAATATCACGCTATTAATAACAATAACAATCTCCATACACACAATCTATCAATTTTCATCATATATGAAACCTAATTCGTAAAACTAAACACTATTAATAACAATAACAATCTCCATACACACAATCTATCAATTTTCATCATATATGAAACCTAATCTGTAAAACTAAACATGCTGAGCACAACCTATTTCACAATATAAACAAATTCTTATCTCTAACACCAATCTCACTCGTAAACCAAAAAATTCCATACAAAAAAAATGTAAACAACCTATCATAACAAAAAAAACTCTTATCTACATATATCAAACGAATACTCTAACCCATAAACAATTCGAAAGAATTATTCCTAATCGATGATGACGTCATCAAATAATATCACGCTATTAATAACAATAACAATCTCCATACACACAATCTATCAATTTTCATCATATATGAAACCTAATACGTAAATCTCTTATCTCTACTAGTTCATAACAAAACTCTTCCATACAACTATATATGCTGAGCACAACCTATTTCACAATATAAACAACGAAAGCATTCTTAAAGTCCAACTAAAAATATAATTGTTTACAATTCGTGTTTATTCCTGTCAATGTAAATATCAATTTCATCATATATGAATCATAATTCGTACAACTCTTATCAATCTTGACATTTCAAAAAAAAAGTCAGTTAGGGATACTGCTACTGCCATCTCTGAAGAAACAGCGAAAGCCTTCTCGAAGTCCACCTCCGGTTTGGATCCCCACTAATAAGTGTTGCCGGTTTGGATCCCCACTAAGTCAAAGGTCAAGGTCAAAGGTCAAGGTCAAAGGTCAAAGTTCAAACGAGGTCAAGGTCAAAGGTCAAGGTCAAAGGTCAAGGTCAAAGGTCAAGGTCAAAGGTCAAGGTCAAAGGTCAAGGTCAAAGGTCAAAGGTCAAGGTCAAAGGTCAAAGGTCAAAAAAAGCCAGAAACGGCATATCCCCACTACTGCGGTCTATTTTACCATTCATTTTTTTTCAAGATGCTTTCTAGCCATGTGGAAAAAGACGAATGGCATGCTAATCCCCAAAAAAGAAAGCGTTTCCCTCGAACTTTCACCCAGTAGATATCACTTCAGTGTAGTCGAAAGCGATGGAAACGGCTATCAATCGCAAACTAGTTAGTTACCTTCACAATAAAAATATTATGCATGATCGCCAAACGGCTTCCATTCTCCATGATCCACTGGAGATCTCCTAGTATTGAACATTGGAGCTCGTGCATTCACAATTTTGTTGACGGTCAGGTAATAGCTCTTGATTTTGCGAAAGCCTTTGACAGAGTTGGGCACAAAAGTCTGTTAGTAAGACTCATGCCACAGTTTGCGACACTTCCCTTGTCAAATGGATTATGAGTTTCCTTTTTAAACACTTGATATGAATTGTAATGGATGACAATCATCACAATCGCTTCAGATCAATTCCGGCGCCCATCAATGCCACTTTTTTTTCAATCTTTATTAATGACATTCCGTCAACAATACTCAATTCAATGCATAGCTTTCCAGATGATAGTATTCTGGATACCTTTTCGCAGGGAGTTACTGGTCTAGAAAGCTTTGGCGATTCCAGTAATGTTGCCTTTGAAGCCTGGCGACTCCAAGGACCCGAGCTGATCCATTAGTTTCAAAGCCACTCATGAGCATAGACTTAAGTGGTTGACACCAACGATGGCTATACCAAAGACCTAAAGCCTGGTACGTAGGAGGACCCCAAATCGTATCGGTGGTGTACAATAAGATATACGGGCTATGTGAGACTATTGAGATGTAGACCCACAGAGCTTGAGCTGTGCAGAAGACATCCATGAAAAATGTGTTGTTAAAATTGGTGTGAGAAGAGATAAGAGATATGAGAAATGTTGCAAGAAGAAGATGCAAGAATTGATGTTGAAACGGTGGTTGAAATTGATGTTAAGAATGCTGAACTGATGGAACGATGGACTGCTGATGATGAAGGACTTAGGTTTAGGGTTGTAGGAAGGCGGTTTTGTAAAACCACAATGCACTGGAGTCATCTAGTTGGTCTCATTATACTCTCCCTATTTATTATTAGAGATATGCTGATGATGAAAGTAGCGAACTGCACACAGCATTGTAGCAAACTAAGGGGAGTGAAATCTGACGTCTTATGTAGTATAGTGGACTGAGAAACTGGTGCGACTTTGCATGGGCTTATTAGCAGATCCATTGGAAGAGGTTTCTTCGGGGTACACGTGGGGGCGACGGTTATGTCAAGATCGCGGGCAGTGAAGCTTGGAACATAGTTCTTGTTTCACAGCTTGGAGTTACGTTTACGACCTTGGCCTTCAGATAAGCAGAGATGTTACAGATCTCGCATTCAAGAATTGCGAATAGGTATCAATTGCTACCGAATACAATCAGTGTTGCTAAGAACAACAATGGAGTTAAGCCATAATGGAAGGTTTTGACGTAAAACAAATACATAGAGTACTCTGGATAACACCTTTCAATTCGGCTCTACTTCTGAAGCTCCTGTAAATAATAAACGAGAAGAATAATATAGTTGATTAATCTCAGACATCAACTTAATCCTGGAATGAGGCACAAAAAACATAGAAGAGTTTAATGCCTCAAAAACGGAGGCCCGTCGTATATCGATCCTGTCAGATTCCGGTGGGTTCTTCAAATGTAACCTACGAGAGTGTATAATGGCCCTTTTCAGAAGAATTTCCATCGCTCGGAATACAGCTTAACTAACTTCTGGAGCAACCACAAACGCCCTGGTATTCTTCGAAGTTGTAAAAAGTACCTCACGCTCTAGCTAATATCTATGAGGCGTACACTCGGTCCTCTCTTTAGTAAGGCTCACACATATGGGCTGGGCACCCACAACATAACTTGAGGCGTTCGATTGAATATAAAAGCATGCGTTCCGACTAATTGGACCTGAGACTATTACAACCTCCATTAACTTACTCGAACATCTCAGAAACGTCTACAATGAATATTTCGACGGTGAATGCAGCGGAAAACTGTCTAACCTCATCCCTCCTCTTTACAACCATCTTATGAGTACTCGACAAGCTGCACGAGCCTATGAGCTCACTAGTAAGCCTTTCCTATAAAATATAGGCAGTCCGTCATCACCCACTTATCAAGACTATGGAAATCATTGCACCCTCACGCATTCTCAGCAACTTACAACATTCAGGGTTTCAAGGATAACGTACACCGACAGTTTAGATTCTTCCATCCTGAAACTTTTTTATAAACCAAACAATCACCTTCCCTATACCGACATAATAGTGCATCCAATGCAATAAAGTGTGACACCTAAATTCATTTACCATTGGTTTGGTGAATGTTTTCACAGTGCATTTTGAAATGAAAGAAAAGATTTCCAGATTCTACACTGTTATGCTTTATTATTCGTGACGTTTCGGTCTCTGCTGACACTGTAGAGTTTGATAAAGGTCTCAGCAGAGACCGAAACGTAAATTTTTTCTTCGAATACATGAAAGCAGACAACTCGAAAATTTGTATGAAGCATGCAGAAATTAATAATGGTAAATGAAAGAAAAGATTTCCGGACTCTACACTGTTATGCTTTATTATTCGTGATAAAGGTCTCAGCAGAGACCGAAACGTTTTTCTACTTCTGGCAACTCTGTGCGAATTAGCTTTTCAACCCTTACCCTTAAGCAATTTAACGAGTGCTCGCAAATAACGATCTTAAAACGAGCATGAAAAGCTACAAAACAAATCATCTGTGTGATGATCTTAAGCAAACCAAACAAAAAGGATCACTTAAGGTTAATCTTGTTATATAGCAGCGTTTTCCATTTCACCATGCGCATGAACAGAGCTAGGGTAAAGCCTAGTGGATAGCGTGTTGGTCTTACAATGCGAAGGTCGTGAGTTCAAATCACGGTCGACGTAATATGTAATTTAAGCATGCTACCTACTTTGGTTACCTCAATCTACGAAAATGAAAAATTCGTAGATCGAGGGTTGTGCGAAGGACTAACATCACTTCCACAATAAGTAATGGAAAAAAAATGTTAAGGAACCTGATTGTCAGGAGACCAAAGCCAAATTTGGGCTGTAGTGCCATTGTAGAAAGAAAGAATGAACAGAGTGCCATTGTAGAAAGAAAGAATGAACAGAGCCAAAAAATATTTCGTGTTGTTATCTCAAATACAAACGGTGAAAAACATGGAGTTCGCAGCAGAGATCGCGAGTGCTTGTGTGTCAAATTCTTTAGTTAATCGTTAGTCTTTCAAAAAACATCATTTAAAAATATTCATTAATGAATCATTAACGACACATTAATGATTCATTGGTAACGATTATATACTTGCTTATATATTCGTTCTTGTAAGCCTTTTACAATTTATTAATGATTGACATTAAGGAATGTCCATTTAGTCCGCTTGATGAATCGTTAATGACTTGTTATTTATGTTCGTTAACGAAAATCGCTCGTTATTATGATTCATTAACGATTCTTTAACGAATTAATTAATTTGCTGGATAGTGCCAACATAGAAGTAACGCTCGTTATTTAGATACGTGCATTCGAACAGTCCTTGTTTTAAATAAAACTTAAAATAAGTTTAATTTAATTACAGTTCCATAATTGAGTTTTGATTCACTCATGTTTCTTTAGTACTTAGCCACAATATAATAATTACGTTCCTGTCGCGTGTATCATGCATTTAAATCTATTATGTGGGAAAGTGCTGTACTAATGTCTAGTTTCGACCACTAAGTGGTCTATTAAAGTTGAAATTGCATAAAATAAACTGCCAGCTAGGGTTTTAAACAATCCGAGGACAAGGAACGTGGGCCTAATGATAGTCACTCGTTAGTTAGTCGCTAAGAAGTTTTTCGTTGCTCTGTAGTTTGCCCTTTCATTCTATGAAATCAGTGCAAATCCGAAAATTTGCAAAGTCCAACAATGTAACGCACTAACTAAATCAGCGGTTCAAGTCATCGAAACCTATGATAGATACTCGAAGGCAGCTGACATCGGAGACATTGATATATTGCGCCCCTTAAAAAATGTCGTGTATCGAATTTCGGATCCTGGAAATGACTCTCGCATAGTTAACGTATTTTTTGTCGACAGTGAGGAAAGTTTTGATCGAATTTACACCAATATCACCGATTAAACTTTCCACTCGGAAGGCTTCTTCGCAATTGTCGTTTCGAAAATACTTCCTAATGTTACAAAAACAGTTTTCGGGATATATTTTTGTTGTTTTTATTTCGAATGTATATTGTGAACATTGGAGTACTTTATGGATGCAGTGGAAATGGCAATGCAGCATATTTATACACAATTTTCCCGTACATCGAGAACAATTGCAACAATATCGAACCCGTCATTTACAGCACGTTCGAGAAAGGAAAATTCGCCAAGGCCGATCATTTCTTTCCGAATAAAGTGATGAATTTCTACGGTTGTACCTTCGCGGGAGTTCTCTTGGAGAATCCACCTTTCATAGATCTTGAGACGATTGAAAATGAACGGCGTCCGAAACGAGGACTCGAGGTCTTACTGATGAAAGAGCTGAGCCAAAAGCTAAATTTTCGTGTAAAAGATATCGAGGCTGATCGCAATGCATTGTCACAACGGAGTGAAATCTTTTCCAATGGTTCTGCATCCTGTTCTCTAGGGATGGTATGAAGCGGATCCACCACTAAAACGCCATATTAGTAAAGACGCAAGTCTCTTTCAGATAATCAGTGGGCCGCACAACTTCACCATGGCCGGTTATACTTACACCGAAGAAATGAAGAAGGCCAATATAAGTCCAAGCTAATTCTAGTGGATCTATATGCCGCCTTAATGGTTTCAAAATATATATTTTTTTATGATAAGTAATTACGAAGAAATAATCATTCGAAAAAAAAAGTTAGGCGGACAATGTGTTTTTAGGCCCTCCCCCCCTTTTCGGACGCCAATGGATAACAAAATTAAATTATTTTTAAAGTTTCTCCCATAATTTTCTCTATACTTCTGTTGATTTTCAGATTCCTACCTGTATTCGTAGTGGAGATATTAGCAAGTGTAGTTTTTAACTTTTCCCTCCCCCGCGTCCCCCTTCCACCGGATACTCCCCAAAATTTAGATAATAGAAAATAGAAAATAATAGAAAACCGAACGTTCTACCTTTAAGGCTCTCGGAGATATGGGTCCATATGTACGGCGGACAGCGGGACGGATTTTGTGTTTTTTTTTTTGCATTTTTAGGCTAATTTAGTCATGAAACGCGAAAAGACAAAATTTCAGTGTAGCAACTTTTTTTTCTGTGTTGATCACAATACTTTATTATTAGAATAATAAAGTACACCTTCAAGGCATTATTTTTTCCTACTATAGGGAGAAATATTTACATCTAGGTAAGCCCGGTTTTTGAGCTTGTATTGAAGAACCGTCAGTCTCGTATAAGAAATTTTCGAATTACGCCTGTTGCATTGGACTATAAATATTTTCTGTAATACAGACGAAATTATTTTCCAATTTTTTTCAAGCCTTTACAAATGTCTACAATAATTTACATTTATTATTTGTCGTTGCAATAAAAAGAGGAACACAATGCTACCATAACTATATTTACGTTGAAAGTCCAATATATCAACACTAAATCATATCTCTAATAGTTACCTATATTGAACATTGGCATTATCGAAAATCACATTAATAAATTAATTTAAATTTTTGCAATAACATACAACAAAAAAAAAAAATCATTTAATGTAATATCATTTCATAATTTGCATAGAGAACCGCACCGAAACATCGACAATACAGGTTCAGAAGTGGAACAGAACCATATTACAATCAAATTTTGACCACCAATCGGCCACAATGATCCGGAAAATTTCAAAAATTGCCAACATGTTGTAAAACGTAAAACAAAAAAAAAAACTTGAAACGTTTCATGCTCATTAATTTCAATGACCTGTCCTTTACGTTTTTTTTTTTTTTGGTTTTCGGTGTAATTAAAAGTGTCGGGAAATACACTACTCATCAATCCTTCGTGGGTACCAGGGAATTTCGTCTCCGGAACAGACCGGATCCCGGCGGAACCTGAGCTTCTATTTTCGAAATATGGCCGCGACCATAATTGAAATGGTTCGGCTCTCATTTCACAAATGGCCGAAGTTAATTGATTGCTTTGTGCCATTTGCTTTATTGAGGACTATAGTGTTGGCATATCCTCCGCTGACCTCCGTCCACTCATGGAAGTCACCCCTGACAGTCAATAGCCGTGCTAAATGGACCATGGCAAGGACGATGGAATGGCCACTTTGTCATTTTTTCCAACGCAAAAAGGACCTTTTCGCTGGGTATAGGGAGTCGACTATATGAGTGGACGGCAAACACAGCTCAAGACATCCGATATCTCGGAGTGCATTTATCAAAGTAGGTACTTGATATGGAAGGAGCAAATCGATCCGGAACCCGAAGGTAGGTGTGGATTTTATCCAGATATACGCGCCGGGTCGGGAGCGGTTGACATTTTATTAAATTTTCCGTTTGATATGGGTGCACGCCACGTGGGGACATGTGTCACCACTTATTGTACAGAGAGACTTGAAATTCATCCGAAGTGTGGTCATTTGAAATTCCTTCCGGGTGAACTTAATCCTTTTCAACTGGAGGTTATGCATTCCCACGGGTTGAGAAGGGTTTGTGCCTAAATGAAAGAATTTCTACATCAATTCCTTCAACCCACTTGTTTCAGGATCCCGGCCGCTTCCGTTTCTTTTCATTGTTCAGAAAATTCTCTGTATTTTTTTTTTCTGCCAGTCTATAGTCTGCAAGGAAGTAGATTTATCCCGGTCATAAATTTTATTCCAATTTTCCGGTAACTAGAGCTTCCGTTTTTGGACTTGTTCAATGATATGACGGTGCACTGGCGTTAGATATCGTTTCGCAGTCTAGCCCATATCACGTTTGCAGGATTCCGGAGATACCTAATAGAGATCCATAACTAGCTAGCAAGCTGCTATGTGGATGGGTATTACTCTTCAGGCATTTACACTCCACATGAAATATATTTTCGAGTTTCATGAGTTACAGGAATAAAAAGGAGCTTTCCTTTGAGATCTTATGCTCCGTTTCCTTATTTTTATGGGATTTTTTCTTCTTCTGAAGACAAATAAGTGTTTTTAAAAACTAAGATGTTATGGTGGTTAGTATGATATTTTTGAAATCGATGATTCTGTAGAATTTCTTTGTATTATCATTACATTCATATAAATATGGCTACCGTCTTGTTACCTTGCAAACATTGTCAGCTTGGAAGGCGGATAAAATTTTAGCAAGATGAATAAGCGTAGTATTGACCCCTCGAATAAAGAGAATTTTAGGCGCCATGATAGTGGTAAAAGCTAAGAAAGGTTTTCCGCAGAAAGAAGCGTTTTCCTCACTTTTGTGATCCAGATGATAAATATATTAATATTTAAGCAGAAGTGGACTTACAGTACAAGGATGCACGGACCAAGTGCAAATTTATGAAAGGTTCTTCGCTAGATCAAGATCAAAATCATGCTGTCAAGAAAAAGATCTAACGGTCAATCCGGGTAGAACCTGAATTGTTTCTTTTACAGGAAAAAGAAATTGATGAAATCAACCCGAGTGGCTAGCACAGAAGGAGTAGAGACCATCTCATAATGAATAGGGGGAGTACAATGGGCCCAGCTTGATGGCTCCAGTGCATTGTGGTTCTACGAAACCACCCAACCTAGCTAGGGTGTAGCCTAGTGGGTAGCGTGTTGGTCTTCTAATGCGAAGGTTGTGAGCTCAAATCCCGGTCAGCGCAATATATATGTAATTCCAGCACATTGCCTACTTGGACATACCTCAATCTACGAAAATTAAAAAAATCGTAGAAAGAGGGTTAGGTCCGATTTGGGGCGAGGTTATGGAATGGTCAGGTGGTGAGGTTTGTGTAGGTTGTGGAATAGGATGGGGTCCGTAAAGACAGGAGGCTACTCGGTTCAGGGAGGAAGCAAGTTGGCGTGGTCTGGGGTGGTGATAAGTCGGTAAAAGAGAGCTATATTCGTTAAGGAGAGTAACATGGAGTGGGTGTGAATGGTACCTTGCTAACCAAGATGAGATATCTAGCAAGGGAGATATTTTCGAAGGTGCTGAATTGCACCTTGATGCGGAAATATTGGAGGGTGGTTGTGCGAAGCGCTCCCGTTACTTTCCAGATGCACTGATAAGTTGCGACTTTAATAATAAAATATTGTACAAAACAAAAATTTGTTACCCTGAAATTTTGTTTTTTCGCGTTTCATGACTTAAATAGCATAAAAATCCGTCTGTCTGTACGCCGTCCGCCGTCCGACGTACGCCGACGTGTACGCTCAGCGCACATTAACCCCCAAACCTGTCAAGATAGAAAGTTCATTTTCGGGAGGATTGTAGATAGTTGCGCATCCCAGGCGGATACCCATTTTGAGGGGTGTACGGGTTCAGGGGGAGGGAGGGGGGGAGCGGTTAAATTGAAAAATACGAATTCAAATATCTCAACCAGTTACAGCTAGGAAGCTAAAAATCAACAAACATATAGAGGAGTTTGTGGGACAGCTTTTAAAAATAATTAAGCTAAGAACCAATTGTCAGCCGATTTGTTTTTTTCAAATGATTATATCTTCGAAATTACCTACCATAAAAAATTGATATTTTGAGACCATTGCCTTTTAGCCAAGCTAAACCCCTTTGGTTTAAACACTTTATTTCTTCAATGGATTGAGAGTTTTCTCTCCGAGCGCACTATTCGAGTCATACTAGATGGAGTAACTTCTGCACCCTTTCCTATTGACTCCGGCATCCCTCAGGGCTCAGTTTTGTCTCCCACTCTCTTTTTAGTCTTCATAAACGACCTTTTGTCGTCTACTCTCAATCCTGTTTCACTGTTTCGCAGATGATAGCACTTTAGATAACACCTACCAATTCGACTCTCCTGCGGACCCTTGTCCGATATCGGTGGCCTCTTGTCGTAATGAGTCGATACAATCATTGAACTCTGACCTCAGTTTAATCCTGGAATGGGGCAGGAACAACGAGTAGAGTTTAATGTTTTAAAAACGCAGTCCTGTCATCTTTCTCTTAAACATAACGTTCTAACGTCGGTCACTAATATGTCCTTGAATGGCGTACAGATTCAACCTTCTGCAGATTTTACATTACTAGGTGTAAAACTTAACAATCGCCTAGATTGGAGCCAACACATTTACGGAGTCGCTCTTGATACTTCGAAACGCCTGGGTATTCTGCGGAAGTGTAAGAAATACTTCTTTGCAACCGAACTAGCTACCATCTATAAGGCTTACTTCCGACCACGTCTGGAGTGCACTCGCATGTTTGGGCTGGGGCCCCAAAATCATATCTGGCCCTTCTTGACCGTATCCAGAAATATGCATTCCGATTAATTGCAGATGAAGCTATATCGGCCTGAATTGACTCCCTCGAGCATCGTCGAAATATCGGTGCACTCTGCATTTACTATAGATACTTCCATGGTAAATGCAGCGAGGAACTAAAAGCCCTTATACCACCTACATTCAATGCCCCCCGAGATACTCGCCAAGCTGCACGCTCACACGAGTACACCGTGAAGCTCTTCCCGTGCAGAACAGTGAAGTTTAGGCAGTCCTTCATCCCTCGGACGACAATGTTGTGGAATTCATTGCCAGGCAATATAAGTAAAAAAAAAATTAATATGGCATATAGATCTACTAGAATAAGTTTAGATAGAAGATAACTATTGTAAG
Source organism: Chorisops tibialis (assembly GCA_963669355.1). Classification (NCBI taxonomy): domain Eukaryota; kingdom Metazoa; phylum Arthropoda; class Insecta; order Diptera; family Stratiomyidae; genus Chorisops; species Chorisops tibialis. The sequence continues at coordinate 12,740,707 of OY770264.1, read as the reverse complement.
GGGGAGGGTCAGAGGGGTGGGGGGTGCAAAGAAAAACACTTCAAAATGAATATCTCGAATGTCTCTTAAACTATGTAATTGAAACTTGAAACGTATACTAAGCTTTGCTAGCAAAATATGAAAAAAATATAACATGAGGACATAATAGTAGTGGGGGAAAAGAGGGAGCATTTCAAAAATAGCGCACATTCCAAAATTACAAATCGGTATACATATTTCAAAATTGAGTATAGATATCAAATCAAAAATTTGTCAGATTGTAGAACTATATAGTTTTTAATTGTGGTAAAAAATTTAAGTTGGGGGGTGTAAGGGGAGGGAGGTGGAAACCAAAAAAAAATATATATATATACAGAGAATATTGGATGTGATTCAAATAATCAATTAAAAAACTATTAACATTCACCCACCCTTACTATCACCCCTCACCCCTCCCCTCATAAAAACTCAAACTTGTATAAATAAACGAACGAAATATTGATTACATGTACTGGAGCTTTTGAACGTTGCCGCAAAGTGTTAAATTGACAATTGACAAAACCCCCTTTCACTTAGTCTTCCCTAACCACTCTAACCTGCATATTGACTTTCCACGCATCCGCAAATTGTCCCAAAAATAATAAAGTTTCGCCCGACTTGTTAGTAGTTTATTTAATTTCTTGAGAATTCCAAGAGTAGGATGTGATGCCGTGCTGTAGAACTCCACCAGTGAGGATTTTGGTGATATAAAGTGCAACTTCCAAGTGAGGGCCTTTCTTTTTGGAGCATATCAATTCAGCGCGAAGCACTCCCATTGCTGTCTTGATATACCAATTGGTTGCCACATCTATCTTGTAAATATGACACCAAGTATACAAAGTTTTGTGATAAAGAGGGATTAGTGATAGCCTAATGAGAGGATGTAAAAAACGCACCATCAAAATCTATATTTGTATGGGAACTGGCGAGGTGGCAAAGAATTAGGCTAGTGTAGGTATTATATAAAACAAGCAACAATGAAGAGCCTTGTGGGACTCCATTGTCGATAGGGAGAGGAGAGTAGTGGCCTTCCACTTGAACTTTAAACTGTCTAAAAGTGAGAAAGAAGTGCAGTAAGGCTACACATTTTTTTTTCGGTAAGCTCAAAAGTGTAGTTGAATAAGAGTAGGCGTTAGAAGTACAACCTCGAATGCCTTTTCTATATCGATTGATAGAAGAACTCTATGTTTGCTTGTTTTGAGAATAAATAAATAAATAAAAAAAAGTAGACGAGCATTGTGTGCACGCCGCGGCCCGGACGGAAACCGTACTGTTTTTCCTCCAAATGTAACTCTGACGCTCTGGTGATCCGTTTAGCTAGAATCTTTTCCAAGACTTTAATCAGGACTGGTAGGATCGTGGTCTTACAAGATTACGGGAAAATGATAGTATACGTAATATTATTGTATAGAGTTAGGAGACGATGCTTATATTCGAGGAAGGAATGTTTCAACTGGCGTAAGACACTTTGTATTTTACATATTATTCTTGGCATATGGATCTGGTAGCTTAACTCGAGTATTGTAAAAGGAGCCTGAAGGCATTCGTAAACCAGAGGTTGAGGAGGTAGAGAATCAGGATTGAAATTGGATTTTTCTTGGATGAGTTGAGAGGGAAAGGATGAGTTGGAACTGTAATTGGTCCATTTAATAGCGTGGAAGTTGGATATTTGTTGTGGACACATCAAGCGCAAGTGAAGAAATGGGTCAGCGGAGTAGAGCTTGTGACTTCCGAAAAGCAATGCAGTTGGATAGAGAAGGAGAACGCTTAAACACTCTCCGGCAAGTGTTCTTAGATTGAACTAACTCCACAAAGCGGGGTGTGAACGAGTGAGGTTGGTTGCGTGAACTTTTGGTAAGATGGGATTCAGGGATAGATTGCGATGCGGTGGAACGAAGAATTCTTTTCAATTTTGCTGCTTCTTGATTGGGATTTGCCGATTATGGGTATTCGTTGGCGATGAATTGAGTTACTAGTTCAAAGCGTTCCCATTTGACCAGGTTCTATTTGAATCGAGGTATGTGATTTTTTGGTTGAGTTTGGAGAGACGCGAATAAGGATAAGAAGATGGTTACTGTTCTGAGAGGTGGGATAGACCATCCAATCAAGCAGAGAAGCAAGGTTAGGAGTAGTGAGAGATAGGTCTATTTCCGTCATAGTGTTTCTAGTGCTGAAATGTGTTGGCGTCCCATCATTCAGCACACTATGTCACGATCCTCGATGAAGCCCTCATAGATTCTGCCACGAGATAAAATGTATGCAGAGCCACATTCACATCACCCAGCACTAGATGATGTGCTTCTGAATGGCTAGGTATTTCATCAAGCATCGCTGGAACGAGAGACAAGGTGGTTTCATTATATGTATTGGATATGAGGATAGGTGGTTACGTGGGGATAGTGATTGTTAAATGGAGAAGTTATGATGTGGATGAGATGCTAGTAGAAATAATTGGTTTCATAAAAAATACAATGCCATTTCCGGCATTGGAGCTGGGGTGAGGGAAAGATTTTTATTGAGGAAGTTTCAAGAGATGGATTGGGGCGTTTTTGATTTTGGTTTCTTGTAGGACAATGATTTCCTGATTGTGGAGGCAAATAAGTTGTTCAAGGGCGTGTTTGTTTTTGATAAACCCCTGAATGTTCAATTGAATAATAACGAGGTTAGGAAGAGATGCAATGTGGTATTGTGTCAGAAAGAGGTAGTGATAGAGTCGACAATCGGGAATTTTATTGGGAAGGTCTGGTAAAGTGCTGATTTTTGGGGGCATACGATTTTCTATTTTTGTTGAGAGGTGGCTACAGAGAAAAGTTATGTTGCAGTTAGATTCTTAGTTATTGTTGTGGAGAAAGCTATAGTACTGGGAGCTATTGATGAGGCGATATTAGGATAATAGGTTTTTAAGATATTAAAGTGGGACGTGTTTATTTCTTTTTGTGTATTGGTTATATTGGTTTTTGGTGTTTCTCTATATAAAGTGTGTTTGATGTGTAGGTGGGGGTAAGACTATGTTAGCTCCACCAGCGTTAATTTTTAGGATGTCGGCGATGATTCTTCGTAGCGCAGTTTTAATTATTGATTGCAGAACAGTATGGAGTTCTGGGCTCGCATTAAAGATGACCTCCTTGGCAGTACACTTTTTATCGGCTTTGATTTTGTTGACAGGCTTGTATCGTGGAAAGAAAGTACAACACGCTTGTTCATATGACTCGCACGTATAAACTTCTCAATTTACGCAGAAGATACGTGCACAGAGCTCCGCATGGATGGTAAAACAGCAGTTTGCGCATACTGGTACATTTGTGCAGTGAGTTTTTGTGTGCCGAGCTTGTGACATGATGCACACCGTATGAGATTGGGGATGAATTCCTTTAGTTTGACTCTTTCCCATCCAATTTTGATGTTATCGGGATGTCCTATATGGTCGATAGTGACTCCCACTGCTCCAGTTGTTATGAACTTAACACCTTCACGTTTGTTGATTTTTCGGACTCTTATTGCGTTTGGGTTAGATAGTTCATGCAGGAGGGTTTCTCCGTCGATCGGAATCGTATTACGCGAATGAAACCTTGATTGTACTGAATAGTCCATAGTGTGAAGTGATAGTTATGCCGATGACATCAATACTAGTGCATTATTGCGCGGTTTACCGCGACGTGGGGTGCCACCTGAACGTATCGTTTTTACCTCTAGAATGGACGTCGAAATTGCTTTCGGTGCTTTGTTGATGCAAAAGGGATTATAAATGCTCATTCCAATAATTTGGTTGTCTTTTTTCTCGGTCTAAGCGAGAATGAGATAGCATAATAAATCGTGTTAATTTTTCCACACTACCGGAAAAGAAGGAAATTTGTTGCATGAGCGTTTAAGGGGGTTCAATACTTGAAAATCATGAAAAAAATGAAAAAATTTTTGGCTTAAAAAATTCTACAACTCTTTCTGCACACTTTGCAACTTGTCCCGTTTCAAAATTCCAATTAAAAGTATTTTATTTTTTAATCTAAAGGGTTTGAAGCGATTAGAGTCGGTTTGGTACAGATGTCCTATGATAAATTATCTATGCCCTGACGGAGCCGATTTAAAAAAAAAATTAAAAGTAAAAATGTTATATTGTGTTAAAGTTGAGAAAAATGACTAAAAAATGTGAACTGTTATTAATAATTCCCAAAGCACTATTTTGCCAAAAGCATAGACAATATCGTCAAAAATCATTTGTCCAAATTTGAAAAAAATCGGTTGAGCCATTCCCGAGTTCTGTGTCCCTAATAAATGCCTGTTTATAGGCGGGAGGAGGGTGGAAGAAGGCAAATATTGAACCACCTTAAGTGCTTGTACACAGAATTCATCCTCGTTTGACAAATCTAGTGGCTGGAGCCGGTTGTGGCTGGATGATTTGTAGGCGAATGCCCGCTCTTGTACGATTTTTTGTTCGTATTATCAATTTCTCAATAGGCAATTGTTTTTACTCAGAGTTTTATTTCAAATACACACTTAAATATGCAATCTTTCCCCGTAGGGGAGGGGGTAACCGCTTTGGTACCACAATAAGTAAATATACCTCACTTTTGCGCTGCAAGCCAAAAATTTAAGGTTACGACCGTACTTGGCGGCTGCCCGAACAAGACTGGTGGAGAAAAGTTATTGCTTGGATATCTGACATACACTGAGCTAGAAACTTGTTATTATAATAATACTTGAATATTTAAAATCGTTCACTTCGTTAAATGATTTTATTAATGTATCTTAAATCCTATTCTATAACGTTATTGAGTTTTATGTTCTCTTATTCCGCACATCACTATCATTGAATTTTGTATGTTTTACTTTCATACTTTTATATCCTTTTTCTCCACTTTTGTCTCATTGTATTAAAATTATTAATTTTTATTTTACGAATTTTTTTTGTCAATATTGTAAAAAAAATGTATATAATTACTATCCTCACGAGCTTAGCTCATGGATTAACAGAAATAAATTTACCTTACTTTACTTTATGATAAGGAAAATATTTGTATGTAACATCAGTTTCAATAACAGACATTCTCTGAGGTCATCAAGTATTGAAGGAAACATCAGCATGGAAGGAAAGGACTCTCAATTATTTAAGTCCAGAGCACTTCTGAGGAATTCCAGCTAAATTCATCAAAAAGAGCATTAGTCAATGGACAGAATAATTTAGAAACTATCATTGCCCTTCGCTTCATTACTAAGCCAGGCTAAGCAATTCTGACCAAGCATTTTTGCCAAATGACCCTAACTTAGACAGGAATAAAGTGCAAGTCATAACAGGAGAGCTGACAGATCAGTTACGACTGAAAGAACTCCTTAAGATTTTAGATGGATATTGATACATTGGGGATTTTGCATCATTTCAATTGAGATCTTCGCGCAAATTCTAGGCAGCTGCAAGACAATAGCATACCAACGTCATACGTAGTGATTTGGTGAATAATTTATAAAAATTTAGACCTCACCCAAATCCCTAATTCCTTAAAGAAACAACAAAACTATACGCGGAACTCTAGTAGTACTACAGCCTATTCTTTTGTATGAATGAATAGATTGATATAAATAGCTATCATCCCCTTCCTTCCTTTCTCTATTCAACTTGGAAGCAAGTACCAAATCTAAGGAAACACGATAAAAATCATTTATTTATAAGACATTATAGACAGTTTAATAGAACATGTCCTTGTAAATGTTGTCCATATTATTGCAGGTATAATCGATAAAGCACATAGTTAATAATAATGCCATAATGTACTTATTGTGGTTGAAAAAACATTCGGCGACTTATTGTTAGTTTCCTCAATTGCGAAGTTCGATTTTATCCAAAATTTTAGTAACTAGCTAACAAACTACCAGTACGGCTGACGTGGACCATTCCGTTTTTCAATGTTTTATATTTCGACGGATGCATTGGCGTACTATTGACATTAGATAATTTAATAAAATAAATAAATAAATTTGTTTGAAGTTATGCTGACGCGTTATTTCTAATTCTACAATTACGAATTAACTTCTCATTAATATTTAATAAGTGATACAACAACTATTACCACTTAAACCGCAACTATTTACTTCTGTGATTGATGACATAAAAGGATACAATAGTTTCAAAACATTTGTTATTTTTCAAATTTTTGGCAATTATGATTACGATTTCTCAGCTTTGCAAAGCAAGTTGGACTTTAAAGATGAAATAATGAAGTTCTACTGGTTATTTTCTCTAATAGTTTTAGTGAGCTTTCCCTATAACCGATTCTGCAGAGTTTTGAAAAATGAAAATTCCACCGACTACAGTGCATTAACCGAAGCGGCCGTGCAAATAATCGAACAGTTTTATACGGGAAGGACGAAAATTGTCGATATAATTGTGACGAAAGTGAAACTAGAAGTAAGGCTTCTCGACGAAATTATGGCCAATCAGGATAACATAACCTATCGGATATCGGAAATATCTCGAATACAAGGCAATCTACAGCGACAGTTTAACGTCTTCATTATCAAAAATTACGCAGCATTTGAACAAATATTGCCGAAACTTTCGGATGAATACTTCTATATAAATGGATTCTATTTAATAATTCTCACTAAAGAAATCAGACATGTCGAAGAGGATATCAGGAAAATATTTAAAATGCTCTACGGAATTTATATCGTCGATGTATCGGTGTTGTATTTGAAAACAGACGGGAGAAACACTGTCGAATTGTATACATATTTCCCGTTTGGTACGAATAAGTGTGACAATATCGATCCTGTTCAATACAATGTTTTCGAAAACGACCGATTCCAAAAATATGGAGATTTTTTTCCGAATAAGCTACAAAATCTGTATGGATGTGAATTCAAAGCAGTTTTAGTTAATTGTCCGCCGTTCGTAGAATTCGTTAAGGTCAATAATAGTCGATTAGCACTTTACGGGTATGAGGTTTACCTGCTAAAACTTTTAGCGGAGAAAATGAATTTTACTTGGAAAGTTCTGGAACCGAATAAGAACGATCTACCGCCAAGAGGAATTGTTTTTTCGAATCGATCTGCAAGTGGTGCACTTGGAATGGTGGGTAATGTTGATAGTTATTAATCTATTAGCTTTAATCTAATCTGCAATGGCACTACAACCCGAATCAGGCCTTGTCCTCCTGATATTCAGGTGACTTATAATTTTCAGAATATATTGTGGAAGAGTTGTTAGCTCTTCGAACAACCCTCTATGTACGAATATTTCATTTTCGTAGACTGATGTGACCAAGATATAACCAACCGTGCTGGAATTATACGTCGATCTGGATTTGAACTCACGTCCTTCGCAATGTAGATCAACGCATTACTTAGTAGGCTACACACCATGCATTTGCTACATGTGCGTTATTTAAATTTTTCAGTTTATAAACTTAGATTGATCTTGAATGGTAATGCCATGTGATGAAAGAAAGCATAATGCACAGCCGGCGTACATATAGATATATGTGGATTGAATTAGTGTAAAAGAATAGAAATTTTTATACTCTAGATGTAATCTGAGAATATATTGTATTTGCCTTACCGTTTGTAACACTTAGAAATAATACTCGCACAGAGCCACCAAGGGTATAGAAAAATTTGTTGTCGTTCAAAAACCTCTATTCTTCGTCTGTCTATCCGGCTGTCTACAACGAAACTCTCGATTTAACCTATCTTGCTGAAATTTGTCTTGTGTCAATTTTAGTAAAAAAATAACTTTAAGTACGTGAACGGGCCACATCCCCCTCATAGAATTCACTTCGTCTATGAAACCAACCTTCTATACAGCGAATTTTGAACGTGATTCGAGCAATCAATTAAAAAATTATTGATATGTAAATATCTTTTCTATCGCACCCCTCCCCCTATACAAACCCAAACTTGCATAAATAATGGATCTATCGATTACATGTACATGTACATGTAACAATTGACAAGAGCCCTACCCTAGAAATCCCATTGACTTAGTCTTCTCTATCCATCCTAAACTGCATATTGACTCTCCACTCATTCCCAACTTGGTCCGAGAATAATAAAGTTACGCCTGACTTGCTGTTGCTAAGGCTACCGACACACGATGCAAATTAATATATATTAACTTCCTATTTTGATATAAGTAGGCCGAATTATGTATAGGATAATGACACTAGTAATATCGAAAAGCGAGATAATATGTATATATTAACTCGCATCGTGTGTCGGTAGCTTTATCCAAGCAGGCATTTTGGTGGAATTATACGTTGATACGTTGACCAATATTTGAACTCACGATCTTCAACTCGCTAGCCACTAGGCTACATCCTAAATAGTCAGGATAGATTTGGTTAGTGGATATTTCTTGGCCTGTCCGGATTTGATGCCCTTGGAGGTTCCGGAGATGGGTTGAGAGGAAACTTTCTGTGCTTCGCCTTTAGAATATTCGTTTTTGTTTCTTTACATTTTTTGCAGAGGGTCTTTAGCGAGTGGTGAGCTTTCTTACTATAGTCCTAGTCGAATCCTTATGACATCAAATTCTCCAGTTCCATTTAAATCCTGTCCCCCTTGAATTGGATTTGTGAAAAGATCGATCGGAAGAAGGCGACTCCGGAATTTGATTAGGTCAGCAACGGATGTTTCATCAACTGAAAACACAAACGTCTGTTCAGCAATTTTGACTTGAATTGCTTTAAGGCCTTGTTTTTGGCTAACTAATTTCTGAAGAAATTTGATGTGCATGCGCCCTCACCTTGCTGTAGATCACGTCTCTCGCTTGCTTGTTATTGCATGTTATGGGCAGCCATCTACTTTTATGATTTTGTGCAACCAACTGCGTATATAATTCGTCTCGATCAATTTTTTTTATTTCGTCCAAGGCTACAGCTTTGATTGTATGAAGCGAGATTGTTGGGTGCTTAGAGTATAGAATCGCTACCTTTATTTGCGATAAAACGTATCTAATTAAGGCGTTGAAAGTGCGCAGGGTCGAGTTACAGCATTGTATACAAAATAATAATCCATAATTCTTCTTTATTACGGAGTCTAATGTAGCCAAGCGTGTTCTTAACATCACCCCAAAGATGTTCAATAGGGTTAAGATCCGGCGATTGCGTTGGCCATTTCATAGCGTTTATCCTATTGCACTCAAACCAGACCTTAGCCGCTTTTGAGATGTTTTGGATCGTTAACCTGTTGAAAGATCCAACGAATTGGCATTTCCTCTTCTGCAAATGGAAGCATAGTTGTCTCCAGTATTTCAATGTATCGTGCAAAGTTCATAGTATCTTTGATCCTTTGTATGGGACCAACACCATACCACGAAAAATATCCCCAAGCCCAAGAAGCCCAAGATTTTTTTATTTCAGCAGAAGTGATAATTTCCTTTGATCAACCTTGTTATCTGCCGAACACTCTTTTCCGAGGTTTTCCGTGGCCTGCCCTTTATTTCTTTACCTTCACGCCTTTTTAAAGCATTTGTTACCATATTCTGTGAACAACCCACTGTTCCGGCGATAACTTTGTACGCTTTTCCTTTTCTCCTCAGTTTGCGGATGATTTCCCTCACCTCTTCCGTACAGTGCCATTTACGTCTCAATTCCTCTGAACTGAATTGGTTTGTCATTAAGAAAATAAATAACCTATCTTAAATAAATCACCTATAGGAGTTTACTTAGATTTTCTCAAGCAAAACCAGAAAATAATATAACACTATACTCCACACCTATTTTCTTACACACTGTTCTCGTAGACGAATATTTAATAACTGCCAAAAATAAAACCACAATGGGAGCTCTAATTGCGTGTTTCTTTTAAAATGATTGAAGGGGGTTAACGGTAATTCATTTCACAGTAATTACAAACAAAAGATGTCAACAACTGATAAGAAAATATACTTTTTGCATGAGCCTAGTGTTTGCACCTATTATTCTGCACAGCGCTGTATGTTCAACCGGCTCTCTCTGTGCAGGTTCAGAGGTAGTTTGATTTCTTTTGCGGGTGTCTGAACCATTGTAAATACATTCTTTGGGTTCTTAATATTTTGCGCCTTGCTTAAGACCCTTTCTGGTGACTGAGATCTACTTTGATGCCGTAAGAGTGACTTTTTTTTAAGTTGTACGACTTTCGCTGTTCTATGCGTTTACGCTTTTGTTTGCGTAACTTCTTGGGTGATGCTCCATCAGCAATTTTTGCTTGAATCTCTTGAAGGCTCCTGAGAAGTATTCGAGATTACTCTTCAAGTCAGGTTTCTGAGAATATGCTTTCTTTTCATCAACTACTGGTGTCTTCAGTCCAAGGTCATTGACTTACCAAACATGACTTTTTCCACTCTCATTGAAGAACGAGCAAATAGTAGAGTACATACTACGCCTGAAGAATGTAGTGGATCAATTTGGATCCCACGAACATTTTCTCGGAATGCTGGTTAAATTACAAAGGGGATGTCACTCGATGCCCATAGAAGATCCTTCGTAATATAACTTTTATACACCTGATGTCATGCAGCCATTTGACACGATGCTTGTGCACCTTGGCTTGAATCAAGAAGAGGATAAGGAATTTGGGAAGAAAATGCATTTCATAATGAAAACAGTTTTTTTAGGAGAGAAAATTAGAAAATGGCGACACAATGGGAAAAAAATTTCTATTTGTACGCGGTGGCCTATTCGCATGTTTGGCTTATTCAACAGCTACCGACCTAAGTCTGCCATCTACTATCCGCAACCTGTAACGCACATGGTTTCGTACAGTTCTGGCTTTCTTACAGGATGGGATTATCCTGCTGAAACCAAGGCCTTCAACGATTGTGAGAGATATACGAGGGTAAGTCAATTATTATCTGCAATGTAGTTATATTTTTGTTTATGTTGGTAGTGCTGTCGTGTTGCGTAGAATATGCATGTTGTTATGTATCTGCAGATTTGATGCTACTAGGTTAGTTCCATTATCGCTGCTCTGCCGTTGACCATGGCTGGTCCGCTTTCTTTTTGCACCAAAAAAGGTCCAACGACCCATCTTGCACAGACTTTATGAAACCCAAGTTTGTTGTGGATGATTTCATAGGCACAACCATGACTAATTTGCAGACGATGTGCCACTTCATTAATAGTTACTCGTCTGTTTAACAGAACCATGTCACGTGCACGCTCAATGTTTTCCTCATTTATGGCGATAAACGGTCGTCCGGTTTCTTCGTCGTGCGTAACAATTGTGCGACCATTTTTGAATTTTTCAATCCAAGTCTTCGATTAATTTCGGTCCCTGATACATCTTTCGACCACAGAAATCGTTAACGGCAGGGCAGCAATAATGGAACTAACCTAGCAGCATCAAACCTGCAGAGACATAACCACAATTAAACCACGCATACATGATCTACGCAACACGCAAGTATTACCAACATAAACAAAAATATAACTATAATACATTGCGGATAATAATTGACTTACTCTCGTACTTGCGGTTTATGGCGTTCACATGACACTAGAGTCACTCTATGAAAAAGAAAGAACAAGGCACCTGGTAAAAGAGTTGGGCCACCTTGTCAGATGGGGCGCTTTTTATTTTCGAGTTCGAAAACCGATACTTTAGTGTGTGTGAGAATGCATGTAGTACTATTTGTAGTTCCTTATTTCGACGGAAATGTCGCTGGCATAGGTGCAATTTCGAAATTTGACATCTGGCGGGCTTTTTCAATCATTTCAGCTAGGGTTAGGGTTTATGCAATTAGTTAGTTGTTTTTTCCTGAATTAGAGTGATATTGCTGACGAAATTAGAGAACACATCACTTATTACTTTAACATACGTCTAATATTTATTTATTTATTTAGTAAATCGGTTCGAATGGCATCCTCGGGAGTTCTGCATACTAGAGCGTTACTCGTTACAAAAAGGATGGCTCTTCGATCTCTCGCGGATCGAATTTTAGCACAACGAACACAAGCTTCATATTTCTGGGATCGGTTATATTGGAAAATTCTTAGTGACGTTCTCTTAGTGGTCTAATTTGTAAATAGTCCAACGGCCAAAACGTCTCGATTTCCAGCATTGAGATGTCTAAGACAACACTACCTGTAAAACTAATGAACTATTTTGGGTACAATAGGGTTTTTTTAATAAAAGGTTTATTCTGAATTTGCAACACATTTATTAAAGGAAAGATATCATATCATCGCGAGCTAAATACCAAAACCAAAATATATTGCACTTGTCGATTCACCGGCGAGAAGCTTCGACGCGATGTAGATTTCCTCTTTCGCAGCTGCAGATTTCCACTTTCGCGGGGTGATCTCCATCAATTCTGGATGGTCTCCACTTCGGTTTCATGGAATGCTTAAATTTATGAAAATTTACGGAAATAATTAGAGTTTTTCACTTACCCTCGCCGAATGTACAAAATGAATTGTCATCGTGACAGTTCTTTTGACATTTCTTTACTAAAAAAGAACAAAACTAAAGTTCGAAATTCGAAATTACAGTCCTGATGCGTATGTGTGCGTGCAACTTTTTCTGATTTTAACTCGCGAATATCTTTAATTTGCAGTACTTTTAAGTGGTGAAAATTTAATTTGGTAGGTTTCACGTACTAATGAACGGATTGCAATCACATTTGCTTACTTATCGCACGCTGGAAAATAGCAGGGCGCTTTTTCAAATTCAACGGAAAAGCTGGTTATCTTGGCCGAACTCTAGTACGTCTTGTTCTTTCCTTTTCATAGAGTAACTCTACATCACACTGCATAAAAATAGGGGTATCTTTTATCAGACAGCTTAAAATTAGAATCTCTGGTTTTCTTGCAAAAAAACCTTAATTACTGAAACGCCCAAAGTGCATCTAGTATTCTATGTCGTAAATATAATGAAAAGATCGTATTATGATTGATACGAGTTTAATCCTGGATACAGATTATTTATTTATGAAACTTTAGTCAGCTCGGTGTAGCCGTTAAGGCGTGTTTTACGTGATAGACGATCGACATGAATTAATTAAAGTATGTTAAACAATTTTTCGGTTTCAGGTAACCGATGGCGAAGGAAATTTTACAATGGGATGCTACACGTTCACCAGTGAACGCTATAATGCTAAAGTTTCCGCAACCAACAATTACTTCATCGTAAGCACAGCGATAGCAGCTCCACTTCCGTCTTGTTATACACCAATGGAGATTCTACTCTTGCCTTTCGATGGTTTCACGTGGTCGCTGATTGCAGCTATGCTAATCCTCGGCACTGTAGTAATCCTAATACTTAAGATAGCTGGGAGGCGATACAAATACTTCGTGGTTGGCGATCGAAATAAATCACCAACCTACCACATGATCAGTGTTTGGCTGAATGGACAAGTACCGGTCGCACCAAAAAGGAATTTCGCTCGCAGTCTCTTCGTACTATTGGTTACAGCAACAATCGTTTTGAGATCGACATATCAAGGATCGATATTCAAGTTTCTTCGATCCGATCAATACAAGAAAGTGCCTTCAACGTACCAGGAATACTTCGAGCAGGATTATAAATTGTATATTTCGAAATCGTATTACACCCTCTATTCGAACATGACTGTGTCTATGAAAAAGTACGCATAGGCTCATCGATACTAATTCGAAAAAAAATAATTCACTTAAAAGTTTTCAGAAATTTTATCGTTTACAATGGAACGGAGTTCGACTATTTGCCGAAATTACCGGATCACAAATTTAAAGGATTGCTCTTTTGCGGAGCCCAGGAATATTACTACTTTCAACAAAACACATCCTTTCAGTATCCCAGTCGATTGCTGCAAGGATTCGCTTTTATCGAACACTTTGGAATGTATTTGAAGGAGAACTCATACTTGAAGCAACCATTCAATGAATTCCTGCTGAACTTCGATAGTTCTGGCTTCTATCATTACTACAAGGCTATTTATCGGAGGAGACAGAAATATGTTCCAAATGTAGGAAGGTCGCCGACGATATCGTTGGGATGGTACTATTTTTGTGGAATATTGACTGTGTTTTCAATTGTCCTGTTGCTGATGGAAGTTTTGTCGCGGAAAATTGGTATCATTAAAAGTATTATGGATTTTTTCACCTATTAATTTTCTTAGCTGAAATTAAATGAAAAATATTTCAAACGAATTTTTTAAAACTTTTTTGACGAGAACGATCTTGAATTATTGAACTATTCTGTTATGACTTAGTTTATGTAAGGAATCAAAAATTTGCAGAATCATGCAATGCTCTTAATTAATTTCCTCTTGAAAGCCTCTAAAGGGGCATAGGAAAAAACAGTTCTCTTCCACAAGACACGGGGGATGCTGATAGTCCGCCTTTTGTTGTCGTCGGGACTTGTTAATAGTATTCCATTTAATATGGAACCCACTCATTTCACCGTCAATAATAGATCGTTTTTAAGTACTAAAGGTCGTGCCCTCTGAGTTGAATTCGAAATTCGCCTTTGCTGAATCCAGTCCAGTTTACACATCTCGTGATTATATCGCTGTCTCTATTTGGACCAAAGATCTTACGGAGAATCTTCCACAAAGTACCTTATATGATCCAGGACTCTGGGCCATATATCAGCACTATTACTACGATTAGCGTTCTTTCTACTCAGAGTTTCGTATGTTTTTTGCATGCCTAATCCAAAATAACACCGATTAGCTGGCACTATTCTACGCTCGATTTCCGGTGCAACTTCCTTCTGAGTTCATTTGTTAATCGCAGTACACATATTCTTCCACTACCTCCAATTAATAGTCATCAATGGCAATGTTTGGCCGACGCGTTGGAGAAGGGCTTGGTTGTTTGTCGCCACCATAAACTCAGTTTTCTTCTCATTAATCTGCCAGCCTAACCTCTTTCCCCTTTCTTCAATTGCAAAGAAGGCTTCACAAACAACTCTTTGGGTTCTACCGATAACTTCTAGGTCATCAAAAAAGCCAAGAAGCTGAGTTGATTTAATATTATATTGAACCACGGGTTTCAATCCCGGAGGCGCGCATAACTTGCGCAAGTGCAATATTAAATTAATCACACTAGAGTGCGTCGCATTGTCTAAAGCCTCATTCTGTTTGGAAGATTCTAGATAATTCGTTCACCCTGAATGCGCATAATCTACAACCTATCACTCTGCTTCATCTTCTTCAAGGGTGCTACAGACCAAATTAGACTGTGGCCTCCTGACCTTCAGGTTACTTAACATTTTTAATTTGTTATTGTGACAGGGTTGTTAGCTCTTCGCCCAACCCTTTTATATACACCCTTTTTTATACAAAGCTACCTAACTACTACCTGTATTATTAATAACGAAAAATGACTTGCACAAGAACGAAACAGCAAAATATGCATGTTTCAGAAATAATCAAAAGTATTATAAAAATTCGTTTTGTGAAGTTGGATACTTTTAAAATTGCAAATTAAACTTTCTACCTCATCTCGTCACCGTTGTTTTATTTTCCGAGGCATTCGTATTTATGCAAAAATATACATTATGGAGCATCGCCGAAAAAATTTCGAGTTTCGAGTTCAAAGCGAATGTCGCAATATCTTTATTAGCGTAAAAGTAGAACCAGCTTTCCTAGCGATTTCAATTTTATGAATATTCAAGACGAAAATCTGAAAGTTTTCTTTGCTGAATGGCGAACGAAATCTGTGCATAAGATTTTCTTTCGTTTATCAAGCTAACTAGGAAATTGAAACCACTGTTTTATAATTTATTGAAATAACACGGCAGCTGATAATATCATTGTTTACCCATAAATTTTCAGTTCTGAAGTTGTTGTTTATTTAATTTATATTTTTTCTAGTTGTCATATTAAATTTAATTTATTTGTTAAAAGTGAAAAACTGAATTGAATTTTTTTTTCTCATACGCTTTAAATTTAAAAAAAAAATGTGTGTCCATTAATTAAATTGTTAGTATTTGTGTACCATAGAATCAAGCTAAAAATCTTTTTTTTTACAGAAAGACTTATCTTTTAGGCGATTTAGGCATTTATGTGCAATGCGCAGTGATTGGTATTAGAGAGGTAGGGGGAGGAAAATGAGAACGACCCTGACGAGTAGGTGAAGCTGGTACATATTTTGCAGTTGTACTGGTTGCTACTGACAAAGATTTGCAGATGTTATGGGGAACAGAATGAAAGAAAGCAAATAGCAACCATCTATTGAGTTTATACCACAGATCTTTAAAAAATGGAACTGTTTCGCTTTTCTGTCGATTGCCCATTTTCTTTCTAATAATATTTCATTGCTTGTTGCAACTGAAAAATTCGTGCATAAAAAAATCCTACTGCCTGGAGTGGGAATCGAGCCCAGTGCCTAGTGACAGTGAAGCAAACTCGCCACGGAGGCCTTTGAGATTTCTTTCTACTTTATTCTACAGAAACGCCAAACTATCGAACATTTCTAGCTTCGTCTTCAATGGCACTGCAGCTCAAATCGAGTCTTGGCCTCCTGACCTGCAGATCCCTCACCATTCATTTTTATTGTATAAATGTTGTTCGGCCTTTGCACAACCCTCTGTCGATGAATTCACAATTTCGAAGATTGTAGTGGAACAGATATATCTAGGCAGGCAATGTGGTGGAATTGTACGTAGATCTGAATTTGAACTCATCACCTTCGCATTGTAGACTAACACCACAATATAGCGGTTTGGGCCATCGAGCTGAAATATTTCAAAAAACAGAAATTTAAAACTCATGAACAGAACAAATCACCTAACTCCGTCCGCCACCTCCGATAGAAATTTTCTGAAAGTGTTAACATTAAATAAACTATTAAGGCTATCGACATAAATATTTCAATGAACTATGCAAATACCGGCAATACTCAATAAACTAATACTACTAATTACTACACCTCCAATACAAAAAATTATTTTATCAATTGCCTAGAAAAATACACAAGTTCGAAATTTTAGATAGAAAAATTCTTTATTAATTTTAATAAATCATCAACTTCACCCAATTTCTTCTACCAACTCCTATTCAAGCTTCGTCTCTTCAACACTTTTGTGCCGTCGAGAGACTCAATCAACCAACGGAACTAAAGGACTTCCCCATTACTTCACTTCACTTCAGATTTAATTTCCAAGTCCTTCTGATTTCTTTACATTCCATCATCTGTAAAATATGTTTAACTTAAATGCGTTTGTAATTCGCAATATGTAGATAGGAATACTTGTAGGTTACTTCTTGTGTAACTGGCTTTGAAATCTGCATTTATAGGTTTCTGTATGCTCCATATATCACCTTCAACTGACTGCATCAGAGCACAAATTACACATTTCGCCATGACAAGCTGAACGACCGAAAGTTGCGATTGAAGTTTAGCTCGGGATAGCATCAAAGGATGAATCGCTGATTGCTATTTTCTGTCATTCCGACCTGACTATGTAAAATACGATGCTAACGTGGATCAGAGTTTGCTGTTCGCTAGAGGACATTCTGTTAAGCTGTTTTAAATCGAGTTTTTTTTTTATTATTAACCAAGCACTTGGATACAGAATCTATCAAAGGGATCTACAGGTATGCATCGAGGGTTGACATTCAATTGATGCGCTTCACAATCGTTGTCAGGATTCAGAACTAAAATCATGTGATGAAAAGGCATAGGACAAAGTCAAAATGAAATCGTAGACAGACTGTTTGACCATTTAGATTTAAACTTTTGCAGTCGATGAAATTCGGGTAAGCAAAGGATTATACGGATTGGTATCATCATGTTTTGAAGTATATCGTGCAGTATGTTGAATAAATTCTAAGCAAAGAGTATCGTACAAACTTTTCAATCGAAAGTAATTACTTTGAATGAGAGTACTTAAAACTACTTTTAAGATACCATTGCTTTAAATACTTTTTGACTTCAGAGTAAGTTGATCTGAAGAAATCGGAGATCTTATTTAAAATCCAATATCCGTCTTATCGCATTATATTGTAGTATTTTAATTGACTACACATACCAGGAAAAAATACCCTTTAATACTTTAGCGTACAGTCCAGTCGGAGGGAAACAATAAAAAAGAACAAAAATTAAGTAAGTGCCTAAGCTAGAACGTGGCAAATGACATTATTTTTTGATTTTGAAAATAAAAATACTGTTCTTTTGTTTTCTTACCATATTATTGCATTTATGTGGTTATTGCATTAAAATGTATTTATAGAAAAATATACAGCTCCCTGAATTAACTCATTTGTGTTTTTAAGACATATTTTCAACTTATTATAGAGTCCCGGTCACCTAGTAATCAACAGGATAAAAGAACATAGCAGAATTATGATTGGGCGTGAAACCCAATCATGTGATACTCTAGATGTCATCTCAAATTCTTTCGAATAGTGAATTGTGACTTTTGTATGGGAGATGGTGGTGAAAAATTGTAAAAATCGCCGTAGACTACTGAGGTGCACCGATTCAACTAGCTGCTGTAATGAAACTGATTAACAGATCGGGCTAATTTTGGGATAATAATTAAGGACAGTCCTACCTGCTTAAAAAAAAAATTTTTTGGAAATATCATTCACCAGAGGAATTTTATTTACAAACTAGCAAACGCCCGCGACTAAGTCCGCATAAAAATCGCAATAATAAGCAATTTTACTTTATTATTATAATAATAAAGTATTGTGATCGACACAAGAAAAACAAAAATTTGATACACTAAAATTTTTTTTTTTCGCGTTTCATGCCTAAATTAGCCTAAAAATGCAAAAAAACAATCCGTCAGTCTGTACGCCGTACGCCCACGTGTACGCTCAGCGCATATTAACTCCAGAACCCTTCAAGGTAGAAAGTTCATTTTTGGGGGGATTGTAGATAGTTGCGGATCTCAGGCGGATGCCTATTTTGGGGGGGTGTACGGGTTCAGGGGGAGGCGGGGGAGCGCTTAAACCGAAAAATTCGAATTCAAATATCTCAACCATGGTAGCAGCTAGGAAGCTAAAACTCAACATCCATATAGAGGGGCTTATGGGACAACTTTTAAAAATAATTTAATTTTTTTATCCATTGGGGTGCGAAAAGGGGGGACTAGAACCAATTGTAGGCCGATTTTTTTTTTCAAATGATTATATCTTCGAAATTACTTATCGTAAAAAAATCATATTTAGAGACCGTCCGATGAAACTGTATGCCACAGTTTCATCGGAACCAGCTCAGAAACCGGCTAATTATTGTAGGAGGGAGGGTCAGGGGGGGGGTGCTAAGAAAAACACTTAAAAATTAATATCTCAACTATCTCTTAAGCTATGTAATTGAAACTTAAAACGTATAATAAGCTATAGTAGACAAATACAAAAAAAATATAATATGTCGAAATAATAGTAGTGGGGGGAAATTTAAAAGTTTTGAAATCGTGCTTGCCCTTCTACCCCCTCCCGTACAAAACTATGATTTCGACCAATTTCATTAAATCAACTAATAACCAACAAACTAAAAGCTACGAACTTGAAGTTTTATACAAGCACCTTAGAAGAGAAGCGAAATAAAACTACATATCAAATTTTACGATTCCCTCTACCCCCTCCCATACAAATGTTCGGTTTCGTGAATGTAAAATTCTCCGAATTTTATGAAAATTCTATGCAAATTCGTCTATGAAACACATTCTATACAGTGAATATTAGGCGTGATTCAAGCAATTAATTAAAATGCTATTAACATCCACCCACCCTTACCCCTCCTCCTCCCCTCATAAGAACCCAAACTTGCAGAAATGAATGAAATATTGTTAAATTGATAACAGCCCTGCCCAAGAACTCCCTTTCACTTAGCCTTCCCTAACCACTTCAACCTGCATATTGACTTTCCACTCATCCGCAACTTGTCCCAAGAATAATAAAGTTTCGCCCGACTTGTTGGCAGTTTATTTTCTAATGTTATTAATAGGTATCTCCATTCTTAATTTTCATGGTATGAATTATTTCATAGATCCATCACGGAGCTCTGTGAAAACCCGATAACGAAGTTACATGCGAACTTACCCCAGCAGTCATCGAAAAGGAATATTTCGTTCATAATATGAAATTTTTAATTTCCTTTAAAGAAATAGCGAAAGTATACTCATTTTACCAACAAGTAAACCTTTGAATTAATCCACAATGAATGTTTTCTTCAAAAATTTCGATTCAAAAGCGTACATTGCATTATTAAACGACTTCCACCTACTTTAAATTTTGAAATTTTTTAAATCCAAACTGATACCTTTCCATTACTCCATCTAAATAATGAAACTTTAAATTGCCGTAGAGTTTCTTCCATGAAACAGAATATCAGAGTTTTCAGTCAAAGTATTACTGGCGCCCATCAATTCACCGGATACATTGGATCCATCCCTTTCGTGGTCTACGCCAAGACAGCTATTTAGTATAAAAGTTCATTCCGCTGTCTACATAGAATAGAAATGTACAGAATTCGAACTAGTAAAACCTCTCCATCAAGTCCGCCATAACGTATACCAGTTGTAGTAGGTATAAATGACTGCCTTCTGACTCTACTATAGCCGCCATATCACTCTCTAAACCGCAAAAAGCAATTTCATTTCCGAAATTCCTTATCGTGTGATCATGGAACATTATTGGTTTGGCAAACGACATAAATTAGTCAAGTGAACTTCATAAATTTTTCTCTCCTTTGCTTAGGGCGAAGTTGGCTTCTAACCGAACGAATCTCCTTGTGTCTATTACATCTACAGTTTCTCTACAACTATAAGAACTGTTTTATACACACTCCTTTTTCACTCCTTCGGAAATAAATCCACTTGCTTTCCTTCTTAGCTAATACATCACCAAACTGATGGTTGCCGTGATGATGATGATGACGAAGGAAACAGCTTAGTACGCAGACAGTATGTTCCACGAATGGGTTATATTATGTGCCTCGAAGGAAGTCCATGGACACGATTCTACACCTACCAGCGGAGCAGTCGATTCGAATTGGAAAGAAACAGATAGGACTCATTTTTCTTATGAAACTTTAAATAACCGCCAAATAAATGATCTCATCAATGATGATCGAAAGAGAACTGAAACATTCGGAGAAAAAACTAATTTTTTAAAAAGTCTGTCGTAAGAAATTACATTGCTTACATTTTACCGTGCACAAATGGATTTGGAAGAAATGTGTTTCTTGAAGTTGTTAACTACGCGAAATGTTCTCGAAAGTTAGCAAGATTTCGAAATTTGCAAAAACAGAAACGCTATTAACTTATTCGTAATATTTTTGTGATTTATACGATAAACTGAAGTAAACCCCGAATTTCATTTAGAAGAAAACAGAGAAAACCCACCAAAACGATAATAAAAACTTAACTCAAATATTGAACAGTTTTAGATACTAACCTCGTTCGTCGTGGGGCAAATGATTTTCATCCGGGTCTTGGATCATACCACTCATAATTTTCACTGGAACATCCTCATTTTTGCATGTGGGCTTATAGTACGAAGGTCGGTAGTTCAAATTTCGTTTGAAGTATAAGCACAGCACACTGCTTATGAGGGTATATCTTGGCTACCTCAATCTGCGAAAATGAAAATTCATAGATAGAGGGTGGTGCAAAAGGCTAACAACCCTTTCACAATATAAAATAAAACGTTAAGGAACCTGAAGGATAGAAGGCTAAGGCCCGATTTGGGCTGTAGTGCTATTGAAGGAAGGATCGTAATTTTTTTAACTTGCTAGTCAACTTGTTTGGAAGTTTTCTTGCTAAAGTAAAACAGAATCAAGCATAACCCATAAGCATTTCCATCAAGGCATGGAACCAAATCCTTTCTTTCTTTATTGCTTAACATTGGTGTCCTTGGATCTTACGGTTTTACATGTCTTACTATATAAACTTATGAACACCTTACTTTAGCATAACCTGTAATGGAAAACCGTAAGCATTACTCATATTCTAGCGTTATGCTTTCACTTGCATTACATGTAATGCAAGAATCAAGTGTGCTTTATTATTTCTTGTAATGCAAACCTTTTATACGTTACTAGCCTAGAACATCTAGGAATAAATTCATCAAGAAATGCTTTTAGAAGACTTCCGAGGCGTAGTGGTGCTTCACAGTCAATAGGTCGGGGGTTCGATTCCCTCTCTAGACAGTGAGATTTTTTTAAGCACGAATTTTCAGTTGCTACTGGCGATGAAAAATTCGAAATAAAAATGAGCAAATGGCATACAAGTGAAACAGTTCCCCTTCAAGAAGGTCTATATACTCAGCAGATGACTTCTGTTCGCTTTCTATCATTCAGTGTCCCATAACATCTGCAAATGGTTGTTAGTAGCAGCCAGTACAACTGAAAAATATACCAACCTCTCCACTTGTTACCGTCGTTCTCACTCCCCTTCCCCTACCTACCTACCTACCGTGATTTCAAATCCCGGTCGATATTCTGTCACACTGCCTGCCTGGGTATACCTTAGTTACCTCAATCTACGAAAATGGAAATTCTTAGATAGACGGTTGTGCGGAGGACTAACAACACTTTCACAATGACAAATAAAATGTTAAGAATCCTGAAGGTCAGGAGGCCAAGACCTGATTTGGGCTGCAGTGCAATTGAAGAAGAAAGTTTACAAAAAGCAATCCACCTTACCTAGCTCTATTGCCTCATTTTTTTGCTGTGCACTGAATCGCGTTTCCCTTCACTTTTCGATAATTTCCTTAGTTTTTGTGAAAATGAGTTTCAAAAATTAAATAATTATGCTTCCCTTCTTTCGGACATTTCAAGGCGCATTTTAAAACTGTAGAAGCTCTCTTTGCAAAAGAGCAAATTACCCCTACGTTTCTCTCGCATTAAAAGTAATGCTTAACCAAAGCTACCCCTGGTAATGCATTACCAATTTCCACGCTGAACGATCAGAGAATATTGTTGATGGAAATCAGATGTGTTGGTTTTATTTTCTCGCATTCCTATTCTGGAATCTAAAATACTGAAGGAATCTGGAAATTATCCAAACTGAAACGGAAAAATAAAAAAACATTATGTATCGTTTCACCACTAAAAAAATCAAAACTTTTTTTTTTTTTTTAAATAGAATATAAAAGGAAATCCACAGATACTCGCACATATCGAATTTCATTTTCTGATTCAATGTTTATTTCAGTGCATATCGTGCTTTATTAAAATGTTCGCTATGTGGTTTCCATCGTATGCAAGAGCTTTTATTAAAAGGTCTACATGCAGTTTCAATAGGAAAAAATAAAAATCAAATGGCGATAAACCCATTTCGGCACGAATCATATAGTTCTTAATTCTTTTGCATCAATATAAAACGATTTTATTTTCATGAAAATGCAAAATGTCTTTTCTCGTCATCATTAAAATAAAATCCACCAAAACCGAGCTCCATTATGCCGTAAATTGATTTCGTTATGAAGTGAAAATTTTGTATTTTCTTATTAAATGGGACTACAGCTCAATTCGGTCCTTGGCCTTCTGAAATTCAGGTTCCTTCATATTTATTTGGTATTGTGGAAAGGTTGTTAGCCTTATGCCGAAAATCAATTGGAGTCTTGCCATTACAGCAATTTTTTTTTTTCAGAAAACCCCTGGTACCCCTGTAAAATTAAACAATTCTGATGTTTGAGAAATAAAATGCTGTCAATAAACAGAGGATTAGATAAAATATTGGGTAGAGTTATGGATTGAGGGGAAAAACATAAAAGAAACCATCTCGCATTAAATAGTTTTTTTTTTTTGCTCAACACCCGTCTTAAAACAAGTGCTTTTTCGAGAAACTTAAATCAACAAAATATCTCTGGGTACTTCCGAAAAAAAACAAAAAAATAAAATTACTTCTCCACCGCCATTACTTTCGCTCAATAATAAACAACAAACAGCGTCTCTGCACTAGGCCTTTAAATAAAACCAAAGACAAAACAAGATCCTTTTTAGAAACTCTTTAATGAAGGATGCGCTTCCACCTTCACACTAAACTCCATTTATAAGAAAAATGTAGCTTCCTTAAAGGTTAAATTTTTTCTCTACCTCCCCTGAATATCAGGAGGCCAAGGTCCGATTTGGGCTGGAATTATAAATTGGGTCGACTGGGATTTGAACTCACGACCTTCGCATTACAAGACCAGCACGCTACCCACAAGGATATACCCTCTTAGATGGTACCAGTCTTGTTTTTGCAGTTAGAGAAAAAAAATCCTGAGTCTTATTTTGGGTAGGAAACTGAGCTAAACACCTAATATCCAAGAACATGTAAATAAAGCTATAGTAGCACCTTACTTCTGAATAAAGGCCATAGGTAAGAAATGGTGAATGCCACCTAAAGTATTGTATTGTTCTACGTTGCATTTGTTTGACCAATCTTGTTATGGGGGGGAGGACACAGACAATCCGCACTGTTTATTTATTTAAATTACAGGCTTAACACAGAAATCTCCAATAAGGTAAAGCCGACATTATTAAAAAGTTTTGTGAAAATTTAAGGGGCCGTATATACCGAAAAGGCGTTTTCGTTGAAGATGAGGTAATTTTGAATCGGAAAGTTATACGAATACTCAAAATAATCTAGAGAATCGCATGATTCGGGTTTACCCACAATCGTTGTTCTGCTATGTTTATATTAATTTATTTTATTCGTGATGGAGGTTGCGAGTAGAGATGTGTAGTTAACGAACGAACTAGTTCATTTGAACTATTCACATCATTGAACTAAACGAAATATTCACTAAAATTGTCACATTTAGTTCGAAATGAACTGGTAGGGAGGTGAATGTAAAGTTCTATAGAACGAACTGAATTAATGTTCGTATCGTGGATCTAAACTAGTCAGACTGGTGATTTGGATTGCTCTAATGTATATATTTAGTTCACGAACGAACTACCTCGCTAAGAAATGAAAGCATTTAGTTGTTTGTGGATCGAACTAATCAATTTTTTCTATTTGATACGTTTAATTCACGAACGAACTTTCAGCTTTTGTGTTTCTTCTTCTTTTTTGTGTCCCTCCTCTACTCATTTGTATATATTTCGGGAACAGATGCTCGAATTGAGTGAGATTCACCCATTTCCCCTTTTTCGACTCGAGATATCTGTAAAATTGAGTTTGACTCGATTATCTGCAAAAAAAAAAATATTTTGTAGTTTTTTCCATAAGTTTTAACATGGTCGCTTGGATTAAATCAGGTGTGATTTTTTTCGTATTATTTCCTTCTTTTAACTGTAAAAAACTTAATTAAGTATTTTTCCAGATATCTTGAGAACGTCTGCTTGAATCGAGTCGGGTGTTTTTTTTATCCATCTTACTCCTTTTTTAGTCGGGGGTTCTGCGAAAAACCGTGTTCGTAGATTTTTTCATATCACTCGAGAAAAGCTGGTCGTATTATTTTTATTTGCAAATTTTTGCCTCCTGAGCGAAACCGTGCAATGTTTTTTTTTATTGTGAGACCTGATGATGCCCTAGGATTCAAATTTGTTGGAGTCGATCAATGATATCGAAGAAACCTTGTGTATTATAATATTTTATTTCTTTAGATAGGAATGCTAGGACAATGGTGGTACACTCATTGATTTTTGTGTAAGTGTTATGTTATTATTAACTTTTTCATTTCTCTGGCATGCTTTAAAACTGCTAGTTCCCCTCATGCTTATAGTCCAAAACCTGTTTGGAGATATTTTGCATTAGTTTTTTTAATGTGTGATCGATTCGCTGCCATCGACGCTTTTGAGTTTTAATGCTTATCTTGTGCACTCATTTTGTACTCTAAAATTCGTCTTTAGAGACGACTCTGGCCAGAATATCCCTCAAATACGTCGGAGGCAGTGGTTAACGAAAGTTCAGTTTTTTTTTGTAATCTCATCGGAAACGTTTTAAAAAGTGCAGCAATATAGCAACACTTATTTACGTCGCACTCTTGCACTCTTGATTCATATGAAGGGACGTCTGTCCACGCTTCTAGAAAGGGGATGATGAAAATGGTACCAAAAATCTTACTCCTATTCCACATTTTGCCCATGCAAGACAGTTGGTGTGGAAATGCTTGAATCTATTTGTACGTATTTGATTGTAATAGCCCGGCTGAAATATCAAAATCAACACCTGATAATCCACATTCCACCATCTTACATATTCACCAATTTCATATACGTATAGAAAAATTATTCCTTAAGAATTTTCGCTTAATTTTCCTTGACCCCACGAGATCAAAAAAATTCTTGCAACTGCAGAGAATTTACACTTATTTACGAAAAAATTAACAGCATCTCCTTCAGACAATCTTGGAATTGAAAATTCCATAAATTATAATAGTATTATTCTCTATTCTTCCTTATAGTGGAAGACCCGATATGTGGTAATGCCGTTTCACTCCGTCTGTTTCTTACAGATTACAACTTAACAGAAATAAATGTTCGTGTTATATGTCGGCGCAAAGTTTTCCAGCATCTTGCCACGAATTTATTTTCTTCCATCAAGATGGCCAAAAAAACCTTTCTACGGAACCACCTAGCGTATTAAGTAGCCTTCTTTCATCTTAAAATAGCTGTTCCGTATATGGGGTTTGTGTAATAGAAAAACGAATTAATTTAAAATGTCTTGGCATGTTGCCAGAGCAGCTTCTTTCCCAGTTCGAATGAGGTTAAGACGGATGTTCAGATAAGCGGAAAATTTCTTGTTCTGAAGGTAATTAGAAGTGAAGTCAGAAAAGAAGAAGCTCTAAGAGAAGCAAAACTTTGCGTTCACCCTTGTCACTATCAATAATTGACATTCTATTACAGCTGAATGCATGCAATCATGCTCGCGCGAATCAAATGTGGTTTCACTTTCAGCACTTGCGATGGCGACAGACACGCAATCTTTTCTGATCGTAATCGAGGTTAATCAAAGTGAAAATTTCCCATGAAATGTTGTTGTAGTGTATCTGATAGTATTTAGTTGTCGTCCTTTTTTTTCAAAATCAGAGTAATGTTCATGTCAACGGAAATACTTAAGGACCGATGGCACGCCTCACCAGTAGTCTATTTCATTCAGTTTACATACTATACCAGAGGAAGGGAATAGGTATGTGCGTGCAGTTGGATACTCTAGTCTAAGTATCATTTGACCACACTACTCACTGGTCCCTGTAGCGAAGAATTATATGGTGCAAAGATTCAATGAGAATCTGGGCAGTTTTTAATTAACTTGATGGCTGCCGTGATTTTTCAAATGCGTGCTAATTAGATTGCATGGGAACTGGACGGACATTGTAATGACCTCTAATGGACACTAACATTTTGTGGGTATTGTGACCCACCATTAACGACCGCAGCTACGGCTCGTTACGTATATCAAGGAAAATAATCGATTTTATGAGCCCGAAGGTGAAAACACTTTGCAATATTAATGGTCTTTTCATATGGATTTATCTGAAAGTTATATCATCTCGGAAAAGATAACGTCTTGTAGTTTCATGTGAAGGAGTGTCATTGTAGCTTTCGGCGATTTGGCTTTTGTGTTCAGCGGTTTTTCTCGGTATTAGCGTTGGCGAAGAAAAGAACTGATTTTAGTTTCTGATACTATGGCAGTTTTCCTCAATCAAAATTTATATGGTTTATTATATTTATCGATAAATAAAACATACATACGCGCATAATAGAGCTACAATTGCGCGCTGAGACCAATTATGGGATACTCTGGGTCAGTTAATAATCACTGTATCAGTGAATTCAAAAGGACCGGTAGCAGAAAGAGGGCATTAGTTGTTGAAACTTCGCATATGTTGCACTTTCTTAAGTTAACATAGATTAGATTGGATTAAACAGTAGAGTAGGTTTGCTCTTCTCAATCACTGCTGCCACTGATATTGTGTTGTCCTATGGTATATGATTCTAGAGCTCCTCATCGAGTCCTGTACTAATGATAAAGCTTAGCATATCCCGTAAAGGAATGCTAAAATTTCACTTCTATTCTATTCTACAATTGCACTACAACCCGAATTAGGCCTTCGCTTCCTGACATTGGGTCCCCCATAACATTTTCATTTCTTATTGTGAAAGGGTTGTTTTTCGGGAAAAAAGTCGAAGATATCTTACGATCAGGTATATTTGAGACGCTTGAAAGTGTTTCTAACTCTCCGCTGGTGCTGAAGGATGTTCCGCTTCAGAAAAGTGCTCAGCTGTACAATACTTTATCATTGACAAATGATCAAAATATCAAGGCGCTCGGAATAGTCTGGAATTCCAACGTCGAATTTCAAATGGAAACCACCAGAACCTCTGTATCATTCATTTTTTTCTCCGAGCCTTATTTCTTGCGTTACAAACTTTGTGGCAAACTTATACTACTCTGAGATTTCATCTAGAGTATAATTAGGAATACTATAGCAACCACTGTTTGTTTTGAGATCCAACGAATTAATTTCATATAAAAGATCAAAACAGACATCAATAGAACTAATAGATTCATGACTAGAAACATTAAAAATATAGTTTAGACCTTTGTCTGGAAATTTAAAAACGAAAGAAAAATATTAAAGCTAGGGCGTAGCCTAGTGAGTAGCGTGTTGGTTTCGTAATTCGAAGTCGTGAGTTCAAATCTCGGCGACGTAATTTATAACTCAAGCACATTGCCAGCTTGGATATACCTTAGTAAACTCAAAATGAATTTATTTATTTAAACGCTTTTGAATAAAAAGAATAATATTTTCATTTATACAAATTCAGAAATAATAGAACAGTTACGAAAAGAATTCAAACATTAAAGATTATAGTTTTACTATATTTTTAAATTAAACAAAAGTTAAAGATCCAAGTTGAAGTCGTTCGTGGTTCCTTTGCATTCTCAACTTCGGGGAGTGATTGGAAAATAGAAAACATTTGAGTTCCAGGCTGAGACTGTTCCTTGCCAGAAATTCAGGTCATTCTAGAGGTAGGTATTAAGCAAGTAGCTTTTGTACAGAAACCAAGTATCAAGAAAAGTCTGCCGTAGATGCAAAGGCTGGAGTTGAAGTGCTGTAAGTCTGTTATTGTTGCTAATATGAGGCTTTAATCGAGTAAATTTACGCTGAACGGATTCGAAGGCTCTAATATGGCAAGCATGGTGAGGGTTCCACACTATGGAGCAGTATTCTACGATACTACGGACGAGAGTAGAAAATAGCACGGCTGCTGTTCTTGGACGGTTAAATTGTACTGTCGTACGGAGGATGAACTCAGCAAGTCTGTATGCCTTATTTGTAATTTTAGAATAATGACTGACGAATTTAAGCTTGCGATCGAAGGTCACTTCTAGATTCCTTATTGTAGATACTGCTGCAACGGAGAATCTGTTAATAGAGTAAGTGAGGACAGGACAGGTAATATTATACGAAAACTCCATAGCAAAACACTTCTCAATGTTCAGACAAATATCATTGTTAGAACACCAACAGGTTAAAGTAAACAAGTCAGTCTGGAGGTCCAAGCAGTTGGAGTAAGATGAAATTTCAAGGAAAATTTGGTGATAAGTATTTTGGTAGATCATTAATGAAGAGCACAAATAGCAGCGGACCAAGAATAGATCCCTGTGGAATACCAGAGTTAGAGAGAAACTCAGCAGATGTATGTCTATTGAATGTAATTCGCAGACGACAATCCGTGAGGTAAGAATTAAACTAATTCCTTCTTTCCATGACTGTGTTTGTGCATTGCACATAAAGGCCGAAATTGCTTATAACACAGGTCATTCTGTAAAAAAAAAAAAATCAGGAGAGAGCCAATGACACCGTACCTTTCAAGTTTTGCAATAAGAATTTTAGTATCGATAGTGTCAAAAGCTTTCGAAAAATCAGTGTATATGGCATGAACAGTGAATCCAATCAGGACTGGTCTTTGGATCTAGGGAACTCATAATGGAGATTATATCACTCTCGTTAATGGAAAATTCACTCGTGGAGTCCTGTGGTGGGATGAAAAAGCCATATAATAGGTCATTGTTTAAGAAGCTAAACAGAGAGGAAAAGTATTTGACAAAAGTTCACACATTTCTTGCGGAGGGGAAGTTGAAATATCCCCACACTTAAGTTGTGAAGGAAAATAATGATTTTTTCTACGCTTTCTAACGTGTACCGTTTTATTACGTGATAGAGATGCCTCAAGCTCTGAAATGTATTCAGAAAAAGCCTTCTTGATATTCGATTTTACGTGTTTCGTAGAGGGTTGTGCGAATGGCTAACAATCCTTCAACAATAATTAATTGAAAAAAAATTAAGGACCCTGAAGGTTAGGAGGCCAAGCTCCGATTTGGTCTGTAGTGCCATTGTAGAAGTTGAACCTGATCGTGTTTTTAACACTACACGACAACGCAGAGTCTTTCTGCATGGCTCATGAAGAAGGATACGCATAAGGAGTATGCGTTTTGAGACACAGATAGAGAAGAACTACCATTCCAGGAAATTATAGGTCAGTTGAAATCCCCACAGATCCAAAAATTTCGAACCCAGTAGTCTTAACATAGTTTACGTGTCTAATTTAAGGTATGCGAGGTGGAAGAAGGAGTAGAAAGGTCACCCACTTACTGACGGGCTTATATGGCAGAGAGTAACATACATTCTTGGGATTTTTTCGAAGAAGTTCTCCCCATTATTGCTCGTTACCTTAGTCTTGTGTCGAGTCGTAACCTATGCCAAATGCGGACATTCAAATGTAGGCAGATTGAAATTTGACTCAGTAGCACATAAGGTGCGTTTCATATTTATAAGGTCACTTAATATTTTTAAAAATATAAAACGATTACATGAATTTGTACACTACGGTTCCTCTAAAATATTCCATGTATTGGTAAAAATAACATAGTGTACAAATACGCAGTTATAGGTTAAAGACATTCCCAGTATCTGAACGAACAAAATTTGCTTTTGTTTCATATTTATAAGGTCAAAAAAACTTTTCTATTTTAATTCATTTTTTATTAAACATAAATATAAAAAAATAAATTCCAAATTACATAAAATCAACAGATAATATTGCCTCATTCAACAATACTTTATTTACTCTCCCTTCCATACCGCCAACGAGGTTTTTGCTAATCCCAGGCTCTATTCTACACCATTCCAATTGTATTGCGCGAATAAGCTCTGCAATTGGGTTGAATTGGTGCATATGCCCCATAGATTTTCTATTGGATTCAAGTCAGGTAAGCAGGCATACCTCTGCATACGTTAAACTCCTTTAGCGGCAAACCAACTTTTTGTTCACGGCTTACATGAATTCTCGCGTTATCCTGCTGAAAGATCCGTTCTTCTGAACCATGTTCATTTAAAAATGGTACTAAAGCCTTCTCCAAAACTTCGATGTAGTTTGCACTCTTCATTCGAGAGGAAACGATCTGGATTTCTAACCATCCTTCAGCACAAAACGCGGCCCATGTCATCACATTACCACCACCAAAATACCCCTTCGCAAAATTTAATAGCTTTTGACGGATATCACGATATATCCCCAAGAGCCGTCAAAACCATCGAGATTACACTTCTTCGAGTCTGAGAATAGAATTTTGAAATGATAGATCCATTGAATTGTAGTTTTTTGCATCGATTTTTTTACTTACTCGATTCCAATTTGTGTCGACATTATTTCTTGCGAATTGTAGCCTGGCCTCTTTGTGCTTGGCTGTCAATTTTGGCATTACCTTCTATTTTTCGTATCGAATGACATCCGTACATTTCAAAGTTCTCCAAAGATAGTAGATTGAGATATTTCATTGCCTATGAGCTGATTAAGAGAGGTAGACGCATTCGAAGATGCGCGTACAATTCTCCTTTGTGTGGTTTGGTCCAGCTTTCTTTTTCTTCCAGATCGTTCTTGAGTGCCGTAGGAATCTGGAGAACGCAAATAATTTTGCACAACACACAAACTTCTCTTAATTCTACGCAAAATCACTCTCAAACCATAGTTCTCCGCATGAAGGGCGTTAAACAGCCCTTTTTCTTGTTCACTTAGTACTTTCCCACGTGGCATTATGAGCAAACTTACTGAATTATAAAAAAAAAACAAATAAAAATCTAGCTCTTAATTACCGTGTTAGTACTTCCGCAGTTTTATCACAACTGACCTTATAAATATGAAACAAGAGCAAATTTTGTTCGTTCAGATAACGGGAATATCGTTAGCGAATAACTGCGTATTTGTACACTGTGTCACTTGCACCATTGTATGGAATATTTTAGAGAAACCGTAGTACACAAATTAATGTAAGCGTTTCATATTTTTAAAAATAATAAGTGACCTTATAAATATGAAACGGACCTTATATGGTTTATCACTTGTTAACTTTCTCCAATCCGAATTCTTTCCTACTTTTGAAACTTCGCGACGCTCGAATGTTTCTACTCAATTTAAAACAACTTCCGCTTAGAAAACCAAAATATCTAGCGTTAAAAAAAAATCTTAGTCATCTTCAAAAATCTATCTCAGAGAATATACCGAAATAATGTCGACAATTCAATTTATCATCTCCGCCTGGTCCCATTAGTGCTGGAGGACTCGAGAGAGCTTTAAAGAATCCAAGAATCGCGATAACGACTGAGAAGAGGCACACCACAAACAAAATTCTGACGGAACAAACAAACATATTTCTCCCATGCATGCATTACTGTCATGGTAGAGGATGAACAGTGCACAGATTTCCATTGTGTTGTGCTGCCGTTGAAACATGATCATTGCTCCTGGTTGCCATTATTGTTCATTGTCAACATTTTTTCCGGTTTTCTACCTCTTTTTTTTATTGTCATGTTTTGTTAATGTTTTCATCTTGGATGATGCGATATTATGGGGCTTCTTCCACTTTTCAACTTTTGTCAGTGCAAGGTTTCGTGCGGCAAGGAGACTTGCAAAATGTTCTGAGCAAGGATTCAATATTGCAGATGTGGCCACGCTGTAAAATAATATATTTTCTGTATGTGAAGCATGTAAAATATTTCTCATTAAATATGAGTGTGTCGGAAAGAATTCAGTTCTATGATGTTTATTGTTAAACATTTTGCGAAGCAAAACTATTATTCAAGTGAAGTTTATGGTGCATAAGAACGGATTTTAATAATTTCTGTAGCAAATTACAAGTTGCAGCTCATCTTACTTCTCGTAATATAAATTTAAATACACCATACTATAAGATTTCATTAAAGCAGGTAAAAATTGCTAAGGTATAGCCTAGTAGGTAGTGTGTTGGTCTTGTAAAGCGAAGGTCGTGAGTTCAAATCCCGGTCGGCGCAATATATAATTCCGGCACATTGCCTGCTTGGATATACCTTGGTCACCTCAATCTAAGAAAACGAAAAATTCGTAGAATGAACGTTGTGCGAAGGGCTAACAACCCTTCCACAATAAGTAATAAAAAATGTTAAGGAACCTGAATATCAGGAGGCCAAGGTCCGATTTGGGCTGTAGCGCCATTGTAGAAGAAGGTAAAAATTGGAGGGATGAAAATCTGCGTATTAGTAAATTTTAGCGATATCTGATATTCGGAATTAAGTTTTTTTTTGAAAGCATAGATATTCTCATTCTTCCATGTCATAAAATAATTCAGCATGAATAGTGAAATTGGTATGGGAGGTGGTAGAAGGTTGGGAAGTTTTACTAGTTTCTCTGCACCACAGTTTGTAACGCTAAGAAATAAGGATCGTAAAGAGTCACCAAGAGGACAAAGGTTTTTTGTTGATAAAAATTTCCCCTTTTAGTCCATAAAAATTGTTTTTCTTCCCTGGCTAAGCCGCTGCGGGATTTATTCCATATCTCCTATTATTCTGGGCACTTTCCGCACAAAAGGAAAGTGGCGAATGTTCAGCCGATTCTCAAGAAAGGAAACTAAGCGTTACCCGCCAAATAACGCCCCGTCGCCATTACTTTCGTTCTGTCGAAAGTGATGGAGATAGATGTCAATCGCAAAATAGTCCGCTATCCTGAAGATATCAAACTTATCAATGATCACCAATACGAATTCCGTTCCGGACGTTCTACAGGTGATCTCTTGGTATATCTGACTGATCATTGGAACTCTTGCTTACATAAATTTGGCGAAGGTCAAGCTCTGGCACTTGAAATTTCTAAAGCGTTTGTCAGAGTTTGGCACAAATGTCTCTAGTGAAGCTTAAGGCAGTCAGCTTTAATAATAACCTCGTAAAATGGATTGAGAATTTCTTATATGAACACACCTTACAAGTCGTATTGGATGGCGTCGCATCTTCCCCCTTTCCCATAAATTCCGGAGTCTCCCAAGGCTCTGTTTTATCACCTACACTCTTTCTTACTTTTATTAATGACCTTCAGTCGTCAACGCTCAATCCGATACAATGCTTTGCCGATGAATACCCTGGATAACATCTATGAATTCGACTCGATTACTAACGCTCACCGTGCCCTGGAAGCATCTAAACGTGCCGAGCTATTTGGATTATTGAACTATGACCTGGACCTAATCTTGGCAAGATAAATAGAGTAGAGCTCAAAACCTCAAAGACACAGGCCTGCCATCTTTCCCATAAACGAGATGTTGCAGCGTCGGTCTCTTATGTAACCTTCGGTAACGTCCAACTAGACTCTTTTGAAAACTTTAAATATAATACTTTTAAATAAACATCTTATTTGGAACCAGCACATACTTGAAGTAGCACTTGACGCTTCCAAACGAGTTCTTCGAAGATGTAAAAAATATTTTACTCGCAGTGACCTAGCAAATATCTATAAGGTCTACATTTGACGACGCCTCCAGTGCAATTCGCATTTATGAGCTGGGGCACACAAAACGCAACTTGCGATTTTCAACCGTGATTAGAAACAGGTGTTCCGAATAATTGGAGATAAAGTCAACACGTTTCTTATAGACTACTTTCATTGTGAGTGCAGGAACTTTCTAAACTTATGCCACCTCTTTGCACATTTCCTAAAAATACTCGCCTAGCTTCAAGGGCACGTGGGTTTACTTTTAAGCTTCCAACTTCCCGTACAGTAAAATATGGGCAGTCATTCATATCCCGAACCTCAAAACTTTAGAATGCATTGCCAGAGGCTGTATTCCCATTGTCATACGATCATCGTCATTTCACTTTAACTCCTTTTTTTTCTCTCTTACCGACATGACTGTGCATTAAAGGGTGACTCCCTAAGTGTTCGGCTACGTAAAAAAGATCGTGACAACATCACATCTCCCTCTTTCTACCACTTCCCGTAGAATTTACACGAAATTTAGAAATTTAAAGAAATTCATTTTTTCCTAACTCATCTAAAAAAAATTTTTTTTTTGTACAGAATGACTTGCGTAATAGGCAATTTCGGCCTCTATGTGCAAACCGCAAACACAATCATGGGGGGAAGAAATGAGATTGGGAACGTAGGGGATGGGGAGTGAGAATGACCGTAACGAGTGGTGAAGCTGGTATATTACACAATTTTGAAAAATGTCATTCATGAACTTCAATTTTCATTTTTACTAACAATGCCATGAACAAAATTTCAGCTTGTTAGTTCATGGCATTCAAGAGTTATTTAGTTATCATTCGAAATCAAGGCGAATCTGTGCCAATTTTATTTCTTAGCGTTACAAACGTTTATTTTTACACAATATTCTCTCAGATTTCATCTAGAATAAAAAATCTTTTATATTCCAGAGTCTACATGCTCAAAATCTTAAAAAATACCGGAATCAATATTTTGCATTTGTAGAATAATGCAACTAGAAATTTAGATTTCAAATTCAAAGCTTTAACTAATCGAGTGGGGGAAACGATTTCTAGCATTCCATACCAAATAATCAAATACATGTCGTAATGAACGAAAACTACAATTTCGAAATAAAAAAAAATCAATAAATCGGAATAGAAACTGATTTTATTGCCCCCCGGGTGACATGTTACAACCCCATAAAGACGTATCTCAGCAAAACGCAAAGAAAAGTGCTAGTGATGTCTGGCCATTTGGCATCTTACATTTCAGAAACTTGTATCCTTTTTGGCTGATGTCCATTGAAAGTTTTCTCCATTTTCCGTTCGTCGTCGACGTCTTGTCGCCTTTACTTTCATTTTATTTTTCTTCCTCCCGTCCCGCACTATTTTATAGCGAAAAACGAGCTATTTTCCATTTTCTTTTCATGTTTTATTTTCCCGTACCGGGTTCCGAAAAATGTCCCACAACTTTGGTTTGTTGACGTTGTCGTCGTCATCGTCCTCGTCGTCGGGAAAAAATTTCCTTCTTTTCTTGTCCTGCATAACTCGCTAGTTATGCTGTTGTTGTTCTCGTCCTTGTGACTTCTCCCAGCTAGCTGTGGTAAAAGTCCATTCAAGTGAATACTTTATCTACTCTTTATGGAGTGGATGTTGTTTTCTTGGCTTTTGGGGGTGTGTGAGAGGGCGGTTAATGTGCTGCACCCTTTTCCAGTATCCATTGTGTTCTTACACAGGGTTTCCTCTTCGAAAATTTTTTATTTTTCGGTCCTGACGAGGAGCATACACAACTATGTTTTGAAGTTTTCGTAGAGGTTCGAACGTCCAAAAATCGGTAAATGTTCAAGGAAAAGTGTAGCGAATGGTTTTTATTGAGAAAATATTTCCCCAGGAACTTGATAAGGGTTGGACGATGAAAGGCTAAATTGCTTTACATGGCAGACCCTTTAACCCTTATATAAGTGATAATTTTGAAGTTGAAGCGGTTGAAACACACTTGAAATGGGCACGAAAACGAAGCGAGCACGTTCTTATTTTGCCGTTTTGAAATGAAATCAGTTTGTTCGGTGTAGAAATGTAAGTTGTTCGTTGCTTACCTATTCTGGTGAAGGGAGGAGGCTCTGTTGATTCTTTAACGGGGTGTTGACTCGGAGGTAGTCAAGTGACACTAATCGGATGCCTTCGACTGAAATAATAAATTGAATAGTAAGTATTTTATGAATTGTCAGGAATATTTGTTCTGACGAGTGGTAAAGGTCGCAGAAAAAAACTTGGAGTTACCCCTAGAGCATATTAC
The DNA here is from genome assembly GCA_963669355.1 of Chorisops tibialis. Lineage (NCBI taxonomy): Eukaryota > Metazoa > Arthropoda > Insecta > Diptera > Stratiomyidae > Chorisops > Chorisops tibialis. The sequence goes on along the minus strand of OY770264.1, from coordinate 12,703,811 downwards.
ATTCGTCAAAAGTAGATTGAAATGCGAATCTAAATTACATAACGAGTGAACATGAAAAACATAACTATGTTCTGCTGTTTTTAGGAGGATTGCAGAATTATATTTGCTCGATAACGTTTACCAGACTATATTTCCAATAATTGCATTTCCTAGACTTTCATAAGCCAGAATTTCATTTGTCGCACTTCCAGATGCCAGGCTCTCATTTACAAAAATTTACATTCGCCAGATTATGGCTGAGTATTATTACAATACGCAAATTAATCTGAAAAATATAAATCTGGCTCAAATTTCAAACTTCTGGAACATTAACTTTTCGCTTTTGGTTCATTTTACTTTATTATTCTAATAATAAATTACTGTGATCGACACAAAAAAAAAATTTGCTACCCTGTAATTTTGTTTTTCACATTTCATGACTAAATTAGCCTAAAAATGCAAAAAAAAAATCCGTCCCGTCGTACGCCGTACATATGGAATCATTTCTCCGAGACCGTTAAAGGTAGAATGGTCGGTTTTGGGTGGATTGTTGATTGGGTAAGTGAGCTCTATTTTCTAAATTTTGGGGGGGTGTTAGGTGGAAGGGGGAGGTGAGGGGCGGAAAAGAGTCGAAAACTACGCTTGCTAATATCCCCACCACGAATGCAGCTAGGAAATTGAAAATCAGTAGAGATATAAAGAGGGTTGTGGGACAAACTTTAAAATTAATTTAATTTTTTTATCCATGGGCGTCCGAAAAGGGGGGGGGGGCTACAAACAAATTGTCGGCCGAATTTTTTTTTTAAATGATTATATCTTCGAAATCACTTATCGTAAAAAATTCATATTTTGGGACCATTAAGGTGGCATATGTATAGTTCCACCGGAATCAACTTAGAGAGTGGCTAGTTATTGTAAGGGGGATGGTCAGGGGGGGGGGGGGTTCAAAGAAACACACTTAAAAATGACTATCTCAACTGTCTCTTAAGCTTGTAATTGAAACTTGAAACATATGTATATTAAGCTATACTAGGAAAACACGAAAAAAATATAACATGTTGAAATAATAGTAGTGGGGAGAAATGGGGAGCATTTCAAAAATGGCGTACTTTTCAAAATTACAAATCCTTATATCTCAAAAAAGAGAACAGATATCAAATCGAAAATTTGTCAAACTTTAGAACTAGGTACATAGTCGTTAATTTTGTTAAAAATTTTAAGTTGGGAGGTGTAAGGGGAAGGAGGTGATAAGCAAAAATGTCGAAAATTTTGAGTGTTTTTTTAGAGCTCTGGTAAAAGATGCAAAGTTTAAATTTTTCATGTGGATACATCTATTTGATATACATAGAAAAATAATAATAACTTGATCCATAATTGTTATAAACCGACTCCCCGTGTCTAACGTGCACAAGGTGTTTCATGTGCATTGAAAAAAACACATAAACTGAAAATTTTTGAGTGAAATTTTTAGGTAGAAACTTGAAAATTTGCGAAATGCATTTCAAAAAAATCCCTAAATATACGAAACATTAACTGTCCGAAAACCTTCAAAGCTTCTCCCCCTCCCAAACAAAATTATTTTTTCGTGAGCCGGTGTGTACGCTCAGCGCACATTAACTCCCAAACCTTTCAAGATAGAAGGTTCATTTTTGGGTTGATTGTAGATAGTTGCGGATCTCAGGCCTCCCATACAAAATGACTCATTTTCAAAAATATATAATAATCAAATTTTCTTCAAAACCATTGGAGCAAATCATTTGAAATTTGGAACATACTATTTTTATCAGAAATATGTTCTATGGTATACAAATTATTTGAATCCCCCTACTCCTTCCACCACCTCCCATACAAACTGTACTTTTTCATGAAATGCTATTCACCAATTTTCTCAGTACGTGTAACTTTCATCGAGCTTAAATGCTGTACGTAATCCTTAATTTGTATTATTATTAATTCTGGGAAAAATCAACTGATTAGCTTCACTCCTTCTACCCCCTCCCATACAATGTGACACAATTCCACGACTTTACTTAAATTCGATTTTCTTGAAAACTGTAAATGTTACTGATCTGATATTTAAAACATGTCAATTGCAAATTAATTATAGCTGCTTCTCAAAAAGTCACTTGAAACCCCCTACTCCTTCCACCACCTCCTATACAAACTGCACTTTTTCATGAAATATTCTAAACTAATTTTCTCAGTACATATAATTTTCATCGAGCTAAAATTTTGTACTCATTCTTAATTAGCAATTTTAATATCGGGAAAAAATTTACTGAGTAGCTTCACTCCTTCTACCCCCTCCCATACAATGCGACACAATTCCACGACTGTACAAAAATTCGATTTTCGTCAAAAGCGTATATGATGCAGACCTGAAATTTAAAATATATCAATTGCATGATAATTATAGTTGTTTCTCGAAATATCACCATTTCCTTCTACCACCTCCCATATAAATTGCACAATTTCATTAAATTCAATGCACTACGTTTTTGAAGCTTAAATTTGGTACAAAACATTCTTATAGCTACTTTAGCATGATGTGAAACAAATTAGTTCAGAGCAGCCACCTCCCATACAAAATTTCATAATATCACAAAAATTTCGATGTCATCTATAGTGTCGTATAATTGGGCTCTACGCACAATCGTAGTCGTTTTCAAGCTTAATGTTATTTTATTTGGGCTTTTTTTTAAAATTAACACAAGCTATAATTATTCACATGTCCTTAATGCTCTTCAATACGTATGTGATCTCAAATCACGGGATTGATTTGATCACGAGCCTCTCCCATTCAAATGCGAGTATCATGGTATCATTCTTAATAATTTATGGTTGTGATTCCAACAAAATACAAAACATTGTGTTCAAAGAGTCATTAAAGTAAGCAGATTATGTATAACTACATTCTCAAAAATTGCTCATTATTGCGATTTTTATGCGGACGAAGTCGCGGGCGTTTGCTAGTTAAAATAATAAAGTAATAGTTTAAACAAAATTGCTTCAAAAGTTTTGTGGTTGAGCTTGCACTTCTACCCCCTCCCATGCAAAAGTATGATTTCTACCAAATTCATTAAATCAACCAACAAATTAAAAGCTACGAACTTGAAATTTTGTACAAGCACCTTACAAAGAAATGAAATAAAATTACATCACAAATTTTACGATACCCTTACCCGCTCTACCCCCTCCCATACAAATGTTTGGCTTCGTGAATGTAAAATACACCAAATTTTACGAAAATTCTATACAACTTCGTTTATGAAACTGAAATTCTGTACAGAGAATATTGGACGTGATTCAAGCAATCAATTAAAACCACCCTTACTATCACCCCTCCCCCTCCCCTCATAAAAACCCAAACTCCCATAAACGAATGAAATATTGATTATATGTACTGGAGCTGTTAATCGTTTCCGGAATTAAGTGTTAAATTGACAACAGCTCTGCCGAAGAACTCCCTTTCACTTAATTTTCCCAAACCACTCTAACCTGCATACTGACTTTCCACGCATCTGCAACTTGTACCTAGAATAATAAAGTTTCACCCAACTTGTTGGCAGTTTATTTTATCAATTGTCTGGAATTGGTAGAAAAAGGTACAAAATTTTACCTTAACAGAAAGTTATCTTTTTACTGAAAATGACATGGAAAAAATATCTGCCAACATGCCGGGAGCAGCATTATGATTTTTGGGAAAAGTTGAGAATGAAGAAGATAATAACATGGTTAGAGTAGTAAGGGTAAGGAAGACTTAGGGAGATGAAGGACTAGGACCGAGCTATTGTCAATTGTTGAACACTTAATTGTGATTACTATAAACAGCTTCAGATAATATTTATGTAAGTGTGGATTTGTAGCGGAGGCGGAAGGAGTAGAACGAGTGGGTGGATGTTAATAATTGTTTAACTGATTGCGAGCATTACGTAACATATTCTCTGTACTGATTGTTAGTGTCATATATGAAGTAAGTTCTAAGAAATTTGGAGCATGTTTTTTCATGAAACCATGCATTTGTATGGGAGCGAGTAGAAGAGTATAAGAAATCGTGAAATTTATGATGCAGTTTCCATTCCCCATACAAAATATTTTAAAATCAAAAAAAAAACTCTTTCATCTAGAGTATCATATTATTGGGGTTTATGCCCAATCGTAGTACTGATATGTTTTTTAATACATCTTCAATTACAGTTCCGGCATGAATCAATTCCAAACAGACTTCACTCACATACAAAAAATTTTGAAAATTTTACATTATACCTTCAGGACTTGACACGTCTGGCTTAAAAATCTTAACTCCTATTTATTAAATTTTTATAATGCTAAAGAATAACTTCAGTTATTGTGCAGGACCTACTTACATGTGCCTAACGGACAAGTCCGTCGTAAGCAAGCTTGGGACGAAATGCACAATGCACTGTAGCCGCTGAAACGCTACAGTGTAGTTTAGTCATTAAATTACTCACTTTAATCCTATTTTAAAATGAAATCAAAAATATTTGATTCGAAATCCTAGTCTTCGTCCAAATATCTTCTACTCCGATCTAGTTTCTACTTTGTTTAACGTACTAATACTCGATTTTATGGTAAATTTTGGATGCAAGACAAAGGCCCAGGAATGCGTGAGATAGCCACGCAAAATGGTGGTCAAAGTAAGTGATTATTCGAATTCTAGTATCTCACATAAAACGTTAATTAAGATCTCTCGGAATGAACAAAAACCGCTTTAAATCAATTAATCTTGCAACCATTTAAAAGGTACACATCCTGCCCGCCTTGGGTACAATTGACATATTTGGGCTGGAGCACCCAAAATACATCCCGTATTACTCGATCAGTTTCGTTCCAAATTATTGGCGATGATGCCATCACGGTATCTATTCATTCGCCTCAAAATCCCAGGAATATCGCAATACTCTGTATTTACTACAAATTTCCATGGCAGGAGTGATGAAATGGGTCATCTTGTCCCTTCTTTGTGTCAATTCCCACGTAATACTCGTTCCTTTGACCGCGCTCGCGAATAAACTATTCAGCTGTACTGTAAAGCTTAGACATTCGTTTATATTTCACGCAACCAAAATGTGGAATACACTACCCGCAGTCATTTTTCACGGTGAGTTAAAATTCCAAGCTCAAACGTTCAAATTTTTGGTTTCAGCGCCATTGAATACAAGGCCGCTCAGTGAGCTTATCACATTCATTCTTTCAGTTTGTTTTTAAATCCTGTTTATATTCATTGATGGAAAGAATTCAATTCAAAAAGTTTCTGCTAAAGTTTGAATTCTTTCTGAAGAATCGATTATCGGAAAATCCATTACCTAACATAAACTGTATACCAGTCGTCTATGACACCAGCACTTGTTCCAAAATCCTTTTTCGTCCTGAAAATCTTAAGAAAAACGCCACACATCGACAAATCCCAATGGACATCGCCTGGTGAATGCCTTGACCATATCTCGCCTTGTCCAACCGAATCCACCAACGACCGATATCCAGAGTTGCTGCTATAAACAAAATTGTTAAGCCACCATCAATTGCTTGATTCGATTATCAGACGAATGTTCACATTTCGAAAATTGCTCCGGTACCAATTCAATCCCCCTGTACCAAGAAGAATAACAGTTGTGGCGAATCCCCAGCAGACTAAACTTCCAATTCGAGAGAACACTTTCAGCCACCATACATACAGAGCCTTCGTTCATAGAAAAAGGAGCCGATAAATTGAAATTGCAATGAAACGAATCGATTGGGTTATTTTGCTCGCCAGTCCTACTGTATCAGGACAAAGATAGATGTAACTATATTCCATAGCACCAAAATACAATGCTTGCAGATTGGGCACACACTGCACAACGGAGCAGTTGTGAAGTGAGAATCGGTCAAGCGACTGGCAATAACTCAATTTTCCGAAGAGTCTGAAGTACTTTCGAGTTTGCCTGATGGCCTATCCTCCAAGTGAAAATGCTGGCCAAACATTAAATCCTAATATTATTCTCCGGCAGTATTGCAGTCGTCGAGCAGAAAAAATGGAAAAAGAAAAATCCGCTCATCCTTCAGAGATCGTTTCGTCGTCCTTGCGAAGACTCTCCACTGGAATCCAGAAGTATCTTTCTTCTGAAGTGGCTACTTGTCGGAGAAACCGCAGCGCAACATCAGCAGAGTACTATCCATTTGATAAGATTTCAGGCTTTTCTTATCTCGATAGTATTTTTATATTGCAAGACAAAAAGGACATTTTATTGTTTCTTTGTCAGTCCGTAGTCTACTCGTTCTGCAGCGCAACGGTCTTTCCAAGTTGTCCCGCCATTACTCCCGGGCAGATAAGAAATCCTCGCAATTGATACAGGAAATAATTCACTCTTCCTCCAAGGACGAGCCACCACTATCATCCGATCGATGCCGTATAGTCACGAAGGGCACTTAGAAAATTGTAAATGAATCCAATCCGGATGGGGTTGTGGCAGTAAGGAAGCCTACTTCTTGTCGTTGGGAGAAGATAAGAAATTTTCGAGGATCAATTTTTTTCCCTGTATTTTACATTCGGGTATTTTTTCCAATTCTTTTTTTTTATCAAAGCGTCAATAATAGGACTCGAAACCATAGAAAGACGCTCAGGAGAAAGATAGACACGTAGTAAAAGCATATAAAACCACGAACGGACGACAAAGAAGAAGAAGAAGGCGTATTCTAAGGATGATGTGCTATGAAGTGAAAATACCATAGAAAAGGACGACCAAGAAAAGAAACCAATGATGGTTCAGTGGAAAGCCTTATCTTTATGGCTTTTCAAAGTGATGACATACTTGGAATGCGGTCGATTTTTACTAGTACGATTTTTTTGGAAGAGTTTCGGTTTGTTTTTATTGATGGTAGTTAAGAGAATGCTCTTATGGATTATAAAGAGAAATAATGATTGTGGTAATTTTGTAGAAACAAGAAAAAAAACTTTGAAATGTTTAGATAATACATCTCTCTGCCTTGAATCAATTTCATAAAGGTCTCAGCGGAGACCAAAATTTCACGTTCAATAAATTAAGACAGTGTGAAATTCGGAAATCTTTTCTTTCAATGTGCAATTATTCACCAGGTTAACACGGTAAAATTCTAATCGCAAGAGAAAAGGCTGGAAATCTTCAAGTTTCAAACAGAGATATCGGACATAGGAATGAATCCCTCAATTTATATGGCATCAATTCTTTTGGTTCTTCCCGCAGATTCGGTTCAAAAGGACGAACCCAACGGACCCAGAACTCAATTCTGCTCAAGAACGTTTTATTAAAGAAGAAGCAATTACCAAAGTGCCTCTCTCACTGCCTTGAAAGTTGAACTTTCACTTCCATTAATGAAAGAAATGATGAACAATAAGTAATTTGTGAATTGCTTCCTATCTCCTATTACCATTCAGTAAACAAATTAACCAAGCTACGGTGTAGCCTAGTGGGTAGCGCGTTGGTCTACAATACGAATGTCGGGAATTCAAATCCAGGTCGACGTATAATTCCAACACACTACTGGCGTGGGTTTATCTTGGCTACTTCTATCGGCGAAAATAAAAATTCTTAGATAAAGGGTAGTGCAAAAAGCTAATAACCCTTTCACAATAACAAATACAATGTTAACGAACCTGAAGGCCAAGTTGTTCTTCATAATATTGGTTCTTCTACTTCTACAATGGCGCCACAGCCCAAATCGGACCTTGGCCTCCTGACATGCAGGTTCCTTAACATTTTCATTACTTATTGTGGAAAGGTTGTTAGCCCTCCGCACAACCCTCTTTCTACGAATTTTTCATTTTCGTAGAATGAGGTGCGATTTGGGCTCTAGTGCCATTAAACATGAAATTAACCTCTCAGATGTGTCGTAGTCTCTATCCCTTGTGACGACCTCTCTTACCTTTGATTTTGAATAAACTAATGAAGCAATGCAAGAGTGTAGCCTTGTGAGTAGCGTATTGGTCTACAATGCGACGGTCGTGAGTTCAAATCTCGGTTGACGTATAATTGCAGAATACTGAGTATTGTTTACCGCAATCCACGAAAATAAAAAAAAATCTAAAATAGAGGTTTGTGCAAAGGGCTAAAAAGCCTTCCACAACAAGTAATGAAAATGATAAGGAAGCTAAAGGTCATGAAGCCAAGGCCCAATTTGGGCTGTGGAATAAAGCAATTCCTGGGCATTGCCTAGTAGGTATCGTGTAAGTCTACAATGCGAAGGACGGGAGTTCAAATCCCAGTCGATGTATATAACTTCACAATACTTATTGGTCCACCTGAAAATTAAAAAATTGTGCGCAAAGAAAGAAGAGAAGAATAAGGAATCAATGCTTCACTCTAACAACATGAACGAAGTTTTAATCGGTTTTCTATCCATTCATGCCTAATAACCCATACATCAACTTCTTTTATTTAATAAAACAATACATTTACGGATTTCTTAAAAAATCATTCACAAGAATGTTGTCCTTCCGTTTTAAAGCGATAAATTCTCTACCATATGTGGAAATCCGAAAGCTTACTTGCTTCTTCGTAATAAAAATCTGAGAGAATTGTCTTAGATCCGAGTCCTTTAACCGAAATGTCGTTTCCTTACAGTTTCTTCTTTTTTCCGTATTCAAGGAAAAAAAAAGCTTTTGTATATTTCACAGAATGCAGATGATTCGTTTTTATGAGCCACATTGATATGGCTCTGTATGTGCGAATATACCCTGCAGGACTCGAGGACACACATCTCCTTATCAGCATATCCCCACTAGCTCTCCATTTAATAAAATATACATCCCTTTGTGTGGTAAATGCAAGTGGATTCGTCCTTACTGTACCGACCCGTTCTCGATTTCGGGAAAAAAAAAGTATTTTGAAGAAGGCGAAAACTACCCCTGCAAGAAGCCCGAGAGGGATTGTCGTCTTATTCGTTCCTTGTCGTCGCCGTAACAGTTTCAAATTGAATTATCTTAGATGGTTTTATTTTGCACGGTTTTATATTACAAAAAAAAATAGAAAAAAAGAAAACATTTTGCAGAGCCACTGGTGAGGAGTGGAAGTTGAATTCGTCCTTATCTTATGCGATGGCGTCCTCAAACATATTCACCCTGAAACAAAACTGCTTTATTCGATTCTTTTATTTTATTTGGGGACAATTTGGTTTGTTTCGATTTCTTCGGTGGAGTGTTTCTTTTTTTTCCGCTGATTATTGTCATTGTTAGTGAATTGGAGATTTGAATAATTTCCGTTTACATTTAGGTTGATTGGTTGCCCTGTGAGATATCCTCGCTTTATAGAATGCTTTCCGTCGGTTATCGCCGTTGTAAGGTAAATTTGAAGACACTGTCTACAAAGAATTATGGATAAGTGAAACAAACAAATCGGAATTTCCGTTTCAATTGCTTGTTTTATTCATCGGTTCGTATATTTGTTTGTGGGCTATGTTTTCTTAAATATTACTTTAAGTGTTGCATTAATGGGAGGGAAAAATTAAATCCGTAATAATATTTATATAGTCGATTCTAGCTAGGATGTAGCCTAGTGGGTAGCGTGTTGGTCTACAATGCGAAGATCGTTAGTTCAAATCCCGGTCGACGCATAATTCCAACACACTGGCTGCTTTGGTACAGCTTAGTCAACCCTTCCACTATAAATAATGAAAAATGCTAAGGAACCTGAAGCTCACGAGGCCAAGGCCCGATGGGCTGTAATGCCATTGTAGTAGTAGTAGTAGATAATCGATTCTGATGGCAATAGGACTGTTCAGGAGTATGTTTGCGATATGTATTATTGCTCCTTATAACAGTTAACTAATGTAAACTTTAATGATAATTTAGGCCTTAATTATAATTTAGCTGCGCTTTGTGTCAATTGTATAAAATCATCACGCAGTTTATTTATCTTGTGGTATTTCATGCTTGTTTTTCGATCGTCATTTGCGAGCGCTCGTTAAATTGTTTGCTGGGAGCTTACCTCACGACGTCATAATTTTGACTTAAACTTCGTTGTCATAAAATCAAAGACACGGAACTATTTGACTTCGCTGTTACGTTTTTCCCCGATCGGAAAATCGTCTAGAAAATAAACCCCTCGCACTGGGGGCGGAACGCTGCCTGTCCGGCCAACCCGTGGAGACGGGCCGTGGGCGCCAGTGGCTCGTAATTTAGGCGGCGTTCCTCCTTATCTCCTCTCGGACCGAGCCACAGGTCCGAAGAAAATTTTCTCACAAAAAAAAAAACCGGCGCTGAAAAGGACGCTCACACGACACCAAAATATATCAAGTAAAAAAAAAAATATATGAACAAAAAAAATGACCACTGGCCTTTATTCAATACAACCTAGCTGCTCTACGTTAATTTAGAAAAAAAACAAAATTCCCTAGCTACGTTTCTGTTACTTGTTACATGTCCCTCGAATCGTCGCTCGTTGGGGCCCTGATGATCGCTGTTAGTCTCCGTTGATACTTTTCGTTCGGCTCTCGTTCTTCGTTGCTGACTCGTTGATTTCTTCCTCCTGGCGATTTCTTTCCGGTGACCTCGAATCTCGTTGTCCGTTGCTCGGTCGTTCGTTTTCTCCGCAATCGTTAATTTTCCTGCTTCGGCGTATCCAACTCCGCTCACTCTTACTTTTACTCCCGAACACCCAACTCACAATCCAATCAAACCACCCACTTGTGGTACTTTGTTCTACGTTATGATTCTTGGCGCTTTTAAACAACACTTGATGATTAGGCTCGCACGTCCTGTCCCTGAGCTGGTCACTAGTAAAAGAGGACGAGACCAGCTTCCTTACCTCCCATCAAGCTTCGCGACGGGATCTTTCGGCCTTGACAGGGTTTAATTAAGTTACGAGTCCGTCGACCCAAAAGCTAGCTGCTGCCCGCCAAAACTCGTTTCTCGAGTAGCCGTTGTTGTTGCCTTGGTATTTGTTTATAACAACTCTATCTCCGGCTCAAACCTTTTCGTGCGGTGCCGGTGAACTCTTATTAGTGATCGTCCGCATCTCTGTCCCCGTCGCTACGATCGCGTAGGTGGCCGCTACAAACGATTTGACAGTTCGCGATTGTTACGTTCGCGATTTTGTTTAGCGATTTTGTGCGCGTCTAATCCTCGTTTTCGTGTAAAAGTGGAAGTCGTCGGAATTATTTCGAGCTCAGTGGATATTTTTATTTGCAAATTCCCGTGCGAGCGTAAAACAACGACAACGAACCCGTAAAATGTTGAACTAATCGCGACCCGAATTCGATAGTTGCTAGTTTTTAAGATGTTTCGAATTATGCGAGATTTGTTGTGCGAAATGTTCGTGTAAATTCTCGGTACGGGGAGGGAAGTTCCAAGAATTTTCTTCTTTTTTCCAATTGGACGGGGTTCCTGCGATCCATTCGAACAAAAGGAAAGCGGTGCTGCGGCCACTACGGATGGTTTGGAACGCACAAGGCTGTATTCGACCAGTTTGGGTAAGTATTTCGCTAGGATGTGAGTTTCGTAGGTGTTGTTTGTTGCTCCCGAGAAGCACCGAAGGACATGAATGCTGGACGGTCGTTCTCACTTGTAATCGACGGTTTTGATGTTCGCTGTTCGATTGCCGGGATCTGTTTCTTTTTGTTTTGGTGTACGTAACGCCAGCGATGTATCGGAATCGCCGATTTCCGGCGGCTCGAGTTCTTCGTCTTTTCCTGCCAGAATTATGCCCCGATTCCGACCAGCGTTAAGTGTTTTCACAAGGATGTTGGAGTTGCCGGTGAGTATTTCATTGGTCCCATCGAATGGACTGCTCTTAGTTTTGGGTGGGACCTCTGTTTGTTTGACCAAATGCTTCTTACGAATGGTTTCGGCTGATTACAAGCGGTGCTGGGTAGGTGTTGCGCCTTGCTCGCAGCCTATTATTGACAGTCGTGATGGTGTCCGGTGTCCGCCAGCTCTGTGTTGGGAGCCAAGCCTTGCGGGTCGATGTACTCTCGTCAGTCGATTCCTTGTCTTGGCGCCACGAGACGGAGCTTGTTTTTTTCGACGACGGTGTTGATGTTGATGTTGCTGTCGACTGTGCTACGTACGTCGTTGCCTATCGTTCTTGTAGGTTTGGGCAATTTACAATTTAATCTAATTCGTTACTTTAAATTGACTACTTTCTCGTACTTTCCAGCCTGGTTCGATTGACGACGCGTGATGTGAATTGGACGTGCGAGACTATTCAGAGGTGTGGAACAAGGTGAGTAGTTTCAAAGATCCCGGCTGTATAATTGTTAACGTGTTCTTTTCCTTTTTTTTCCTACAGGCCTGCTCGTTACGGGGGAACCGTAACATCGCATATCGAGTTGCACGCCGTGATCGATACACCGGTACTGATAACGACATGGTAAGTAGTGGTTTAGTTATTGCCGTCAAATCTCATCTCATCTGGATTCTCGAATGGTATCGACGAAATTGTTTGCATCAAAATAAGAATTAAAGCATCATTCCTTCATATCATCTCCATTAATTTTCCACCAGATTCTGTTACCTCAGTCTATGAACATACAATATCCAGAGTGGAATCAAATTTGACGAGATTAGCTCTACCGACGAAGTTTTATGCATCGGAGACTTTAACTTGCCCAATCATTCCGGAATATCTAACGTCAGCGCAATTTGGAATATATAATTTTTATCATAAATAAGATGTATAGTATAAATAAACTGCGAACAAGTCAGGACCAACTTTATTATTTTTAGGACAAGTTGAAGATGCATGGAAATTCAATATGCAAATAAGAGTGGTTCATGAAGACTAAGTGGAACCCTCTTTCACAACTGAAACCCCTTTTCACGAGTGAAACACAAAAGTGTACCTCCTTTAGGGCAGGGCTGCTGTCAATTTAACACTTAATTGTGGATACGATCAATAGCTCCAGTATATGTAATCAATATTTCATTCGTTTACGCAAGTTTGGGTTTTTATAAGGGGAGGGGTGAGGGGCGTTAGAAAGGTTGGGTGGATGTCAATAATTTTTGAATTGAATGCTTCAATTACATCCAAGTTCATATAATCACTCAAAAATCTCAAAACCGGATGTCCGTCCGTCCGTCTGTCTGTCCGTCCGTCCGTCCGTCTGTCCGTTCGTCTGTCCGTCCCTCTGTCCATCCCTCTGTCCATCAGTGTCCTCTCTAGCTTGAGAACGCGTTGGGCTAGAAAGTTCAAATTTTGTACAAATGATTTTTGACAAAAAGATAAGGTCCAGTTCGTGAACGAGCCAAGTCCCTGCACCCCTTCTACCTCCTCCCATACAAAATGACACAATTACGCAATTTGCCAATAAACGGCTTTTCTCGAAAAGTGTAAGTGCTATTGATTTGAAATTTCGAATATAATACTTTTATAGTGATTTCATTCTACTTTTTAAGAATTATTTGTGTCCTCCCCCTCCTTCCACCACCTCCCATACAAAATGCACTTTTTCATGAAATGCTCTAAACCAATTTACTCAGTGCATATACAATATATCGATTTGAAATTGTGCGCTAAGTATTTATTTAAAATTATTAGTAAGGTAAAAAAAATTAGACGATAAGCTTTATCCCTTCTACCCCCTCCCATACAAAATGACACAATTTCGCAATTCTATAATAAACGGATTTTGTCAAAAAACATAAAAGCTATTGATCTGAAATTTGGAGTATATTACTTTAATAATAATTTCAATCTGCTTTATAAAAATTATTCGAGTCCTCCCCTTCCTTCCACCACCTCCCATGCAAACTGCATATTTTATAAAATACTATAAGCCAATTTACTCAGTACGTATCAAAGTTATCGAGCTGAAATTAAGCAATAAATTTTTATTATGCAATCAATATTAGCTTCCCTCCTTGACACAATTCAAAAACTTTACAAAAATCGATTTTCCTAAAATGTATGAATGATACTGATCTGCCATTTAAAATGTGTCAATTAAATGATGTTTACAGTTATTTCTATACAAGTCATTAGGAACTCACCCCTCCTTCTACCACCTCCCATACAAATTGCAAAATTTCACTAAATCCAATACACTCATTTTCTCAATATCTATTAAATTTTTGAATCCTAACTTTAGCGTGATGTGAAAAAATTAGTTCATTGTCGTCACCCCCTCTACCACATGAAACACATTGTGCACGTTAGGCCAGGGGAGTTGGTGCATAACAATTGTGGAATTTTTATTATTTTTTCTGTATATACAACAAATATGTAGATGTATCCACGTGGAAAATTTAAACTTTGTATCTTTCCCCAGAGCCTTAAAAAAATCAATCAAAATTTTCGACATTTACATTTACTTACCACCTCCCGACGTAATATTTTTACTAAAATTAAAAACTATGTAGTTCTGTAATATTACAAAATTTTAATGTGATATCCGTCCACAGTTTTGAAATTTTGGATCGTGCACCATTATTGAAATGCTCCCCATTTCCCCCCACTACACAAAATGTTATTCTTCTCGTAATTCGCTAGTGTAGCATAATATATATTCCAAGTTTGAATTACATGGCTTAATAATTAGCCGAGATATTGATTTTTAAGTGTTTTTTTTGCATCCCCCCCCCCCCTGATCATCCCTCTTCCAATATTTAGCCTATTGCTAAGCTGATTCTAGTGTATCTATATGCAGCCTTAATTATCCCAAAATATGATTTTTTGTGGTAAGTAATTTCAAAGATATAATCATTTGAAAAAAAAAACTACGCCGACAATTGCTTTTCAGCCCCCACTCCCCTTTTTGCACACCATTGAATAAAAAAATTTAATTATTTTTAAAGTTTGTCCCACAAATTTCTCTATACGTATGTTGATTTTTAGCTTCCTAGCTGGAATCATAGTTGAGATGTTTGAACTCTTAATTTTCGGTTTTAGCGTTACCCCTGCCTCCCCCTGAACCCTTACACCCCACGAAATGGGTGTCCACCTGAGATCCGCAACTATCTACAATCCTTCTAAAAATGAACTTACTATCTTGAAGGGTTTGTGAAATAATGTGCGTTGAGCGTACACACCGGCGTACGGTTGACGGAGTACAGCGTACAAACGGACGGAATTTTTTTTTGTATTTTTAGGCTATTTTAGTCATGAAACGCGAAAAAACAAAATTTCAGGGTAGCAAATTTTTTTCCAACTCGATCACAATACTTTAATAAAGTAAATTTATTTGAATCCCCCTACTCCTTCCACCAACTCCCATACATTATCAGTACGTATAGCATACATCGAGCTCAAATTTTGTACTAAATACTTAATTAGCATTATCATTAAGATAACAAAAAATTAACTGATCAGCTTTACTCCTTCTACCCCTCCCATATAATATGACATGATTTCACAAAAATATCGAATTTCCTGAAAAGTATGAACGTTATTGGTCTGAAATTTAAGATATATCAATTTTATGATAATCAGCATTTTATGATAATCATAGTTATTTCTGAAAAAATCACTAAAATCCACCCACTCCTTCTACCACCTCCAATACAAACTGCACAATTTCACTAAATACAATACACTAATTTTACTTTATTATTTTAATAATAAAGTATTGTGATCGACTTGGAAAAAAAAAAAAATTTGCTACCCTGAAATTTTGTTTTTTCGCGTTTCATGACTAAATTGGCCTAAAAATGCAAAAAAAAAAAATCCGTCTGTCTGTACGCCGTCCGCCGTCCGCCGTAAACACATTAACTCCCAAACCCTTCAAGATAGAAAGTTAATTTTTGGGGGGATTGTAGATAGTTGCAAATCTCAGGCGGATACCCATTTTGGGGGGTGTACGAGTTCAGGGGGAGGAGGCGGGAGCGCTTAAGCCGAAAAATACGAATTCAAATATCTCAACCATGATGAAAGCTATTAAGCTAAAACTCAACACACATATAGAGGGGTTTGTGGGACAACTTTTAAAAATAATTTAATTTTTTTATCCATTGGCGTCCGAAAAGGGGGGGCTAAAAACCAATTATCGGCCGAATTATTTTTTCAAATGATTATATCTTCGAAATTCCTTATCGTAAATAATTCATATTTTGAGACCGTCAAGCTGGCATATATTTCCATCGGAATCAGCTTAGAGAGGTTAATTATTGTAAGGGGGAGGGTCAGGGGGGGTGCGAAGAAAAACACTTAAAAATGAATATCTCAACTATCTCTTAAGCTATGTTATGTAATGTACATAGAAAAATAATAATAACTTGATCCACAATTGTTATAAACCGACCCCCCGATCTAACGTGCAAAAGGTGTTTCATGTGGATTGAAATAAACACATAAACTGAAAATTTTTGAGTGAAATTTTAAGGTAGAAACTTGAAAATTTGCGAAATGCATCTAAAAAAAATCCCTAAATATACGAAATATTAACTGGTCGAAAACCTTTAAAACTTCTACCCCCTCCCATACAAAATTATTTTTTCGACCATTATTAAGAAATCAATTATCACCTAACTTTTAAAAGCTATCATCTTCAAATTTTGCATAAAAACTTTTAAAAATAATTGAAATAAAATTGCGTCAAAAGTTTTGAGATTGCGCCTGTCCTTCTACCCCCTCCCATACAAAAGTATGATTTCAACCAATTTCATTAAATCAACTAATAACCAACAAATTAAAACCTACGAACTTCAAATTTTGTACGAGCATCTAGCAATAAAAAAGAAAGAATATTGCATCACAAGTTTAACGATTCCCCTACCTCCTTTACTCCCTCCCATAAAAATTATTTTTTCGAGCATTTTTAAGAAATCAATTATCAGCTAACTCCGAAAAGCTATCAATTTCAAATTTTGCATAAAAACTTATAAAAAGAACTCAAATGAGGTTGCTTTAAAAGTTTTGAAATCGCGCTTGCCCTTCTACCCCCTCCCATACAAAACTATGATTTCTACCAATTTCATTAAATCAACTAATAACCAACAAACTAAAAGGTACGAACTTGAAATTTTATACAAGCACCTTACAAGAGAAGCGAAATAAAACTGCATATCAAATTTTACGATTCCCCTATATTCTCTACCCCCTCCCATACAAATGTTCGGTTTCGTGAATGTAAAATACACCGAATCCTATGAAAATTCTATGCAACTTCGTCTATGAAACTGATATTCTATACAGAGAATATTGGGCGTGATTCAAGCAATTAATTAAAAAGCTATTAACATCCACCCACTATGACTAGTCACTATTACCTCTTCACCTCCCCTCATAAAAACCCAAACTTGCAGAAACGAATGAAATATTGTTAAATTGACAACAGTCCTGCCCAAGAACTCCCTTTCACTTAGCCTTCCCTAACCACTCTAACCTGCATATTGACTTTCCACTCATCCGCAACTTGTCCCAAGAATAATAAAGTTTCGCCCGACTGGTTGGCAGTTTATTCTCAGTTTCTATTCAATTTTTGGAGGTTGCATTTTGTATAAAACAATTTTATAGCTACTTTAGCATGGTGGGAAAAAATTTAGTTCAATGCTATCACCCCTTCTATCACTCGCCGTACAAAATTTCTTGGGATCACAAAAATTTATATTTCATCTAGAATATCGTAAGATTGTGCTTTACACGCAATCGTAGCCCTGTTATGTTTTACTTTTTCTATGTTAGTTTATTTAATTTTTTTTCTAGTTCAATCCCATTGAAATTAGTAAGGGATACAACGGCCTATCCTCCTTGGTTTGATTAAACGTTGAAGGCGCCGAGCATTGAGAGAAACTCTGCTTGGAAGAAATTTAGTGTAAAAAGTACAAAAAATCATTTCTCAATTATATTCATGTAAGAAATAAATTCAATTCTTACACATCGACGCTGTATATCGGGGAAATTGAAAATAAAATTAAACGTTATTCTAAGTTGTTCTGGAATTTCGTAAACATAAAGAAAAAAAAAAAAGGATATCCTCCAGAATTATTTTATAACAGCGTTCGTAGCCATGACCCAATAAATATCAGCAACTTTTTTCCTCAGTTCTTTAATATTGCCTTTTCTTGTAGCACTATTAACAACAATGACCAAAGCGCAACTTTATCACTTTAACTCCTTAAATTTCTCACTAAGCGAAAATGCAATAAGGGATTTCATTCTCAAACTTGAAGAAAAATTTATATGTGGACCTGACGGCGAAAAAGACATTTATTATTCCTTTCCATGAAAAGGACCTAAAAACGAACTAGAGGCCAATAGCTAAGCTAACAGCGATTCCTAAGCTTTTTGAATCTTTATAGACAGAGTCGCTTACATTTCATGTCAAATCTATTTTCACTCCATATGCATGGTTTTGTCAAAGAGCGGTCTACTACCTCCAATTTGGTTAAGTTTGTTGCATATTGTAGAAATGCTTTTACTTTTGGTAACAAGTCTAGACATTTCGACTGTATTTTCACTGATTTTAGCAAAGCATTCGATAAGCTTTCTCATAATATACTTTAAACGAAATTAAGTAACGTTAGATTTGGTGACGGCATAAAATGAATTCTACATTCTATTCTATTCTACAATAGCACTACAGCCCAAATTGGACCTTGGCCTCCTGATCTTCAGGTTCCTTAATATTTTTCATTACTTATCGTGGAAGGGTTGTTAGCCCTATCTAGATATTTTAATTTTCGTAGATTGAGGTAAGTAAGGTATACCCAAGCAGGTAGTGTGCTAGATTTATGCGTCGACCGGGATTTGAACTCACGACCTTTGCATTGTAGACCAACACGCTACCTACTAGGCTATATCCTAGCTTCTTAAAATGGATTAGCTTCTACCTATCTGACAGGTTAAATGAGATCCTTTTCCGTAACACCCGATCAAATAAATTTCTTGTAAACTCTGGAGTTCCCCAAGGTAGCCATGTTTTTGTTCTATTCATAAATCACTTACCGAGCGTAATTCGCAGCTTGAAAATTCTTATTTACGACGATGATGTTCAAATCTTTTGCACTGTTGATAATATTTTGCACTATACAGAACTATCTACAAGAAGATATTAACATATTCTTTACTTAGTGCACCGTAAATAAGCCTTTTTTAAATAAAGACCAGTACAAAGTCATGAGCCTTGGCCGAAAAAATATAATTCAAAACTATAATTACAGTTTAAACTCTGTATCTTTACAAATACTCGTTACAATCGTTAACCTTGGCATTACTTTAGATCCTTAACTAACTTTTCTACCTCATCTTGATCGAATAATCTCTCTCACGAAACTTTCCATTTGTTTTTAAGCTGTTGTACATCTAGTTTGTCAGACCTATTCTTGTATGGATGTATACTTTGGGCACCATAGTATCGCTCCTACATTGATAGCATGGAATCTGTCCAAAGGAGATTTCTACGCTTTGCACTGAGAAGTCTTCCTTATTAATTCCTTCCTTAAAATTAATTGATTTACCACCATATGAAGGTCGTTTTTAACTATTATCTGTACTATCGCTCTATGCATGAAGACAATATCTTCAATTTTGTTTCTCCATTAAAGTATTAAATGATGGCGTAGACTCGAAATAAACAAGTCCTAGCAACATCGAAAGGCCGATGCTCAGGATTGCGCCTTGTGGAAGAGAGCTGTTTCTGTCCTATATTCCTATAGGGGGTTTTAACATGAATTTGATTGAAACTCTCATTTAATTCTTAACAACTTAACCATTAACATTAAATAATGAAGTCTACATCTAAACTATCAATTTATTGTGCAAACTTTCAGGTAAATAATCTCCTGAAACATAAAAAAAAAACTTTAAGCTAACTCTTAACGAACTTAATATCAATTACTTTTAAAATTGCATTCTACAAAGCTGTAATTTAATTTTGTATTAATAGTAGCTATGTATTTCACTAGCAATTTAGTGTTCGAAATAAAAAAAATCTCAAATACAGTGTGTTAAAGAAGAACATTACTCAGAAAAAAAATAAACTGTCAACAAGTCGGGCACAACTTTATTATTTTTGGGACAAGTTGAAGATGCATGGAAAGTCAATATGCAAGTTAGAGTGGTTCGTGAAGACTAAGTGGAACCCTCTTTCACAACTGAAACCTTTCACGAGTGAAACACAAAAGTGTACCCTCTTTAGGGCAGGGCTGCTGCCAATTTAACACTTAATTGCGGATACGATCAATAGTTCCAGTATATGTAATCAATATTTCGTTCATTTATGCAAGTTTGTGTTTTTATGAGGGAGGGGTGATATTAAGGGTGGGTGAATGTCAATAATTTTTCAATTGATTGCTTCAAAACATAGACCTCTCCAAATTTGTTTTAAACAAAGCTGTTACTTGGTGGATATTTTTATCCCTTTAGTTTAGTCTTCGTAAGCGATCACACATGTTCAATGGGATTTGTGTTGGGGCTCGCAATGGTGAAAGTTGGTCTCAGCAGAGACCGAAACGTCACGAATAATAAAGCGTAACAGTGTAGAATCCGGAAATCTTTTCTTTCAATTCGAAATGCACTGTGGAAACATTCACCAAACCACAAGATTGAAATCATTTAAGAAGAATAACTTAAAACAGTCACGATTAGTTCACAAGGATTTTTTTTTAATATGAAAAAATGAAAACATTAAACTAGAGACTGACTCATTAGGGAATTATGAACCGAACAAATAACTACTATGACTTTAGGGCAAACTCCGCAAAACATAATTCCTTTTTAAAATGCCGCCGTCGAGAAATCCTGTAATTTTCCGCGATCTCATAGTGCAGTATGCTTCTTGTATTATACCAGAAACAAAATGTTGAAGAAGAATAAAGCTCTATGAAACTGCATGTGCAAAATAAAGGCTCCGTCCTCAACATTCACTACCGCGCGTTCCCTACAAAAGAAGTGAGAACAAGCTTTGCATGTAATGACTTCCTTAATTTTTTTTTTTGCCGCAGATTTATGCAATAAGCGTACGGAATCCTTAACCCTCATGTTCTGATTGTATTCAGGACATTCTCCTCCTTGCTTGCAATGTCAAAGTGCTAAGCGTTCTGTGTTAAAAGTTGGAAGTTTGCGAATGTACGGCAGACAGGACGAAATGAAGAGCGCGGCTCTAACGATCGGAAGCCAAGACTTCGTTTGAGTCTGTAGTCTGAATACAGTCCCGAGCTGGTCGGGCCAGCTCTGACTGTGTAATATACAAGAAAGGCGCCCGTTTGCCCTCATACCTCCCCCTGAACAACCGGAACAGAACAGGGGAATTCCCTCGCAGTTATTGGAGTCTAGTCAGGATCTCGTTATGAATTCATATTTTGCCGCTAATGTGCTGGGATATATGCAAAAACAACTTATTTCGGGTTTCAGCCTTGTTTCGTTCTGCGTTATCGTACTACGATAGTATCCTCCTGTAGTTAGGGACTGTTCGCGTATAGGTGTGGCTGTACACCAAATATATGTGGTACTATTCGTCATGTTTAAGGCTTTACAGGGAACGAGATTCTATTGCCACCAGAGTCCGCATTTGTTCGTCATTTCATAAGGCTTTGTTAAATCAGGAAAGTTTTTCATCAAACGAATGCAAAGTAGATTGATTCGAATAGAAGCTCTGTTGCACTGCAAAATATTTTCGAATTATTTCGAATGGAAAATGGACGAATATTTTGCAATTACTATACTGTTCTCATTTGTAATTAAACTTCATACTAAAATCTGGGGATAGTATTTTAGATTAACTTGGAAATATCTCTCTTCTTTCATAATCCAGTCGTGTGTGTAGCAATTCAAAAATATTCATATTACTTTTAGTTTTTATTTCCCAAAACATTCTTTTTTGCAATAATTTTAAAATGCCTACTTTAACTGAGTTTAAAGCTAAGCTGGCCTTATACTAAAGTGCACAAGGACTCTAGACTTTAAGTAAAAATGAAACTAAGTCGCTTTTAATTTAAGATAACCGCAAACTTTATTTAATCGCTCGGTTTTAACTATCACTTTCTGTTCACACTTTATCGACTTAATTTTCGCGTTGTCGCACTTCGTCATTAATTTCGACAATTTTGACTTTAAACATCGACTCAAAAAAATTACATAAAAATATGGCGAACTATTTTCGCGAAATTTAATACATAACTAAAAACAAGATAATAACAAAAATTGGCGAATTCTTTCTTTTGCAAATTTTTGCACCAGCTACTGCCATACGTTCTCAAGCTAGAGCGGACACGGATGGATGGACAGACGGACGGACGGACATCCGGTTTTGAAATTTTTGAATCATTATATGAACGTCTATACCATTCATTTTTTTCTCTGAACCTTATTTCTTAGCGTTACAAACTTTGTGGCAAAATTATAATATCTCAGATTTCACCTAGAGCATAATTACGAAATCAGAGTTTTCTTTTTTTCTTTCTGTCTGTATATTTTCTTGTAAAGTTGACCACGCAAGTTGATATCTCTTCTGGGTAGTGATTCGGCGATTAGGTTGAGAAAAGGAACGTGTGGCAAAGTAACGAATCACTGGCGTCTATGACCCGTCGCTTGAGTTGGCCAAACTCACCAGTTCTATCATCTTTAGATACAAAGGATGTTTTGTACATTTTTGTCAAAAATTAACAGATTTTGAAATGGATCGCCCAAACATTTCCGAACAATTACTCAAGACACCCATCAAAATTATATGAGAAGGGCCTGAGTTTCAAGGTTCGAGTATCTGTGATTCAAAATAAAATTATACAAATACAATGCAATCCATTATTTCACACTTCAAAAATATCGGAAATTTTTCATCTTAAAGGAGTTTTTTCCTTTTACAATATTTTATCTTCATAAAAAAGGGTGAGAAAAACACATCCTAATACACCTAAATAACTACAGTTCAAAACGTAAGAAGCTCACCCAAAATAAAACTTTAAGGATTTACGATTTTTCACACGAATCACAAAACTCTTTTTTTCCGGAGTCGAAAGCAAAAAAAAAAATAAAACAGAAAAGGAAATACTTTTCAAGGATATTTCAACGTACGCCTTTCGTGGACTGATTTATTAGCCCCTAAATCATTGATAAGGGTTAATTATCATGTGAAACATCGTCGGTCGGTTTTCGGGCATGGGTTTGTTTTCCGGCAACTTTTCCCAGGATTATTTATGTGCTCCCTATGAACTGCGTTATCTTTTTTTTAAGCTTTTGCGGTTAAGCTTAATATTGAAAAAAAATTTGAAGATTGTGTGTGTGTGTGTTTTTTTAAGTGAAAAATTTCACAAGATTAGGGAAATTTTCGTCGATTTATGTTTCGGGTGAGTTGTTGAAATTTTTTTTTTTTTTAAATGATGATAAATTCGCCACATTAGGAGTGAAAATAAGGAACTTTTAAATTTTCATTATATAGCGATTTCACACCATCTTAAGGATGAAATGTTTTTTTTTACAAAAATTATCTCGACTTAAAATTCATTTGGCAGACTCTTTAGAATCTATGAATGAATGGATTTCATTTCATATTTGAAATCCAACTTCAATCAAATCTTCCGGATACAGGGACATCATCTCCATGTCTTTTTTTTACGGGATTGTAATACGCCGAAAGGAAATTTTTACGGCTTCGTTTCTTAGCTCAGCCATAGAATTGAGATGCTAGTCCTCGCTGTGAATTGGCTTGGGGGAGGTTTCCTCTTCGTATCGAGGATGTCATCTCGGTACCTTCTTTTTTCCCGTCACGTGCTCAAATAATAGAATTTAATATACGATACAGGATGCAATATAGGCATACATATATAGATTTATGTACGGGGTGTAGTGCTAGAAAGAAAGCGAACAGAGGCGCCAAACGATGAAAACCTACGACTTCATAACGAGAGCTGAAGGAAGTTCGAACATGGGCAAAGTAACGTTACCTGCCAACTTCCAAGGAGCTCGTCCTGCCAACTTTCTATATCGTCAAGACGAACGTGTAGCTAGAGAGCGGGTCTTCTCAAGGAAGAAAGGTGCTTAGGTACGGATTCAGAAGTGTATCATGTCTGCATAAAATGAGATTTTCTCGTAACTAGTGTTTGTCAGGTGTGCTCGAGCTGTGCCCTCGTCAGATATTGGGACGAAATTAACCCCAAGGAACAAACGAAGAAAATGTATGGAAATGACCCAATGTCTATGTTGATTACACTTGAGCATGAATTTTGTTAGTCTTTCCATAATACCAAGTCATGCTGAAAGTACGAAATTTCGTGCACAGGGAGGCATTGAGTGTGGGATCTGTCTGTGTGGAAACAAAGATTCGCCTTTCCTTCGGCATTACTAAGTTTTGATTAAGGTAACGCAAGAACCTATACGGATATAATAATGGAGACCGAGATTGGCAAAATAAAGGGTAGAGACAAAATGTTGTTGACGGCTGTGTATTGCATAAGGAATTAATGAAGGATCTTCAGACAATAAATGTGACTTAAAGCCAAAACTGAGATCATCCTGTGTAAAGTTATGTTATCAAATTTAAGAATTCTTTAGAAATGGAGTTAATAACTAGGTAGTTTAGATAATAGATAAATTTAAATACTATGGAAAAGATTTGTTAAATTAAAGAGTGAAGGCCGATGATAACTTTTTAACTATTATAAAATAACTGAAATTTTTTTCAGAATATTGTGTGCGAAATTTCATTTTTTAAAGCAAGGATTCCTCACACGCTGTTATTTTCAGTTGGGTATTGAAACTATGTATCTGAAATATTAATTTTCAATTATTCATAAAGTCGCCAGGATAATCCCATCCTGTAACAAAGGCTGAACTGAATTCCACCGAGCGCGTCATATCTTGCGGATAGGGGACGACCAACCTAGGTCGGTTAGTTGCCGAATAAGGAAAATATGCGATTCTCCAACCGCGGAGTTGGCAATGGTTTTTTCAATGTTTTCTAATTTCCTCTTCCAAAAAACACTTCTTCGTTATAAAATCCATCTTCTCTCAAAATCCTCATTATTTTCTACACTCAAGCTAAAGTGGCATCATGTCCAGGACTGCATAAAATCAGGTGTGTAAAATTGATATCACGAATGATCTCCAGTGCCATCGGGTGATATTCCTTTGTATATTAGCCTAAAATCCGTACTGGGAGCTCTACGGATGCGGACGTGAATGACCTGGGAGAATAGGCACCAGTTGTTGATGAAACCGAAACATCTCTCCAGAAATTTGATTTTAAGAGTAAACTCAAGGTCTCCTCAGGTGCCTGAAAGGGACGTATTCAAGCAAAAATTTAAGATGCCCACATGAGCGCATAGAAAGCTGGACGACGCAAAAACTGTCACTGCCACTGCAACAAAAAGAAACAGATCTGACGAAAGCACACTAGAAATGCTTTCAACCAAGAAGAAAAGGATTGGAAAACCAAACTGTATAGTTACAAAGGTTCAGATGTCCACGAAAGGAATCAATCCGGTGCAGAACAACGAATCCGTACAGAGAATACAAGTTAATAGTCAAAGCGTAAAGCCCGATTCCAGTCACTTCAACTTCACCTCACTTATGAAGAACAGCTAGAAAAGATCAAAGCTGTAATCTTTGAAAAAGTGTACAAGATTTTTAACTGAGGAGGTAACCCTTTAATTCATAATGCACAGTTAAATTGACATGGTTTAGGGAATCATAAAAGCTAGGGTGTAGCCTAGTGGGTAGCGTGTTGGTCTTACAATGCGAAGGTCGTGAGTTCAAATCCCGGTCAACATAATATAATTCCTGCATACTACCTGCTTCGATATACCTTGGCTACCTCATTCTACGAAAATGAAAAATTCGTAGACAGAGGGTTGTGCGAAGGGCTAACAACCCATCCACAATAAATAATGAAAACATGTTAAGGAGCCTGAAGGTCAGGAGGCCAAGGCCCGATTTGGACCGTAGTGCTATTATAGTAGTAGTAGTAGAAGGGAAACAAGTGAAAGTTAGCAGGGAAACGTGGGAGGAGTAAGTCTGAATTGGCGGAGGACGTTGTTCTTGAATTGCTGTGGACTGTATTCCACTGGAAACAGACCGTTAATGCATTCCACTTCATTGACGTTCGAGGGATGAAGGACTATCTTAATTTCAATGTTCTCCACGGCAGATGCTTTTCGGTATGCAGTATACGATCGAGTAACGCTTGGTGTCATTTTGGGACCCAGTCCAAACGTGCAAGTTGTACCCAAGATGTGGCCGGAACTAAGACTTATAGATGGTTGCCAGTTCAGACGCAGAAAAGTATTTCTTACATTTCCACAAAATAGCCAAGCGTGGCATCAACAGTGACTTCGTAGATATGTTTGCTCCAATCAAAACGATTGTTAAATTTTACGCCAAGTATCGTAGAGTCTACAGAAGGTAGAATCTGAGCGCCACGAAAGGACATTATAGAGGCCGACGCCAAAACACTATGTCTTAAGGATAAATTATAGGACTGGCCTTTCGAGGCATTAAACTTTAACCTGTTTTTCCTACCTCGTTCCAGAATTAAGTTGTGGTCATTGTTTCATGAACCTATTGACTCATTATGGCATGAGAACACTGAAGTCGGACGTGCCTCGGCAGGAAGCCAAATTGGAAGCATGCTGTCATCAGCGTAACTATAGACAGGATTCAGAATTAACGACAGACGGTCGTTTATAAGGACTAAAATCTTCATAAATCTTTTTGTAATCATAACTAAGTGATGATTAAAAACCTTCCAAGCGTGACGGCACATATGTCGCAACAAAGGAAGGAGAAGATAAAGTCAAAGGCTTTAAGCTTAACTATGAGAAAATTATGCCAAACTCTGTCAAACGCTTTCGCATTGTCGAGCACACGTATTAGCCCTTGGCCAAAATTATGTATGTGAGAGTTCTAACGTTCATTTAGACACACTGGGAAATATCCTGTAGAGCGTCCTGAACGAAAATCATGTTGGCGATAGTGGATCAGGTTTTTTTCCACAAGTTAGTTTACTATTCTGCGATTAACAGCAGTTTCCATTACCTTTGAAAGCACTGAAGTAATGACAATACGACAATAGTTAACGGGGCTCATTTGCATCCTTTCTTGGAAACTGGCTGAACATTCACGACTTTCCAGGCACCCTGAAGAGTATGAAAGATGGTCAAGATTGCAAAGAGGTTTAGCCAGAGAGGAAACGCATTTATATTAAAGACAATGGAGGGATGCCTTCCGGAGCAGCAGACTTGTTAACATTGAGCTCATGCAGGATCTTGGAAATAACTCAAGTTCCAAAACGCATGGGTGGGAGCGTGAAATCAGAGGGATGTAGTTGAGAGGGACTCTGATTTGACTGCTAAGGCTTAGAGTTTCTGGCAAAACTCGCTGCCAAAAGGATTGCTTTTGCTATCGGATGGGGAGCTGTTCAATCACCATCACGGAAAGCAGGAGCTGAGGACTATACAAAATTATTATTGACCGATTTCACACCACTTAGTTATGAGACCAAAACGATCTGGAATTATTGGACTTTTTAACGATCTTAGGCAGACGTTTTTGGACTTACTCGAACATAGCTGATTTTAAGATTAACATATATTGCATGTGTCTCGTGCTAATATAAATGAGTCTCTTTTCTCGGCATTCGGGTCGTTTTGATATTTTTGGAACTACTGTTTCTTGGCTCTTGTTGCATCGAAGCATTTCCTTGTGAACCAGGCATCTTTCGACAGCCAGCTGCTTTTGAGTTTGGAGGGTATAAAGTGCGTCATATCCTTCAGAATTTTCTCGGTTACAGATTTTGCTGCCAGGTCACAACTTTTCGATTCGAAGAACTGTCTCTAATCAACGGAACTGCAGAAGTCGTCAAGAGTTCCCCAATCAGCTCTCTTGAAATGCTAAACTTTTCTACAGGGAGCTTTTATAGCCGGTGGTCTTATTGCAGAGATTGGAAACAGTGCACGAAACAGTGAGTGGTCGGACTTCCCAATAGCTGCCAATACAGAGACATCATATTTTAAGGGCTGAGTTGTAAGAAAAAGATCAAGTAAACTTGCAATGACAGGTAGGTGAATAGGACTACCTATCAATTGTGCTAATCTGTTGATGGATGGGAAGAGCTCGACCCAGCTGGTCTGTATGGGAAGATTGTTTAAGTCATGCAGTGCTATGAACAGACGAACCGTACGCTCAATTTGCTGCACAGTATCAGAAAAGTGAATGGCTCTCCTACCTGGAGACGAGGAACTAAATCTTCAGCATCATCTCTTTTCTAAAACCATGGAAGAACGCAGAGCTGCATGCGTTGCAAAAGTTCCTCCGGAGATGGAACTATTTGGTGCAAAATTTCTTCCATGAACTGAAAGATAAAAGTGTCGGACAGACATTTGTGTTTTCAGTTGCCGAGACATCTGTTGCAAAACCTTTTCAAAATTACGGTGCCATCCTTTCTTGAAATTCTCAAAAATCTACGCGAGGATCAAGGGGAATATTACAGGAATGGTACCGGAGAATTTGATTTCGGAACGGACGAACAAAAATAAGAAATCTCACTCCTCGATAACGATACAGGCGGCTAACAAAAATACATCCAGGGAGGCCTAAGGGAGAGTCACAGAAAGCCTCTACTCGAACCGTTTCCATGTCGTGGAGCAAACATTGGTGGATATAAGAGTTGCAGTCAACAAAGCTGCTTCTATACAATACAATACAATAAAGAAATTGCTTTTCGGTGTCTTCAAGTAAACCTAGACTTTGCTCTTAATCGAAAGCCTTATTTACTGCTGGATCAGGTAAGAGGAATTAATGTAGGTGAGCTCCTCTAGGATGGTAGACTAAGGTAGACCAAGAGCATGTTTACTTCATAAAAAGATATTATTTATTAAAATTTCTGGATTCTGTACTAGGTATCTAATGGCGGCCAACGTAGCTGCCTTTTGGTTATAGTAAGACAGAGATCGTTATCTTAATTCAATCGCGTTTAAGACTGAAACTAAATTTTAATTCGACACTCGCACACAGTGCAAGCGAGTTTGAGACTCAAACTAAATCAAAATTTCGTTCGATCGATGGCCTACTCTATGCCGGCAAGATCTTCGACTCCGCTAAGAGGTACTACATCTAGAAGGGTAATAAAATAGCTGTTTAGGAATTCATTCTTTGCAGCTCCACAATTCATTGAGAAGTTCTCTAGTTCCTATTCAAACTTGAACTCCTCGAAGTGCTTCCTTTGCATATACGCGCGTTTGACGCGGGAACCAATTTTCTGGACCTAACTTTCGATTTTAATATTCGGTTCTCCGTCGAACATTGAAATCGTATCTTGTTCTATTACCGTGTATTTTCTTCATTTGACGCAAAAGAGCCCGAAACGTTATCGAAACCGTCGTCGTTCATCGTTTGGAACAACTTGAATTGGCAATTCGCTGAACCGCTTAAGTTCATGGATTTCACACCGTATAGGTACACTTATATCAAATGCCTAAACCGTAAAAAAGCTCACCATATGCAGATGCTTTTGGTTTCCTCTTCTAATAAAATTAACGAGGTGTCCCACAGGGTTCGGTTCATTCTCAAACACTTTTTCTTATATTTATTCTATCTTAGAATTTCAGTTCTTCCACCATCTTTATCTAAAGAAAAAACAAATTTCAGCTCAAAGTAAGAGACTTATTTATTTATTTATTTATTTATTTAAGGACTTGATGAACAGAAAGTAAAATATTCCAATTATACAAGAGGTCCAAAACAAATATAAGTGAATTACAATATTAATAATAGAAAAAATGAAAGTTAAATAGAAATTCAATATATGTACAAAGTTATTTAATAGAAAACTTGAATTTTAAATATACCTTGAAAGATTGTAGATTGAAGTCATGAAAACTAAGGCAAGATTGATTGAACATTCGAGGCAGCCTGAGTAAGGGAGAGTGAAAATATACGTTCAGCCGCGATGTGGTACAACGAATAGAGTATGTGATCTAGTATTACTTATATTAGAACGCAATTGAAGTTCACGTTGAAGATTAGTATTGAAAACGAAATTTACTTTAAATAAAAATAACATGTCAAAATAAATTCTTCTGTCCTTTAAACTAGTTAGGCCAAGTAATTGTAATCGACTCATGTAGCAAGTGTCAGATAAGTTCAGTTTTCGGAAAACAGATTTGGTAAAACGTCGTTGTACTGATTCCAATGCAGTCTCAAGATATTGGTAGTGAGGGTTCCAGACAACAGAACAATACTCTAGACGAGACCGAACCAAACTATTAAACAAATTCGTATAAACATGCATATTATGGAAAGTATGGGCAGTTCTTAATATAAAACCACATAATCTAAATGCGTGTTTGCAGATTTCGATTATGTGCTGATCAAACCTTAATCTACTGTCAAACATTACTCCTAAATCCTTTATGCGTGAGACTTCAACGAGGAGAGCATTATCAACATGGTAGTCAAAGTTCAGGCTACAATCCGTATTTGTATATATCATTTTAAAACATTTTTTAGTGTTCAAACGGAGGTTATTCAGCTTACACCAATCATTTAATTTATTAATGTCATCTTGAAGGATTTTACAGTCAGAAATAGACTTCACTACTCTAAATAGTTTGAGATCATCGGCATACATTAAATGATCAGATTGAAAACCCAAACGATAAGAACACAATACATGAATTATTCTGTGTCCTTCGCGGTTGTATCCAAGCCGTGTTTCTTATAATAACAATCTTTTTTTTTAAAAAACATTACACTTTTTCATATAGAGTATAATAACACATACACTAAAATGTCAAAATGTACAATTATCTAAATGCATTTGTTTAAATCAAAAACCAAACAAATTTTCAGCCATTAAACTCTTTTTAAAATAAACAAAATGCTGTATTATCACTAGAACACACAGTCGAAGGAGGTAAACAAATCGACCGACAGACAAACAAACATACCGACAGATTCACAGACAGATAAAGTGAAAATGGAAGTATATGTATTATTCTTGTTCTAGAGAAAACAAGATTGAAAATAGAACAGAGACCGAAGAAAGGATTCGAGTCAAGTTCGTCAAAGTGTATTTCATCCATTTTCGAATTCACTATTATCTTGACAAACAAGAAGGATCTTTCGATGGCTATCAGTGCGATAGTTTAAGCTATAGATTCTTGAAAAGGGAAGAAGTCACAACATCGGAAAACAAAACCTCCATTTCATAGAACGATATGACCACTGGGTGAAATTAACGAACTTGAGATTCGCTTGGGTGTCGCTCGCTCTCCGTCTGGGTCAATATATCTAGGGACATTTATATTGTGTCTTACGGGACACCATATTAAGCACTGATGATGACCAGAACGTAGAAGATCCACTCGCTTATATAACGTACATCTGTCTGAAATCCGAAGGAGTGGATGAGACACGGGATACAGCTTGACATGAGGGTAAATTGTCTTCTTGACAATTCTAGTGCCATCAAATACAGGGAGAAAATAATAAAAGTTTTCTCCGTGTTGACGCTACTACCTTCATCTTAGCTTTGTGATTTTTTTTTCAACCCTCGTAGCTATTTGGCCCCGATGTGGACTTAGTAGTTTCATTTGAAGTGATATGAGGGATTTCAGTTCTGTTGAAATCTCTCGAGACGAAGATAAGTAAACCGAATTAAGCACTTAATTGCGATCCTTGCTGTCAAGGCTTCTTTATGGTCGGTTTCCGGTTAATATGTTGAGTTTCTGTCGTATATTCCGGATGTTTTGCTATGTGATAGAATGGCAGCATGTCTCAAATGATTGGGTTATAGTGTTATATCGATATAGAGAAATGAAATACATTTAAATGCATTTCAGAGTCAATATAAAGACTAAAGTCTGGTATGCTGCTCAATTTAGTTCAAATTGAAGACAATATTCTCCGCGATTTTAAGTTATTTTTCTTGCAGCTAAGCTCAGCAAAAAAATTACGCAACTTAAAATGCTAAAACAGAAAAACTATAGGAATACAGTAGGATATCAACCAATAAAAGAACTTCTTTCTTTTTTTTTCAGTTAAGGATAGAATAGGCAGAAGTGGTGGAGAAAAATACGCAGTGGGCTCAAATTATAACTTAAAACTTAATTTTTCATAGGTCGTCAATAATTTTTGTACAATATAAACATATATGAGGGGTGGTAGAAGGATGTGGATTTTAGAATTCGATATAACTGACTTTCGGTGGAGTAGGAGAACTACAAGATCCTAAGTTACCAAGTACTATCAAAGATTTTTAAAACCAACTTGAAACTTTTCCTTCAAAAGTTGTAACTGTGCCCCGCACGCTCAATTATTACTTCACCATATCGAGAAACCACACTGTGGAGGCTTATACTGCATCGCTACTAACCGATTAAGTCGTGAGCTCTAGATAGCTCAGAGATCAGCACGGCAGCTTTGCAGCTCGATATCTTCAGGTTCTAATCCTACTACCTGCACGGTATTCCCTTATCGTCTACGCCAAGGCCTGCTTACACAAGCCTTACTGATGATTCCGTTGTAAGCAGGCCTGGGACGAAACGCAATAGAACGCAGTAGCCGCTCAATCGCTACAACACTAGACAATGACATGACGAAACTTCCTTATATAATCCACGAATATTCCATTATTTCAGATTCTGGACAAATAGCAAACCTTCTCGCTACTAAATGATGCAACTATTAAAAACTGCAGTTAAATAACTCTTGAAGCGCTTAAACCACTCACCGCACGTTCTTTCACTAATTGTATCCTCACTATAAGTTTCAAAAATCATTCGGCGCATTACAGTCGCAAATACGCTTATCTGGCTCAGACTTCGACATATTTGCACACAAGTTTACGACGATAAACTTCACAAATCTAATAAAGAGGAGTTGTTGACTGAAGCCTAAGTTTACCATGTAAAGTTTCTGATCAGTCATTGTTCATCAGCATTTACTGCTGGCGCCATCTATTGGGAAACGGCAGGTTTCAATTTGTACTCCCGAGAAAAAAATGCAATAAAAATAATAGATAAGGCTCACAATTATTAATTTATTAAAGAAATTAAAACTCTAATACACAAATCATTTGAATATAACCGGATAATCAACACAGTTGATATGAGACGGAAGGTTATTCCAGATTCTTAAGTCTGGACGAAGAAAGAACTTTCACCAACCGTCTTAAAGGAACGCGGGGCAAGAAATTGACGAGGTCTGTTGGTCTTCAAAGGAATTAAGTAATCACTTTGCTGGATAATATTATGCAATGAAACTAGTGATCTGCGCTTGAGGAAACAGGGTAATGTTCAGCCGAGAGTGCTCATCTGTCTATCACAGTGTCACATGGTCATAAGGCCTCGGTCCAAATACATTGCGGATACAATCGTTGAAAGCCACGTTTAGCCTGCGTTGAAAGTTGAAATCGTCCGTGAAGAACGACATAATTAGGGATTCCACGAGCATCAATCTGGTATACAGAAGTAGGAAATTTGCAAATACCAGTCTTCTGAGACCACAATATATCTCTTTTAAGACAGAACTGACGTGCTTACATCCGCTCACGGCCGAGAAAAGAGTTACTCTTAAGTCCCTTACATGGATTGGGAATACGGGGTGTGTACCGTTGACAATTGACTGGTGAAAATCTCAGGAGTTAGGATTATGTAGTCCGGTGTAAAAACAATACATTGAGACTTGTGTTTATTGAGCGTAAGATAGTTATTTTGAGACCAACTGAATGGCATAATATCAGCTTCATTTAAAGTCACCGCCTTCAATAATTCTATTAGCTTAACCAGCAAAACGATTTCCTCACCATCATATCCCTTACATAATCCAATCTGAAGTAAATGTGATTTCATAGCGTCCCACCTTTCCACTTCTAGAAGAGAGAAACTTGCCTCGTCCCTATCTCACATTGTCTCCTACTAACAAATACATCATTAACCTCTGCCAAATGTCTCGTAGTCCTTTAGCACTGATTCTGCCTCCATAATGCCGCAAATTCTCCCTATAGTCCACCTATTGATACCTTTCTGTTGGCTTACCAGAAAAATTCAGCATTCCCTTGAATTCTCCCATAACAAGCTCATTCTTTACTCTGATGGTTCCTATTCTAAGTTCATTCCTTCTTATTAATATCATTCACCTAACCATCAAACTCAGGAAGCTACGCGACTGATGTGGCGGCTATTTTAGCTACCAAACAGATTTTTTCAGCACTGGGCCATTGCCATTTATTACGGTAACCTTAGTATCTGCAAGCGCTTTCCAATCCCTTCAACAAATGCCCTTCCATCACTACCATCCTGTGATTCCTCTCCCTATAACCTTCCATCTCCCTTGTCTGGATTCATGAGAATATCGGTATCACAGATAACGTAGCAGCTGATATAGCAGCAACGCCTCGCCCTGACCAATACCTAGATCTGCCGCCACACCTGTTAAGTTATCACCAACATCGTTTTGTTGTCATTCTTTAGGTGAAGATTCATCTCCACCGAATTTCCTCCACCGTCCTGAATTCTCGCCCGCCTTACCACTCGCCAATTTCGCTATTACACCGCGACTTCTAAAGAAGCCAATACCTCTACAATCGCTCCATTGGACCTTTCCATCTGTCCATTCGCCTCTAGATCTTAAGGATTTAATTCGCACCAAATCAAATCTTCACAAAGGATCCCAAATGATCGACATGTACTATGTCAAATGGTATCGTCCGTCTTACCACCTTTGCTTCGCTCGTAATCACCCTAAGCAAATGAACATTTCGAGCCTGCGATTACATATTTCAAAATGAAACACCTCATTTTAGGAAACCAGTACGTCTCCCTTGAAATAACTTTAAGTATCTCTCATACCCGGACGTCCTATTTCATCATGGTGCTTGTGTATCAGACCAATGCAGGGACATAAAGTCTATCGCCATACAATATTTATCGATACAATCGCATACCTTTCATTTAATAATTCGCTTACAGTTATGCAATCGGTAGCACAGCGCTTAGCGCGTGTATAGTTTCTTGCGCCTTAGGATCCTGTAACTGTTCAATGACAAACCAATCATGTTTCTCTATCTCCGCAATATTTTTTCGATCCCTTCTCAGTTTCTAACTCCACCGGATTACGACTCAAAGCCGTAATGTGTTGCATCCTTGCGCCTGAACGATGCTCTACCTCAAATTTGTTCTCCTGCAACAATCTCAACAATACCATCGCGCTATACGAAGATCCAGAACTTTATTAAACATTGTTGCCCAAACCACAATCAATTACTTCTCTAAAATGTATTCCTACTAAATAGACCAATGTGACACTCGAATATGTTATTTGGAAAATTCCCTTTGACACCAAAGGAACACTATTCTTCAAATCCACACAACTCGAATATTATAATATTATGAGCATCATTGATAGAAAGTACAGATATACTAGAAGGTTAACAAAAAAATAGTACACAATATTATGGAACATATTCGTCAGCAAAATTGATGCGAAATATTTTAATATTTCATTTAATATGAATAAAATCGAATATTAAATTCTGATGAATACTCTAGCATTCTCTCTTACTTAAAAGACGTAAAAGTCCCATAAATCAAATCTTTCTCAAAAGAAGTTGTCTTCGTCCTTGTCGGCAGTCGTCTTACAACCAATCCGTTCGATCCTACCTTGCAATTTTCATAGCATATACCTAAATCAAGCGACCCACTTCTCGATTTCATATTCATAATGTTTCCAGCTGGAAAAGTTCCTTTTCTAATATCGCCTTCATCTGCATATAAAGCAGTAGTTCATCGTGTTTTCCTCGTTCCACCTGTTTTCTGCAGCACAGCCTATTGCCGCTACTGCTGCTATCGTCCTGTTCAATTTTCATTTGGTACAAGACTGCATAACACGCTGATCAGCAAAAAACTACTAGTTCTGAGGAGCGGTAGATGGGAGCTATGAAAGTGTTTCGAACGGACAAAGTTTGCACAGATAAAAACCTTATCTTGAGTCCGGACCGTATAAGGATAAGCGAAAGAAAACCGGACCTGAAGACGGAACTTACAATACCGGCAAGTGTGTCCAGAGGAAAACCGCATGCCCAGCAAATCGAACTCCACCGAATGGTGATGGCCTTCACCATCAAGGTAGTAGCTCTGAAGACAAGGTGGTGTCGTCGTCCTTTTTTCGTGCCCTCTTTTGCCCTTTAACAACACACGCTCGTTCGGTATTTATACCCATTCTCAAAGTGTCGGTTTATTTAAGGAGCAAAAACGTTCACTCCGATTTTTTTTTTCGATTCCATTTCGCATACACCCTGTGCACAAAGGATAGAGTTTCAACAGCTTTTTACTATGGACAACGTTTGCATAGATCGCTTTTATAGATATCAGACTTCAGTGAAGTGGGGCATTTTTTTGCTCCAAAACGCTATATCGACAGGTAAAGGAGGTGCACTAGCCTTGAGTTTGTTTGTAACAACGTTACGCTCCGTAAATGACAGAGTATGAAAATTTAGCAATGGATACAATTTTTGGATCGAACAAAAAGGATTACGAGAAAGGAGCGTTTCAGGTTCCTAAATGCCAACAAATAATTTAAGTTCAATGATTCTGAATTTCTGGTCACGGATTGAATTTAATTGATGAAAATCTGGAGTTGAATGAGTTTTTGCCACAAGAGTTTTCAATCCTTGCATCGGAAAAGAAAAGCGATTTATGGTTTATACTTAAAGTTTTAGCTGTATTGAGAAAATTCTTGCTTTTCTCTGAGAGTACGAGGATAGTCGAAAAAGATTTAAGCCTCAGCAAAGTTGATCACAAAATTATTTTTCATAAACTCTCGAACTACTCTATTTGTTCGTGCAACACGCGACTCCTGAGCTAGCCAATACTCGGCTCTTCTTAATTACATTAATAATCTTCTGCACCACGTAGAACATTGTATTGGTAATAAGTGTGCCGATGACGTCCAACTCCAGTGTCCTGTGTAGTTCCCAGTTCCACCTGTAGGATGGGGGCTGTAACATACAGTCCAGCCGCTTAATACTTAAAATTGAGCGAAAACATTGAAACTCGCATTAGAGACTATTAAGAAATTAGATCATTTTTAAAGGGTACGAATTGTCGAATAACAACGCGAAGAGAACTCTACCACGAGCAAGGAGTGTAAGCATCCATAATATCACCAAGTACGTATATTTCGTACAAACATTCAATCCTGAAACACTAAGAAATGCCAACAACTAAACGGAAGACTTAAGCAAAAATTTACCTAGGACAAAATATACTTCTTCACGCCAAGGATATCGGGACGAAGATGAAGAAAAAAAGAGACGACGAAGAAAAATGTAATAAAAAAAAGGAAAATTGTCGACTTCTGTCATAAAAAAATAAAAGGGGATTCTCACAAAGCTTTTTTTTTCTTATATAACCTTGTTCGTCGTACTCCCTGGACAATAGCGCTAACTGCTGCTATTTGCCAACCCCCGCCCCGTTCCCCTTAAGGATTTTCAAGACCATTTTATGAGTCAATTTGCTACACCTTTTTCGTATAACCGTAAAGTATTTAACGGTTGAGTTTTCTCTCCGAGATGTCCTTTTTTGCTTGCTCCATCTTTGGCGACAGTTGTTCCTCCGCAAAGTTGTTCGGAGATTTATTGGTATAAAAACAGGATGAAAACAGCCGGATGGAGTCTATGGCCGGAAAGGAGGTTACTCTTTTGAAGACCTCATCATAAAACCCGAACATAAGAAATATTTTTATTGGAACAATCCGAAAAATTTATGACCAACGGAAAAGGACTTTTCGGGTCGACTAATTGAATGAGGTGTTGACTTTTGTTATAGCGATTATGGTCTTTATTTTTTATTAGCTAAGGATCCTTAGCAAACGATTCTCTACTACGAAATAACTAAGAATGCATATTTACATTAGCAGTGGTTCGAAGAAGCGTTCATTGTTTCGAGTAGCTTAATAATCTTTTTATATATAATATAACTATAAACTATAAACTTTGTTGCTCCTTGAAATGGCAAATTTTAATCTAACTAAATCGACCTATTTGATCAGCAATAAATCTCGTGGTTCTACACTATAAACTGCATCATGCTTAATCCTATCATGTTGCCGTAGTAAACATTACTGGTTACATTTATCATCGATAATTGAAAGGCAAGTCTATCAGGTATAAGTGAACCAATCAACTATCAGACTTAACGTAACTCATCTCACTTCGAGAACCGTTCATCCCCTAAAAGTGAGCTTCAATGACATCCATCAGTATCTCGATATCTTGTCGAAGGTACACATACCATATCGAAGGAGCGCATAGAAGAGCAAGTCAAGGATGAAGCATCGCACTGGGAAGAACCCTTCATTCATCAAATACGAAATTACTTGATGTCGCCGTCAAGGGATGAACATCATCCATCGGCAGTACCTTTAGCATATATGTCTCCTTTCAGGACTTATCGGAGACATCATCGTCTCCCCGAAATCTCTACCCCGACAGTAAATTTGAACTCCCCTCGTCGACGTGTACTACATCGCTTGCTACGCTACGCTCTGTCTGAATCTTATGTACTTACATCTCAGTATATATTGGTATACATATCCTTGACGTAGATAACTTTTCATCCTGTAGCCAAGTTTATATTGAAATTTTCAGATCCTTTTTATTTTATTATTATTGGAACGCTAGGGAAAAGGACTGCCTGTTCAGGACAAGTTCGAGGGCCCAATCGAAGAGGGCTACAAAAGCCATTAGAAAATGTCACATTGTCATTTTTATGTTTATTCACTTATTTTCCTCATGTA
Source organism: Chorisops tibialis (assembly GCA_963669355.1). Taxonomy (NCBI): domain Eukaryota; kingdom Metazoa; phylum Arthropoda; class Insecta; order Diptera; family Stratiomyidae; genus Chorisops; species Chorisops tibialis. The sequence goes on along the minus strand of OY770264.1, from coordinate 12,665,196 downwards.
TTATGCTGATGACAATGAAATGAGACTCTTGGTGTAAAGGAGGTAACTTTCAATTAAACTCTCTTAAATTTTGTCGTACAAATCAATCTGGAAAAAAGTTGGGAGTCTGATTATTTCAGAAGAACATAACTAAAAGTTTTGTTTTATCAACGACGAAAAAATAGACGCGTTGGAACATAATCGCAAAATATTAGATTTTGTTTTACCCAAGTAAGTTGATAAGGGTTGGCGAAAGAGAGTACATGCCCAGCAAAGGTCTGCCGAGGCAGCATCAGTCGATCGTGAGCCTGCCGTGGGAAGATCGGACCAATGGCAAGCTCGCCGTGAGAAAAACGACAAGCCAAGATCCTCCGTGTGAATATAAGCCGTCACGTGTAAGTGCCAGCCCGCGTGGTATTCTTCGGGTTATCCCCGCCTGAAGGTTGCAAAGCTGTATGCCACCACACGCGTCTACAGGCAGTTCATACTGGAGGACCCATTGACAAATAAGCTATTTTGCGAATACGACAAAAAATTATTTTTCATCCAAATAATGCCAAAAACCATTGCCTTATCCCTAAAATAAATTTCCCTCCTCCTCTACAATATCAAATCCGAAGCAACGTCTTTTTCGCAGTTTGGTGGACATAGAACCATATCTTGATCGCTTTACGTGTACAGCCCGACATTAAGCCGCAAGTTCACGGTTGTCCTTAGCAACACGAATTGTTTTTGCGACGTCAACCATTAACGCTCCCGAAGGTAGCAGTTTATACCAAATGCAAGTTTGGCATTTATACTGCTGGATGCGAGACCTATCTAAAACTCGCCAGTATGTTGGTTATGGCACCAGGTTGGAAAACGCAACTCCACGTCGAGCTTCGAGGAACTCTGCCCGCGATATGGGCTACCACACTAGCGCTCCACACTCGCATCCTCTCGTCTTGGACTTGCCCACCCTGTGAAGGAAGACTGCCATGGCCCGTCAAGTGATAGCCCAGACTCAGACAAAAGTCAAAATCCCGGTTATGCGTCGCGAAGCTCGCGGTCGCAATAAATTTGTACGCAAACCTTTCCTTATCGGTACCGTCACACCTGGCTTACCACAGTGATGCGGCCTTAAGTTAAAGGAGTTTTTTGCATTCGCGAAGGCTCTTCTTCCTAACCTCTTTCGAGATTAACCAGTCGTTAGCCAGCAATGAGAATACCTTCCGAATCTTGTAGGTGACAGCACGACGCTTCACCTCCAAGTCCAATGGCAGAGTACCTATGAGTACCTGCATCGCCACAGTGCAGACCTTGTGGCATACAGGCAAACATGCACCCAGGACTACTCTTTGGCACGAGTTAATCGAGTTGGTGCCTTCACCAGTCGCCAATGTTTCCTACCATACCGCCAATCCATACGCTGCATAAGCAATGAAAAGAACACCGTATATAATACGAACAAAACACCTGGAGAGGCCCCACTTGCAAGGCACCACGGATCTACGGATTTGATTCACACTAGTGAGAAGACGCCTCGTAGGTGAGGCATAAATCTCAACCGCTTAAAAACTGTTATGTCCAGGTATTTGACTTCAATCTCGTACCTGAGCCCTCTTCCCTCAAGCTTTACCGAGGGTGACGTGATTGTGAAAATGAGCACTTCAGCATCATAGTCACTGTCTTCTCTCTCGATATCGCCACGGCAACCCCCAAACCCCAGTCCCGAACGGTTGCCATTAAAGCCTTCCCCTTACGCTCGAGCTCAATTCTGGAGTTTCCCTCCACCAGTATCAGCAGATTGTCAGCATATGCCGCGAAACTGCATGAATCCGCGAGCTGCACCAAAAGGTCATCCATCATTAGGTTCCATATGAATGGGCCAATGGTGAAACTTTGAGGGCAGCTACGCTCTACAACCTTCCATACAGTGTCGCGCACAGAAATAGTTCTTCCACAGGGCTATTTCTCGACAGTCACAAGATCGTAGCTTGTCAATCACAACATTCCAACTTAAATAGTCAAATGCGCCCTTGAAATCTGCAAAGATTCCAAGGACTTACTTTGCTAGTACTCCGAGTAACGCAGTCTTTCACGTGCATCCACGCATCTTCCGTACTTTTCCCGGCGCAGAAGCCGAACTGCCATTCAGACGCCAGATGATTAGTTTTATCCTAGTCTACGAACAAAACGAACAGCGGCTCGGGGAAATCCACCAAAAAGGACGCAAGGCGGGAAACACGGGTAGGGATACTACCACAGTGTCGGTCAGAACCAGGTCGTGGAAGTGATCAAATTACTGATCCGTATAATGCAGCAGTACTCGAGCAGGATGTTGCATTGGAAACTACTACTGCTTCGATAGATGACGCGGATCGCTGCCTTGGTGATTTCTCCTATAGCGATGCATTGCTAGAAGACATCACTATGAGTGAGGATGAATTGCTAAGGGACGATACTTTTAATAATCAAAGTCAATCGTTATTAACTCTCAAACCACTGGTCATTGGCCGTAAACGACAGTCGTAGAACGAAGTGTGTGCATATACGAAGAAAACCGACTCTGGTACGCAGACGACTACGTGATAGGGCAAGACCACGCAGAATAGAGGAGGCCAAAACTGCGGCTAGTACCACTTCTTCATCAAGTTTAGTATGCGCTGATTCTGCAGCGCAGCTACCTGATCCTTCGGGCATCAAGGAGAACAGTTGCGAGAAGAACCGAAAGCCGAAGAAGATTGTAAATAAAGGGCACCCACGTGACCTAAAGGTGGTTACCCTATCGTCATCTGAACCGGAAAACGCTAAATGAAAGGAGCGACTGGACGACAGAGATCCCTGCTGCAAAGAAAGCCAAATCCGTAACTTAGCCTTTCAGTGTCGTAGCCGCCGAAAGTCTTAAAATGGCGCTCACAGACTTTACAGATCCCCAGGAGAAAAATTGATGAAGAAAATCAATCCACTTTAGAGAAATATCACACAAACCTACACGGCCAACACAAGGATGTAGAAGGTGTTCCCAAAAATCAGGTTCGATTGGAGCGATTGGTGCACGATATTTTTAAAACATACTGTACAGTATGTGGCTTCGTCATAAAAGCGGTTAGTGGAATGAAGCCACCTTAAGGTAACGAAAGGCTGACCGTAGTAAATAACGATAATGTTCCCCGACTGATCTACACTTGGTGCCACAGTTAAAGATCGGAACATCAAGAAGTCGCGATTCCTGAGACGAATTATGAATCAGAATGACTTCGATGCGAAAGGCAAGTAGATCCTTCATATAACGTATTCCAAGAAGTATGTCATAATGGAAATCGATATTCACGGAAGTTCAGCACTTGCCATTAGGAAGATGAAGGGTTTAGTGCACTTCGGATGCACTTAACCCTAGAGAGTAAAAGTGTTAGCGATTTTTTTTATAATTTGGGGAACACGTGAGAGCACTGCCACCTTCTCGGCCTAATGTGCGTTTATTGCCCCTTTACTCTACATAACTCAATAGCTTTGGCTAATCTAAGTATCTTTAAGGGAGCCATGTTGGCAAGTTCCTCGGTAGAAAGGAAATCTCTTCCGAGAAGAGCTACTGCTTCACAGTGACATAGGGTATGTTCTGTCGTCTCTGAGCCTTCGAGATAGAGGTGGCAGATGTCGGTTTCAGCTAAGCCCATATTTTTAAGCTGGTAGTTTACTCCCCGTCATTAGACCGATTAGAGTACTAATATCACTCTTGCTGAATTTTAGAATATCCTCCACTTTGTTTTTTTATACTCTAGATGAAATCTGAGAGTATATTGTGTTTGCCTTAACGTTTGTAATGCTAAGAAATAACTCTCGCACAGAGCCGCCAAGGGTACAGAAATATTTGTTGTCGTTCAAAAACCTCGATTCAGAGTGACCGTCTATCTGTCTGTCTGTCTGTCCGTCTGTGCGTCTGTCTACATCATAACTCTCGAAAGCCTTGAGCTATAGTGCTAAACATTTTGGAGTGTCATTTTTAGCAAAAAAGTAACTTTAAGTTCGTAAATGGGCGACATCCATTACTCCTTCTACCCCCTCCCAAACAAATTTCATGAAATTTCGAAAAATACCAACTTGAAATTTAGGTCAAAGTATTATGATATAGATGTTATTAATTCCACGGAATATTGATCCGATCCCTTTACTCCTTCTACCCCCTCCCATACAAATGGTCAATTTTGAAAAATACACATTTTCGATTTTCATTGAAACTAGTAAAGCTGAAAAAACGAAATTTTGTCAGAATTAATTCTACTATAATTGCAATTTATTTTAAAAATAATTATCAACTTCAAATTACTCCTTCTACCCCCTCCCATACAAATTTCACGAAATTTTGAAATTTAAATTAAATTATTTTTCTTCGAAACTGTTAAAGCTATCAACTTGATATTTTGTATAATGTATACAAATAGAAATATTAATAATGTGAAAAAAATTTGTTTTGACCCGTACACTCCTTCTATCCCCTCCCATACAAATGCATTATTTTTGTTAAATGCATTTTATCGATTTCCACTCAAACTAGAAAAGTACAAACTTCAAATTTTGCCAGAATTTGTTTCCTAATAATTGAAATAAGTGTTAGGAAAAATTATCAGCTCCACTTCACTCCTTCTAATACCTCCCATATAAATATCTGTATTGTGAATTCAAGAAAAGCATTTCTCCCTCAAGTATATGAGAGCTATCAACTTTTAAATTGAATCAAAGCATGGTGATAAGGATGATGATAAGCATTTTCAAAATCATCTTAAATGCTCCACTTCCTCTGCCACCTCCCATACAACTGCCCCAATTTCAGGAAAATTATGACCAATTTCTTTAAAAATAATGAAAACTAAAAACTTTAAATTCAGCAAAAAACATTTTGCATACCATGTTCGGTGTCATATACGAAAAATACAAACCTCCCCCTCTACTTCTACCACCTCCCTTCCAAAGTCTCTATTCACTATTCGAAAGAGTTTGTCATTGTCATTTCCATCTCATCTAGAGTATCATATGATTGGGCTTTAAGCCCAATCATAATTCTGTTATGTTTTTTTTTGTGGTAGGATTAGTTTTTTTGAGATTGATAAGCCTGGTCGATTTTATGCTCTTGATCAACCCACTTTCTAAGTGCAGGGTTGGAGTGCCCTTTTGGTTCATCGCAGAATGGCTCTAGATCAATGAAATTTGTTTCTGCGCCGTTTTTTGTAAGGCGATCATCCTCTTCATTTCCCACAATTCCCATATGTCCTGGTACCCATATTAAGGTTACATCGTTTTTTTTTCCCTGGATAATTAGGTTTTGATGGCAGTCCCAAACTATCCCCGATCCGTGTTTATTAGATGCTAGGGCTTTCAGAACCCTCTGACTATCCAATAGGATATAATTAGATTTGTTGCGATGAGCTATCCTTATATTCTCTTGGGTGCATAACTCCGTTACAATTATTCCAGCCTGAAAGATTGTGGCTTATTCGCCGAGTGGTTTTGAAACCGACAAGTTAGGACCTTGAGTCCCCTCAGAGGTGCGCGAGTCATCTGTATGCCACATGGTTGATTCCTCTTCCATTTCAGGTAGCATGGATTGCCAGTCCTTGCGTTCCCTGATTATAAATTTGAAAGAGGCTTCAAAGTCGAATTTTGTCGGCATAACATCCGATAGTGTGGAGGTTAGAACTTCTATTTTTGGGTCTTTTAGGATTTTGAGGTGATCTCTAAAATCCCCTGGCTTGTAATTGTTTCTCTCTGTATGCGTAAGACCCCTTTGATAGCCTCCTTTTTTATTTGGAGATGTATCAGAGGGATTTTTAGGAACATTGCCGCTATAGGACAGGTTTTCATTGCTCCTTTGATACGAAGACAAGCTAGCCATTGGATTTTTTGTAGCGTAAGCTGTGCTTTTCGTTGTAAAATTTTAGTTCACTATACCGTTGATCCCTATGTGACTATTGGAGGAATAATTGTTCTGTAACACCAGTAAATCATTTTGGGCCTTAGCCCCCATTTTCTGCCAAATAATCTTTTGCTTTTTGATAATTTGTATTGTTTATTCGGAATTAAGAAATGTTAACATGGTTGCTCAACCAAAAACCCCTAACGAGGTTGAGGATCATATACATATGGTCATCGAAGACACAGTAAACCTGGCTTGAGTGTATGTACAACTGGTAGCAATAAATACGTTAGAAGCGCTACTGACAAAGAGATTCAAAGTTTGACTACATTTTTAGTTTTATCTCTTACTTATCTCACTTTCAGTAAAAGGTTTAATTTTTTTTTGTTTTCACTCCAAATATTTTTTTACTCTCCAAAAAAATCAAAAATACACTTCGACAAACCACTACTACCATCCTCAATCTGGCCACCAACAAACATACCCATCTTTGTCCGATCAGATAATATTCGCAAATTGCCCAATTTCGAAGAAGGGATGAAATAATAAAAAAAGGGAGAAATCTCTAAACGAGATATTAACGGATAATTGTTTATGAGAATGAGGGTCGACATCGCTATAATATTGGCCACGGTAATAACCCGGAAAGGATATTACGAGATATCGGTAATATCCAATTGAGGAAAGGCCGGGGAAAAAAATTTACTCAACTTTATATATACTCTATATCATAACGCCCTCTTACCCGGCAGGACCAAAAAGGAAGAACAAAATTGTTTATCGCATGGATAAGAGATATAATGTGAGCTTAGCATCCCTCTTATCTGGCGGTTAGACTATGCTATTACCTCGATTGTGCTGGAATGGCCTTATAATAAATATACGCTCGAGTTGTGTCCTATGTGGGAACCTCACATCCTGATGTAATTCTCATAAAACAAGTCAATCTCAACGATTATGATTATCATGATGCCGCAAGCTATGCATTGTAGTTTATGCTTGTATGTATCACAATTTCTGTATTTTATTATATAATTTTTTTTTCTCCAGAAAATGATGGCAAACATTTTCAGTCATAAGCTCACTTATGGATGAAAATGAATCAGAATTTGTTTTTACCACTAAATACCTTAAAGGCAAAGGATGTTTGCGTCTCTCACAAGTTTGTCAGGCTTATTAGGCTGTTTCGGTGTTGCGAAATATTATACTTATGAAACAAGAGGATGCCAGAATTGATTTTATTTGTTATTTACAGTCATGGTCCGGAATTTTTATATGGTATAGAAATTTGTATTCTTACAGGAAAAAGGTCACAGTTATTGTATCCAGGCTAAATACATCTTAAGACAGTAACATGAAAAATCAAAACGGAAATTATCGGGTTGCTCGTTTTTCGAAATATATAAAAGGCCCAACAGGAATTGGACCATAAAGCTTGTGGCTAGTGCCAGCCCACTAGAAAAGAAACAACCACAATCTAAGTAAGACCAAAATTATGCGATAGCCTTTGGTATTTTCTAAATAAGAAACAATCCCTCCAATGGTTATGTTTGGATCAGTCCAGTCCTCACCTAAGGCTAAATATGACCATTAATCGAACATCAGCTTGTTTTATAGGCGCATTAGTTCTATCCCGTTATCGTCCTTTTGATTAGCTTCTTTCTTCGATCTGTGGGAACCACGGACAATGTTGGAAAACTCATAAAATACTGGAGAGGAAAGTTGTAGTTTTTCTCGGGAAACACGTTAAACCAAAATGATTGTGCATAGATGGGCTAATTCTTGGTTGGTTGTGAGATTTATTATTTATATCTGTATTGAGATTAAAGTGCTATTCAGTTCAATAAACATTAAATTAAGTTTTTGAAGGATATTCTTTATCCAAGTTATCGTTTTAAAAGAATTGTATCCTAGCACTAGCATCTGGGACGCTTTTGGAAGAAGATAATTTGAAGTTGTCGTAATGATTTCAAAACTCCGCCATAGTCGGTCCTATGCCCCGAAAAGAAAGAAGGAGGGAGCATGGAGTTAACCTGAATGGTAACACCAGTGCGTTTCAAGAAGTAGGCAAAAAGTATGATACAGTTGGACTCGCAGCATAGCTGTGAGAACTCCAGCATGTCATATTTAGCTGAAAACTCCCACCTCATTTTTACCAGGGCATAATAAATAAGTGGGACTGGCCCTCCAGATCGGAAGTTGAGCAAGGCGCTGACATTACATCACCGAAAAAAACACTGTCCCAAAACTTGAAGAACAGCCTCGGAAAGGATGAACTCAACGCAAACGAAAAATCGACTGCTTTTTTGGATCTTGGAATGTTCGAACCTTATTTAGGACAGGAGCTCTGAAAGAGTTCCTTGAAGAAGTGGCAAAACACAACAACATAACTGCCTTCCAAGAAACGAAATAGCTCGGTAACGAAATCATGGACATGACATCACACACAACCTATCCAAGTGGAAAATTATCGGGAAGCAGAGATAGCTTGGAGTCACTTTTGTAGTTGACAAAAATTAAAACAGCAGATAAAGAGTTTCAATCTGCTATGTGAAAGATTGTGCGGAAAACAAAAACTAACATTTGGTTGATAAACGTCCACGCACCAACAGAAGATAAGGACGATGTAACAAAAGACAAATTTCATGCCACGCAAGATTGAAACTACTGCCCTCGAATGACCTAAAAATTGTCTTAGGATCGCAATTAAAATCTTTTAATGCAAAAATGGGACAGAAGAAGACTCATAGAGGAACAACACGAGGGCATACTCACCATGATATATCCAACGACAATAGTCAAGATCTTATTGATTTCGCAAGCAGCAAGAATAAGGTAGTAAGCTCTACGTGCTTCCCACTTCTCGATATTTACAAACGAACGTGGGCAGCACCAGATACCAATACTTGATAAACGAACCCTCCACGGTACGGATTGCGACTCTCATTACTATCTTGTGAGAGCTAAGTACGAGTAGAGCTTTAATTAAAGACGAAACGGTTGGAAAGGCGTACATGTCAGCACTAGACTATCACTTGACACCAATATACGAAAACATCCAGAATATGCCTTTGAAAAATATATGGATGAAAAAACGAGACGGCATTAAGTCCTCCGCAGAAGAGATATTAGTATATCAAGCCCAGCGAAAAAACATTGATTAGTTCTACCTCTTGGTTGCGATGCAATAGATAGAAAGAACGAGGCTTACAAAATTTCTACTGAACGACCAACACAAGCCAAAATAGATAGATATGACGAGCTTAGGCGATTTTTGAAAAAGACCTGCACGCGAAAACAAAGGAAGATGTGACCAATCCTCTGGCACTTCCGCCTTGCAATCTATATATCACAATACCTATTTTAGTCTGTCCAGTTGTACTCCAAAGTTCGTTGTCGGAGATCACTTCTGGCCAGAATATTCCTAAAATGTGTCGGAGGCATTGGTTCACGAAAGTTTGCAGTTTCTTAGTAAGTCGCACGGTCACTTTCCACGTAGTACAACCCTATAACAATACGGATTTGGCGCAAGTGGCAAAAACTCGCAGCTTCGTGCGAAGGGAGATCTCTCTTAAGCTCCAGAAATGGAAAAGGATACTGAAGACCTGACGAGCTTTATTTAGATGAGCGTCAGTATTCATTTACAAGACTACACTTTACGCAATCCAGTCTGATAAGCTTCGAGAGTGCTCTCCACGACAGCACTAATCTTATTGGGTATTACCTTAGCCATGATTTTTGATACTGCAGTAAGTAGACATATACAACGCCAGTTGCCACAATCCCTTCTTCGGAATTTTCACAATGACGCCCTAATTGCATTCATTCGGATATCTTCCTTCATTCCACACCTCAGTAAAGGGTGTGAGGAGTATATCGCCTGTTATTTCCGGGTCCGCTTTGAGGAGTGCGATTGGTAGTCCATCTATACCTGCGGCTTTCCTTCCCGTCATTGATCGAATGGCGGAAACTAGCTCTTCCTTATCTGGGGGAATCGTCCCGAATAGAGGATTGTTGCGGTTGGATGTCTGGTAGTTGTTCTGTTTCTGGAATATCTTCCTTTGACAAGATGTTTAAAATATCAGAGAAGTATTCCTTTCATCGCCACAGCTGGTGTTCACTCATATTAAGAAGACTTCCATGGACATCTCTCACCAGGTGAATGGCGATGAAATTCCTGTTCGTCAACTGTGTCATAATTTTAAATATCCATATCCCCAAGGTAAGCCACAGATACTGCCTTATTGGCCAGATCTTCAATGGCCTTTCTCTTGCTGCGTCTAACAGCCTTTTGAAGTTGTTTATGAGCATCGCGGTAGTTCTGTCTCAAATCAATTGGTCTTTGGTTGTCATCGGGCTGAGAGTAAATTGCCAATTTGGTTTTTTTCCGATCGCCAACCTTGTCCCAACAACCCCTAGCGGAAAAAGTCTTCTGTCCGTTGGTCCTGCGAGTGAAGCCAATAATGGAGTAGCGGTCGTCCTTACACCGAGAGCGTGAAACACTCTCATCAGCTTGGAACCTATCTCGGGTTGGAATTTCGTCGTCAGGTTTAGACCAGTGTCAGAAACGTCACAATTCTACAGTGCTATGCCCAACTAATACCGCAACAGCCAAATAATTCACCGTTTTCGGCTCTCTTAATCCAAGGTAATATCATTAGAGTAGAATCCGTCTGTATCCGAGGCGCTGTACCTGTTTCTCGTATTAATCACATTTTCAGTTCACGGGTGCTTAGCTCATGATCCAGTGAGAGTCCATTTGCCATTTTTTGTGTAAGCAGGACTGGCTGTGGGTAATTCTTCTGCCACCAAGCCACAGGGTGAATGCGAAACTCAGACGCAATAGTAGAAATTTAAAAAAAGGGATATAAGTCAAAAACCAGTCTCTACAAAAACGCAGAGGACGACATCATCAGCGACTCACAAGAAATCAAAAGAAATGGGCTTACTACTTTGAAAATCTTCTCAATCCCTCTCCATTAGCACCGATCATAACAGACAACATTTCAATTGAGGCCTCAACTGATGATGTGACCAAAAACTAAACGATGCCCCGAGAACTGACGAAATACCAATTGAACTTCTGAAAAACGGTGGGAACTTGGTCGCTGAAATACTGTACAACATGATATGCAAATTTTGGACAGGGGAAAACGTAAACTAAAATTGGCGAAAAAGCATCATATATCCAATTTACAAGAATGGAGACAAACTCAGCTGTGAAAATTACAGAGGGATATCATTGTTGTGTACGTCCTATAAAATACTGACAAAAATAATTAAACGTCGTCTTAAGCCCTCTACTAAAGTCGAATACCAAGGTAGATTCAGAACCGGACGATCTACAACAGACCAGATATTCTCAGTGAAACAGGTTGAGAAATGCTGAGAATATAACACAGACGTCCACCAAATCTTCGTAGGTTTTAAACAAGCATACGACAGTATCGACAGGAGCGTTCTGTATCAAATCATGCTTGACTTTCGAATTCCCCCAAGACTAGTCGGACTAACAAGACTCACAATGACGGACACTGAATCTTAAGTGAGAATACAGACCGACTCCACTACCAGCTTTAGAAACGAATGTGGCTTAAAGCAGGGAGATGGTCTAACCGCTATGCTTTTCAACTTAGCACTAGAGTATATCGTCCGAAAAATCCCAGTTGACACCATACGCAGACGAATTAATATCCTAGTAAGATCCTTCCCCAGCGTTCAGGAGGTATTTGTCAATCTTGACTCCGCCGCAAAAGAAGTCGGGTTGCGCATTAACGAAAGCAAAACAAAAGTAATGGCGCAAACAAGAAGGAGAACAAAACATAACAATCGCGCAAAATAATTTGAACAACTTCATATATCTTGGAACTAATCTAGCAAAGGACGGCAATGAAACAGACGAAATCAAACGACGGATAATGCTGGCAAATAAGACGTATTATTCGGTACTTCCAATAATGAAATCCAAGGAAGTGCACAGGAACAATAAGCTGCGGATACATAAGACTATTATCCAAGCTATACTCTGTTATGGCAGTGAGACGTGTGCATTAACGCGAACTTCCGAAAAAGCAGTTAATGCATTCGAAACAAAGGTCCTCCGAAGAATTTTGGAACCTGTGAAGGAAGAAACGGAATGGCGAATAAGGTACAACCATGAGTTGTCTAAACTCAACGACAAGCCAAAAGCTTCAACGTTAATCAAGCTACGTAAACTGCAGTGGGCTGGCCATGTAAAGCGAATGGAAGATAGAAGAATCCCCAAACGTGCTCTTAAAAGAAAAACTAGTAGAAAGAAACCAGTGAGCAAACCACGCAAGCGATGGGAAGACTCGGTTGATGAAGACAGCAAAGCCATCTTAAAAATTAGCAGTTGGAGGAGACGGTCTTTGGATCAATACGATTGGAGACGACGACTTCAGGAGGCCAGGACTCGTTTGGGCTGCCGCATCATTGATGATGTATTGATTTAAAAATATCCTAAATAAAAACACTGTTGCAATAACATTAGTGTGTCGTTTCGTTGCAGACTAAGCTGATGGAAACTTTTGTAAATGAATGTTTCTGATTTGTAGGCTGGGCTCGATGAAGCATGAAGCTCGAAGTTATTAAAGCTTGCGTAAAATCCATATTTCTATAAGATTGTACAACATAATCTTAATAATATACAGTAAACTTTCCAGAACCGAAGTTGAGGCTATTCAGCTCAAAAGTCATGCACTTTGGAGTGAGTATAACTTAGCAGAGAAAGATAAAGGTTGAGATTCAAACGCGTAAGTGGCAGTGGATCGGCAACACCTTGAGGAAGCCAGACCATAATACGACTATCCCAAAATCAGCTCCAGAAAACGTCGGGTTAGTCGATTGCACGGAAACAAGCCAACTGTAAAACACAATCAGTCGAATCGGATAGTAGAACTTGTTTCTTATAAAGTGGCCCTATTCCTCCAACGGAACCAACTCACTATAACAACTAAGCAAATCTAACTAGATCTCAAGTGATTGCAAAAAAATGGAAAAAAAAAAATTTCCTATTTTCATCATAAATCGCAATTTGTACGACAATTCTCTATGCCCAACTCACATTATCCATATTTTCATTCGGAATTGTCTTTTATGTATTGTTTGCCTCAACTTCCCTTTCATTTAATCAGTCCTTTGACTTTGCATCGAAATTTATGTCTTCCTTTCACCGGATATAACAATTTCCAGATCGGGGAAATCAATAAGTTTTCGAAATTTATGTAAGAAAGTTGGAGCATATCGTTTTATTACCTTCCGAATTCGAATCGAGAAACTTCCGCCAGATGCTCTTTTAACTATACGACCTATCCTGAATGTGTTCGGATTAGTACCTTTTCAACAATTCGCTCATATACATCTATGAAAGTGGGTGCCTTTATCTTATATATAGATATGTGATCCTATATTCACATGTACGAGATCCTCGTTGGTAACACATTCGTCCCGTGTTGATCGAAATAGATTTCCACTATAGAGATGGTTGGAGACCAGAGCCTTCAGATACGTATACATACATGAAAATCGAACTAGCTAATGCGATTTGTCTGGACGGAAAATAAATTCCAACACCAATTTCATTAGTCCTAACGATTATTTGGAAGAGAACAGTAGCTATTTATTTGTGGCCTTGGTTGCAAGCAATTACATATATTTCGTACCAATTCCTTGAGGTGTAATTGCTGAGAGCTAGTGCCAAGGTGTAATTGGGTATATCGATTATTTCGACGGTATAAGGATTCGAATTGAGTTGAAAATCTTTTTAATTAGTTTGATACATTTTTATTGGCGCATTTCATTTCGGTTCATGTCGATCGAAAGGATTCTTTTGGAGAGGTTTAAGGAACTGAAAACGTATTATTTATAACGCCTTAACACTTTCGGTTCATAGATTACCTGCATTTAGTTTAGTGTTTAATCTAATGCTAAGAAATGAAGCTCAGCAGAAAATCGTCTGTAGAAGAAATCACTACAGCAAATTCTAAATGAAATTTCTCTCCGGGTTTATGGTTTACTACCGTATACTTCTTCTTCAATGGCACTATAGTCCAAATCGGGTCTTGGTTTCCGGACTGAAGGTCCTCCTTAGCATTTTATTTGTTTTTGTGAAAGGATTGTTAGCCCTTCGCAGAATTCTGTTTTTAAGAATTTTGTGGGGACCAATATATGCCCAGGCAAGTAGTCTGCTGAAATTAGACGTCGACCGGGATTTGAACTCTCGACTTTTGTATTGCTGATCAACACGCTACCCACTAGTCTATGCCTTAGCTTACCTTATACACTACGAGGTAACTATGTGAATCGCAAGTGATCTGCCGCAGTCCGCGCAGGTCGTTCAGCTTTAGGATGCAAGCCTGAAAGTGTGAAAAGTGTTTAAAATGAATTTGATCGTAAACGAGAAAGGGAAAGTACTCCGACAAAAGCTTTTGCTTGTGAGGGTGAGATCAGAATTTTTTGAGAATGTCTTGTCCGACGAAAACATATAACTGACGCCTTCTACATAAGTTAAAAGCTACTCTGGAAAACTAAAATGAAAGCAAAAGAATGGATTAATTGGATTTCGAGGTATCTAGAAAATCATATTAAATTTTGGAAAATTGGTGAAGAACCTAATACGTGATTATGGTGTCCCTCAAATGACCGTCTTAGGACCCCTCTTGTTTTTATTGTATGTGAATGTTATATATTGTATCGCGCACGAAACTTGAGCATAATAATTTTACGAAAAAAGATACAAATGGAAAAATTCACTTTGCTTAACTGGTTGTGGCAGACCGCACTGCAACCTACTTTACCAGTTTCAGGTTTCGTGTGCGGCCTTCATGATCCATTGTTTCCACTCCACCGAATAGTCGCCACATGCCGCACTGAATATCTAATTTCATTCAATTAATTTCATGCTATGACGCCCTATATAGTCATAGGATAAAAACAGATCTCATCCACAAGGAACGATCCTAAGCTTCGGCGTATAGCTGCCACCAGAACAACTCGCGCTCAACTGATCGCTTCTGTGAACTGCATTGTCGGTTAACTCCTTCAGGATTACAATCCAGAGCTTATCTGGCGATGTTTTGCTATGGTTTTATCAACGTGTGACCGATCCACTGCAATTTCTGTTTCTGAATTTCAGTCTATCCAGCTGTACTCCAAAGTTCGTTGTTGGAGATCATATCTGGTCAGAATATCCCTTAAATGAGAGGAGACAGTTTTTTGCAAGACCTAATGGTCATGCTCTATGTAGTGCAACCATATAACAACATGAATTTTTTGCATGCGTCAAATTCAAGCAGCTTCTTACGAAGTGATACCTTTAGAAAGGAGAAAGGACACCGAAAGCCTGCCGAGTTTTATTTATTCGAGACTCAATAAACTTTTCTGCTCCCACGTTCACGCTAACAATACTAAAAATTTCACCCCTCTTCCACATCTTGTCCATCATAACATTTTTAAACTATGTAGTCTAAACTTCTGCTTAGATTGCATCTTCAATATGCATAAAAAGTTCCCAGCTAGATGGAAATAATGACGGGTGAAGCTCCAAAAAAAGGCAGTATGTCTACTTGCAAGTGACACACTTTAAAAAACTGACAAATCTACTTTGCCTACAATGAGTTGGTATGTCAAAATTTTTTGATGAAAAAAGTCGTACTAAAGCTTTTAGTCTGACCTAAAAGTGCAAAAACACAACAAGAAAAAAGTAAATTCCATAGTTAAACGTTCTGAAACTGAAAATTTTTCATTTTTCCAAGCGGATAGTTTTTTACTTTTGCGTGATGGTCGTATGGACGAACATCGCAATCGGCTCTCTTAATACGATGCTATCCTAGCGAACGACGGAGCAACCCTAGCATAAATGTGCTGCAAGTCTAGCGAAAATAAGGGTAAAAACGAAAAAAAAAATGAACGAATGAAATCGCTCTGACAGACTAACGGACAAGGATAGTTGAAAAGCAAAGAAATGGCGTATCGTAGCCCTGCAATGGATTTTAAATCACCTCTCTAGATTGTGTCTGAGTTTATTCAACCATAAACATGCCTGCAAACATGCATCGTGTTTATCCTATCCAAAAAGCGATTTCCAAGGGAGGATTCTGTGGCTGAACGCTGAGATATCCTTGCACTCCACGATTTAAGTTGGTCGAGTATTACGAGGTTTTCGCAATGCCAATCAGTTCGTTTCAAAGTTGTTGATTTCAATAGAACGTGTTAGGATAAGGATTTTACGCTCAACTAAGTCGCACTAGTTCTAAATTTGATGGCTCCTCGAAGTATGGTTGCCAGTCGGTTGGAATATCTAATGTTTTGGCTTTGTTCGCTAAGGATACCCTGCGGAAAGAAGTCTGGCTCATCTCGTCATCATCGCTAACCCCATCACACAGGTATCGTTTCTCAAATAAATCCAATCCAGACCTTCCCATCCCTTCATTATCCATCAAATAATTTTATCCCTTAGCCTGGGATTATCGTCATCCAAAATAATGTCCTGTGCTGTTGTGTCTGTTGAAAATACCCAGGATGCTCTCATTGAAAACTCCAAAGTCCATTTATCACGGAGTATAATCGAGCGTTGATAACTGAAACTTAGAGTGTGTGCTTTACAAGCGTCGGGCTCTACGTTGGGGCGGGAGCAACTCTTCCCGCAGCACCTTCGTCTCGTCCTTAGCAAACATCTACGCCAGAGCAATTCAAATTCGCTTGTGGCAAGGACAGAAGATTATTTATTGGCCTGTGTTGTTTCCCAGGATGATTTATTATGCTATTTCGGTCGATGTTCATTGCCTAGTAAAATCAGTTTTAGGTGATGATGACATTTGACACGGAACGATAGTGCTAAAGGAACATTATTATTATGCCATCATCATTAGACAATGGTTTCGACTAAAACTGTTGGCCGGACTACGGGGGGGTGATGAACTTTAGGTTGTTTATGTTTGTTGTTTCAATCATAAAACGTGATTTAATGAGGTGTTGAGTTGATTGGGTTGTTTGTGTGCTTAAAATCATTAATTGATGAAATTGACAGGATTTACGAGTCATTAAGAAAGAATTCATTGAATGTTTTTCTTTAATTTAAGGAAATCAGTGTTATTCGATTATAACGAAGTGCGCTGGGAGTCACTGGATTTCAAGTAAGAATAAAACTAAGTCGCTTTTGATTTAAAATAACCAAACTTTATTATCCGCTTTTCCCATAGATCACTTTACGCTTTTGTTCACTACGCTTTCCCAACTTCGAATCTTTCGTTTGCAAGCTTCGACTGCCACTGACTGTCAACCCGTCCATACTTACCATCGTCTTCTATACTGACCGTCGTCGTCCTTTTTTTTTCAATGAACCGAATATAACTTAAGGGGTCACCCTATAAGATTTATACAAGGTGTAACAGAATAGATGTGACAAAAAAAACATGGTGATAGGGGACCTCGTGGTGCACAAAAAAATATTCTACGGAAAAAAAAAATTTGTACAAAAACTTTAGAAAATAGTTAAAACGAACTGTGTGAATAAAACTGCATCACAAATTTTACGATTCCCTTACCTCATTTACCCCCTCCCATACAAATGGTTGGTTTTGTAAATGTAAAATACACCGAATCTTATGAAAATTTTATGCAATTTTGTCTCTGACATTCTGTACAGAGAATATTGGATGTGATTCAAGCAATCAATTAAAAAGTTATTACCATCCACCCACCCTTACTGGTGGGGCAAGATTGGTGATTGGAAAAAAAGCCAAATAAGCAATCATATCTCAGCCCGATGTCAACCAACGTACGCTCGACCTGAGGAAGAACAACCGCGATGCTCATATACAGTTTAAAAAGGCTGTTAGACGCGACAAGAGAAAGGCCATTGAAGATCTGGCCAACAAGGCATATTCTGCGGCTTACCTTGGGAATATGGGTTCACTATTCAAAATCATGAAACAGTTGATGAACAGGAATTTCACCGCCAACCACCTGTTGAGAGATATCAACGGAACTCACCTTAATATGAGTGAACACAAGTTGCGGCGATGGAAGGAATACTTCTCTGATATTTTAAACATCTTGTCAGAGGAAGATATTCCAGAAACAGAACAACTACCAAGCATCCAACCGCAACAATCCTCTATTAGGGACGATCCCCTAGATAAGGAAGATATAGTTTCCGTCATTCGGTCAATGGTAGGAAGGAAAGCTCCAGGTATAGACGGACTACCAACCGAACTCCTCAAAGCGGACCCGAAAATAACAGCCGATATACTCCTCCCACTCTTTACTGACGTGTGGAATGAAGGAAGATAGTCGACTGAATGGAAGGAGGGCGTCATTGTGAAAATTCCGAAGAAGGTATATGTCTACTTACTGCCGTATCAAAAATTATGGCTAAGGTAATTCTCAATAGGATTAGTGATGTCGTCGAAAGCACTCTCGAAGTTTATCAGGCTGGATTCCGTAAAGACTCGTCTTGTACCGATCACACAAATACCCTACGGATAATATTAGAGCAGTCAGCCGAAATGGGTTCACCACTACATCTCATGTTTGTGGACTTCGAGAAGGCTTTCGACAGCGAGGTATTCCAGATAAGGTCATAGCTATTGAAGAATCCTACGAATATGCAAGGTCTCGCGTCTTGCATGGAGGAGAGCTGTCCGAGAGCTTTTTTCTGCGAACAGGTGTCAGACAAGGCTACATATTATCGCCAGCCCTGATTCTGGTGGTAATAAATAACATCTTGAAAGCTGCACTGGAAGTTGGGGAAGGTAAAGATCTTCAATGAAGACTATTTAACATCTTAAGTCACCTTGATTATGCTGATGACGTGTGATTGTTTGCTCATAACCGTTCGGACTTAGAGTCAAATGTTCGCTCGTTGCATTGTAAATGCAAAGAGGCGACACTGAAAAGAAATGTGCATAAGACCAAGTACATGCACATGGGGTCGAACGCAAGTACGCCGATTGTTCTTAACGGACAAAATGTGGAAGAGGTGCAAGATTTTTGCTATCTCGGAAGCATTGTCATCATGGATCGCGCAGCCGAAAAGGATGTCGAGGCTTGGCTGAATAAAGCTCGTCATGCTTTCGGTATCCTTTCCCCTTTCTGGAGGTTAAAAGAGATCTCCCTTCGCATGAAGCTGCGAGTTTTTGCCACATGCGCCAAATCCGTGTTGTTATATGGTTGTACTACGTGGAAAGTGGCCGTTCGACTTACCAAGAAACTCCAGACTTTCGTGAATCGACGCATTTTAAGAATGTTTTGGCCAGAATTGATCTCCGACGACGAACTTTGGAGTACAACTGGCCAAACTAAAATAGGTATTGAGATTCAAAAGCGGAAGTGACAGTCATACTTTGAGGAAACCAAAGCGAAACATCGCCAAACAGGCACTGGATTCTAATCCTCAAGGAAGACGTCGGGGTGGTCGACCATGTAACACATGAAAGTGAGCAGTTGAACAGGAGGCCAGAGGAAGAAAGAAGTCCTGGCAACAGCTTAAGGCCGATGCACAGGATCGCACCTTGTGGAAGAGAGTTGTTTCTGTCCTATGCCCCTATAGGGGATCTTAACAGGCATTTGATTGATTGACCCTCTCTATCACAACTCTTCCCCCCTGATTGATTGACCCTCTCTATCACAACGCTTCCCCCCTCCCTCAAAAAAATCAAGCTTGCATAAACGAATGAATGGAGCTATTGATCGTATTAGCAATTTAGTGTTAAATTGACAGCAGCCAGGGGTTCTACTTGTGGAAGAGTCTTCTTAGTCTTCCTTAACCACTCCAACCTACATATTGACTTTCCATGCATCCTCAACTTGTCCCAAAAATAATAAAGTTGTGCCCGACTTGTTGGGAGTTTTTTTATATAGTAAATTGAGATCATCATAAAAGTAATATATTCCAAATTTCAGATCAATAGCGTCTATAGTTTTCGACCAAATCTGCTTATAGTCGAATTGCAAAATTGCGTCATTTTATATTGTTATAGATCTGGCAACCACACAATTTGATCTTTCTCGAATTATGTAGAACAGTATCCCCCAATATGTAAAAAGCCATAATTAAAGATCTAGAACTTTCCAGTATAGTTGAGACACACACCCGACGACATACACCACGGAAGGTTCGAGAATTGGGGAAAATCGTATAAAAGCACGATGCTTTCAGTCGGTAACGAGTTATTCAGCGACCTTTATGTAAGACGCAAACCGGTACAAGAAAGCGATAGAACAATATCGGCGGTAGTGCCATATAGTGTGAATTAAGTTAAAGTGCGAATTAAGTTAAAGTGCGAATTAAGTTAAAGTACGAATAAATAAACTATCACTTATTTTTAAACGAATTGTGTTTTACTTGAAATTCCAGCGAACCCCTAGCTCGCAACAATATGTTATTTGAGAGGGGCTAGAATGGGTTAAACTAGCGAAAGCTGGATGTTCTTCTTAACTCTGTAAAGTTGGTGTAATGATGAGTGTTGTGGACGAAATCCAAATTGATAGTTTAGGATTAGGTTAGATTCCTCTATTTTTTCTTGGATGTGTCTTAGATTGTTTTTTTCGAATATTTTGTCTAGTAAGAGCAAAAAACTGATAGCACGATAATTTAGAGGGTTGTTGTTGTTTTTTCCGGGCTTTGAAAGTGGGTGACGATAGCTTTTTTCCATAATTTAGGGAAGTAGCCCAGTTTAAGACAGTTGTTATATATAAAATTTATATGGTAAGTATTTTAAAATTAGCGGAGTGGTATTATCAATTCCAGGTGCCTTGCGCTTCCTCAGAGTTTTAATTAATTTTTTTATATCACTGGGTTCGCAAAGGTCTGCTGGTGTAGTATTAATGGCAGTCGAAGATATTGCATTTACGCTAGCAGTACCACCGTTGTCTTCAGTGTAATTACTGGTATTATTAAATTATGAGAAACTCGAAAGTTTATGGCTCATAAATATTATATATATAAATTTATATTCGCCTTTTCTGATTCGCTATAGGCGATTACGTTACTCTCTTTTAGGGGAGGTATATCGCTATGACCACGCTTGCATAGTATGTTAAACTGCCACAACTGGTTTGAGCCTTTTGAAATTGAATATAATGTAGTGTTCAAACGATAATTTCTTAGCAGTGTTAACCTTTTGCTTAGTTCTGAGATTTTGAGTTAATTTATTGTGTTATTAAGAATAGTACTAATTAAATATTTAGTGCACAATTTCAGCTCGATAAATGTTATACAGTGGTGGACAAAAGCGGATACATAAATTAAAATTCTTCGTAAGATTGATGTAACTTTTTTTTATTATAGATAATTAAGAAATTCTTTTGCATCAATTACTTAAAACATTTCTTTTAAAATAATAAAAAAAATAAAATTTATGTTAAAAACTTAAGAAAAATTCAAAATTCCTTGTAACATCATTTATCCAGTTTTGTCCATTTTAATTGTTTGACAAATCAGTACTTCGGCCAAAGTCGTTTATTGGCTAGGACACTTTCAATGCGTCTTGGCATACTTTCTAAGAAAATTTTGTATTGTTTGGTATGGAATTTTGATCCATTCACTCTTTACTCTTTCCTCATATTTTGCCATGTTAGTTGGTGCACGTTCATGATGCGAATGCATTTTACAATCGACCATAAATTTCAAATCCGGACAGTGGCGGCTTATACTGCATCGCTACTGACTGACTAAGCCAGATAGCTCAGTGGCCAGCACGGCCGCTTTGCAACTCGAAAATCCCCGGTATCCCGTTTGTGAAACTGTTACTCAGCAAGCCATCTTTTCACGATAATCGCAGTGTGCTTGGGATTTCCATCCTCTTGGAACACTATCTCGTCTACTAGATAAGCGCATTCATCAACGACGTCGGGTAAATTAACACGCAAAAGGCTAAGGTAGTCTGCCTCTTTCATGATACCTTCGATCTTAACCAAAGGACCAAGGTTCCACCATGTAAAGAAGCCCCACGCCATTATATGTCTACCACCGTGCTTCACTGTTTGTTTAACTTGGTGCCTTTGAATACTCTCATTATTCCTTACCGTCTGATTAGAATCGATTAATTTTGATCTCATCTAACCACATAACTCGTTTCCAGTCTTCAGTAGTTCACTTCATATGATCCTCGCCAAATTTAAGCCTTGCCTTTATATTCTTGGCGGATAGTGCTGGTTTTTTTTTTGTTTAACTGCAGACACCAATCCAATTCTATGCAAGGCTCTCCTTACTGTACGATCACTAACGGTGTAGTGTGTAGTCCTATGCAGCAATTTTAGGTGTTCTCGCTTTCCTTGTCGCCATCAATCATTCCACCATACGAGCATCGCTATCAGACAAAAAACTTGGCCGGCCACCACTATTGCTAGGTGCGTTAAAATTTCGTCGTTTTCTCACTAAACTTACTGTTCGGTGATTTATTTTTACTTTCGCCGCTATTTTTCGACAAGAATATCCATTTTGGCTTAAAGATAGTTTATTATTTTCGACTTGAGTTGAAATTTTTCTTATCTTAACTTTGATTTAAATTTAACTTTGTTCAAGGAGTAATTGTTGCTGATAAATAGAAGAGGAACACAGAAAAGACCACAAAATAGGAATGCGAAAAACAATTGCAACGGTGAAAAATCTAATTATTGTAAATTTTTGAAAATGATTCGTTTTGAATGGAAAGAGGTAGAAGAAGTGGTGCGATTTCACGAACTGCACCTTACTCTTTTGTCAAAAACAATGCAACGCACGCAATACATCTCGCGAAAAAATTTCAATTCCCAAAAACTGCAAATATTCACGAAAAACAATATACCAACTTTTTCGTTATATATCAAATTTTTGAACCCCGAAATTAATGTAAAGTAATTTAGTACCAATTATAGTGGTATGTGACAAAAAAATTTCAATTCCGACACTCTACCACCCCTCCCTTACTAAATAAATTGATGTAGCTCAAACTCTGCATATTGTTATACGTATTCAACCTAAGGCATTCTAAAAGATGGGACCCGAGCTAATACAGGCCGTTTGTTAAGAAATAGTAATTGAGTTTATAAAACACTAACATATGCGCTCGTGCTTCATACGTCTGCGGCTTCTTCTTAAGAAAAGGAAGAACATTTATATTTATTTTAATAGTACCCTCTGTAATTGATTCAAATCAAAAACTAAATTTAGAAACTAATCGAATCCCTACGCTTCTTCTACCACCTCCGATACATACTGAAAATTTCACGAAATACAGTTCATCTATTTTCTGAGTCCTTATAAAATCAAAGAAGCTCAAAATCAGTGTGAAGTGAGAGAAGAGAAAATTATTTCACCCCTTTTAACAACTGCCATACAATTCGCAGTTTGATCATACGCATTAAACTAATTTTCAAGGAAAATGCAGTCTAATTAAATGTAGGAAAGAAGTGGAGGCGCTTTAAAAATTTTTATTCGTTAGACTCCAAATAGCAACAAAGAAATTCATTCGAAATATCAAGTCAACATTTTTTATGGGAGTGGTAGAAAATAACGTATAGCCCAGTAAGCAACGAATAATAACTTATATAATGGTGAAAACTACATCAAAATGCGTTCAGTAATTTTTGAGTTATGCGGTAACATACTTTTTGAATCGAAAGATTTTGAACTAAGCGCAAATAAGATTTTAAATTTAACAATACTGAAGTCTTATTTCCTAACTTTCACATTCTTCTAATTTACACCGCTGAAAAGAATGTAACTATGTACAAAGTATAGATGGGTAGAAGTTACTAACGTAAATTTTTATTCCCGCGCTTTTCACACCTTTACTATCCCAGCGGGGAAAAAAGCGCTTGCGAAATATTTTCAACGCACTTAATTTGTCGTGAGGAAGTACTTCGAACTTGCTAACCTTTCAAATACATTTAAGCATTGCATGTCCGCTGAAGTAAGCTATCCGTTTCATAGAAGCGATCTTAAAGCGTATTATGGAAGCCATTTTAAAACGTATGTTTTGTATTGAGCAAAAAGAGCGATTTGGAGCAATTTTTTTTCAATTTAAGAAGTAGATTTGAACCTGGAATTCTAGATAGCAAAGCAAACGCGTTAACCTCTGAACCATTTTCACCAACTACGAGCCGCTATTAAAGTGCTTTTCTCTAGCATATTTAGAAGCGATATTCAAGCGCGTGTCCTACTGTTCATATCAGATCAACATTTACAAATCATTGGTGACTAAATAATAAGATATTTTATAGAATCATTCAGTTACGTAAAGTAAAATTTCTACTACTACAATGGCACTACAGCCAAAATCGAGGCCTTGGCCTCCTGACCTTCAGGTTCCTTAACATTTTTTTATTACTTATTGTGAAAAGTTGTTAGACCTTTGCACAACCCTTCATCTACGGATTTTTCATTTTCGTAGATTGAGTTTACCAAGGTATACCTCAGCAGGCAATATGCTGGAATTATGCGTCGACCGGGATTTGAACTCACGACATTCACATTGTAGACCAACACGCTACCCACTAGGCTACACCCTAGCTGTAAAGTAAAATTTGATAATCCGTATTTTGACTATTTACTCTGTTCGGTAAAATGTGGACATATGTTTGCTATAAATACAGCGATTCACTTCTTTTTTCGCATCATACGACAATATGCATGCAAGAAATGTACACCAAAAGCAGCATTATCATGGTCTTTCTACTGTTTGGCAAGACATCATACTCTCGAAACTCAATTCAGACGAAATGTGTAAAGTTTTCGATGATTTCATGGAAAAAGTTTTCCATTATATTCGACCCCATGATGTCCCGACGCGACAACTTTTCGCACCCATTTTATTCGAGACCAATCTGGGAAATGGTTTTTTTTACTCAAAAGTTCTTCATTTCTTATTTCTTTTTTTAAAATTCCCTTGCCTTTTTCTCCTTTTCCTATTTTTCTTCCTGAAAAGATTTCATATTCAGTTCCTTTTTCGTAAAGTAACGGTAAGATTTGAAACAGTAGGAAAACTTTGACAATTGAGAAAAACTATTGGACTGGTTTTTGCGGTGCGATGTGTTACAGTGGAAATTTGTTTTTTTTTTCTGTTAAGGAAGTTGCATTTTTTTTAACGGATGGAATGAGGTTCAACTTTAGGACATTTCTAGTTTAAGTTTTCCTAGTACGTGTTTTGTCAATAAAGGGATGACGTTGAAATGTGACGGTTATTCAACATGAAGCTATTTTTACTGTATTCAACAATTTCACCGCTGCCCAAATTAGGCCTTGGCCGCTCGACCTTCAATACCCTTAACTTTTTTTCATTACTTATTGTGTTATTGCACCTTCGCCCAGTCCTCGCCCATCTTCGAATTTTTCATTTTCATAGATTGATGTGACCAAGGTATATCCAAGCAGGCAATGTGTTGGAATTGTATATTGCGCCGACCGGGACTTGAACTCGGTACAAAAAACTGCTGAGTGTCAATGTGCAATTCGGCTAAATCAATTTTTTTAGTTACTAATCTTAAGATGTATGTTAAAACATTGTAAAATGATTAATAAATCTTTTTTAAGTCAAACATAATATCAAGTGTTTTACAACAGTTATGCTTATTTGAAGATACTGTCAGAGGAGGTGATTAAAGGAGGGATGCAAATTTTTGAAAAATAGTTTGACCTATTGCGATGTTTCCCAGTAAATAGATTTTTAGTTCCTCAATTTCGTACTATTGCTAAAGCTTATGGTATATTTGTGGTGCTCCAACACATTTATAAATTCACTTGTTGATAAAAATCACTTTGATTTTTATTAACGAGAAATTTTCGAATTAGTAACTTTTGTTTTCGAAAATTAAAAAATTTATAGATATGAAATCAGTCGAAAATAGAAAATGAGATGAAAAATAAATTGATTGTTAGTTAGACATTAAAAATAAAACGTTGCTATTAATTTTAAATATTCATAAATAAATTATACAAAAAGAAAAATAAGTAATTATTAATAATAAATATGTAACAACAATATATATTGCAGTGTTCAATTAAAATATCAAATATTGTGTTGTTTAATTAATTATATGTGATAAATAAAAATAATAAATTATCATAATAAAATATTTGCTGAATTAAAAGTTTATAATAAAAATATTAACACATCCAGCAAATAATTGGTGACCCCGACAAAGAACAACAGCAGCAATGTCACCAGTAAATAATTGGTGACCCCTACAACAGCAGCAGCTATATCACCAAGAAATAATTGGTGACCCCGACAGGCGACACGCCTGATAAATATAAAGAGCATAAGTTTATTCGATTGCACATAAACATTGGATCGATAGTCGAAATAAACAGATTCGCATCAACATCGTCGTATTTCACCATAATAATAACAAGAAAATAGAGAAGCCCAGGCATAATTATCTAAAACATCGACCGAGATCCAAATTTTTTGAAGCAACTTTTTGATGCTCTTTGTAATTAAGAAGAATCATAAACAGCAACAACGGCAACAGCAACAGTGGCAATAGTAACACTAACAGCAGTAGCAACAGCAATAGCAACAACAACAACGGCAACTGCAACAGCGGCAACAGCAGTAGCAATAGCGACAACAGCAATAGCAGCATCAGCAACAGCGGCATCAGCAACAGCAATAGCGACAACAGCAATAACAGCATCAGCAACAGCGGCATCAGCAATAGCAATAGCGGCAACAGCAAAGCAGCAAGAATAATAAATATATAATTATAAAGAATTAACTGGAATTAAACGAATCCATAGTGAAATACAAGGAACCGATACAAGAGTCAACTCAAAAATAACAGAAGACAAGATTATTGCAGATACGTAGTATTTATTATAAGTTATTAAGTTATTTTAGATATTTTTCTTATTAATACTCAAGTTGTTCTGTCTCATCAATTCGATTTTTCGAAAGTTTTCATTCTTCGTCAAAATTTTCAAATATTTTTTCATTTCAATATGGAAAATAATAATGGAATTGCGCCACATACTCCACCTTTTCCTAATTTGGACGCACCTAATCCATTTCAGGGATTAGGTGATTTTAATATGTCATCTGTTGCTGTACAAAAAATATCTTTTTGGAAAAGAAATCCAGTGGCATGGTTCAATGCCTTGGAAATTCAGTTCAGGTCAGCAGGCATATCGTCCGAAACTACGAAATTTACTCACACGATAAGCATGTTGACCCAGGATGAATGTGATAAGGTTTTAGATATCATCGCAAATACTTCTTCAGAAACACCTTATTCCGATTTAAAGGCAACGATCATCGCTAGATTTGGTGAATCTGAAGATCGTAAACTTCATAAATTATTAAATGGCCTTGATATTGGTGATGATAAACCATCTACTTTATTAGCTAAAATGAAATCACTAGCTGGAAATTCAGTTGGTGATTCTCTTTTAAAGAAACTTTGGTTGACTAAACTTCCTCAAAGTGTACAATCAATTTTAGCCGTTGCAAATGTGCCATTGAATGAATTAAGTATTCTGGCAGATCGTGTTTTTGAAAGTTCCCTTGGTTTCTCTTTCAATGTTTCAGGCGTATCACATTCTAATGACAACAATAGAGGAACTGATCGTTTAGCGTTCGAGAACACAATCCTTCATCAAATGTCATTATTGACTAAACAAATTGAAACTTTGTTTGAAAGGCAAAACCATTTTGCCAGACAAAGTCGTTCATATTTTAGGAATCGTTCGCGATCACGAAGTAAATCTCGTGATAATACCGATTTATGTTATTATCATCAAAAGTTTGGTGTTAAAGCGACTAAATGTCGACAACTATGTTCCTTTAAGTCAACAAAAAACTAAGTAAATTGTCGGTAATGACGACAACCGACAATTTAACTACTTCAAGTCGTCTATTTATTTTTGACAAATTATCGAATTTTAGTTTTCTCATCGATACCGGTGCTGACATTTCAGCCCTTCCAGTCACAGCGTTTGCTGATTTAACTTGTGACAACTCATTAGTATTAACAGCGGCTAATTCAACCAACATTAAAACTTATGGGTTCAAAGAAATTGAAATTTCCCTTCAGTTACGAAGAGTTTTTAGATGGAAATTCATTGTAGCTGACGTAGAAAAACCTATCCTTGGTGCGGACTTTCTTAAATTCCATGGTTTAATTGTAGATATTCGTCAAAAATGTCTCATTGACCCACTTTCGCGAATTATCTCTACAACCGGCACTTTAGTCAAGGGACCATCTTCTTCCCTAGCTGTTTTATCGACCTCAATTTTAAATACTAAAGTTGAGCAAATTTTATCAAAATATGAAAACGTTCGTCGATCTTTAAACTACAGTAACTTAAAATCGAGCACAGTACAACATTTTATCGTTACTGAAGATCGCCCCGTTTTTCCTAGACCACGTCGTCTAGATCCAATTAAGTTAAAAATTGCTCGAGCCGAGTTTGATCGAATGATTGAACGCGGTATTTGCAGACCTTCTGATAGCCCATGGGCATCACCTCTGCATATGGTTAAGAAAAGTGATGGTACTTGGAGACCTTGTGGAGATTATCGAGCTCTTAATGCGATAACCACACCTGATACCTATCCAATCCCTCACATTCAAGACTTTAGCCAGCAATTAGAAGGATGTAAAGTTTTTTCAACTATTGATCTTGAAAAAGCGTATCACCAGATACCCATCCGAGACGAAGACATCCCAAAAACAGCGATTACAACACCTTTTGGGTTATACAAATTTATGAGAATGACTTTTGGATTGCGTAATGCAGCGCAAACCTTCCAACGCTTTATCTTTTCCATTTTGAAGGATTTTGATTTCTGTTTCGTCTATATTGACGACATCCTAATCGCTTCAAAGTCAGAAAGTGAACATCTAAAGCATTTAGATATGTTATTCGAGCGACTAAACTCACATAACTTGATAATTAATCAAAATAAATGCTCATTCCTTAAATCATCGGTTGATTTCCTTGGTCATACGATTGACGAATTTGGATTCAAACCAATCGCTTCTCAGTTGAAGCTATTTTAAATTATCCTCGACCAACTACAGTTAAAGATATTAGGCGTTTCCTTGGGATGCTCAACTTTTATCGACGTTTCATTCCACACGCTGCTGAAGCACAATCCACATTGGACAGCTTCACTAATGGCAGTAAAAAGAAAAATGACAAGACAGAACTTCAGTGGTCGAAAACTTCTATCGAAGCCTTCAACAGTTGCAAAGAACAACTGGCTCATGCCACTACACTAGTTTTTCCATCGTCATTTTCAACATTATCTTTAGCAGTAGATGCATCGGACACTGCTATAGGAGCTGCACTTTAACAGCAACATTCTGAAGACTGGAAACCTTTAGCCTTTTTCTCTAAAAAACTATCCTCCGCTCAAAGGAAATATAGTGCTTACGACAGAGAGTTATAAGCGGCCTATGTATCAATAAAACATTTTAAATACATGCTTGAAGGCAGAAACTTTATCTTGTTTACTGACCATAAGCCGTTAATTTTCGCGTTAAAACAAAATCCGGAAAAAGCTTCACCTCGACAACTAAGACATCTTGATTTTATCAGCCAATTTACATCGGATATTCGACATGTTTCTGGAAAAGACAACATATTTGCTGATACGTTATCAAGAATCGAGATACTTAATCTTCCTACAACCATAGATTATGCAGAAATTGCTAATGCTCAAGCAACAGATTTTGAATTAACCAAAGCCAAAACTATACCCAGTCTTAACTTCATTCCTGTTTCAATTGAAAACACAACTAATCCCCTTTGGTGCGACTCATCTAGACAACAATTAAGGCCGTATATTCCTACAAATTTACGCTTCAATGTCTTTCGTAAAGTTCACGATTTGTCTCATCCAGGAATTAAGGCTACTGTAAAACTAATGAGGAGTAAATTTATTTGGCCCTCAATCAATAAAGACAGCCGTAACTGAACTAGAGAATGCATTGCTTGTCAAAAAGCTAAAGTTTCACGACATGTCAAAAGTCCGCTTGGCCACTTTGAACCAATTTCAGAAAAATTCAATACTATTCATATCGATCTGGTTGGTCCTCTTCCAATTTCAAACGGCTATAGATACTGTCTAACAGTCATTGATCGCTTCACTAGATGGCCAGAAGCATATCCAATTCATGATATTCATGCAAGAACAGTCGCTAATACTATTTTCAAAGAGTACATACCACGTTATGGAGCTCCAGTTTCAATCATTACAGATCAAGGCGCTCAATTCGAGTCACGATTGTTTACTGAATTAGGAAAAATGATTGGTTTCAAACGTTGTAGAACGACAGCTTACAACCCAAAAGCTAATGGAATGCTTGAGAGATGGCATAGGGTTTTTAAGGAAGCAATATTATGCAAACCAAATGACAGTTGGTCGGACAGACTTCCTTTAATCCTTCTTGGTTTGCGTACGATAGTTCGCGATGATGCTAACGCGACTCCAGCCGAATTACTTTATGGTCAAAATATCAGACTTCCTTATGATTTTGTTAATCAAACCGTTCAAAATCAAAATGCATCCGCAAGCGAATTTGTCGAAATTCTTCGAGATCGCATTAATAACATCAAGCCTCAGCCTCCTTCAAGACATAATCATGAAACCCCTTTCATTTTTAAAGACCTCCAAACTTGCAGCCATGTTTTTATTAGAACCGATACAGTTCGAACTGGTTTACAAACTCCTTATGAAGGACCCTTTGAAGTTCTTCAAAGACACAAAAAATATTTTGTAGTCAAAGTAAAAGAGAAACCAACAACAGTGTCAATTGATAGGCTTAAACCATGTTACAAAAGCTCTTCTGAACAAATCAATCTAGCGATGATTCACAAGAAAATAACTTTCGGTAAATCAGAAATTCAAACATTTCGCTCCACGGACAAAACTTGTTTAATTAATAGATGTACCAAGAAGGTTCATAACCTTCTCTAGGAGGGGGGTATGTGGTGCTCCAACACATTTATAAATTCACTTGTTGATAAAAATCACTTTGATTTTTATTAACGAGAAATTTTCGAATTAGTAACTTTTGTTTTCGAAAATTAAAAAATTTATAGATATGAAATCAGTCGAAAATAGAAAATGAGATGAAAAATAAATTGATTGTTAGTTAGACATTAAAAATAAAACGTTGCTATTAATTTTAAATATTCATAAATAAATTATACAAAAAGAAAAATAAGTAATTATTAATAATAAATATGTAACAACAATATATATTGCAGTGTTCAATTAAAATATCAAATATTGTTTTGTTTAATTAATTATATGTGATAAATAAAAATAATAAATTATCATAATAAAATATTTGCTGTGTTTCACTCGGCCTGCGCGGCCGCCCGATAAATGCACGGCGATATGACAGCTGCGAACTGTCATCCGGAACATATGATTGCGATCATATGATGCTGCGTTCCGTTCCCGATCATTCTCCGGCCGCAACCATTTATTATGTACACGACGACCTATTGCGGCGCTTCTAGCGGCTACTTTGGCAATCACCTATACAGCAACAATTCCCAATATGAAATTGCTATTGCGGCAATCCTAGCGGCATACATCCACAATGATAATTCCAATAGAAAAAAATTATGCTTTGTTCTTGTGTTCATTCTTGTTAGAACCATTGAGTAAGAAACGTTAAATTTAAAATCGAAATTTTCGCCTTGTGTTTTCTTTCTCCTTTTTATAAGTTTTCAGATCCTCATCTGGAAACATATTTCAGATCCTCATCTGGAAACATTTTTGGTCCGTCGAAGCCGGATAGTGAGCTATCCTTTTATCCATTTGGGACAATAAAGACGATATTTGGGAATATTCCAGCACCTCAGCCATCCCGACGACTCTGGAAATTCTGCACAAGACGTTTTTATAATCCAACCTGAGTAAGTCCATTTTCCTTTTTTCCTTTTTTATTAAAGCCATACGCGTTCGGAAATTGTGCCGCATTCGAACTAAAGTGCCGTGTTCGCGAACTCAAGACAATACGATACAATACAATTATCCGAAAAATTGCGTGTCGACTGATTTAAATTCCGTAAATTTAAATTGAAATGGAGGCTCTGATAAAACAACAAGAGAACATTATTGCCAAACTCGAAAAGGCTAAAAAGAATTTCGGAAAAGTTTCCAAGGCCAATTGTACCACGGGGTACCTTCAAGGTCGCAAGGAGTCGGTTCTCGACCTTTGGAAGAATTTCGATAAGAACCACGACGCATTCATGTCGCTTCCTTCGGAAGAAACCAAGTCGTCAAGGTATCTAACCGATGACATTTATGATTATGCCGACGAAACCTATCACGAGCTGATTGGTCGGCTGAATGAAAGGCTAAGAGAATTAGAGCCAGTATCCACTGTCTTCCGGCCCGAACCTCCGACCGAGCATAACGCGACGCTTTTGGGGAGATGTGAAACGCGTCTACCGCGCATTACCATCCCGAAATTTGGCGGGAATTACGCCGAGTGGACTTCGTTCCATGATTTATTCGTCGCGGTAGTGCACGATAACGATAGTCTGGGAGATGTACAGAAGTTACATTATCTGAAGACGTCAGTTTACGGAGAAGCGGAGCTGTTAATTAAACATCTGCCCGTAACCGACAAAAATTATCTATCCGCTTGGGAACTGATGTGTCGTCGCTTCCAAAATAAACGACTTTTAGTAAATACGCAGCTGACGAATCTATTAAACCAACCCGTGATACCATTTGAGTCAGCGAAATCATTAAAGTCGCTTTTGGACGTGACTTCAGAATGTTTAGCCTCCTTGAATAACCTGGGAATTGCTACTCAGAGTTGGGATGCAATCCTTATACATCTACTGGTACGCAGATTGCCAAAAGAGACGCACCAGCTCTGGGAGCAGTCGATCAGCGATACGACAAAGTTATCGACGTGGGAGGAGTTCCGGAATTTCTTGGAATGTCGTTTCCGAACTTTGGAGGCACTTGGTCCCACGAAGCCAGTACCACGACCTGCAACAGGACCTTCCACCCACGCCAAGGGGTTTATTGCCACCCAAGGTCTTCGCAAGTGTTTATCCTGTAATGATAATCATAGCGCATATCGCTGCAAAATATTTTTAAGAATGGACGTGAAAACGAGATCAGAACTGGTGAGGGCTAAACATGCCTGTTTTAATTGTTTGGGACTCGGGCATAGAGTAACCGACTGCTCGAGTTCAAACCGCTGCTCGCATTGTGGGAAGACACACCACTCGTTGCTGCACCCAGCAAATCCTTCGGATATACCCACAACAGCAGCTCTACACTCCGCTTCACATCCAAAGTCAACTGCAATCCAAGAGCCGCCTCAACTGCAGACGTTGTTAGCTACGGCTTTGGTTAATGTACCATCCATCACCGGAACGTTAATTCCGATGCGAATACTTATTGATACGGGTTCGCAAGCATCGTTCGTGACCGAATCTGCTGCTCAGCTCTTAAAACTCCCCAGAAAAAGAGCCGACGTCACAGTCACCGGATTGGGCGACATTCAATCTGGGCGAGCGCGTTCTTCATTGAGCTTAATGATTCAATCCCGAGTGGAAGCGTTTTCATTCGACCTGACAGCGTTGATCTTACCATCCTTGACGCAATTACTCCCGACAAAACGCGTCTCAACATCGCTATTCCACGAATTTAGCGATTTGTTGTTGGCCGATCCGTCGTTTCATCAGCCGGGAAAGGTGGATATTATTCTAGGAGCAAACGCATATCCATCCATTCTACGACAAGGAGTTCGGAAAGCGAGTCATCACTCAATCGTCGCTCAAGCAACATCCCTAGGCTGGATTCTTTCCGGAACTTGTCCTGACGACACTGGCAGATCCGCTTTAATGGCGTTTCACAGTGTGTCCGAAATTAACGACCAACTTCGTCAATTTTGGGAAATAGAAGAAGTCGAATCGGTTCCACAACCAGATGCCGATAACGAAGCCTGCGAGACCTTCTACAAGGCAACTACCACTCGACGTGAAGATGGTCGATACATTGTACGTCTTCCGTTTCGAACCAATCCACCACCACTCTCATCGTCATACAACATCGCAGCTTCACAGATGAGGTCGTTGGAAAGACGATTCCAAAGAAATCCGAAGCTACAAGCGGAATACGCTGCTGTCGTCAATGAATATGTGGATTTGGGGCAAATGGAAGAAATTTCACCGATCGGAAAAGCAATCTTGCCGCATTATTACGTTCCCCATCATGCGGTAATCAAGGAGGATAGTACTACCACAAAATTGCGAGTGGTCTTCAATGCATCGTGCAAAACGTCCAACGGGATTTCTCTAAACGATTCTCTTTATACCGGACCGCCCCTCCAAGTCGACCTCACCAACCTGCTGCTGAAGTGGAGGAGTTTCTCATACGTTTATATGGGTGACATTGCGAAAATGTATCGTCAGATCCTAATCCATCCAGATGATAGAGATTATCAGCGAATCATTTGGCGATCAGAGCCACAATCTCCTGTAAAGGATTATAAAATTAAGGTAGTGCTTTTTGGAGTAAGTAGTGCTCCTTACCTGGCAATCCGCACCATTCATCAATTGGCCAACGACGAAAGCGAACGGTTCCCTCTTGGCGCTCCTCTTTTAACGTCTAGCATGTACGTTGATGATCTGCTTGCGGGTGCCGACAATGTAGACGAAGCTTGTCGCGCACGGAAAGAAGTTGAAGATCTCTTGCAGGCTGGTGGATTCGAAATGCGCAAATGGGCTTCGAATTCACCACTTATTTTGAAAGATGTCCCACTGGAAAAACGCGTTCACCAGGGCATGCTACCGCTAACCAACGATGACAATATCAAAGCTCTTGGAATAGTTTGGAATCCCGACAACGACATGCTCGGTTTCAAATGGAAACCCGTGCCCGACGACGACATCGTCCCAACGAAAAGACTTATCCTGTCAACCATCTCTCGACTTTTTGATCCGCTCGGATGGGCTGCCCCAGTCATCATTCAAGCGAAAATACTCCTTCAAGGCTTATGGCTGGAAACCTTGGCCTGGGACGATCAATTATCTCCCGAGTTGCAAGAAACGTGGAAAAATTGCAAGAAGACATTGCCTGCGGTACAACATTTCCGAATTCCACGCTGGATTCAAACTAGCAGCACGACTTCCAGTCAATTATTGGGCTTTTGTGATGCTTCCGAGCGAGCGTATGCTGCCGTAGTCTACGTTCGCACGATTCGCGATGATGGAGTCATCACAGTACGATTGGTAATGTCAAAAACTCGAGTAGCTCCAGTGAAATCGGTATCCCTACCACGACTCGAACTATGTGGAGCTGTTCTACTAGCGCGGCTACTGAAGAGAGTCAAATCAGCTCTAAAGATTGAGAACCTAATCGCTTGGACCGATTCCACCATCGTGTTGGCATGGCTTCGGAAAAGATCCAACGAATGGAAAACTTTCGTGGCGAATCGAGTCGCTGAAATCCACGACAAGGTTGGCGGAAATATCTGGAAACACGTCCGCTCCGAAGACAATCCTGCAGACCTTGCCTCCAGAGGTATGGATGCAGCCAAACTGTTAGATTGCTCCCTATGGTGGTCAGGCCCTGACTGGTTACAAACCCACGAGACGCTTTGGCCGACTTCCAACCCCAGCAATCCAGACCCAATTCTGCTAGATCTCAAGAAAATGTCAACCACGTGCTTAGTGTCAGCTCTCAATTCGGAGACTTCATGGTTAGATGGTTTGATCAATCGGTACTCTTCACTTCACCGGCTCATTCGTGTTTTTGCGTATATACGTCGTTTCATCAATCAATGCAGATCAAATCAGTCCCGGACACAATGCCAAGCTTTAAGCGTCGAAGAAATTTCTACTGCACGACGTACTCTCATTCTTGGTGACCAATCTCTTCATTTTTCCCAGGAAATTGAAATTTTAAAAGACCGGACCGATCTTAAAGTTAGCGTGATAAAATCGTTAAATCCCTTCTTGGATGGAAACGGAATTTTACGAGTGGGAGGACGTCTACACCTATCTAATCTACCATATGACGAAAGGCATCCGATTATTTTATCGCATTCTAGTCGTCTAACGAAACTAATAATACAACAGGCGCATCGAGACACCCTGCACGGGACTATAACGCTGATGCTCGGAACCATTCGCCAGCAATTTTGGATTACGAGACTACGCAGCCTAATAAAAGCATGTATTCACGGATGCGTGAAATGTTTTCGATTTCGGAATGAAACCCAAAAACAATTAATGGGAAACCTACCCACGACGCGCACGGAAATCACCCGACCATTTACCAATGTCGGCGTGGATTATGCAGGCCCGATTTCACTCCGGGTATCAAAAGGACGCGGAGGTAAAACTTACAAAGGCTATCTGGCGATATTCGTCTGTTTTTCAACAAAAGCAATCCATATCGAGGTTGTATCCGATCTTACCAGCGAAGCATTTCTTGCGGCATTTCGGCGCTTCACCTCTCGACGCGGCCTATGTTGTCGCATTTACTCCGACTGCGGTACGAATTTTGTTGGAGCCGATACCAAGCTTCAACAAGAAAGGGACTATCTCCGGAAACAACTCGAAAAGGATTGCACACCACTTCTCGCCAACGAAGGGATCGAATGGCATTTCATCCCCCCAGCATCACCACATTTCGGTGGTCTATGGGAAGCTGGCGTAAAATCCGTGAAACACCATCTACGACGAGTAATTGGAGAAACCACCTTGACATACGAGGAAATGACCACCGTGGTGAACCAGATTGAAGCGTGTCTGAATTCAAGACCTTTGTGCCCGCTGACTGAGAATCCGGACGACTTCTCGGCACTCACACCCGGTCATTTTCTGATCGGAGGCGCACTACTCTCACCACCAGAACGACACTTACAGGACACAAACTCTCACTGCCTTCGAAAGTGGAAATTAATACAAAAATTGCACCAAGATTTTTGGACAAAATGGTCAGGTGAATACCTTTCCCGTCTGCAGCAACGCCCGAAATGGACAAATAGTCATCCCAATCTCAAATTAAACGATTTAGTGATCATACGCGACGAACGATTTCCTCCGCTTCAATGGAATCTCGGACGGATTGTAGCCGTACACCCGGGAAAAGACGGACGGACACGCGTGGCCACCGTCAAAACAGCGTATGCTCAATTAAAAAGGCCAGTCGCTAAGCTGTGTCAATTACCCGCGAGTTTTATGTAATCGCCGCGCACCATTCATAACTTTACCGCGATCACCAACGATATGGCTTTAATTTTCTTTTCTTTCACTTCCTTCTGTTCCCTCCCCACATTCCCTTCCCTGCCAGGCGAGACGAGGCGCCTTCAAACCTCAAACGGGTCTCAAGGAAATGTGAGGCCCACAACAACAACGATCGCACAAGAACACCACCAACGAACCTTGAAACTACAACGTTTCAACGCCGGGGAGAATGTTTCACTCGGCCTGCGCGGCCGCCCGATAAATGCACGGCGATATGACAGCTGCGAACTGTCATCCGGAACATATGATTGCGATCATATGATGCTGCGTTCCGTTCCCGATCATTCTCCGGCCGCAACCATTTATTATGTACACGACGACCTATTGCGGCGCTTCTAGCGGCTACTTTGGCAATCACCTATACAGCAACAATTCCCAATATGAAATTGCTATTGCGGCAATCCTAGCGGCATACATCCACAATGATAATTCCAATAGAAAAAAATTATGCTTTGTTCTTGTGTTCATTCTTGTTAGAACCATTGAGTAAGAAACGTTAAATTTAAAATCGAAATTTTCGCCTTGTGTTTTCTTTCTCCTTTTTATAAGTTTTCAGATCCTCATCTGGAAACATATTTCAGATCCTCATCTGGAAACATGCTGAATTAAAAGTTTATAATAAAAATATTAACATGGATGTGTGGAACAACTGACGGAAGTTAATTTAAAGCAAGAAGACACGAGCTATTAGATGAATTGATGGTTGATGGTCAATAAGCGAAAAAGTAGCAAATATGCTATGAATTAAACAGCTGATGATCATGCGTAGAGAAAATAGGAATTGAGACTTATCGATACAACGTGGTGGGGGCAAGCCAATACGTCCATGGATGAGGTCCCTTCGGAATACTCGTAGTGATGGCTGGCTTACCACCAACATCGCGGGTAGAGCGTACTCCGTTTTGCTGTACTTGTACAGTATTTCGGTGTTCTTGAAATGCCTAGTGCTAACCTTGTGCTCAACATGGAGTTGCGTATCAACCGGGTCCCATGATCCAAAGATTGGGAAAGATATTAGATAGGCCTTGCACTTACCAGTGTGAATGCTGAGCAAACAACGAAGCGTAGGCTGGTATCATCCGCTGCAATACGTGGGTCGGCCTTATGACTATCGTTAAGCATAATGGATGTAGACGTTAAAGATTGACGTTACAAGAACAATCCGTGTTGCTAAAGACAACAGTGAACTTGCGGCTTAATGTCGGGCTGTACACGTTAAGCGAATCAGATATGGTATGTGGTATGACGTTTTCCTGTAACTAATCTTAACCGTCACTAGGACAACCGTTTTGAAATAATAAAAATATGCTTATTAACAACGAAGTTGGTGGAAATATTGTCAGGACTGTCATGTTTGTTTTTACTTTTTGTATGCATACTCAGATACCTTTCGACTCACTTTCAGCACATTTGTATCGAGAGCGCCACGAAACTCTCCAATATGTAAAGGTTAATAAAATAATTCCAAGAGGGTTTGAAATCCACAGCTAATCGCATTAACACCGGTAACAATTCTTCGCTTCAAACCACTTCGAA
Source organism: Chorisops tibialis (assembly GCA_963669355.1). Lineage (NCBI taxonomy): Eukaryota > Metazoa > Arthropoda > Insecta > Diptera > Stratiomyidae > Chorisops > Chorisops tibialis. Next base: position 12,626,548 of record OY770264.1, on the reverse strand, counting down.
TCCACTTCCAACTTCGAATCTTGCTCCATTTCCCACTTCGAATCCAGTCCTAGTTCCTTGTTCTTAGAAAAATTTCATGCATGGTAACACAATCAATCCCTACCCTTTATCATCAGTAACATGTATTAAAGCTGCAGTCGCTAGTCACAATAGCCCTCCTTTTCTTGACGCACTTGTTTTTCCGGTCGCAAAGCGATCAATGAATTCAGCAAATTCCGAGAAAAACAAATATTTATTATCAGGGATATTGGACAATGTGCAGCTGTATCTCGCACAATAAATCTAACTCGAGCTGCATTAATGGCAAAACGAAAACCAGTATGATGCAATCCATGCAACAGGAAGAGCTTCCAACGGATCTAAAAGCTTTACAGCGGATCTGTACACGCTTTAAAGAGCAATTTACGCCACACACGGTTCGCATGTTTCCTCAAAGCATATATCTGATATGCAAAAAGGCCGTGAAGATCAAAATCGTTTTTTTCGTAATGTATATATTATTAATATCACAAAATATTGATCCGATTCCCTAACTCCTTCTGCCCCCTCCCATACAAAAACCCAATTTCCAGAAACGTATTTATTCGATTTCCATTGAAGCTAGCAAAGATAAATGAACAAATTTTTGCCAGTATTAATTTCATTCAAATTGCAACCAGTTTTAAGAAAATCATCAACTTCACCTCACTACTTCTAACTTCACGAAATTTTGAAATTTTAATTAAACTATTTTTCTTCAAAACTTTCAAAGCTATCGAATTGAAATTTAGTAGAAAGTATAATATATATTAGAAATATCATTGATGACAAAAAATGGTGTGTTTATCCATATACTCCGTCTGCCACCTCCCATACAAATGCATAATTTTAGTGAATGCATTATATCGATTTCCATTAAAACCAGAAAAATTACAAACATAAGATTTTACCAGAATTCGTCCCTTAATAATTGCAATATATACTAAAAAATTATCAGCTTCGCTACACTCCTTTCACCTCCCCCCATACAAATATCTATATTATAAAAGAAAAACATTTCTCCTTCAAACGTATGGGAGCTATCGACTTTAAAATTGAAACAGAGCATATTGATAAGGATGTTGATGAAACGGGCCACATTTCATCACTATTCCTTCTCAACGAATTTGACGAAATTCCAAAATTGAATGAAATTTTTTTTTATTTGAAATTCCAACCGCTCACTTCTTCTACCCCCTCCCATACAAATTTACAATCTTGTAAAATAATTAGAATCGATTTTCTAAAAAACTAGATCAGGTAAAAACATGAAACTTAGCCAAAATTTCTTTTGTAATAATTGCAATAAATTTTCGAAAGAATTATCAACTTCACTATTTAGTCGTACCACCTTCGATTCAATGTTTATCATAATTCGAAGCTAGAGTGTAGCCTAGTCGGTAGCGTGTTGTTCTAAAATGCAAAGGTCGTGAGTTCAAATCCCGGTCGGCGTATAATTCCAGCACACTGCCTACTTGGATATACCTTGGCCACTTCGATCTACGAAAAATGAAAATTTCGTAGATAGAGGGTTATGCGAAGGTCTAACAACTATTCCACAATAAATAATGAAAAATGTTAAGGAAACTGAAGGTCAGGAGGCCAAGGTTCGATTTGGGCAGTAGTGCCATTGTAGTAGAAGAAGGTGGAGTAATACATCTAAACAAATACTATCATTATCGAATGGTTTGGTGAATCTATCATATACTATCATTATCCCTTAATTTATTTGAGCAGAAAATAAGTTTATACTTATGTAAGTGGCTATCTATTTACCTATGTAAATAAATGCGCCTAAATTTCAACAATTCTGTATCAAATATCTGAGCTCTTGAGTTAATTGCCAATTGCATGTCTCGTCTACCTTCCCACAGATGGTGACCACTTGAAGATGGTGACCATGTGAGTAGCCCCAGTAGTTCATACCATACGTGCATCATCATTTTACTTGAAATAGTTCGACAATGCAAACCATTGTGAAATTCAAATCCTAATGGAATTTCGGTGTACGTGTACACCCCTTAAACGATTGTTTAGTGACGTCTGGGTAAAATGTAAACACTAATGGTTTCGTGTTTGCACAAGGGTTCATACGGATTCCTTTTAAATTAATTACACCGAAATAAACAAATAAATTGGGAATTGCGAAGATTTGAAAAAAAAAAGAATGGTAGTTGGGAATTGTATATCAGAAAATGCGTTTGTTTAAGACTTTGAAGTGGTTTTCTGTGAATAGTTTAGGAAGAGTAAAACTCAATTATACGATACTCTAGATGAAATGGAAATTTTTGTGATGTCAAGATATTTTGTGTGGGAAGTGGTAGAAGGGGTAGCAGCATTGTATGGGAGGTGGTATAAGGAGTGGGGTTTTCTATTGATTTTTTCAGAAGTAAGTACGAATATTGCCTCGTTCTTTGTAACTATTGCATCGCGACATTCTTGATCGAACCAATCATTATTTTTCGTCTTGCTTGATATCCTAATACCTCTTCTGCGGAGTATTCTCAACTAGCATATTTTGGATGTTTTCGTAGATTGATGTCAAGTGTTGATTCAGTACTGGCATGTACACCTGAGCAACCGTTTCATCTTTAAGATTGTCGACATTGAATTTACGAGCTGCACTCGTTTTCGAGTATCCACTACAATCTATACAGTACAGCTATAACGTATCGATAGTTAGCTCTGACTAGATAGTGATCAGAGTCACAATTCGCACCGCGGAGGATTCGTACATCAAGTTTACTGGAAACAGCCCTTTTCTCAATTAGAACGTTGTATATTTGATTGAAGGTGTGACCCGTGATGCTGCCCACGTTATTTTATGAATAACGTAATGTGGAAAGCACGTAGAGCTTACTATCATATTTTTGCTGCTTGCGAAATCAATAAGACGTTGGATATTGTTTTTGGTTATGTCATGGAGACTGTGTCCTTCTGCTGTTCCTCTATGGGCCTCCTCCTGTCCGACTTTTGCATTAAAGGATTTTAATGGGGATCCTAAGAAAAGTTTTAGGTCATTCGAGGGCAGTGAATCATATGTTGTCTGTAGTGTGGCATAAAATTCGTCTTTAGTTATATCGTCCTTGTCGTCTGTTGTTGCGTGGAAGTTGATCAATCAAATACTGAAAAATTTAGTCTTTCTTTAGTCAATTCGGATTGCATACAATCTTTCACTTACTGGTTTGAAACGCATAACTGCTGTTTAAATTTTTTTTCAACGACAAAAGCGACTCCAAACTCTCTTCTTCTCAATAATTTTCCACTTGGATAGATTGTGTGTGATCTCATGTCCATGATTTTGTTACCGAGCTATTTCCTTTCTTCAAAAGCAGTAATGTTGATGTTGTGTTTTGTCACTTCTTAAACGAACTATTTCAGAACTCCTGTTCTAAGTAAGGATCGAACATTCCAAGATCCAAAAGAGTAGTCCATTCTTCATTTGCGGGGTCGTTGCCGTAGAGTCCATCCTTTCTAAGGTTGCTCTTCAGGTTTCTGGAGAGTATTTTATTTTTCGGTGATGATGACGAGTCCTACTTGTTTATTATACTCCGGTAGAAAAATGGTTGGAGTCTTCAGTTAAATGTGACACGTTGGAAATCTCACAGCTATGCTGCTAGTCTAATTATATAATTTTTGTTTTGCTTACTTCCTGAGACGCAGTATTCACGAAAACCACATCGATAGAAATTAGTGAAACTATCCAGACAAACTTCTAGTTAGTCTACTGAAACAAAGACATTTTTTTAATTTCCCATCAAAAATTACTTAATCTACTATACTAGTTTCCAGTCAAAAGTCATCCACTTGCGCGTTAGTATATGCAACTTGTAGTCAAACTATCCTTAAATAGTTCAATCGAAACTTATTCAACCACATTGCTGCACTTCAATTCCACTTAAGTTGATTGCACTTTGGATCGTTAGTTTCCGATCCATGTAAACTTAAACATTATTTTCTTCTCAATGTTTCTTTACTCGCTATCTTATTTGTTTAACTTTCGATTTTCTACCTTCTACTCTGCCAGAGATTTCTTCTTCGGAAAATTCCGTAGGGCAAAGATTGAAAAAAGAAAAAGAAACGAAAGAAAATTTATTTTCGTCGGGAAATGTAAATTTTATCGAAAAGATTCCGGTATGACTGAACGGAAATGATGTTTGCAAAATAACAGCATGATAAACATTTTTTTTTTCTACAACACAGATTTTAAGAGTTAAGTTAAGTCTGTCGTTTTGCTAATTTTTATAAGTTCGAAAGTTAATAAATCATTTGAAGAGATGATTTAGACAAGTTGAAAATAAAAAAAACTATGGTTCTGACGATAAGGACATGTTGAATTCAATGAGTTCTCCATATACGCAGTCACATTTTGTTGTAAATATATTTAATATAAATTTAATTTATTTATTCTTTAGAATTATGATCTGATATTAATAATCAAATCACAAATTTTCACTACTCTTAATGTCAATACTTATTGTTAAAAATGTAACAATATAAAAATTAAACATAACAGAACTAGTATTGCGGTTAAACTCTAATGAAGTGATACCCTAGATGATATAGGAATTTAAGAAATTGTTATACTTTGTCTGGGAGGTGGTAGAACATGTAATGACTTTTTTAACGTAATGAGCCAAAAAATAATAATAGTTCTAAGGGTATATTGTATAACGCAGGATATTGGTAGTATAAATTGCAGTGTCGTCAGCGAATAAGGCTATCTCACAATTTTCAGGACAATGAAAATCATAAGTGTAAATAAGATAAAGTGGTGGTGCTAGAACCGAGCGTTGTGGGACACCTTCTTTATTTGATATTTTGATGGAACATGTTTTTTGACGGCTACTTGAAAAGTTCGGTGTTCCAAAAAACACTGCACTAATTTTGTAACGTAAGCCAGAAAATTGCATTGAAAGGCTTTTTCTGTGCAAAGTGACACCAAAGCCATTGATTACTTTGATCTAAAGGCTTTGTGAACAGTATTTTTAATGCGTACCAGCTGATGTAATATTGAATGTTGTTTCCAAATCCGAATTGTTCTTCTGGTATTATCTTTTTCCTCTCTAGGACCTGTAAAATTCGATCTTTTGAAAATCTTTCGAATATTTTACCTACGTTGCTTAGCAACCCAATAGATCTATAGCTGCTTGTCATGTTGGGTGGTTTTTTAGGTTTTTCAAAACAAGTATAATTTTGGCTGATTTCCAACTGCTGGAATAAAATTGATCTTAATACATGCATTAAAAACATTTATTAGAAATAATATTCCTTTTCTGGGAAGATGTTTCAAGCAGGTGTTGAAAATGTTATCAGTTCCTGTGGATTTCTTCGCTTTGATGGACTTTAAGACTCTTGTAATTCTTTAGTATTTGATAAATATACTCTATAAGTCGAAAGTACTGGGTAGCTTTGCAATTACCTTCTCAACAAAGCTTTCTATAACTGCATCACTTAGTTAATAATTCAGATAAAATTTTTCGGCAAAAGAGTTTGCTAATTACTCAGCCTTTTCCTCCTTGGTAATTTAAATTTCGTCCTAATTTTTGAAATCGTTGAGATTGGTTTAGCTTTGTTTTTCAAAACTTTCACGATATTCCCGAAAAGCTTTGATGCTTTCTGTACCTGAAAGAGTGTATTATTCCACTGGACATTCCTGAATGTAATGATCATGTCCTGTATGATGGAGTTTCTATCTTTCCAATTGTGCTTAGATGCGGAATCCCTATTCTATTGCGAACGTCGTCTGTAAGAGTTTTTGGTACGTATCAGTGATTTCAAATCTTAAGGAAAACGTACGCTTATGTGATTCGGCAAAGAAGCTTTCGCCACACGGCAATTGATGGCATAGTAAATAATATCTTCGAACTTGGACGAAAGGCTATCAACTGTTTGTTCAGAATTTATAGACTACAGTGCAGGATTTTCAAGATTTTATTACAATTAAATATAAACCAATTTGTTTTTTTGCAACTATAAAAGGTAGTCCTTTTGTTGTATATTGGAAAAGTCTTCTTCTACAATGGCGCTACAGCCCAAATCGGACCTTGGCTTCCTGATATTCTGGTTCCCTAACATTTTTCATTACTTATTGTGGAAGGGTGATTAGCCCTTCGCACAACCCTCTTTCTACGAATTTTCCATTTTCTTAGATTGAGGTGACCAAGGTTTATCCAAGCAGGCAGTGTGCCGGAATTATATATTGCGCCGACTGGGATTTGAACTCACGACCTTCGCATTACATATTGGAATAGTAGATACCTTGAAAATTACCGGTAAGCGATCAGACGTAACTTTATTAAGTACAACCATTTTGGAAAATAAACAAAGCTTGTTACATAAAGATATATCCAAGGTCAAAAAAATTTTCCAATTATCGAAGGGAACGTAAATTAGATCTTCTGAGAACAAAAAGGATATTGAAAATGAATGGAAATAATTGTTAAGTATACCGCTCCACTTATTACTTCTAATACAGCCCCAGGATTGGTGTTAGCAATTTAAATTGAAATCTATCAGCAAGTCCTCATTTAGCCCGCATAGTTTTTGCGTATCAGAATTGAACAATGATTCTTTATTAGCTCCACTATTGCAGCTTTCACCGAAAAAGTAAGCTGAAATTACTTTCAGACTACTGCCTGATATAAGTTCAATTTCTATCGCAATAGTTTCTATAATTTTAGTAACTAATTGTGTTCATATCATATTGCAATTACTGTCAAAATATTTTTCATCAGATATAAGGGTAATAAGCTTAATAAGTCCGGAGAAAGTTGGTTTTCCGGTAAAAGGAAAGTCTTGTGCTTCGAAAAGTTATACAGTTTATATGTATTAGAGATAGTAGAAGTCTGTTACTAATTTTTACAGATATACCTGTTGCATAAAAATCATTAAAATAACTTTCTCAGTTTATTATTTCATTTTAATGCTCTTTGTTGTAATTAGTTTAGATGCAAACTAATTTGCTAAACAGTATCAAATCGTTTTCTCGGAAAAGGATTTTGCGGAGAACTGCTGCAAAACGAGTATCAGAATTGTGAAGATTGCGCATTGTGTATCTAAAAATCACGATTAACCTATTATTATGGCGACTGTTAAGTTTGATACTATACGCCTAATTGCATTTTTCCTATCTATGGGACGAATGAGAAGCCGGAGTTTCAAGTGAGTTTTATTGATAAAAAATGTAATAGATTTGTATTGCCATAAAGTGTTATAGACGGGGAATATAATATTCTTATAAAGGTAAAGTACATTTCTGATCAAGGTACCTATTTCAAAATTTGGTATGAAATTTATAATTAATTCATTTAAAATTATATAATACTATATTAATTCTAGCTAGGGTGTAGCCTAGTGGGGAGCGTGTTGGTCTTGTAATGCGAAGGTCGTGAGTTCAAATCTTGGTCGGCGCAATATATAATTCCAGCTCATTGCCTACTTGGATATACCTTGGTCACCTCATTCTACGAAAATAAAAAAAATTGTAGAAAGAGGGTTGTGCGAAGAGCTAACAACCCTTCCACAATAAGTAATGAAAAATGTTAAGGAACCTGAATATCAGGAGGCCAAGGTCCGGTTTGGGCTATAGCGCCATTGTAAGAAGAAGAAGATTAATTTTTCCCACACTATCCTATCCGAGATTGGTAAGGACGACCGCCACGCCATTTTTGACTTCACACTCAGAACCAATGCACAAAATGGTGTTTCCGCTCGGAGTTCATTCTTCTCCCGACCCTGCCCACCTGACCTCGCTCAAGCCCCAGATTAGGACTAAATAGTACTTCATTCCATTGTTGATCACTAATTGGTGATGTATGACCCGAGTGATCACAGCCCTTCCATCATCATTCAATGTTCGAACTTTGCAGATTCCAATCGTATTCCATTTTTGAAGGCCTAAAGTCGCTACCGTAGTATCTGTCCATATCCGATGCACTGTATCCGTTTCTCGTATCAGTTTGATTTTAAGATCACGTTTGATAAGCCCTTAATTCAGAGAGTATCCATTTGTAATTTTTAGGGCAAGTAGGTTTTTCTGTGGCTGTATTCTTCTGCCCCATTCCACAGGGGGAGCTTAGTGGGTAGCGTGTTGGTTCACAATGCAAAGGCCGTTACCTCAATTCCCGGTCGACGTGAAATTTCAGCACACTGCCTGCTTCGATATACCTTGGTTACCTCAATCTACGTAAATTAAAAATCCGTAGATAGAAGGTTGTGCGGCTAACAACCCTTCCACAATGAATAAGTAATATAAATGTTAAGGAACCAGAAGGGCAGAAGGTCAAGGCCCAATTCGGGCTGTACTGTCATTGTAGAAAAAAAATCCCATAGGGGGAATCCATCTAGATTATAGAAATGCAACTTAAGTGCGACAACGCACTACGTTTTCCTTCATTCGCTCATTCCTATTAAAATTGCAGAAGCTCTTGATACTTAAGAACACATTACCCAACGTTCCTTTGATATTACAAGTAATGCTTACCCAAAGCTTCCATAGGAAATGCATTCACAGTTTTCTTGCTAGGATGAATTTCATATTTATTTATCTGTGAATACAACCCACTGAATAGAAACAAATGCTGAGGTCAAGTTTAAATAGGCAAAGAACCAGATAAATAGATCGAAAGGTCCGCATCCGGCTCGCATGCCAACTTTTGTCCATTTACATAAAAAGATATAAAAATCTGGGTATCGGCCACCTTCCCACTTGTGCAGTCGCATTATATTCATGTGAGTAGTACCCCCAACAAAAGCACATACTTTCAAAGAATATAGCCGCCCATCTCTAAATTGGAAATTTAAAAAAAACTTGAGAAAATATGGCAAAAACAGTCATAACGTAAATCCTTTGAAGTCTGTGGAAGTCCTGTAACTTTTTCAAATATATTTTTGATCCAATTAAAAAAAGGTGATGTTAGGTTTTTGGATGGGTAGAACAACCGTGCACGTAGGCCTCTAGCGGACCCATTGCATGCTTTTCTGTAATTAAGCTAATTTGTAACCAATCCATTCATCTAATCGCAAGACATCATCGACTTCGTAATGCCTTCAACATGGTTGCAGAACTTCTTGTAATTCAAAATATATATTACACCATGATTTGAAAAATCTCTCTCAAATTGTACTTATACCATTAATCATTGTCTGTAAGAAAGGTTAGTTGAACAGATGCAATTTTCTAATCATATCGCCTTAACACACGCATCATTATTTCTATTCTAAGACACTACACGACAATCCTTTACAGCCTATTTCACAAATTCCACCAAAATGACAATCTAAACTGCTCTCGAGCTATTAAACGTAATAAATCACAACTTGGTTAGGTGAAATTAACGCGTAAAAGTACTCGATGGAACGATAAGGCTAAGTACCTTCCTCTGGCAAATAGTCCCTGAACCATTCATCCCATTAGAAACCAGATTGCGGGAACGGCAACAGCAGCATCAACAACAACAACAACAAACTAACAAACCTTATGCCTTTTTGATCCCACGGGAATATGTGGATCTGCCGGTTCACCGAAACACAAAGTTAAGAAGCTTTCGAGTCCTTAAATGCCAAGCAGGTAACTGTCGGAGGATATACAAAAGCAACATTGTATAAAAAGAAAACTCCCTAAGCAGAAGAGCAAGAAGAAAAGGAAGAAGCGTAGCAGCAGCTGCCTTATTCTATACGAAGAAGACTTCACCTAAAAGCCCTCCTGGGACGATGGGGTTAAATGTGCTGTAAAAAGGGGATCTAGGTGTCGCAGGAAAGAGCTGCAAATGGACGACTTGACTGTCTTGAGTCGTTCAGATTACCCACCATCCACGAACCTTCCATCCTTCCGTATCTGCCCGTCTGTCTATCTTCTTCTTCGAAGTCGGAGCACCTGTTCCATGTCTACTAAAAAAAGAAAACAAGCAGGATTTAAGGTGTTGACAGTTATTCAAAGTGAACAGGATAACAAGACGAGTGCCTCGAGGAGTATTTTGGGTTTTATTAACTAGCGCAATGAGTCCATAATTCTCTCGAGTAATTTCGCTCGAAACGTTACAATTTCTTTTAAGGGACGGTCATGAGATAAGATTTTCATTGTTGCTCCTCTCTTGTGTAAACGCTCTGACTTGGAAGCTGAAGTAATTCATTTTAAATTGTGAGGTTGAAAGATGAGTTGATTAGTCTTAAGTATTATAAAGGGGTTTTGTGTCATCCTGGTAATTGTATTAAATAACCAAGTGATTAATTTATGTTTAATTTATCATTGGAATTATCAAATTTTGACCAATTATATTATTAAGATTATTGTTTATTTGTTTTTTAAAAATAAATTTTTCTTAAATGAATTTAAGTTACATAATCGGCCTATCATAGATTCCCCTGTGGGAAGGGCGCAGTATACCAAGGGTTCTAAGAAAGTTTTGCAATATGACGAAACAAAAAGTTGCGGAAGGCTGCTTGTTGCTGCGTGTTGAGACATTTTCATATATTCACAGCTGTAAGTAACCAAAAGTGTGCAGGCTGAGTTATTTATTAGTAGTGATAGTTTGAAGTTCTTCTAATGTCTAACAAGCCTTCCACAATAAATAATGAAAAATCTTAAGGAACCTAAAGGTCAGGAGGCCAAGGCCCAATTTGAGCTGTCGTGCCATTGTAGAAGTAGAAGAACTGCCAGCAGAAAGAGGCAACCTTAGGCCTAAATGCACCTGCAATTCATTCGATTCAGCATGATTATTTACATATGACGAAACTGTGTTGTTTCTGGGAGTCGCATAGAATTACTAAAGAGCAAATGGCACGACGTGTGACTTGATGCCAAGAGATGCTAAAAATGTTTAGAAAGGGATAATCTCGGTATGGGAACAGCATCATGACAAGTGATGAAACTTGGCTTTACTATTATGATGTGCCAACTAAGTCTCAAAACAAAGTTATTTGATGATAAGCACATACCTCTAGCTGTCAGAGATTTGAGTGTAATTGTGGAGCGTGTCGTTTTGAACTGACAATAGCATTTATGCTTTTCGAACAAATCCGTTTATTGTCAAATTGAGAAAATTTGTTATTTCGTATGGGAGAGGTAAAGCTAATCGTCAAATTTTTTTTTTTTTTGGTTTTACTAATAAATATGTAGTGCACTATTTCAGCTCGATAAATTTTATACGCACTGAGTAAATTAGCTTAGAGCATTTCACGAAAAAGTGCAGTTTGTATGGGAGGTGGTGGCCCCTCCTTCCACCACCTCCCATACAAAACAAACACAAATAATTTTTGAAATCATCATTGAAGTATTACACTGCAAATTTCAGATCAATATCATTTATACTTTTCGAGCAAATCCGTTTCTTGTCGAATTGCGAAATCGTGTAATTTTGTATGGGTGAGGGTGGAAGGAGTGGAGCGATTTTTTGTCAAAAACGACGTGTACAATATTTGAGCTCTCTAGCTCAACGCGTTCTCAAGCTAGATAGGACACGGACGAACGGACGATCGGACAGACGGACGGACATCGGGTTTTGAGATTTCCGAGTGATTATATGAACTTCTGTATCATTTATTTTTTTTCTCCGAGCCTTAATTCTTGGCGTTGCGAACTTTGTAGCAAACTCATAAAACTCTCAGATTTCGTCTGGAGTATAAAAACGCTAGGGTGTAGCCTAGTGGGTAGCGTGTTGGTCTACAATGCGAAGGTTGTGAGTTCAAATCCCGGTCGACGCATAATTCCAGCACACTGCCTGCTTGGGTATACCTTGGTCACCTCAATCTATGAAAATGAAAAATTCGGTTTTGCGAAGGTCTAACAACACTTCCACAACAAATAATGAAAAAATGTTAAGGAACCTGAAGGTCAAAAGGGCAAAGCCTGATTTGGGCTGTAGCGCCATTGTAGAAAATAAAAATGCTCATTCTTATCTTTCCCTAATATCGTCTGGGACTTACCTTGTATTTTATTTTGTTCATACTTTTGTTCTAAAAAAGTTCATTCCAATAAAAGGTAAAATTTCTTGTGGCGTACCGCTGGTTCGCAACATACTGGTACATATGGGATACTGTAACTGATACTATAACAAGTATTAGGGTATGTTGGCCTGCTGCAATGACTACAAGAGTTGCGTTTGAGGAGCAGAGGAATGAGATTATGTTCGTGTACACGAAATATTCTTAGGGAATAAATTGTCCTTCCGCGTACATTGGTTTCCGCCAACCGGTCCTGGGCCATCCCGTATGATCTGTTTTTATTTTTCTTTAGTTCAGTCCCAACTCCGTTTTCAATTTTCTTTCCTCAGTCAGTTAGTAAATTGCTGTGCCTCCACAATTGGAGGTACTTTTTGTAACAAAATTACAAATGTTAAAACAATTCAATTATAAACAAAAGACTATCACAAGGACTGTGCGATGTCGACTAATGAATATTAAGCTGGGACGTTTTTTGTACTCTAATCCATATCTTCGAATGGTTCGCTTCTCGATACATTTCACCGACCAGGAGTATTCCAGGAGTGGTGGCCTGGAGCAACCCAAGAAGAATGCATATTATGGGTGGAATCTAGACCTAATAAAAAACTTGATGAATTCCCACTACCACCAATAGCAAGAACGCACATCGATATTGTTAACCTGAGTCGCGAGATAGCTCTTCTCGCTGGACTGTGCTGGCACCACCGTCTTTGTTGAGGCTGCTTTGATGTTGCCCGCTGCACAACTTTAGGGTCCCAGTTAATGGATTCTTTTGCTCATATACAACTGGGCTGACTAAAATAGGCATTGAGGTTCAAAGGCGGAAATCGCAATGGATCGCTCACACTTCGAAAAAATAAGAGCAAAATAATGCTAAACAAGCTCTGGGTTATAATCCTCAAGGAAGACGTCGGGCTGGTCGACTATATAGCACGTGGAAACGAGCATTTGAGCAGGAGGTCAGAACAATAAACAAGTCCTGGCAACAACCAAAGGCTGATAATCAGGATCGCGCTTTGTGGAAGAGAACTATCTATGTCCTATATACCTATAGGGGGCCTTAATAGCAAAGCATTTGGACATGAAGATAATGGAAAAATGTGGCGAGGTGAATCAATTTAAGCATATGGGCGAGATCCACTTCAATTCGTTTCTTAAATTTGGTACAATTTTTCAACACGCCATCTAACAAATAATCAAATATAAATGTTTGCAATTTTAAAACTCGTCATTCTCCTTCAATAAACTTAAACAATTGCCCGTATTATTTCAACCCTCTCCTTGCGCTAATTCCATTTTCTTCCGTAGCCATCGGACTAAGAAATGAATCAAAAGTTTTCATTCGATTTAACATCTACGACAACCTATAGCTATACCTGAAAACTATTCTCCAGAAAAGGTGAAAACTAACTGAAAGATGTGGAAATGGATGGTAGGACAAACGTCCGAAAAGAGCTCCTTCGTAAACAGAACTAAATAATAAACCACAAATCCGGTCTTAATCGGATTTAGTCTCTGAGTTTAATTAAAACTTCTTGCTTCTTATGACTTCTAAGAGTCCATTCGGCGAAAGACAGGAAAACCTTCAAAATCGTTCTCGGGACAATGGCAAGATAATGGTAAGTTTTTGCATTAGGGCTCCCAGGTACTATGGACAAATCTAAAACGTATACTGTTGTGTGTAATACCGTCCTGGAGGCTTGATGAAACCCACAAACAGAGATTACGGCCCAAAGTTCATCGAGGTGTGAATGGCGCAGTCAGTCCTTCTTGCCATATTCCGAACGTATATATTCGGCGACATCCATTATAACGTGTCCTTTTTCGTCTCTATCCACCTCTCCGTGTAACTTTTTCTATGAAGAAATCGCGACCGAAATTGTTTTAATTTAATGAAATCCTTGTGATAACTTTAATTTGATTTGCCTCGTAGGACGAATGATAGACAGCTCGAGGGACTTGATTTTACACGATAGGTTCATTAAATGAATTTCGGGACTGGGAGAGGTTTCTTTAATCTTGTGCCTGCAAAAATCGAAAAAGTTTTTTAATTAAAAACATGAAATTATCGCTACACTCGATAATATAATTTGTTTCTATGATATTTCCAGAAGTAATAATAAGTCTTAATTTCAAGTGCTAAATAAGGAACAGATTAGGCTGAAAGAAATTACACTAAGGAAAGGTTATTTTATTCTTACCTAAAAATAAATCAGTGGCTTATTTGATTTGTTTAAAGTTTTGGAACTTCTCTGAGAATTTGTTAATAACTTAGTATGTAGGGGCTTTACGGGGCTGTCGGAAAAAATATAACTGAGCTATAGTAACATTATTTTGGTGATTGGGGGAGGATGAGAAGAAGTTTAAAAATCGTTGGCTGATGTAGTTCTTCGTCTCATTTTGATAATTTTTCAAAAAAATTGTTTTGAAAATTTTCTAAAATTGTTGCCCTCCCTCCATACAAATTATTTGGAGTGGTAGAAAAGGGGAGAAGATTTCGATTAATTTTTAGTTATTAACATTGTTACATGTCAGCTCATTTTGCTCATCATCTACCACTGAACACCAATGCAAATAAGTGCGCACGTACGAGCACTAAAAGGAACACTTGCATGCTATGCTACTAGGTTGGAATGTTCAAGGTCTCCAACAACTATAACATTAGCAATATAGAGAAGCGACCGACAGCGATCGGGTGACAAGAGAGTGACTCGGACGAGAAATAAATGCCTTATAGGTCACAACAATCATTAATCAAAGAACACCTGCACTCAGGAATGCGCGATCATCGAATATTCAAGGTCTGAAGACCTTGTACATTTAACCAACCAGTAACACTTGCACAGGCAATGTGGAGAAGCGGCTGAAAGCGTCATACGATACGAGGGCATAATTCGAAAGAGTAAGAAATAATTACCAAGAAAGCAACAACAACCACACGTAAAGACTCGGACGACAGAGAAAAGACTCGAACGAGGAGGAAATACTTTTAATAAGCAACAACCACCACTCGTATAGACTTGACCGACACGAAAAATACTCGGACGATGAGAAAATGCTTGATAGAAAGAACTAACAGCGCTCGGCCGAAAAAAGCGATATAAAAACGCGAACGTTTTTGATGAACAGTCAGTCCGGCTTCAGCGATCAATGAGTTAGTCGATATTTAGAAAGGGAAAGAGTCAAGATTGGCAAATGATAAATTGAGAGTGAACAGTCGGTCCGGCTTCAGCGATTAATGAGTTTGTCGATATTTAGAAAGGGAAAGACTCACGATTGACAAATGATAAGAGAGCGAGAAAGTGTAGTTGTAGTTTTATTTTTACTTGAAATCTTGCGATCCCTTGCGAACTTAGCAAAATTTTTAAGTCAAGCTTGTAATATATAACCGAAGGAAAAAAGTTTTCTCAAAATTTTGTAAAAATGAGAAATTCATATGGGAGGTGATAAGGGCGAAATTATTAAATTTTTTTCAGAATTTTCAAGTTTTTAAGGAGATTTATTGAACGGCTTCTGAAATTTTGAGCTTCTACGGTAGGTGATAGAAGGAATGAGCTGATGATAAGACAATTTTTTGTTATTGATGGTAATCATAGGTACACTCTGACTACCATCCCTTCAAAGCTTCTCCAAGGTACCCGCAGTGGAAAAACGGTTTCGGCGAGCGAGTTTCGTCAATTGGGTTTGAAAGATACTTCCCGAAGTGATGAAATCTACTCCATGCGATTAGCACCATTTTCATCTAAACTGTGCTGCTTGAAAGGTAGTTTCTGTAATGCGCTCTCCAGAAATATTCTAGCATGTCATTGCCTAGGGCCATTTGAGGTTAATTTCCTGTTTCGAGTAAGAGCTGATGGCTTGGTTCATGCTATTGTAGGGAACACCGCAGTGTGGCTCTGAGCTTTTTATCTGCGAGGAGGCTCTTTTTTAGCCAGGACGTCAGCTACCTCAGTATCACACCCTAAGATGGTACCCAACACAGTATGGTTACTTCACGCTAGGTTCTTCCAGCCATTAGAGTCCTACTAACTAGCTTTAATGAGGAGGTGAAGCGGAAACTGATTTAGTATTATTTGTAGGGCTGTTAAGACCCCCTATAGGGGCATACGACCGAAACAACTCTCTACAACAAGGTGCGATCTAAAGCATCGGCCGTTAGCTGCTGCCAGGACTTGTTTATTCCTCTGGCCTCCTGCTCAGCTGCTCGCTTCCGTGTGCTACATGGTCGACGAACCCAACGTCTTCCTTGAGAATTATAATCCAAAGCCTGTTTGGCGACGTTTCGCTCTGGATTCCTCAAAGTGTGATCGATCCACTGCCACTTCCACATTTGAATATCAAAGCCGATTTTAGTCTGTCCAGTTGTACTCTAAAGTTCGTCGTTGGGGTCTCTTCTGGCCAGAATATTCCTAAAATGAGTCGGAGCCATTGGTTCCGGAAAGTTTGTAGTTTCTTGGTAAATCGAACAGTCACTTTCCACGTCAAAAACTCGCAGCTTCGTGCGAAGGAAGATCTCTCTTAACCTCCAGAAAGGGGAACGGATACGACGAGCTTTATTTAGACGAGCATTAATATCCTTTTCGGCTCCGCCACCCATGCTGCCAACGCTTCCGAGATAAAAAAAAGTCTTGCGCCTCTTCCACATCTTGTCCATTAAGAACAATCGGTGTGCTTGTGTTCGAACCCATCTGCATGTACTTGGTTTTACGCACAAGACGCGAAACCTTGCATCTTCGTAGGATTCTTTAATAATTGCTGTGACCTTATCTGGAATACCTTTCCTGTGCAATGCATTCGATAAATAATTTCACTTAACGCTGTCTTCTTGAAGTTCACAAACATGAGATGTAGGGGCAAACCCATGCAGGGCAGGCCCCGAAAGGAAAATGTGTCCAAGCTCTCCTCTAGGAGTTGGGACGAAATGGAGTACTCCATTTTGCTAACAGATAGTGCGCTCCCTCCAAACCTCACAGCATGATTGCCGGCGAGTCAAGGCTGAGGGCTTGGGCGAAGGATTTGGTAAGGGGAAGACACCATCCTTTAAATAGGAGAAGACAGTTCAAGCTACCTACCGCAATATCTTTACACCAATTCAGGGAATAAGATTTCAAGAAAATTCTGAGAATTAGGGCTTCTTTGCAACAAACGGCGAAGGCATACCGGAAAAGACACTTACCCGCCTTGATTCCTGACATTGACTCTCTGTTCTCGACACTCACCCGCTCGGAGCCAAAAATAACTCCCCCAAAAATTGTGGGGTCATCCATGCAAAGGAGGAAAAACGATTTAGCACCAGTTTCAGTTGAGCCACTTCCAGTAAAGTTGCGCACAATTCGAGTATATTTCTCTGTGATGTACTGGTAATTCTTCGCAGATCTTAGGGCTGATTTGGTCCTAATTCGCGGATTTGCAGGGTTTAAAAATAGATTCCTTTACATTTTTTTTTTATTTGTCAACGCGAAAGGGTTGTTATCCCTTCGCGAAACCCTCTATTCACGAATTTTAATTTTCTTGGATTCAAGTAACTAAAGTATACCAAAGCAAGTAGTGTGCTGGAATTATGCGTCGACCGGGATTTGAACTAACCACCTTCGCATTGTAGACCAGTAAGCTACCCATTAGGCTGCACCTTAGTCAACAGTGTTAGGCTTGAAATTCTTGGAGGTCTTTTTACTCGGGGTTTCAGTTCGAGTAGGTTGTTATTGCAGTCTTGTTTGTTCCTTTTCAGTTCTTTGTTATGATAAAGCCGCTACGTATTGCTCAAAATTTTTCGAAACCTTGGCATTGTTAAACATTTTGCACTTTGGCGTTACTTGGATAATTTTAGTGGTAGGCTTTGATGATTATGTCTTGCAATCATATCGTGCAGGTCTCAGTGTCTGCAGTAGTTAATGTTAGTTACGATGTTTCCAGACTCGTCTGGCTATTGTGCTTTATAGTTAGACCAGTTCATGAGCCTGATCCGTGAAATATTCCCTAAGTCAAATTTTATGTGCTTGTAATCTGATATTGAAGTCTCATTGGATACCTAGCAGTTAGTAATCCGTACACTTACATATGGGTAATCAAGCCAACTGTGTCGTCAAGTGTATTTTGTCTAGCTTTCGTGACGAGGTTGAGTATTTTACCGCAGTTTAGTATATTAAGCGAGTTGCTAGATTGAAATTCTAAAATGCCATTTTTTTGTTGGTGTTACTATTTTCCCAGACTTTATGATGGGTGTTTGTATTGCAATCCATCAGCAGTTACATTTTTTTTTCCTGGCAATCATCATCAGATCTCCTAAATTCTTCGGAATGGGTTAAAAACTCTTCCATAATACGTAATGAATTTTAAGAAATCTAACGGTCAGGAGTCCACGACCAGGTTTGGACTGTAGAGCTATTACAGAAGTTGAGTTCCATGGACTCGAGCTAATAAGTAGCCAGTGGCTGCAGTGTACTCGATGATGACTACAGCCATATTGTGTGTGTAAAACTCTGAAGCTGCAGGTTGATATGGTCGCACCTCTGACCCATTCCAGTTTCCGAATAGTTTCCTTACCTATTCTTTTTCATGCGAGTTTTCTTTCTGGCAATGACGACTGATTGGGATTTCCCCGGGTATTACTACACTGTCTGCGTGATTTCGGTTGCTTGGGGATAAAAGTGTTCAGAAACTTTAACTGCAGAGTGATAAATTTCGGTAAGTATACGCTAGGAGTTTTTTCCTCTCTGTGGTCATTTTCATGTGGCTGTATCACTCCGGATGGGGTAGCAATTGGAGTGGCGACACCGGCTGGCTTCTTTATCAGTTTGAGAGTGTCACCTTTTATCCTAAAGTAGACCCTGGTGAAAGTGAAGTTGAGTCTGCAGTCCAGCATGTGCAAGATTATTTTTCGATATTAAAAGTCTGTATCTGACCCATCTTATCTATTTAGCAGTTACCCTTGCGTAATGCTCACGCCTCGATTCTCTATTTTAATCCTGTCCATTATGACCTCTATGGAATAAGAGTTTTCCTCGGAAATCCATACTACCACGTCTGTGGATTTGGGCATCTTCTTCCTGGGGCGTTAACTCTTCTTATGCCCATAGTTAAATTTGCTTGGTTAACTATTCGCAGCTATCCACACATTCAATGGTTAACCATCCTGGCTTAAAGGTGCTGGGTTACGGAACCTCATCGACTCGGGCCCTTTTGGTTCACTCGTCAACGATTGCTCCTACCATGATTGCAAGTCGCTCGTTGACCATGACAGTCCTATCACCTATCACAACTGGAATACTTTCGAGAGCTTTGTTTAAAGAAACTTCTGCCATCTGCGTAGTTTCTTAACAGCTTATTGCGTTCTTTTGTCTGAACTTTTCCATTTAGTAGTGGCTGCAGTGAACATACTGATTTCATGGACAGCTGATGCGTGCAAATATTTGAGGCTACTGCATACTGTACTCCTTCACTGATGTGTTGCAGCCTCCTTCGTGCTACTCTACTGAGCCATGGTTTTATTATGAAGGTTCTCCTGGGCAAGGTTCCTTTCTGATTTTAAACGGAAGATATTGTTCCTGTTCCGTGCTCTCCGCTAGTAGAGCAGCCATTTGAGAGGAATTAGAGGTTTATCCCGTGGATTCAAATGATTTCCACGAGAAGAGAATGGAAGCAGAGTACCACAGTACTACGAGGTATCTTTAGTATATTGCTGGAAACTGAGCACCGCCTCAGCCATGCGGATATCGACTTGGCATTTCACACCTTGTTTTGAGCTTCCGTTTTAACAATGTCCGATAGGTTGAATCATTACCAGGTTCGTGAGATATCCCACAAATCAGCAAGCTTTAATAATTATCGTTTGCCGGTTGACACCTACTAAGAAGTTCCAAAACGTTACCACTTGAGAGAACTTCTTTTAGCATCAGAATTGCTAACCTAAAGATATTTTAATGCTCCCTTCTGACAATCGATCGATATCTTACATCAATTTAAGAAAAAACTGACTTTTTCCAAAATTTCGGGGAAGTTATGTGCAAGGTATTAGGAACAATGGCGTTTTTCGGAAAAAAAATTCAATCTCCTCAATTTATGTCAAAACACTTTATTAAGATTTTCAAGAGTACTTACGGCTCCGTTGATTTTAAACCAACAACATCAGTGGAGCAAATAAACAGGCATCACGGCGAATCCTTGAACTTCAACACGATGAGTAAATCCCATCCACCATTTCATGATATTAGCAAATTTAATGTACCAGTATGATCACTCTGACAAATTTCGTATTACTTTCATTGCAAATTTACTGAAAGCAAGTCCAAAGTAAGCTGATTTTTCATTCAAGAAAAGTCACAGGTCGAAAGTAACTTTCTTTCGTATATATTGCAGGGCACAAAGTATCGGACGCGCGAGTTTCATCTCGATCTACCAAATTTATTCATCGTTTTCAATCGTATTATTCAGGGCCGGTCCTACAAAGATGCTAATGAAGCAGCTACACTGGGCTGCGCGTTTCAGGGAGCAACATCATTAAAAGACTAAAATGTTGCAAACAGAGTAACGAAATGGAGGACGGTTGGTGATGCAGCCCAGCATCGTAGGACGTTTTGGCAATAATTTGCCAAAAACTGGCTTAAGGATGTATCGGTAAGTAACGGGCTGAATGCGAGGGAGGACCATTTAGTCGCCGGAAAAGATACCATCCTTGAAGAGCTGTGATCAGAAGGAGAAGAAAAAGAAAGACGTTAGGGGTTGCCTACCGGTAAATTCTTAAGCCTGCTTTGGGGAAATTGTTGAAGAGCATCCTATGAAGTAGGGCCTCCTAGCATTAAGTGGAACTGGGAACAAAACTTACTCCCCACACCCTCACCATGCCGTGAGATCCCTACTATCTTCTTTTTTGCCTCTTCGACGAGTAAATCCTTCTCTCCGCGCCCTCAGCCCTAACTTTCCCTAAAATGTTGTACCAGATGTTTGCGTCAACCCTGCGCTCACCATTTTATAACAATTTTGTGACTTTGTCGTAATTAAAGAAACCAAAAATTGTCAAATTTCTGTCGGACTTCCATTGAAATATCTTCCGCCCTAAATTTAAGATTTTTCATGACTTTCTAATGCGGCAATTTTTCACAGAATAGTGGTTCAAAATTTTCCTTTCAGAAATTTGTCACATAATTTCATCATGTTTTCCTATTGTCACAGAAATTTGTAGCTATTATGTCTCGCAGCCAATTGTAACTCTCCAAAAATTTCCGCCAAAAATGTCACAAATTTAATCTCACATTTTAACTATTTTGTCACACAATTCTGTCGAAAAACAACATTTTTTTGTCGCGTTGCTGTCGAAATGTTGTGACATTTGCTGTAGAAAACAAAAACTATGATGAGATCTGCGTCGAATAGAAATATATGTACCTATTGCCCTATAGCAACTTTTGAATAGCAACGAATGAGTCACAAGATGTAAGTCAAAATGGATTCTCAGTTAACGGAAAGTTTTTTGGAAGCGCGCGCTATTAATAAAATTATTCGACAAATTTACTTAAATCGGAACTTAGTTTAGTTCAAATATTCGTAGCTGCAACTCAGTGGGAACTACGTGAATATCGAGGTCACATTCAATAAATTCAAATACTTTCTAAAGCCGGTGTGAGCATACTATAAAAAGAATTTATACCAACTTTCGAAAGTATCTCAATTTATCGAATGTGATTTCGAAATTCACATAGTTTACAAACGCTCCTATAATGCATATCTAAAACATTCCTCTAAGAGTGAACTAAAGAACGGTGACTGAATTTTGTTGATCGACACTTTGAACCGCAGTAGTCAGTAATCAGTAATCAAATTGCATCGAAAGTAATGCGAAACTCGTCGGCGTGCACACACTAATACACAATTTTAATCAGTGGATTTATATTTCGTCTGCATCAAATTATCCTCTAATTACTCTCTCAAATAGCTATTCATACCACAGTCTATTATTATCCCTTTAAGAATATGATTCACAAATCTCCATTATAATTCTCCTGGTCTCTAAGTGCCATTCGTAATTGCATTTCTATGTGAAGCTCTTGATAAATGCCTTTCTGATGCATCTCTCGATTGCAGCCAAACCACATTTATGGAATCGTCCCTTAATACACACAATATCGTAATACATAACCTCGTCCCGGCACGTCCAATTTCACCACCACTTTGCCATTCCATTAAGTCATTGAATGGCCGAGCAAATCGCATTCTAAGGACTTATTGCACGTCTTGTATTGTTGTTAGCATCTCGGTATTGTCCTGATGGTGAATACGAGTAGAGTACCTAACATACCATGAAAAGGACTCAATATAAAAAGATTGGAACACATTTTCTCCGACGACATATGATATGAACTACTTCCTACCTAGAAGCTCCTTTCGACCGCACCGAGAACCAATTGCATACGAGTTGGAATGTTCTAATAGGATCTACGAAAGCAGAGAGTCCCTGCTGAATCGGCTAGATGGAGCGGAATGACCAATAAAAGGCTCATAAAGTGTGGAAAATATTTGGTGTCGGTGTTGCGACGTATCACAACAACCGTGCACGTTTTTCACTGTCCTATATTGAGAAAAGGAAACAGAATACCAACCGAAGGACTTTTTGATTGCATTTTATTTGCTATGTAGCAGATGTTTTTGATATAAATCAATAGTTTCACAACGCTTAGATCGTAAACGTGAAAAAATACGATACCATCGTCATAAGTATTTTTCACGTTATGGACCGAAATGTCCCTATTTTTTAAATTCAAAAAGGACATGTTTTAATATCTAACCAAAAAGCACTCATACGAATCAACAGATAATGCTAAAAGCATGATGTGCAAAAAATCCTTTTAATGGCATTCTATCTAAAAAAAACAACAAAAAATTATGACAACTTCTTAAGGGACTTCATATCCTTGGCACCGTATATAAGATACAGTACTACAGTGTCATATGCAGGCACAGCATGGCAAAAAATGTACTCGTTTCTGACGTAGAAAAGTGAATAACTACGAGCGTAAACCGCTCATGTTCACTAGAAGCGTACTTGACATCCAACTGGAAAAGCGGAGTCATGTGACAAGTACAAGAAGTGACAAAGACGAGTTCATTTTTATATGCCAAGACGACAACAGAGACAACCACGCCATAAGCTTTCATTTCAAGAAAATCTCAAGAAAAGTATGAAAAAAGTTCACTTAAAAAAAAAATTCCTTTAATAGCGTTTTGGAGATTTTTTCTTTAACAGCATAAAATTGAATTGATGGCATGACATCGTACTTAAGATGATGCGATGCTCTTACGTATAATTTTATAAACTTCAAAAAATGATTTTGATGTCATTTCCAATGAACGTCCTTCTGTACAAGAGCAGAATTGCGCAGTTAGTTGTTTCTGGAAGATACGAAATTTAAATATGAATAAACGGGAATACCTAAATAAATTTCAGATCTTTCAAAATGCACTCTAAAAACATTGACCATTTTATTTTTCGATTTTTGAAACAACGACCTTCTCACCTTTTCTATTTTTCTCAACCATGAGATAAGAAAACTGGTCACACAAGGCTCAGTATCTTATTTTCGATTACGATTTTCCTCATCCTCAAAATTGTAAGACAGCCTTATTTGCTAACGAAACTGCAATCTATACTACGAGCACCCTCTACTAAACAATTGTTTCGTCTGTCGGGTAGATCGCTAAGTGCTAAAAAAATCTACAGATAGGCGCCAACAAGCCTTCTGTCGATTCCGTATCCTATCCATTGCTTTTGGTGGATGTGGTAAAGGGGATTAAAATCTTTCAGCTAGCTGTCGATTTTGACTCCAATCACTTCATTGAGTCTCTTGAAATCTGGACTGGTCATGTTTCAGATAGATCTCAAGAGGTCAATGGTTTAAAGAAGACTTATCCCTAAAGTATTTCGCTAGTCTACGTACTACCTACATATATAGTAACCACTATAAAGAACGACGGTGGAGGAGAAAGTCTCGGATATAAAAATACCCTAATTTATGATGGAACAGCGCAAAGGCTGAATGGTTAGTGGATAACTAACCTTTAATATACGAACTCTGGATATCAGGCGCCCTTCAATTTTAATCAGCCTTCCCCCTTAATGAGGAGCTCTGCCAAGGGTGACTCTACATTCTCGCGCTACTCGTGAAATTTCTAAGGAGAACCTATACAAAACAAAACAAGGGGCCGATGCTGCTCCAAAGCCGACTAGCAGCAAAAGAGGTGGTAAGCGGAACAACTACCCCTCCAGAAACCGCACTTGAAGTGACTGTGGAGGGTAATCCTTCGGTCACTAAAAGGTTCAAGAGACCGTCTCTTGGAGCGGATAAGGAAACTGCCACCAAGCCTCAATTAGACGAACAACTGCTATCAGCGAGCTGAAGCAATTGAGTTCGAAAGATCATAAAAAGAGTTTAAACGGTGCCGCTAGGAGACCGTGTGATCGGCCTTTTACGGACCACAGTTGCGTAAAACATGACATTAAAAACATGGGTCTGACTAAAATCGACATCTGCTGCCTCTGCCTCATGTACTCAAGGTGACTTTTTCTGGATGTAAAGGTGTTTCGATAATGGCTTTTAGATTATCATCGCTCCAATTCTGCTGATCGGCATAGCCATTTAGCCAAAAGCGTGCTTC
Organism: Chorisops tibialis; assembly: GCA_963669355.1. Lineage (NCBI taxonomy): Eukaryota > Metazoa > Arthropoda > Insecta > Diptera > Stratiomyidae > Chorisops > Chorisops tibialis. The sequence goes on along the minus strand of OY770264.1, from coordinate 12,601,942 downwards.
ATCACTGAACAAAATTTTCAAATGAAATTGTGGACTTCCAGATTACACCATCTGGCGGCCGCAAGCCCAAAATCATATTCAAACATTAATGCTATAAAATTATCTTCCTAATAAAGGCAATTTCAGGGATATTAAAAACATTTTTCTGCATTTTATTTCAATTCAGAGTTCTCCGCCTCTAAAAAAAACCCTGTATTATAAGGGAAACCATTCTTCTGGGAAAAGGCTTCCTTGCAACTGATGAGCTAGCCAACATGGCCAAAACCATCAAGTTGTGTTCGATTTAAGGGGCAATAAACGCAAAATAGGCCGAGAAGGGGTCGCATTGCTCTCACGTGCTCCCTAATTTAAAAAAAAAGTTATTACCTCTTGATAAAATGCCACAAATTTTTCTTAAATCTAGGAACAGGAAACAAAAGTATTCAAATGTCAATATACAATGTTCTCAGGAAGTTAAGATGACATAATTTCCTAGCGAATTAAGATCATTTTCATTGGAGCAGCCCATGATTGGACTGAAACTATTTTGCTGGAAATATTTTTATTTATTATTATTAATTAATTGGAAATTTTTCTCCATTTAAATTTCTATTTCATTATAACATTTCAATGAAAACAACATTTATGAGCTTTCTTCATCCTAATGATAATAATAAAATCACAACCAGACTATAAGACGTAATCAATCCAATTTCTTATACTCAATTAGGACCCCATTGAAAATGCTAATTAGATTTTTCAACCAGTAGCTAGCCAATCCATAGCGATGAATGAAAGCATTTTTGTAAAAACAAAAAAAAATCTGATAAGGAAAAATCAAACCAAAGACAAGCAACGAAATGAGAGATTTCTATTTCGAGGATGTGCAAGGATCAACACTTGTGCGGGGAAAATTGATTTTTGATTGATTCGAATCCGAGCGAATACTTTATTATCATTTCAATCACGTCCGACCTCATCCTGCCTCCTGATCTTTATAGGTATAGGTGTTTGCTGTTGGCAGCAAATAATTCTGCGACCAACCAGGATAACCATCGTGACAAGAAGATTTTTCAATTGAAAGCATCGAATCATAATTTGTGAAAAAAATTGCTTTTCATTGGAAAAAAAAAACCTTGTAACTCAGTGACTGTTATGCAACTTTTATACGTAAAAACTTACATAACTTCTATTATTGTTGCATGGTTTACTGATATGATCGATAGAACTTTTAGTTTTTAAAAAAAGTTCTTTTTTCGATGTAATATGAGAATAGATTTGTTATTTCCAACTCAAAATCGATTCGAAATTTAGAGAACTTTGCGACTTTATTAGTAAAAAAAAATCATTTCAATTGCTTTATGGTTTGCGCAAAAGCTTAATAATCCCACGTCTTTCTTCGACAAATTGTCGCAATCGACTTGCGCAACAGTGTGTTGGGCAATACACTTATGCAACATATTTGATACAACAAGAATGATTGATATTATGAATGTGTAATAATATTCCGAATAACTTGCGTACAACTTTGAAACTATTCTCCGTCCAGAACTCCGCATTGCACAGTTTTCAATTGTGCTCATTTTCACTTTATGTTAGCAACCAGAAGACCATAATATCCTTATATTGCGGTTAATGTTAATATTAGAAAAGATTTTCATCTCAATCTCAGTAATTCACCTTTTTGCGAAACTAAAAGGAAATATACGACAAGTCAACGTATTATCTGTTTTCGAACTTTCGCAAAGTCGTCCTCTAGTACTTTGTGAATTACTTTGATGCCTCGGGCTTTTCAAATAAGTTCCAATATTTGCGTCAAATATTTACCCACGAATGCACGGCATAGTTGCCGGATGAGGTATGCTTTTAGAAATATTAAAAATTGAAACTTTGCCTTGGTTATCTTCTCCGTATATCCTCAACCAAACCCGCATATTTTTTTTACCTCTATACTTCTTTTCTCAACTATAACCCATTCGAGGATTGGATTTGAAAGGCATCGTCGCCCACACACATGAATTCAAAATAAACGTATGCGTTAGAGTGAAATGAAAGAAAATGTTATGAAAGCCGTGGGCTCAAGTAAAGGACGAAGCAGCCAGCCAGCCAACTCTATCATCCTTGAATCGTGAGGAAATGAAAATATTCCTCTAATACATAACTTTTTTTTTATTTTTTTGATGGATTTTATTCAGTTCGTGTATTATTCGAATGAAGGACTTCGACATGCCATACACAAATCCGACCAAAAAAACCGAAAGAAAACTGAAAAACCAAAGAAGAACAAAAAAAAGGTTTTTTAATATGAGAAAACCAGAATTTCAAAACTTTTCCAGGAAATTTACACGTCTAGGGCTCGTTCTTTGAACGAATGTGTGAGCAAGGTTTGTAGACGCCGGAAATTGCCTCTGTATTGTTGGTTTTTCAACAGTTTTTCCGGGCAGAATATGACGTGATTCTACTTTTAGTTCATTACTTTCACGAAGAAAGAGAAAAAACTTATTATAGCTTTGTAGTTTTTCGAAAAAAGAAAAGTATTACATGTTGTACAAGATTAATAAAAAACTTGTTGCACTCTAGGACTGCAATAGATCATAGGATAAAGTGATAAACAAAATCACTCATATAGTTTAAAATTAAACGATTGTCAAACTACACTTGCTAATATCTCCACCACGAATGCAGATAGGAAGTTGAAATTCAGTAGAGATATAGAGAGGGTTGTGGGACAAACTTCGACGTCCGAAAAGGGGGGGGGGCTAAAAACAAATGATTATATCTTTGAAATTACTTATCGTAAAAAAATCATATTTTGGGACCATTAAGGTGGCATATAGCTCCACCGGAATCAGCTTAGAGAGTGGCTAATTATTGTAAAGGGGAGGGTGAAAAAAATGAATATCTCAACTATCTCTTATGCTATGTAATTGAAAGTTGAAACATATATTAAGCTATACTAGGAAAATACAAAAAAATATAACATGTTGAAATAATAGTAGTGCGGGGAAATGGGGAGCATTTCAAAAATGGCGCACTTTTTAAAATAGTTGAAACAAAACTGCGTCAAAAGTCTTGAAATCGCTATTGTTCTTCTACCCCCTACCATACAAAAGTATGATATCGACCAATTTCATTTAAACAACTAATAACCAACAAATTAAAAGCTACGAACTTGGAATTTTGTACAAGCACCTTACAAGAGAAATGAAATAAAACTGCATCACACATTTTATGATTCCATTACCCGCTCTACCCCCTCCCATTCAAATATTCGGTTTCGCGAATGCAAAACACTCCGAATTTAATGAAAATTCCGTGCAACTTCATCTATGAAACTGACATTCTATACAGAGAATATTGGACCTGATTCAAGCAATCAATTAAAAAGCTATTAACATCCACCCACCCTTACTATTATCCCTCCTCTTCTCCTCATAAAAATCCAAACTTGCAGAAACGAATGAAATATTGTTAAATTGACAACAGTCCTGCCCAAGAACTCCCTTTCACTTAGTCTTCCCTAACCACTCTAACCTGCATATTGACTTTCCACTCATCCGCAACTTGTCCTAAGAATAATAAAGTTTCGCTCGACTTGTTGGTAGTTAATTTTCATATCACGCAAGAGTTGCTAACAAAAGGTTTTAAACAATATTTAGGATTCAAACATCTAATAGGTACTGACAAAATTAGTGTGTTGGATTGGAATGTCTTAACTAATATTGTTTTCCTCTGATACTTTTACAGTACACTCTAGCATGGAGCGGTTGCAGACCGAACAACTTCGTTTCTGTGGAAAAAGATTTTCATTCCCGCCCAACAATCGTTGAAATTGGAAATTGGACAGCTAAAATTTATTTATATTAGCCGAACTGTAGCCTACCCAGAGTTCGAAAAGTTCGAACTCAGATCGAGCAAAATATAAGTATTTCGTTCAGTGTATAGGTTGCATTGAAATTTGTCAGTGGAAAACGAAGATCTGCGGATAGTGGAAAGGCAATAAGACATCATTTTTAGTACGCTCCTAATTTATTTTCTTGCAATTTTATATGGTTCGAGACTATAAGAAAATAACAAACAAGCAATCATGGCTGGTCGAGGTAAAGAACATTGCAGAGGCGGTTATTTCCGGCCAATCTTGGCATTTAAAGGTTCCGAACCACTCTGGAAAGATACGTTAAAAAATTAAGCCAAAACCCTGACTGCAAGATTGAGAAAACGGCTGGAAAATTTAAAAACATATTTACGGAAGTACAGAAACTTGAGCTCATTAACTACTAAAAAACTATGAAGGCATGGTTATTTGGTCTAACAATTGCACAGCTTAGTTAGCTGTAAAAAAATGGCATTGGTCGTATTTTTCAAAATGGAATCGCAGGCCAGGATTGGGTCAACGTATGGATGGGTAACTGGTGAGTAGTTTCTTGTATGGTTTCGACAACTAAAGCATCAAAAGGCTTTCCGGTTCATCTTATATTATATAGCCACTCAACACATACCAAGAACCTTGAGGATATGGACTACACGAGAGAGAGAGGCTCCGCCATAGACGGTCCCAAGCCCGAGTTGAGAAAGGAGGAGGGTAAATGGAGTTAACCTGAATGGCCAGTAACACCAGTGCGTCTCAGGAAGTAGGCAAAAAGTATGACATAGTTGGACTTGCAGCATAGCTGTGAGAACTCCAGCATGTCATATTTAGCTCAAAACTCCCACCCTTTTTCTACTAGGGTGTAATAAATAAGTAGGACCGGTCCTCCAGGTCGGGGGTTGGGCGAGGCGCCGACAACGCATCACCGGAAAAAGAACACTGTCCAGAAACCTGAAGAACAGCTTCGGAAAGGATGGACTCAACGGCAACGACCCCGCAAACGAAAAATGGACTACTCTATTGGATCTTGGAATGTTCGATCCTTATTTAGGACAGGAGCTCTGAAAGAGTTTCTCGAAGAAGTGGCAAAACACAACATCAACATAACTGCCATCCAAGAAACGAAATGGCTCGGTAGCGAAATCATGGACATGAGATCACACACAATCTATCCAAGTGGAAAATTGTCGGGAAGCAGAGAGTTTGGAGTCGCTTTTGTCGTTGACAAAAAATTTAAACAGCAGGTCACGAGCTTCAAACCAATAAGTGAAAGATTGTGTGCAATCCGAATAAAGACTAAATTTTTCAAATTTTTCAACACTTGGTTGATCAACGTTCACGCACCAACAGAAGACAAGGACGATGTAACTAAAGACGAATTTTATGCCACCCTAGAGACAACCTATGACTCACTGCCCTCGAATGACCTAAAAATTGTCTTAGGGGATTTTAATGCAAAAGTCGGAAAGGAGGAGGCTCATAGAGGAACAACAGGAGGGCACAGTCTCCATGACATAACCAACGACAATGGCCAACGTCTGATTGATTTCGCAAGCAGCAAAAATATCATAGTAAGCTCTACGTGCTTCCCACATCGCGATATTCACAAACGAACGTGGGCATCACCAGATGGTCACACCTTCAACCAAATAGACCACGTTCTTATTGAGAAAAGGGCTGCTTCCAGCATACTTGATGTACGAACTCTCCGCGGTGCGAATTGTGACTCTGATCACTATCTAGTCAGAGCTAAGTATCGATGCAAAATAGCTTGTCGTGGGTATTCGAAAACGAGTAGAGCTCGCAAATTCAATGTCGACAAGCTTAACGACGAAACGGTGGCGCAGGCTTACATGCTAGCATGTAATAAACACCTGACACCAATATATGAAAATATCCAAAATATGCCAGTGGATAATGCGTGGATGAAAATACGAGACGGCATCAAATCCTCCGCGGAAGAGGTATTAGGATATCAAGCACGGCGAAAAAGTAATGATTGGTTCGACCAAGAATGTCGCGACGCAATAGATAGAAAGAACGAAGCTTACAAAATTTTTACTGAACGACCAACACGAGCCAAAAAAGAAAAATATGACGAGCTTAGGCGATATGCGAAAAAGACCTGCAGACGAAAACAAAGGAAGTACCATAATGACAAGATACAAAAAATGGACGACGACATGAGAAAAAATAATACGCGGGACGCATACGCCATAGTAAAAGACTTGAAAAAGGGATATAAACCAAAAACCAGTCTCTGCAAAGACGCAGAGGGCAATATCATCAGCGACACAGAAGAAATCAAAAGGAGATGGGCTTCATACTTCGAACATCTTTTGAATCCCATCCCAGTAGCACCGATAACGACAGACAACATTTCAATTCAAGCCTCAACTGACGAAGATGAACCATCATCGACACCACCCACGCTTCCTGAAATCAAAGCAGCCCTATGTGACCAAAAACGAAACAAAGCGCCGGGAATTGACGAAATACCAGTTGAACTTCTGAAAAACGGTGGAAACTGTGTCGCTGAAATACTGCACAGCATGATATGCAAAATTTGGACAGAGGAAATCATACCCGACGACTGGCGAAAAAGCATTATATGTCCAATTTACAAGAAAGGAGACAAACTCTGCTGTGAGAACTACAGAGGTATATCATTGTTGTGTACGTCCTATAAAATACTGACAAAAATAATTGAACGTCGTCTTAAGCCCTATACTAATCAAATAATTGGCGAATACCAAGGAGGATTCAGAACCGGACGATCTACAACAGACCAGATATTCTCGGTGAAACAGGTGCTTGAGAAATGCTGGGAATATAACACAGAAGTGCACCAAATATTCGTAGACTTTAAACAAGCATACGACAGTATCGACAGGAGCGTACTGTACCAAATCATGCTTGACTTTGGAATTCCTCCAAAACTAGTCCGACTAACAAGACTCACAATGACGAACACTGAATCCCAAGTGAGAATACAAACCGATTCCACAACCAGCTTTCGAACGGAATGTGGTTTAAAGCAGGGAGATGGTCTAGCTCCTATGCTTTTCAACTTGGCACTAGAGTATGTCGTCCGAAAAATCCCAGTCGACACCAACGGGACACTACTATTCAAGTCCACCCAACTAGTAGCATACGCTGACGACATTAACATTCTAGCAAGATCCTTCCCTAGTGCTAAGGAGGTATTTGTCAATCTTGACTCCGCCGCAAAAGAAGTCGGGTTGCGCATTAATGAAAGCAAAACAAAAGTAATGACGCAAACAAGAAGGAGAACGCCAATCAGACAAAACATAACAATTGCGGAATATAATTTGGAGAGTGTGGACAACTTCATATATCTTGGGGCTAATCTAGCAAAGGACGGTAATGAAACAGACGAAATCAAACGACGGATAATACTAGCAAATAAGACGTATTATTCGGTACTTCCAATAATGAAATCCAAGAAAGTGCACAGGAACAATAAGCTGCGGATTTATAAAACTATTATACGACCTGTGCTCTGTTATGGCAGCGAGACGTGGACATTAACGCGAACTTCCGAAAAAGCAGTTAACGCATTCGAGAGAAAGGTCCTCCGAAGAATTTTGGGACCTGTGAAGGAAGGAACGGAATGGCGAATAAGATACAACCATGAGTTGTATCAACTCTACGACGAGCCAGAAGCTTCAATGTTCATCAAGTTACGTAAACTGCAGTGGGCTGGCCATGTCGAGCGAATGGAAGACAGAAGAATCCCCAAACGTGCTCTTAAAGGCAAAGCGAGTGGTAACCGGCCAGTAGGCAAACCACGCAAGCGATGGAAAGACTCGGTTGATGAAGACAGCAAAGCCATTCTAAAAATTAGCAGCTGGAGGACGCGGTCTTTGGATCGAGACGATTGGAGGCGACGACTTCAGGAGGCCAGGGCCCGATTTGGGCTGTCGCGCCATTGATGATGATGAGAGAGAGAGGCGTTTTGTTGTTATGTCTACCACCTCATTGCTTTCACATACTTCAGCCACTTGATGTTTCCTTTAAGTCTTCGCAAATGTATATAAACCAACCCCGGAAAAGTTATAACACAGTTCATGATGTTAAGAACGTACCAAAAGAAAGGTTGAAACTTTTTTTTAAATTTCTCAAAAATTATCAGTGTTCACCTTTGCCAAACTATGGTCGCCTCTAGTGTCCCATGGAGAAACTATAATACTAATTCAGAAAATTGTGTGAGTGAAGCGAAGTTGATTTTTTTTTAACATTTGTAGTAATTGTCAAGGAACAAATTCTGGCGAAATTGTAAGTTTCAACTTTTTCTAGTTTTAATGGAAATCGATATAATAAATGCATTATGCAAAATTATGCATTTATATAGAAGGCGGGAAGGTGTAGAAGGAGTATACGGATAAAAGCAAAATTTTAATGTTAAAGATATGTGCTGTGTTAAACTTTGGTCAAATTTCGATAACTTTGACGGTTTCGAAGAAAAATGATTTAATTGAAATTACGAAATTTCGTGAATTTTATATGGGAGAGGGTAGCAGGAGTGTAGCAAAGCTATTATTATTATTATTATTATTTTTTTTTTTTTTTCAAAATTCGTTGAAATTATAATAAAATTCATTCTGACAAAAATTTGTTCTTTTAGCCTTGCTAGTTGCATTTTTGAAAATTGTGCATTTGTATGGGAGGGAGTAGAAGGAGTAAAAGGATTGAATCAATATTTTTCGACCATAATAATCCTTATATCATTATACTCTCACCTAATTTTCAAGTTTTTAACTCAAATAGTTTCCGAGAATAATCAATTTCTTTCAATGTTGAAATTTCATGAAATTTGTATGGGAGGAGGTGCAAGGTGTGGAAGGATGTAGCCTATTTACGAACTTAAGGTTTATTTTTTTGCTAAAAATGACTCTAAACAAATTCCAGCACGATACCTCAAAGCATTCGAGAGTTATGTTTTAGAAAGACGAACAGACAGACGGCCACTCGTAATCGAGGTTTTCGGGCGACAGCAAATATTTCTGTACCCGTGCGATTCTGTGCGAGCATAATTTCCTAGCGTTACAAACAGTAAGGCAAACACAATATACTCTCAGAGTTCATCTAGAGTATAATAAAGAGAACAGTTCATCATGTCGTCCCAAATCATTCTTGATATTTCTAGCTAACGTCCTTTATCGTTTAGCGAATATTTTTGCTTTTGTAAGGAAAAATTAAAATCTAACGAAAATAACCGCGAAAAATTCTGCCAACAGGTCAAGCGCAACTTTATTATTCTTGGGGCATGTTAAGGATACGTGGGCAGACAATATACAGGTAAGAGTGGATAGGGAAGACTATAAGTGAAAGGGGGTTCTGGGGCAAAGCTGTTGCCAATTAAATAGCTCTTCACTGTCAGCTTCACTACATAGAATCAATATTTCAAGTTTGGGTTTGTATGGAGAGAGGGGGGAGGGTGCGATATAAGGGATGGCTACATATCAATAATTTTTTAACTGATTGCCCGAATCACGTTCAGAATTCGCTGAATAGAGTGCTAGTTTCATAGACCAAATAAATTCTATGAAATTTTCGGTATATATTATTGCGAGTTAGGGGTTCACCGGGATTTCAAGTAAAACACAATTCGTTTAAAAATAAGGGATAATTTATTTATTCGCACCTTTTACTTAATTCGCAATTTAACTTAATTCACACTTTAACTTAATTCGCCTATTTGGCACTACCGCCGCGTTTCGCTTGCACTGGTTCGCGTCTCGATCATTAAAATGACTGACTGCCGACTGAAAGCTTCGTGCTTATATATATTTTTCCCCTGTTCTCGAAGCTTCTGTCGTGGATGTTTTCGGGTGTATGTCTCGACTATACTGGAGAGTTCTAGATCTTTAATTACCTACATTTTGGAGTATACGGTTCTGTAGGGTGTATGTCTAGACTATACTGGAAGGTTCTAGATCTTTGATTGCCTACCTTTTGGAGTACACGGTTCCGGTGTATGTCTAGACTATACTGGACGGTTCTAGATCTTTGATTATGGCATTTTACATATTGGGGGAACTGTTCTGGCATATTCGGGAAAGATCAATATTGCGTGGCCGGCAGATCTATAACAATAAAATATTCTTAAAAGCACTGTATGTGGGGTAGAGTAGAGGAGGGAATAGTTCGTACAAAATTTGAAGCTCGTAACTATTAATTTACTGTTTACTATTTGATTTATTGAAATTGGTCGAAATCATACTTTTGCATGGGATGGGGTGGAAGTGCAGGAGAGATTTCAAAACTTGTAATGAATTTTTATCTAAAATATTTTTAAAAATGCTTGCACAAAATTTCAAGCTGAAAGTTTTTAAGAGTTTGGTGATAAATGATTTCTTAAAAATGGTCGAAAAAATACTTTTGTAGTAGGGGGTAGAAGTTTGAAAAGAATTTGACTAGTTAATATCTTAAACATTTAAGCATTTTACTTTATTATTTTATACTTTATACTAGGGAAATACGATAAAAATATAACATTTGGACATAACAGTAGTGGGTGAGATGTGGAGCATTTCAAAAATGGTGCACTTTCCAAAATTTCAAACCGCTATATCTCAAAACTGAACACAGATATCAAATTTTTTCAAATTGTAGAACTACATAGTTTTTAATTTTGGTAAAAATTTTGCGTTGGGAGGTGTAAGGGGGGGAGGTGGTAAGCAAAGATGTCAAAAATTTTGAATGATTTTTTTAGGGCTCTGGTAAAAGGTACAAAGTTTAAATTTTCCACGTGGTTACATCTATTTGTTGTGCATACAGAAAAAATAATACAAATTTCACAATTGCTATGCACCCCTTGGTCTAACGTGCACAAGGTGTTTCATGTGCAATGAAAGAAACACGTAAGTTGAACATTTTTGAATGAAATTTTGAAGTAGAAACTTGAAAATTTGCAAAATGCATTTAAAAAAATCTCTAAGAGAATATTAACTGGTTGAAAGCCTTGAAAACTTCTACCCCTCCTAGACAAAATTATTTTTTCGAACATTTTTAAGTAATAAATTATCACCTAAATATTAAAAGCTATCAATTTAAAATTTTGAGTAAGAACTTTTAAAAATAGTTGAAACAAAACAGTGTCAAAGAAAAAATTTTGTACGAGCACCTTACAAGATAAATGAAATAAAACTCCACCACAATTTTACATTTCCCTTACCTCCTCTACTCCCTCTCATAAAAATGATTGGTTTCGTGAATATGAAATACACCAAATCTTAGGAAAATTATATGCACTTCGTCTATGAAAATGACATTTGAGAATATTAAACATAATCGAAGCAATCAATTAAAAAATTATTGATATTCATCCACCATTAATATCACCCCTCCCCCTCCCCTCATAAAAATCCAAATGTGCATAAAACAATGAAATATTGATTACATGTACTGGAGCTATTAATCGTATTCGCAATTAAGTGTTAAATTGCTAGCAGCCCTGCCCTGAAGGGAGTTCCATTTGAAAAAGAGGGTTCCACTTGTGAAAGGGGTTTCCACTTAGTCTTCCTTAACCACTCTAACTTGCATATTGACTTTTCATGTATCCTCAACTTGTCCCAAAAATAATGAAGTTGCGCCCGGCTTATTGGCAGTTTATTTAAACTCCAGATGAAATCTGAGAATATTTTAAGTTTGCTCTAAGGTTTGTAACGCTAAGAAATAAGGCTCAGAGAAAAAAACTGAATGATGCAGAAGTTAGTATTATCACTCAAAAATTTCAAAACCGTCTATCCGTCCGTCCGTTCGCTCTCTAGCTTGAGAATACGTTGAGCTAGAACGTTCAAATCATGTGCACGTTGTTTTTGATAAAAAGTTGACAGTAAACCGATTTTCTCGAAAAGTATAAAAGCTATTGATCTGAAATTTGGAATATACAATTTTTATACCAATTTCAATCTACGGTATAAAAATAAGTTGAATCTCCCTACTCCTTCTATCACCCCCCATACAAACTGCATTTTTTAATGAAATACTCTAAGCTAATTTACTCAGTGACACAGTCACACTACAAAGTTTTTCACAAATATGTAGTTTACTTATCTACTACTACAATGGCGCTAGAGGCCAAATCGGACCTTGGCCTCCTGATATTCAGGTTCCTTAACATTTTTTTTTATTACTTATTGTGGAAGGGTTGTTAGCCCTTCGCACAACCCTCTTTCTACGAATTTTTCATTTCCTTAGATTGAGGTGAACAAGGTATACCCAAGCAGGCAATGTGCCGGAATTATATTTTGCGCCGGCCGGGATTTGAACTCACGACCTTCGCATTACAAGACCAACTCACTACCAACTAGGCTATACCCTAGGTTGTAGTTTCCTTATGAGCATCACAAATCTTTGTTTTTCCTTCGAAGAATGGAATTAAAACCGTTCGTATGATATTTCATCGAGATTTTCCGATAATTGGGGTCCGACATGCTGTCATAGCTCTATGTCATCGCCTTACAATAAGACGACAATTAAGATGTCGAAACCAGAATTATTTGGAATCGTTCCGAAAGCATCTCCTTAAATTCGTATTATTGAAGCATCCTTATGCTTTTATCTGGCGAAGTGTTTCTACGAGTTTTCAACTTCTATCGACGTATCTATCATCCAGGTCTCTCTGACATTTTACTTTTGTATGAGCTTTAGGTATATAGCGTATGTAGATTTACGTATAGACTCAAAACACCTGGCATTATTTCACTCGAACTTTTCGAAAGGTAAATATCGTAGAACACTCTATAAGTGTGTGTGTGTATAGAGTGAACATAAATTCACTCGACATAAGTTGATTGGCTCAATTTGGAGAAATTCATGTACGAGCATTCATCCGGTTGAAAATACTAGCTGCGAACTGCATTTTAAGTGTTGGCAACTGACAGCTTCCGATTTTGATTTTGATTTTCATTTCTCGTCCTAAGTACCGTTTCGCTCGAGGGCTTTTCAACCCGAATCCCAAGTGCAGTTTGTTGGAAAGTTGTCAAGAACACTATACATAAACTTGACATAGGTGTGCCAGCATTGACATTTAATTGGTGATTAGCGATTTACACATTCAAGTGATGTTTTACCATGCACTTCCATTACAAATGAGCGATGATGTTTCAGGATAAGTTAAACGTATTCTCCGCAATGATTGAAGGAACGGGATATTTGTAGGATGATTTTGCTGGCTTTCATGAATATATCAAAGGTTGGCAGTAATACACCTGCGTTATTTTAACATTTCATTTCACTTAATTTATAACTAAGTCCTTTTCATAAGTCGTCAAAAGGATTTGAAAATTGGTTTTACAGAGGCTATGTTAAAATGGGAGCCTACTTTATTAATACGCAATTCCGGACTCCTTTTTTATTTATTATAAAAGGAGGGTAATAACCGAACGACGAATTATCAAGATGTTTTCCCCTATTTATACATTGTATTGTTGGTTGGTCACATTGTTTCGTTTAATATGTACATATACAGGTGTTTGGTACTCAGTGTGCCACCTTGTAAGGGGTTATTCCTAGATATATAGGGTTATTCTACAAGAGGTGTTATTTTAAATAGCCCGCTATTTCGGTAGATGTCATTTTTTGACATTTGACATCTAGAAACTACGCCATTAAAAAAAATGGAACAATACACGCTTCAACAACGCATTGAAATTATTAAAATTCACTATTCTTGACTGATGGGGCCCATTTCCACCTCGGTGGCTACGTCAACAAGCAAAACTGTCGCATCTGGGGCTCGGAAAACCCAAAAGTTACTGTTGAAAAGCCTCTCCATCCTCAACGTGTGACTGTTTGGACCTTACTTTCGAAAATGAGGCTGGAGCAACAGTTACGGTGAATGGATTGCACTATCGAAAGGTGATTAATGATTTTTTATGGCCGGAATTGGATGATATTGACCTGGATAACGTTTACTTTCAACAAGGCGGCGCTACGTGCCACACAAGCACCGGAAACATTGATATTTTACGGGAAAAGTTTCAAAATAACACCTCTTATTGGATAGCCCTATATTTTGAGAAAAAATTGTTCTAAGGAGATGGTCAATTTTCAATATCCGCGGAGAAACAGGGTGATCAAGAAAAGTGTTTCGGACCTGTACCCTCACTCACCAAAACGCTATATCTTGAAAACTAATAATCGTAATTCAAAGTGTTATTGCTTGTTTTTTAGGAAATCGAATAACCTTTCATTTGGTGTAATAGTCAGCATTGTAACTGTACTCAATCCTGAAATATTTACTTCATAAAACAAATTTCTGCAACTTTGACCCTCAAAATTCTGGGATCAATGTAGTTTTTCCCAGAAAAACGCATTATAAAAATGTTTTAATGTTGGTTTTTTATGTGCCATATTATTGCCTACAAAAGATGCATACACTTGCATTGCATAAGTTTCATAGTTTAGAAAAATCTATCATTCAAATAATATAGCACTTTAATCAAAAATACAAGAATATGTTGATCAACACTCTCCGCTTGAACTAAAAGAACTTCAGACTGATTTTTATGGTTTATTTCAAATTTCCTTAATTACAATAAATGTTCAAAATGGCTACCTTCATTTTGAATGCACGCTAAAGCTCGTTTTGCCAGTGTTCTTTTTATGTTCATACTCCTCAACTGCTGCCTTACTTCTGTTGCTGCCGCATCGATTCTGGTGTTTAGATCCTGCAACGTTACTACTTTCGTTGCGTAGACAAGGTTCTTCATCCGTCCCCATACAAAGAAATCCATAATAGTTAAATCAGGAGATCTTGCAGGCCAGTGTATCGGTCCATTTCTACCGATCCAGCCATTGCTATAATTGGAATTTAACCAATCTCTGATTTGTCGGCCGTAATGAGCTGGAGCAACATCGTGTTGGTAAAACATGGAAGCCAATCATTGCAATGGCACATCATCCAATAACTCCTGTAGATCATTTGTCAAAAAATGTAAGTAATTGGAACTATTCAGGGTAGGCGGAAGCCTAATAGGACCAATGAAATCGTCACCAATCACACCTGCCTATAAATTGACACTGAATCTGTGCTGAAATGATGCCTCTCTTCTTGTATGTGGATTGCTCTCAGCCCATGTGTGTAAGTTGTGGAAGTTTGTGATACCGTCCCTGGTGAATTGGAACTCATCCGTCCAAAGAATTTTGTTCATAAAATTCTCGTCACTTAGTTGTCGTTCAAGGAGCCAATTGCAAAACTCCATCCTTTTGGGCAAATCAATGGGTACCAGCTCCTGCACTGGTGTGTGGTGGTAGGGATGCAAACGCTCTGCTTTTAGGACACTCCAAACTTTCCACGTAGAGACGTTTAACTGCAATGCCAAGCGTCTGACACTGATTGATGGATCATTTTGAACTGCATGTAGTATTCCTTCATCGGTTGGAACAGCGATTATCGGCGCAGGATTTGCATTTACTCTGCTTGTCCTAACGCTGCCTATTTTCCGAATCCTTCTGTAAACTTCTTGGAATACTCTCCTGTAAGGTATCCGACGATTAGGAAATCTCTGATGATACAAAGATCGCGCCGCTCGTGTATTTCCCTGACACTCCTCATAAATGAAAATGATGTCTGCATATTCTTCATTCGAGTACTCAGGCATTTCGAAATTATTTTTTAAATTTTAGTGACACCTTGTACTTTTAACAATGGAACTAAAAGTGGTAAAAATATGAAATAAGATTTGCTTTTATACGCTTTTCATTTTGTTGGGTACCCCATTAAAAAAGGCAAAGTGCTGCACCTAGTTGTGTTGAAACTCATTTTAATTTAATTCATTTCCTCGATAATTTAAAAACTAATTAAAGGACATTCCTCGATTATTTAAACAGTAATTAAAGGACACAAAGAATATTTCAGTTTAACAACATTTCAGGCCGTTTTTTTTGAAACGAGGGTTGCTTTATGGCATATTTCATTTTTAAGCCATATGTATTTTCGCTTATTACCTGGAAAACGGGAAAACCTAAGTCATAAGTATGTGTGCATCTTTTGTAGGCAATAATATGGCACATAAAAAACAACATTAAAATTAAATTTTTAGAATGCGTTTTTTTGAGAAAAACTACATTGATTCCAGAATTTTGAGGGTCAAAGTATCAAAAATTTGTGTTCTGAAGCAAATATCTCAAGGTTGGCTACAGTTACAATGCTGACTATTACATTAAATGAAAGGTAATTTGATTCCCTAAGAAACAAGCTATAACACTTTGATTTATGATTATTAGTTTTCAAGATATAGCGTTTTGGTGAGCGAGGGTACAGGTCCGAAACACTTTTCTGGATCACCCTGTATCTCCGCGGATATTGAAAATTGACCATCTCTGTAGAACAATTTTTTTCTCAAAATATATCTAGGAATAACCCCTACCAAGGTGGCACACAGAGTACCAAACACCCTGTATAACTTTGTATTTTCACAAAAATTTCGAGAATATTTGGATTGTGACAGAGAGCATTTTGTTACGGTTTTTCCCCGGTTGAGAAAAACGTATTTGCAACTTCTAACCCCCTTGCACCGAGGGGCGGAACGAGCCTGTCCGGCCAACCCTCAAAGAAGGGTCGTGGGCGCCTCGGGGAGTAATCTGCCTTAGGTTTTGTTTTACTTCCCTCACTCCTTCTACCCCCTCCCATTCAAAGTGGCCATACAATATGACACAGTTTCACAACTTCACGAAAAATCTATTTTCCCAGTGGTTCTACTTTAGGCTTCGTTCCTCTGTGCTCGTCGCAGACCGAACCACAAGTCTGGCGAGTTAGTCTCAAAACAAATATCGTGAAAAAAAAAACGCGTGGCAAACTGAAAAAGAAGGACGCTCACAGCAATCTTCACACGTAAGTTAAGAAAGGAAATCTTCTTGGTATTTGATTAAAAGATTAGCCCACCGGCTGTTTTTATTTGGAAGCAATCCTAGCTATTCTCTACGTTAATTTCAATTTTATATGCAGTTTTATTTCGTTTTTCTTGTAATGTGCTTGGACAAAATTTCAATTTCGTAGCTTTTAGTTTGTTGGTTAGTAATTGATTTAATGAAATTGTTCGAAATCATAGTTTTGTATGGGAGGGGGTAGAAGGGCAAGCCCGATTTCAAAACTCTTAACGTAATTTTATTTCAACTATTTTTTAAAGTTTTTGTGCAAAATTTCAAATTGATAGCTTTTAATAGTTAGGTGATAATTGATTTCTTGAAAATGATCGAAAAAATAATTTTGTATGGGAGGGGGTAGAAGTTTTAAAGGTTTTCGATCAGTTAATATTTCGTATATTTAGGGATTTTTTTAAATGCATTTCGCAAATTTTCAAGTTTCTACCTTAAAATTTCACTCCAAAACTTTCAGTTTATGTGTATTTTTCAATGCACATGAAACACCTTGAGCACGTTAGACCGGGAAGGTCACCAGAGCCCTAAACAAATCATGGGTTTTCAGTGATTTTTCTGAAAAACAACTGTAATCATCATGCAATTGATATATTTTGAATTTTGGATCAGTAACACTGACACTTTTCAAGAAAATCGTATTTTTGGAAAGTCGTGGAATTGTGTCACATTGTATGGGAGGGGGTAGAAGGAGTGAAGTTAATCGATTATTTTTTTCCCCGATATCAAAAATAATGCTAATCAAGAATTAGTACAATTTAATTTTAGTTCGATGAAAGTTATACGTACTGGAAAAATTGGTTTATAGTATTTCATGAAAAAGTGTAGTTTGTATGGGAGGTGGTGGAAGGAGTGAAGAAATTCAAACAATTTGTATACTTAAAGATCGCATTTGATTGAGTAATATATTCTAAATTTCAAATTAATAGCTCTTTCAGTTTCCAAGAAAATTTTATTATTATAAATTTTTGAAAATGAGTCGCTTTGTACGGGAGGGTGTAGAAAGCGTAAGGGGATTGAAATAACACCAAAACCAGATTACATTTCGATGCATACCTAACAAACTGTGCAAGTTTCATTACAATGTGTTCAGCCGTTTGTGCGTGAAAGACGGCTGGATAGACAGATACTACAATTATATTTAAATGTATAGATTATCACGTTTAGTTAAACGAGATTTCTTTCATGTTTCATTTGATTTATTTATTTATTTTTTTTAAATCACTTCTTTTTGTTTTATGTTATTTA
Organism: Chorisops tibialis; assembly: GCA_963669355.1. Taxonomy (NCBI): domain Eukaryota; kingdom Metazoa; phylum Arthropoda; class Insecta; order Diptera; family Stratiomyidae; genus Chorisops; species Chorisops tibialis. Next base: position 12,583,938 of record OY770264.1, on the reverse strand, counting down.
AAAAAAATTATAAAGTTTCCTTTTCTTTGTTTTTTTTTTTTGATTTTTTGCTCAAAGAAAAATGTATGAACTGAAACTTTTTTCCATCCAGTGGTCGCTGGCAATGCCAAGAACCGTCTCCCCCGGCAAATTTTTCTGTTTTCGTTTTTGTTTTTGGCGGGCGTTCCAGAAGCAGAAAAAACCCCTATTTTCCATCCTATTCAGTGATTTTGGCACCAAAAAGATTTATTGCAGTGCTGCCCTGCTTAAACTTGCATGTTTTTATTATTCTCTATTATTATTATTTTATTTTACTTTTTTATTAAATCATTATTTTTTTATAATTTTTTCTTTAAATTATTTGCTATTTCGGTTGCCGGTGACATAAATCCCTAATCTTTCGTATTTAGGAACTAGCCAGAAATAGAAATGAAATAATAAAAAAATGTGACTATATATATATGTATCTGGGGAATGTAGTTGAGGAGCAACAACCCGATATAAAAATTAAATTCGAGAAGAAGAAAGAAAAAACATAGCAGGACGTGCGATACTCTAGATGAAAGAGACATTTTTTGATTCTAAGAAATTTTGTAGGGGAAGTGGTAGAAGGGGTGACGGGATTGAACCAATTTTTCCACATCACGCCAGAGTTGCTATCAAAATGTTTTATACAAAATTTAGGATTCAAAAATTTAATAGGTACTGAGAAAATTATTGTATTGGATTTAGTGAAATTGTGCAATTTGTATGGGAGGTGGTAGAAGGAGTGGCGAGTTCTTGATAACTTTTTTCAGAAATAACATCATGCTTTTGACATGTTTTAAGTTGCAGATCAGAAGCATACATACTATTCGGGAAAATCAACTATCTTTAATGTTAGATTGCATGGGGAGGGGGTAGAAAGAGAGAAGCTAGCCGTCCAATTTTTTTATCTTACTAATAATTCTAAATAAATATTTAGTGCACAATTTCATCTCGATAAATTTTATACGTTCTGAGTAAATTTGTTTAGATTATTGGTGGAAGGAAATGGAGGTCTCAAATAATTTGTATGCGGTAGATTGGAATCATCATAAAATAAACTGCCAACAAGTCGGGCGAAACTTTATTATTCTTGGGACAAGTTGCGGATGAGTGGAAAGTCAATATGCAGGCTAGAGTTGTTAGGGAAGGCTAAGTTTGGGTTTTTATGAGGGGAAGAGGAGGGGTAAGGGTGGGTGGATGTTAATAGCTTTTTAATTAATTGCTTGAATCACGTCCAATATTCTCTGTATAGAAAGTGTTTCATAGACGAAGTTGCATGGAATTTTCATAAAATTCGGTGTATTCAACATTCACGAAAGCGAACATTTTTATGGGAGGGGGTAGAGAAGGTACGGGAATCGTAAAATTTGATATGTAGTTTTATTTCGATTCTCTTGTAAGGTGCTTGTATAAAATTTTAAGTTCGTAACTTTTAGTTTGTTGGTTATTAGTTGATTTAATGAAATTGGTCGAAATCATAGTTTTGTATGGGAGGGGGTAGAAGGGCAAGCGCAATTTCAAAACTTTTAAAACAACTTCATTTGAATTATTTTTATAAGTTTTTCTGCAAAATTTGAAATTGATAGCTTTTAAGAGTTAGCTGACAACTTATTTCTTAAAAATGCTCGAAAAAATAATTTTGTATGGGAGGAGGTAGAGGAGGGAGGGGAATCGTAAAACTTGTGATGAAATTTTCTTTCTTTTTTGTTGCAAGATACTCGTACAAAATTTCAAGTTCGTAGCTTTTAATTTGTTGATTATTAGTTGATTTAATAAAATTGATCGAAATCATACTTTTGTATGGGAGGGGGTAGAAGGGCAAGCGCGATTTCAAAACTTTTAACGTAATTTCATTTCAATTATTTTTGTAAGTTTGTATGTAGAATTGCAAATTGATAGCTTTTAATAGTTAGGTGATAATTGATTCCTTAAAAATGGTCGAAAAAATAATTTTGTATGGGAGGGGGTAGAAGTTTTAAAGGTTTTCGACCATTTAAGATTTCGTATGCTTAGGGATTTTTTTTAAATGCTTTTTGCAAATTTTCAAGTTTCTACCTTAAAATTTCACTCAAAAATTTTCAGTTTATGTGTTTTTTCAATGCACATGAAACACCTTGTGCACGTTAGCTGGGGGGGTCGGTTTATAACAATTATGGATCAAGTTGTTATTATTTTTCTATGTATATTAAATAGACGTATCCACATGCAAAATTTAAACTTTGTATCTTTCACCAGAGCCCCAAAAAAATCACTCAAAATTTTTGACATATTTGCTTATCACCTCCCTCCCCTTACACCTCCCAACTTAAAATTTTTATCAAAATTAACTATTATGTAGTTCTACAATCTGACAAATTTTCGATTTTATATCTGTACTATTTTTTGAAATATAAGGATTCGTAATTTTGAAAAGTGCGCCATTATTGAAATGCTCCCCATTTCCCCCCACTACTGTTATTTCAAGATATTATATTTTTTTTGTATTTTCTCAGTACAGCTTAATATAAGTTTCAAGTTTCAATTACATAGCTTAAGAGATAGTTGAGATATTCATTTTTAAGTGTTTTTCTTTGCACCCCCCCTGACCCTTCCACTTACAATAATTAACCACTTTTTAAGCTGATTCCGATTGAACTATATGCCACCTTAACGATCCCAAAATATGAATTTTTTACAATAAGTATTTTCGAAGATATAATCATTTGAAAAAATAATTCGGCCGAAAATTTGTTTTTAGCCCCCCCTTTTCGGACGCCAATGGATAAAAAAATTAAATTATTTTTAAAAGTTGTCCCACAAACTCTTCTATATGTATGTTGAGTTTTAGCGTTTTAGCTGTTACCATGGTTGAGATATTTGAATTCGTATTTTTCGGTTTTAGCGCTCCCCCCGCCTCCCCCTGAACCCGTACACCCCCCAAAATGGGTATCTGCCTGAGATCCGCAACTATCTACAATCCCCCCAAAAATTAACTTTCTATCTTTAAGGGTTTGGGAGTTAATGTGCGCTGAGCGTACACACCGGCGTACGGCGTACGGCGGACGGCGGACGGCGGACGGCGTACGGCGGACGGCGTACAGACAGACGGATTTTTTTTTTTTGCATTTTTAGGCTAATTTAGTCATGAAACGCGAAAAAACAAAATTTCAGGGTAGCAAATTTTTTTTTTTTCCCAAGTCGATCACAATACTTTATTATTAAAATAATAAAGTAATTAATATATTCCAAATATCAGATCAATGAATTTTATACTTTTTGAGCACATCTGATTTTTGTCAAATTGCGAAATTGTTGCATTTTGAATGGAAGGGGGGTAGAAGAGGTAAAGCTAATCGTCTAATTTTTTTAGTCTTACTAATAATTCTAATTAAATATTTAGTGCACAATTTCAGTTCGATAAATTTTATACGCACTGAGTAAATTGGTTTAGAGCATTTCATGAAAAAGGTCTGTTTGTATTCGAGGTGGTGGAAGGAGGGGGAGGACACGAATAATTTTTTTTCGGCCCATTGAAATCATCATAAAAGTAATATATTCCAATTTTCAGATCAATGGTTTTATACTTTTCGAGCAAGATATTGGAAGGGGTGGACCGATTTAGACAGTTCACGAACTTCACCTTACTTTTTTTGTCAAAAACAACGTGTATAAAATTTGAACTTTCTAGCTCAACGCGTTTTCAAGCTAGAGAGCGCACAGACGGATGGACATCCGGTTTTGAAATTTGGCGCCTCTATGCGAGCATTATTTCTTGGCATTACAAACTTTAGAGCAAGCTTATAATACTCTCAGATTCCATCTAGAGTATAAAAATTGCTACCCTGAGTTTTTTTTCGCATTTCCTGACTTAATTAGCCTAAAAATTCAAAAAAAAAAATAAAAAGGAGAATAGAATTATGATTGGGCATATAGCCATGCGATACTCTAGATGAAATGGGAAAGAGTTTAATGTACGGGAAATATGTCATCTCAAATTCATTCGAAATCTAGGGTATAGCCTAGTAGGTAGTATGTTGGTCTTGTAATGCGAAGGTCGTGAGTTCAAATCCCGGTCGGCGCAATATATAATTCCGGCACATTTCCTGCTTGGATATACCTTGGTCACCTCAATCTAAGAAAATGAAAAATTCGTAGAAAGAGGGTTGTGCGAAGGGCTAACAACCCTTCCACAATAAGTAATGAAAAAGAAAAAAATTTTGAGGAAGGAGGCCAAGGTCCGATTTGGGCTGTAGCGCCATTGTAGAAGAAATAGAAATTCTTTCGAATAGAGAATAGTGACTTTTGTATGGGAGGTGGTAGGAGCAGAGGGGGAGCTTTGTAATTCGTGTATATGACACCAAATATTGTAAATAAAATCTTTCGCGCTGGTTTTAAAGTTTATAGCTTTCATAATTTTAAAGGAAATCGGACATTGTTTTTCTGCAATTAGGGGATTTGTGTGGGAGGTGGCAGAGAAAGTGGAAGGTTATGATTTTGGAGCTGCTTATCAGTATTTCTCATATGTTTGAAGGAGAAATGCTTTTCTTGAATTTCTAATGTAGAATTTTGTATGGGAGGGGAAGAAGAAGTGGAGCGACGCCGATATTTTTGCTCAGGTTATTGCATTATTACACATTTGGTCAAAATTTCAAGTCGATAGTTTTAACGGTTTTGAAGAAAAATGAAAAAAAAAGATTTTTTCCCTGGAAGAAATATGAAAAAAAATGTTTGGTGATGTGTTATCGTCGCATCGCCCATCCCCCGACCTAAAGGACCAGTTTTACTTATTTATTACACCCTGGTGGAAAAAGGGTGGGAGTTTTCAGCTATTTATGAAATGCTGCGAGTCCAACTATATCATACTTTTTGCCTACTTCGAGTGATTCATTGGGGTTAATGGCCATTTAAGTTGACTCCATGCTCTCTCCTCCTTTCTCAACCGGACTTGGGACCGGCTATGGCGGAGGTGCTTTTTAAATTCTTCATTTATGTTCTTGGTACACTTTGAATACTATTTGGCATATCTTGCTGCTCATAAAACAGTTTATGAATCCAATAAACCCTTAACTCGTAGGATATCTAATTCCGTTGAAAATTTTATCTATACATACATACGTATGTATATCAGCTTTAATAGAGACTGCTTTAGAAAAATTGTATTAGAAGCATTAAATTGTACCTGATCTTATTTTTTGATCAATGTTGTACTTATTGTTAATTTTATCTCTTTATTTCAATCTACTAATTTTATTATTTTATTGATATAATATTCAATGGCTGGTTTAATTTTGTTTTGTTTTTAATTAGTTTTTATCATCTGACCTGTAAGGATTATGTATACTAAATAAATAAAACAAATTATTTATAGTGAAAAATACACGCGCAATTATTTCCTAACAAAACATAACTAAGCCGGAGTTTCAAACAGTAATGCTGGAAAATGAATTCAATGAATGACCGCATTAAAAGCCAATTTCTCATTACTTTATTATTCGCCTGCAGTAATGTAATTCGAAGTACCATTGAGTATGACGCAGACAAGTCCTGGAGTATTCCTCGTACAAACATGACAAACATGCGATCATATATTTTCTATGCGATGCATTGTGACGATGCTTCTAGTTTTCTAGTAAGTAAGTCCCTAATGTGAACTCTCAGTGTCTCTATAATAGATAAAATTTGCGGTAATTAATGCGAACAAAACCGCATTTCCATAATAATTCACGATCGTAATAGGTAATTATATGCAAGTTGAATCTCATCATGTATACAAACTGCTGTGGAGAACGTCAAGGACATGGTACTCAAACAAGCGAAAGAACGTATGGCGACGGGTAACCTAAGAACATAAATTTTTCAGTAAAATTATCGCCGTAGAAGTCAGTTTTCAGTGCCATTTTCATAAGCGATAATACCAACCCTCCGGTTTGAAAATTCGAACAGAGTGTTTACATCTGAAAAAAAACTTAACATACGTTCATAATACACAATAGAGGTCGAAATAATAATCACCATGTTATTATAAAGGAACTTTCTCAGTTGTAGAGATGTATGTACATATATGCTCCGCCAACTATCTCCCATTCTACGATGATAACTTACCATACACGTAGATAACCAGCTTTGTTGTACTTATGGGATTCAGGGTTACGGTATTGTTCTTATATCGTCAAATAACAAACACATGCCAGAAATTATCCTTACAGACAGTTTGGCTTAAGTTATCTTAATCGGATGGAATTTCGGGCTTAAACTATTCCATGAATGCATTTTAATGTTTTATTTGTCGGTAGGTGGATTCCTCCTTTCAGTTGGCTTTTACTATCAAACGAGTACAAGTATGCATGGTGGTTATCTGTAAACTTGAAGTTTGAAGCAAGTATTTTCCGAGAATTTTCGAGTTTCCCATATTTGCCATAATACATATATCTATCGAGTGAAATATAATATGATGGGACCATTAAATTCCGAAAGAAAAACAACAGGTGTCTCGAGGGAATTTCATGAAAATATTTCTGTTTTTGAAAATTTTATTAAGTACTAGCGATCGCCTGCGACTTCGTCCGCATAAAAATCGCAATAATACTTAATTTTTGAGAATGTAGTTAGTAATATATTATATGGGATATATGATCTGCTTACTTTAATGGCTCTTTGAACACAATGTTTTGTATTTTGTTGGAATCGGAACCATAAATTATTAAGAATGATAGCATGATACTCGCATTTGATGGGGGAGGCTCGTGATCAAATCAATCCCGTGATTTGAGATCATATACGTATTGAAGAGCATTTAGGACACGTGAATAATTATCAATCAATCAAATTCCTGTTAAGACCCCCTATAGGGGCATAGGACAGAAACAACTCTCTTCCACAAGGCGCGATCCTGAGCATCGGCCTAAAACTGTTGCCAGGACTTGTTTATTCTTCTTGCCTCCTGCTCAACTGCTCGCTTCCATGTGTTACATGGTCGTCCAACCCGACGCCTTCCTTGAGGGTTATAATCCAGAGCCTGTTTTGCGATGTTTCGCTCTGGTTTCCTCAAGGTATGACCGATCCACTGCCACTTTCGCAGTTGAATCTCAATACCTATTTTAGTCTGGCGAGTTGTACTCCAAAGTTCGTCGTTGGAGATCACTTCTGGCCAGAATAACCCTAAAATGCGCCGGAGGCATTGGTTTACGAAAGTCTGTAGTGAATAATTATACCTTGTGTTAATTAAAAAAAAAAACCCAAATAAAATAACATTAAGCTTGAAAACGTAACAGGACTAAGATTGTGCGTAGAGCCCAATCATACCATACCATAGATGAAATGGAAATTTTTGAGATATTATGAAATTTTGTATGGGAAGTGGCTGCACTGAACTAATTTGTTTCACATCATGCTAGAGTAGCTATAAAAATGTTTTGTACCAAATTTAAACTTCAAAAATAGAGTAGGTACTGAGAAACTTAGTGCATTGAATTTAATGAAATTGTACAATTTGTATGGGAGGTGGTAGAAGGAAAGGGGAGTTTTTGGTGATATTTCAAATCAAATTTTTGTAAAGACGTGAAATTGGGTCACATTGTATGGGAAGGGGTAGAAGGAGTGAAGCTACTCGGTTAATTTTTTCCCGATATTAATAATGTAAATTAATAATAGAGTACAAAATTTGAGCTCAATGAAAGTTATATATATGTACTGAGAAAATTAGCTTAGAATATTTCATGAAAAAGTGCAGTTTGTATGGGAGGTGGTGGAAAGAGTAGGGGGTTTTAAGTGACTTTTTGAGAAGCAACTATAATCATTACGCAATTGATATATATTAAATTTCAGATCTGCATCATTCACGCTTTTCAAGAAAATCGAATTTTTGTAAAGTCATGGAATTGTGTCATATTGTATGGGAGGGGGTAGAAGGAGTGAAGCTACTTGGTTAACTTTTTCCCGATATTATTAATAATGCAAATTAAGGATAAAGTACAACATTTAAGCTCGATGAAAGTTACACGTACTGAGAAAATTGGTGAATAGCCTTTCATGAAAAAGTGCAGTTTGTATGGGAGGTGGTGGAAGGAGTAGAGGGATTCAAATAATTTGTGTACCATAGATCACATTTCTGATAAAAATAGTATGTTCTAAATTTCAAATGATTTGCTCCAATGGTTTTGAAGAAAGTTTGATTAGTATATATTTTTGAAAATGAGTCATTTTGTATGGGAGGGGATGGAAGGCGTGGGGGTATTGAAATAAGACCAAACGCAGATTTCATCTCGGTGCACATCTAACAAACTGTGAAAGTTTCATTACAATCAGTTAAGCCGTTTTTGCGTGAAACCCGGAAAGACAGGCAGACAGACAGAGAAATTTTTTAAAAACGTGTTTCTGCTTAGTTGTTGCTAAAATAAAGCAAAAAACTTATTTACAGCCATTTATAAACAAATAACAGACACTACAATCATATTTATATGTATAGATTTTGTGTAACAATGAAATTCGTGATGCTGGCTAGTCTGATATTCCAGTTTCGATTTTAAATTTTTTTTTTTAATTTAAATTAAACTATGAATACTGTTCATATTTTATTTTTTTAATAAATAATACTACATTTGCTGAATAATTGAAAATGAAAATTCGTAGATAGAAATATTTAGAAATTAGTTTAATTAAAAGAATTCTAGGATGTTCATGATTATCAATAATTTGTTCTTCAAAGTATGATCGATTCATTGCCATTTATGAATCGATCATACTTTGAGGAAACCATGGCGAAACATCGCCAAACAAGCACTGGATAATAATCCTGGAGAAAGACGTCGGGTCGGTTGACCATATAGCATGGAAGCGAGCAGCAGGTCAGAGGAATAAACAAGTCCTTGTGACAACTAAAGGCCAATACTCAGGATCGTGCCTTCCGAAAGAGAACTGTTTCTGTCCTATGCCCCTTTCTACATTCTTCTACAATGGCGCTACATCCCAAATCGGACCTTGACCTCCTGATAATCAGGTTCCTTAACATTTTTCAATATTTATTGTGGTAGTGCTGTTAGCTCTTCGCACAACCCTCTTTCTACGAATGTTTTATTTTCGTAGATTGAGGTAAGTTATGTCCCTTTACCGAATAGATTGTTTAGAAACAGGAAATTAAATAATTGAATTTTTGACCTCATTAGCTTATTGCGGATCTGAATTGAAAATAGGGCTCACACAGAGTCGTCATCAGCATCAATAGAGCCCAAGTAGAGATCTGTAGTGTACGAACGTACCTCGCAAAGAAAACTAAGCATTTAGTTCGAAGTCAAACTAAAGTACTGTTTGTGAATCGAACTAATCAGACTGTTGCAATTTTTTACAATTTGATACGTTTGTGGTACGTGAACAAATTATTAACTTTTCAGCTTTTCTTCTTCTTTTTTGTTACCTTACTCTACTAAATTGTATATATCTCGAGAATTGAGTCGGGGGCTCCTTTTTCCTCTTTTTGACTTGAGAAATCTGTAAAATTCAGTTTGACTCGATTATTATGCAAGAAAAAATTCATTTTGTAGTTTTTTTTTGCACAAATTTTGAGAACGGCTGCTCGGATTCAGACAAGAGTGATTTATTGTCATATTACTTCTTTTTTTTTGGCCCGAGGTATCCGCAAAAAGAAACAAATTTAGCATTTTTTACATATATCTTCAGAACGGCTGGATAAAAAACACAACCGGCTCGATTCAAAGTCGGGTGATTTTTTATCCATCTTATTTCCTTTCTTACTCGGGATGTCTACGAAAATACCGTGTTTGCAGATTTTTGCATATATCCGGAGAACGGCTGCTCGCATTGAGTCGGTTGTAATTTTTTTTAACTCTTTTCGATTCGAGATTTCCGCATAGAGCTGAATTTCGCATTTTTCTACAGACACCTCGAGAACGGTTGCTCGCATCGAGTCGAGTTTGGTCTTATCCTCTACTTTTTTTATTTTTTGTACCCGAGATATCTGCAAAAAGCAGAATTTTGCAGATACGACCTTCTCTTAACTAAATGAACTTAAAAACTAACTCAAAGAAGTGATCCTTTCAGTGAAAAAGAACTAGTGAGCTAGTTCAGTAAAAGAAACTATTATGTCCATCTCTAAGCCCAAGTCGGCCTTGGCCTCCTTTATGCTTCGTCTCCATTTTGCTCGTTTTGACGACCGCGTCCTCCATGTCGAAAATTTCAGAAGCTATGTCCTGTATTCGTCGATTGAATTCTCTCAACGTTTTCTTGGTTTCCCGACTGGCCTTTTTTCTCCCGCCTTTACTTTTTGTAGCTTTCGAAGTTTGATGAGACTACAGATGGTACAATTCATCGACTATGACGATGTTTACTTTTTCAACACACGCACGAGCACATACTAGACGACCTGCAATTGTTTGTGACCTTGAACTGCTCACGCGCCTTGCGGCCATTCCAAGAATCGCTATTTGTATCACAGGCAACAACCGTCCCATTGTTTAACCCCGTTCACGACAATTCTGTAGGGACCAAGCGAAACACCGGAAAATGAAACAGAAGAAAGACCTCACTCAGAGTCAGTAATACGAGATCAGCTACACTATCAAGGAGGGAATAAATAAAAAAAGAGCTCGAAGTAAAACTCTCTCTCGCGCCAGTGTTTTCCCCATCAAACACCGAGAGTCAGCAGCTTGCTATCCTTTAGCGGCACGGTAGGTCTGTAAATTATAATAATAAAATTATCCGAAAGAAAAAAAATCACCTCCTCATGTTTTGGTTCGGGTAACGTCTTCCCTCATAGGAGTGCGCAAAAAAAAAGAACAAGGAAAATTTTAAAAAGTGCTTCTAGGAATATGCACGATATTGGGGCAAGGGAACGCGTAGCCTCCTCGCGGCTCTAAAATTCTCATTCTGGAGGGAAATCGGACACAGCACGAAAGGACCACCAGGCGGAAAGATTGGCCGACGACAACGCGTTACCTTGCTGCCTAAATACGAGCAGGAATCGTGCTGAATCGATCGTCAATTACGAATCGTCACGTGCAGACTTGAAGATTAGGGCGAAGCCCGCTCAATCATTCAAGTAAAAATAAAACTACTAGCTTAACAAGTTCAACCGCAAGACTTTATTTAATTCAACTAAATCGCTTTACACTTTTCATTTGAGTCTTTTTCGCTCACAATCATCGCTTGCCTATCTTATCTATCATTGAACCACGTACCTACAATGGTCTACTAATCTAGTACATCTGGCTAAGGACACAGTGTTGAAGTGATAGGAGAAGTATAATGTGCTCATCAGCGAAGCTATGTAGAGGATTGTAAGTTGAAGATAGCAAGTCATTAATAAATATTAGAAAAAGGGTGGGAGAAAGAACTGAGCCCTGAGGGACACCAACGTTAATTTTATAAGAGGGGGAAACTACACCTTCCAATAAAACACGCATTGAACGATTGGCAAAAAAGAAACTTTCAATCCAGGAAATAAGGTAGTCGCCCAAGCCAATAGCTTAAAGTTTGAATAAAAGAGCGCCGTGCCATATTCTGTCAAAAGCCTTGGAAATATCGAGAGCGATATTACAAGATTCACCAAACTGGAGAATTCTCTTGCTCCAACGTTCAGTGAGGGTGGTTAAAAGTTCTCCTGTGGAACGTTTTTTGCAAAATCCTTACTGTTTGTCGTCAACAATATCATTGATGTTGAGACATTCTATTACTCTATTGTTGATGATTGTTTCCATGACCTTCAACAGAGTTGAGGTTATTGCTATTGGGCGATAATTAGCAGGATTTGTGCGTTCTCCTTTTTTGGGACTGGCTGAACATTTGCAAGCTTCCATGAAGATGGGACTTCCATCTGGGCTGGACGATTTCTTTGCATCTAGAACTTGGTATAAGTTACGTGGACGAATGTCAATTTGTCCTAAGGAGGAATTTAGCGCAGTATACATTGGGAGGCTAGAGTTTGTTGGTGGTAAGGAAGAGTTGGCAGCAAATTGAGTTGAAAGGATCCGCAATAACCTGGAATTGATGATGCAGAATTACATCTGATGAAAAGAGCGAGAGACCAGAAACTTTTTCTGCCCTTAGGACATCTCAAAATTTGTTGCCTCAGTTTCTGGTCATGCAAATATTTTTCTCATTGTAAGCTGGACTTTCAGAGATTTACGTAACGTTTATTAGATAAAGAATCGATTTAAAAGAGGAAGAGAAAATTAGAGATCTCGTAAAGAAAACGATAAAATGAAGGGCATAGTTCAGTATCGACAGACCGACATTAAGTCCGTGCTTAGGGCGCGGTCCTGCTCCCCATATCATGACCCTAGACAAACTCGGCATACCAGAGTGTAGAAGGACTTTCTATTCCGTTCGTTCAGCACGTTTATCCGAGCCTCGAAACTTGTGTCCGCAAACCTAAACGAGACTCTCGTTATATCCGGCGCGGGGCACCACGCCCTAGTTTTGGGTCACCGAAAAGACGGTTCATATGGACCATTTAGTCGTGAATCAAAGATTTCCGACAACAGTTGGAAGCTTTTATTAAAGTGAAACTAAAATTAAAGAAAAGCTTTTTATGAATAATATTATGCTGGATTATATAAACTTAAATATTTCATTAAAATCGAAATTCAGACCACAATATTCTACATTAAATCTGAACAACTACCTGTTAAACATTACTAAAAGGAAAACATGAAAAGAAAGAATAATAAGACTGCCCACCGACAAACCAAATACTTTATTTTTGTTTTTTTTAATAATTTTGTTCTAGAGTTAACAGTCGAGAATAGAACAATCGTTAAATAAGTTGTATTTTTATCGGTTAGAAAAATTTTACTTAATCATAACTTGCATCTCCTTTCAAAACAATCCGTTCTGCTGTTGGGCGATTCAGTCTTCCAGGGTAGGCCGAAGTGATAGAGCTTTTGTTGTCCAGGCACCCACCCCTGCGCCCGCCCACATCCGCAGCAAGACCCAGCATCTATAGCTAGCATTTCGCGAAAACCTTGCCACCACCATTGAGTTTAGGTTTGATCTCGGACCCACTCTATCCACAAACCTTATTTTCCCTTCGGATTATTTCGGCACCATGAAGAAATAGTCCATGCAAAACCTTCACATACAACAATGTGAAGATTTTTTCGAAACGGACCTAAAAGTGTATATAGGTATATTATAGCTGGATAATTCGAAGGCGATTGAGTCGTGTGATCGAAACTGATAACGATCAGAATAATAAAGGTGACATCGTATAGTGTTTGAGTTATTTTCAAAAGCGAATTAATAAAGTTTGAATTTCGATAATTAGAAAGTGACCGAGATTTATTTTACTTGAAATCCTGTGATCGACTATACATGCATAAAATAAAAAAACACGATTAATCCAATTACAAATTGCTTAACCTCAGATCGGGAGTTTATCCTTTCGGGCACACCTATAAATTACCCCCTTTCCAAATTGAATGAAATCGAGCTGGACTCGACCACCAGGTCTTTAAACCCATTCCTTAGGCTCTGCTCTATCTGTATTATACATAGTGCAAAAAAAGGACTCATTACACGATCATTAACACTCCGACTTTAATCTGTGCACGATTCAACAGTTTTACGTTCTTGTTTTTTCGTCCTGTGAAATGCTCATCGAGCGCATTGAGAATTACGTACCGAACAAAAAACAACTGTCGCCTCCTTTTGGGAGCACTCATCAGGACAAACTTTGAGCACTTATCGCAAATTCCCAGCAGCGAAACGAACTTAATTCAACGTGTCCCAATGCCACGGGATAAGTTCAGGAGGTCCCGGACAAGGATGAGCTTCTTCCCGATTAGATTTTCGTAGTCAGCACCGTTCTTATCTTGGCGTAAACTCTGGAATAACTTTTCCGTTTTCCTTTTATTCGATTTTTTTCCTAGCAGGGAGGTTTTATTCGCGATCATTAAGAGCGTTTTCATCTTATTATCACACTTATTGGAACAATTGCACGAAATCGTTCTACCATAGCTACTTAGCACTCTTTTTGGAAATAAAAACGAACAGGAGTCGATGCTATGCGTCTGTACCGAATGCCTCGGGTACAATACGAAGGAGTCGTAGCCGGCAATTCACTAAAAACCGAGATAGGGAAATCGTTATAAATGAGACTCAGTCAGCTGCACATAACAGGCGTTCTTCCTTTTCCTTCCGTCCTCGATGGAGTCATCACTGGTGGAGGTGCTGGTTTTATTGTGTTTTAATGATTCTGTTTGTAGTTCAGATCCTGGCCCATGTACGCTCTGTCCTCCTATATGCGAGCTGATGGAGTGCAGGCTAGCACGACGTTGCATTTCCGTCTCGATATTCGTTTTTCGAATGCAATTTACGGTGTGTTTCGCTCAAATCGACCTGTTTGTCCGTACGTATCAGCTCACTTCTGACCACCTCTGTCTACTGTTTTCACCCCTGCCCCGAATCCTTCGCTTCAAACTTGAAACGAAGAAAATTGGAAAGCGAGTAAAACTCTGTGGCGTAATAATGGTCGGGGTGTATCGTTAAATTATTTCACTTTAGTGAACATTCAGTGCAGAACTTGTTTGCATAGAAAATGATAGACATTTCGATATTTTTCTGTACGTTTTAATAACGAGTCTCCAACTGTGGTAAAATTGAAGGAAACTAGAAATAAAAATAAAATTGTAAATAAATTGTAACATGTTAGAAAAAAATAACAATATGAAAATAAAATTTTTTGAAATGGCAAGATTGCATTGTTGTTCACATATTGGTGTCCACTTAATGTTAGGCAATGCTGGTTTAAGTTAGTTCAATTTTTTAATACCTGCGGAAATTTTGAAGAGCAGTGGTAACTGCGTTGCAAGGAAAATCAACATTATCCTGTAGTAAATCTGGACGAATGGAACACTACCTGATGATTAGCTTAAAAGCATTGTACATATGTATGTCCAATATACAAAAAGGGCGACAAACTCTACTGCCAAAACTATAGAGGGATTTCATTACTGTGTACATCTTATAAAATTTTGCCAAAGATTAAAGAGTCCCGGATTACGCCCAATGATGAAAACATAATTAGAGATTATCAAGATCAACTCAATCAACAATGAATCAAGTTCCTGTTAAGATCCTCTATAGGGGCAGCTCTCTTCCACAAGACGCGATCCTGAGCATCGGTCTTTAGCTGCTACCAGAAGTTGTTTATTTCTCTAACCTCCTACTCAATTGCTCGCTTCCATGTGCTATATGGTCGACAAACCCGACGTATTCCCTGAGGATTATAATCCAAAGCATATTTGGCGATGTTTCGTTCTGGTTTCTTCAAAGTGTGACCGATCCACTGCCACTTCCACTTTGAATCTCAAAACCTACTTTAGTCTGTCCAGTTGTACTCCAAAGTTCGTCGTTGAAGATCACCTATGCCCAGAATATTCCTAAAATGAGTCGGAGGCATTGGTTCACGAAAGTTTGCAGTTTTTTGGTAAATCGAACGGTCTTTTTCCACATGGTACAACACGAATTTGATGCATGCGTCAAAAACTCGAAGTTTCATGAGAAGGAAGAGCCCTCAGAAAGGGAAAAGGATACCGAAGGCCCGACGAGCTTTGTTTACACGAGCCTCAATATCCTTTTCGGCTCCACCATCCATGCTGACAATGCTGCCGAGATAACAAAAACCTTGCACCACTTCAACGCCTTGTCCGTTAAGAACAATCGGTGTGCTTGTGTTTGAACCCATATGCATGTACTTGATTTTACGCACATTTATTTTCAGTCTCACCTTTTTGCATTTAGAATACAGAGTGCGAACATTTGACTCTAAGTTCGAACGGTTATGTGCAAGCAAACACACGTCATCAGCATAATCAGCATGATTTAAGATGTTAAATAGTCTCCATTGGAGACCTTGAACTTCCTCACCTTCCAGTGCAACTTTCAAGATGTCATTTATTACCACCAGAAACAGGACTGGTGATAATATGCAGGCTTGTCTGACACCCGTTCGCACATGGAAGCTCTCGGACAGCTCTCCTCAATGTAAGACGCGACACCTTGCATCTTCACACGATTCTTTAATCATAGCTATGACCTTATCTGGAATGCTTCTCCTACGCAGAGCATTCCATATGTAATCTCGCTTAACACTGTCGAAATCCTTTTCGGAGGCTACAAACAGGAGATGTAAGAGCGAACTCATTTTGGCGATGGTGATCGCTCCTCACATCAGCTCCACGATTCGCTCGCACATCGAGGAGACATCTTCCATCGGCGAATTATAGTCAAATGTTCGATCTGATTCTAAGTAACACCATCAGACAAAACCCAAGATGTTTTATGCTGACTCCTATGTGGAGATGACCATTTGCCGAGTGCTACAAAACTCCACAAATAACTCGCCGTTTTCGATTCTCTTAATCGAAGGGTAACCATGCTTCACCATGACGTGCTCCAGTCCAGTGTTATCAGAGCCAATCTGGGCGTTCATATCTCTTGAGAATAATATCACCTCTTGGAACACGCTCGGAGGTGGCGCTCAGTTGGCTTTAAAGCTCATCTCTTTCACCAGGTGTTGCGGTATTAGTTGGTGCGTAGCACTGAAGAATTGTGACGTTTCTGACACTAGTCCTGAGTCTGACGACAATAACTCTATCCAAGATTGGTTCCCATCTGATGAGACTATTTCTCGTTCTCGATGTAAGGACCACAGTCACGCCATTTTTGGCTTCACTCTCAGGAATGGCGTTTCCGCTCGGGGTTTGTTCTGTTCCTAATCCTGTCCATTTGACCTTGCTCAAGTTCAAGATTTGGATGTTCTTGTGCTCCATTTTACGGTCGATCACTGATTGGCGTTGCAAGGACTGAGGACCCAAGCCCTTCCCCCTTCATTCAATGATCGAACGTTCCAGAAGCCAGTTATAGTCCGTTTTCGAATGCCAAAAGTCTTTACTGTAGAATCCGTCCGTATCCGAAGCGCTGTAACTGTTTCTCTTATCATTTAGATTTTAAGATCATGGGTGATAAGTGAATGATCCAATGAGTGTCCTTTTGGTATTTTTAGGGCAATCAGAACTGGCTGTGCTAGAAACGTGCTGGAAACATAACATCGACGTGCACCAGTTACTCGGAGACTTTAAGCAAGCATACGACAGCCGATGGGACTGCACAGTACAACACAATGCTGGAAATAGAAATACTGGCGAAACTCGTCCGACTGACAAGGTTTTCTATGATGAACTCAACATGCCAAGTAAGGATTCATACGGAACTAACAACAAGCTTCCAAACACTATCCGGGCTGAAGCAAGGAGATGACCTTGCACCTACACTTTTTAATCTGGCTTAAGAATATCACCTTGATCAGTTTCAGGAAATAGTTTTTGACCACGAATCCAATCGCTACCGAATTCACCTGATTTGGCTTCCTGCGACTTCTTCCTGTTCGGTCGACGCGAGAAAACTGCTCCAGAGAACGCCAAGAGGAGATAATGGAAAAATCGAAAAAAATATAACAGGATTACGATAAAGCGTAAGGCTCAACCATGCGTTACTCTGGATGAAAAAGAAATTTTTTGATTTTAATAAATTTTGTATGGGAAGTGGTAGAAGGGGTGACGGCATTGAATCAATTTTTTCACATCATGCTAGAGTTGCTATCGGATTTTTTTATTGAAAACTTAAGCTTTAAAAATTTAATATATTCTGAGAAAATTAGTGTATTAGAATTTGTGAAATTGTGCAATTTGTATGGGAGGGGGTAGTAGGATTGGGGAGTTTTTAGTGCGTCTTTGGGAAATAATTATAAACATCATGCATGTACCATGATTTTAATCGCAGATCAGTATCATTCATACTTTTCAAGAAAGTCGATTCTTTGCAAAGTTGTGAAATTGTGTCATATTGAATGGGGAGGGGGTAGGAGGAGTGAAGCTAATCTTCTATTTTTTTTTATCTTACTAATAATTCTAAATAAACACTTAGAGCATAATTTCAGCTCGATAAATGTTATATGTACTGAGTAAATTGGTCTTGGTATTTCATGAAAAAGTGCAGGAGAGGTGGTAGAAGGAGTGGGAGAATTCAAATAAGTTGAAAAATATATACCAGCTTCTCCACTCGTTACGGTCGTTCTCACTCCCCTTCCCCCACCCTCCCAGTCCCATTCCTTCCCTCCATGACAGTGTTTGTGCATTGCACATAAAGGCCGAAATTGCCTATAACACAGGTCATTCCGTAAAAAACAAAAACAAAAGATTTAAATTGGTATGTAAATAAAATATTACAATTTCGAGATCAATTGCTTTTATACTTTTCGAGGAAATCCATTTATAGTCAAATTCCAAAATTGTTACATATTATATAGGAGGGGGTAGAAAGGATTCGACCCGTTCACGAGCTTGTCCTTCTTTTTTTGTCAAAAATGATGTGTACGAAATTCGAACTTCCTAACTCAACGTGTTCTTGAGCTCAAGACGATACGAACAAATAAACGAACTGGCCAATATCCAGTTTTGATATTTTTGAGTGAAAATATGACCTTCTTTATCATGAATTTTTATCTCCGAGCCTTATTGCTTAGCGTTACAAACTTTTTGGCAAACTTATAATACTCTCAGATTTCATCTAGAGTTTATCATCTTATTGACCTCACTTATAAATCCATCATAAGCTCCGCCTGAAGGTAGTTTCAAAAATTGTTTATCGTTCCCGGATTCGTCAATTCTCCAATATATTATGCCATTGCACAAGAGAAGATTCTTATGCCATGTCTTTCCTTATTGGCTTAGAACAAAGAAACAATCAACGAAGTAGAACCTGTCCGCACACAATTTGGATCCATATTTCAACGCTATAGTATAGGCCTCTTCGAAGGAATCCAACACGCGCTTCCTTCCACACTCGTTTGCCACATCCCAGAATATATCATCTCTCGTAAACCACTCAAAATCAACTTAGCCAAGGAAAACTTTGCGTCTATTTCTCAAAGAATGTAAACCTGAGGATTTCTCTGTGTCATAATACTCGAAAAGGCAAGTTTACTAGGATGTGCTGAGAAGAAACAAGAAAAAAAACAACAAGAGCTAAAACGAAATCCATCCCCGAACAGACACAGAGAGTTATGTCCTGGAAATCTCGGCAACCATAAAGGAAAGGAAGAAGCTCCGGTCTCCTTAAATGGGATTAGTGAGTGTTCTTCGTCTTCAGTTCTAAGCAAGTCTAAGTATACGGATAGATAGCAATCGTCAAGTGATTCACCCGGTGGGCATGTTTGTAAACCATCGCCACCACCACTCAGCCACTGCCATCTAAATCAGATATAAAACGAGATGAGATGCGATTTGATGTGCTGATACCACACTATAAGAGGCCTATTGCCCACAACACTTTTTCATCGCATATCCTTCAAGGGGTCTTTCTATGAACTGACTAGCTACCCGCACACTCTTGGCTTGTTTTCTTTTTCTTCAGATTTGTGGGATGCTTTGTTTTTCTTTATGACGAGGAAGAGATTCTTTAGACCGTAAGATATAGAGATGTGGAATTTAAGGAGATCATCACAATAAGATAATAGAAAAAAATTAATTTCACGGATGATTACCGTTTAAGGATCAATTGGTTTTTTTTTTTCTTGGACAGATAGTTCTTGAGGTTATCTTGTGCAATTCGATTCGAATCCATCGCTGAAAATTGATAGGATTTCTAATTGACTTGTGAAAATAGGCATTTTTTTGCTTTCGATGAAATCTGAGAGAATAGTATGTTTACTCTAACGTTTGTAACGCAAGGATATAATAATCGCATAGAGCCACCATGGGTACAAGAATGTTGGATGTCGCTGAAAAACCTCAAAATCGAGTAACCGTCTCTCTTAAACGTTTTGAGATAGAGAGCTGAAATTTTTTACTCGTAGTAATTTTAGCAAAAAATAAACATAAGGTTCGTGAACTTGCCTCTTCCACTCCATCCATTTTTTTTAACTTGCATTATAAGAGAATGATTTGAAATTTTGGCATATATAATTTACATAAAAATGGGTTTTATTCATTAATTAATAATGTAACGAAACTCCTTTTACCACCTCTAATACAAATCTCAAAAATTTTAAAAAAAAAACTGCTGAAAAATTTTCCCTAAGAACTATGATCATGAGAGAAACAGTGCACAATCTTGTGACATTAGTGTCCATCACCTGATCAAAAGTGGAATTTTTCCACCCCCACTACCACCTCCCATATAAATGTCACTATTCATTATTCTAACGAAATAGAGATAACATAGTTTTGGTTTGGTGAATGTTTTCACAGTGCATTTCGAATTGAAAGAAAAGATTTCCGGATTCTACACTGTTACGCTTTATTATTCGTGACGTTTCGGTCTCTGCTGAGACCTTTAGGATCAGTTTGATAAAGGTCACAGCAGAGACCGAAACGTCACGAATAATAAAGCGTAACAGTGTAGAATCCGGAAATCTTTTCTTTCAACATAGTTTTTTTTGAAACTTTTCCAAATAATTTGATTTTCATCATAAGCAACTCCGATAGAGCGTTAAGGCATTGCTCCCTAATTCAGGACTTCACGACTTACGAAAGACAGAATATACTACAATCCCTTATAAAACAAGACGTCTTTATGCACCACCAAAGCTAAATTGAGAATACCTAACTTTCTTAAAGTCCTGTCATTTCCTCGAAGATGATAGTCGTCAATACCAAAGGACGTTGAAGTTCGACATTCAGCAAAAAATGAAAATCTGATTGGCATGCAGGTTTGTGGTCACGTGCGATTTGTCAAGACTTTTTTTTCTGTCTTTTCTTATATATGTGTAGTCCAAAGGAAATGTTCTTTGACTCTTGATTTCTCCATCATGGGGAGTACATCAGCACTTGCAACCAGACTATCTCAATAATATTCCATTCTCAATCTTCTGAATTCACCTTCGACATTGGATTTATCGAAGATGATGCGGATGTTGAGAATGACGTGCATGATTCTCGACGTAAATGAAAAGATGGGGGAAGGATGGATATTCCTTAGAGATGTCTATGAATAATATTAGTAGTGAAAATTTGACTTTAAATAATGAAATTACGTTTCGGTGTGTGAGGGAGAAATTCAGCTTCGAAGCGAGCAAGAAGAGGGGATATGGAAATAGGGAGTAAGCTTCAAAATAGATTCAGTTCACGTACTACATGATTTGAAAATATATTCGTATATGGGGACATCATGCAGCTTGAAAATTTCAAATCTTACTTCAGTCATATTTGACTTGGTAAGAATTGGCTGTTTTCGAATTTATTTTGGACGAGTTCGAGACGTATGCCATGTAGAGATTCTTACGATGTGCAAACTTTTCTCCTGAATGATGCCAAAATGATGAATTTTCGTAACGAATGATCATGAGCAATTTTACTGTCGATTTAAAACTAGAAATTGGTAGTAGAGTGATGTTAAATCGTTCGACTGTGCGAAGGGCTAACAACCATTACACAATAACAAATATCTCTTTATCTCTCTCTCTCTATTACTCACTCTCTCTCTCTCTTTCTATTACTATCTCTGTCTATTACTCTCTCTCTCTCTATTACTCTCTCCCTCTCTCTCTCTCTTAGAAAGTTGAAATAGCGACTGGTATCGTGAAACTAAAAAATTGTCAATCCATGGGACCTGCTGAAAGATTAGCAAAGTTGGTCCAGTACACAAATCGGGCTCCATGAGCGATATATCTAATTATAGACCAATTAGCTTATTGTCGAATGTCGGAAAATTTTTTGAAGTAATCGTGAAGAATCAACTCCAAGAACACTTAACGACTCACCAAATTATCTCTCAGTATCAGTATGGATTTAAACTCCAATCGAACACTAAAGGAGCATTATTTGATGTCGTTAATAAACTCTAATCTTCTCGCTATAAAAAATTTCACACAGCTGCTATTTTTATTGATTTTTCTAAGGCGTTCGATGCAGTAGATCACCAAATTCTATTCAAAAAAACTTTTTGCGATTGGAGTTCGTGGGACTCCCTACAGCTGGTTTGAAAGCTATCTTACTTCCAGATCTCAATGTGTCATGGTTGACAATGCTAGCAGTTCTTCACGCCCTATTGATAGCGGCATTTCACAACGAAGTGTATTGAGTCCTGTAAAAAAACTTGATCTGCAATATCACTCTATGCAGTCGACATGGCGCTAATATACACTTCAACTAGTATGCCACCACTCCAAGATAGATAAACAAGAACCTCGACAAAATCAATGTATGGATCAATGCGCATAAATTAATTGCTAATTCGGAGAAAATGAAGTATATTTTTCGATAAGCCACCAGAAACTGAACTAAATAGGGTTGTCAGCTTCAAGTACCTCAGAGTTCACCTCGACGAACAGCTAACTTGGGACTCACACCTAGATGCTATGAGAAGAAACTTGGCCCCGATTGCCGATATATTTAGGAAAATACGAGCTGATGTTCCTGAAAAATTAAAAAAAGGCATATTTTCATCTCTATTTTTGAGCCAATTAAACTATGGCATAACAATCAATTCTAAACTGCAATGTATCCAAAGAATTCAGAACCGAGCAATAAAAAACCTATACAATATCAACATGAGGGAGCGCGCGAAAACGACATAGTATTCACCAACTACTCCAATGAACATCTATACAATACGCGCCAAACTGACAAAATATATCCATCTGCCAACCATACCTCGAAATACGGGTCCAATTCAGTATTAAGACATAACAGAATTGTGATTGGACGTAAAGCCCAACAATATGATACTCTAAATGAAATGGAAAAGAATCTTATGTACCGGAAAATATGTCATCTCAAATTCTTTCAACTTTTGTGTAGGAGGTGGTAGAAGTAGAGGGGGAGGTTTGTAATTTTCGTATATGACACCGAACGAGACATGCAAAATGTTTTGTGCTGAATTTAAAGCTTGTAGTTTTCATTATTTTCAAAGAAATTGGACGTAGTTTTCCTGAAATTGGGGCATTTGTATGGGAGGTGGCAGTGGAAGTGGAGAGTCTTAGATGATTTTGAAACTGCTTATCAACATCTTTATCACCATGCTTTGTCTCAATTTCAAAGTAAATAGCTTTCATATGTTCGAAGGAGAACTGCTTTTCTTGAATTTATAAAATAGATATTTGTATGAAAGGTGGTAGAAGGAGTGCAAGGATCAAAACAAAATTTTACGTCGTAAATGATATTTTAATTATTATATGTTTCACAAAACTTTAAGTTGATAAATAATTTAATTGAAATTTCAAAATTTCATGAAATTCGTATAGGAGGGAGTAGAAGGAGTGAGGAGAAGGTGCTATTTTTTTCTAAACTCATTGCAATTATAATAAAATTGATTTTGGCAAAAAATCATCTTTTCAGCTTTGCTACTTTCCATGAAAATCGAAAAAATGAATTTTCAAAATTGCGCATTTGTATGGGAGGGATTAGAAGGAGTTGAGGGATCGGATTAATATTTTGTGATGTTTATGATATATGTATACATCATTATACTTTGACCTAAATATCAGTCAATGATTTCGAAAAAAAAAAATTTCTTAAAATTTCGAAATTTCATGAAATATGTATGGGAGGGGTTAGAAGGAGAGGGGGCATATGGCCCGTTCACAAACCTAAAGTTACTTTTTTGATCAAAATGTAACAAAATATGCAGCGGGGTATCGCTATTTACATCCGCGATGATGTCGTTTTTCAGTTAGTTCCGAATTTAGGAACATGCTCCAATCCAGAATTCAACTTCAACTGGATAAAAATAAATGTCCAAAAGCACATCATTTATTTCTGCTATGTTTATAGAAGTCCGGCAATGAGTACAGCAAATACCACCATAGAACTTGATAAGTTGTCAACTGCTATTCAAGCTATATATGCTGCACAACCTGACGCTGAGATCGTTGTCGCGGGCGATTTCAATGTTCATAACGTTGCCTGGCTTAAACATTCCACGCATACGAACCAGCCGGGTCGTGACGCTGAGCTCTTCGCATCTATCAACGGTTTAGTACAGCTGGTAGACAACCCCACTCGTCTACCTGACATTGCAGGCCAGTCTCCAAATTTGCTTGACCTCTTTTTAACCACCCACCCACTAAAGTTTGAAGTCTCGTTATTAGCTCCAGTAGGAACATCTGATCATTTTATGATTCGAGCACAGTTTCCTATCACAGCAGCAAATCCACCGACTACAAACACACCACGTAGAACGGAATGGCACTATAAAAAAGCTAATTGGGAAGATCTTAATTCATTCTACCGTGCCTTTGATTGGAGGCTGTGCTTTGAGTCCGGTAATTGTGATACCATCTCGCAACTTGTGACCGAGACAATCATAAAAGGCATGAGGCTTTTTAATCCATGCAACCTCAAAACGATCAGACCTGCAAATAATTCATGGTTTAACAATGAGTGCCTCGAAGCAATTAGAGCCAAAAAGCAGTCTTTTGTTACCTTTCGCAATAATCCGACGTTAGAAAACAAGGACTCATTAAAGGTGGCAAGAAATGCCTGCAATAAAATTTTAAAGCGAGCTAAATTCGAACATGATCGGAAACGCCGACTCAAGATCATTGAGATTGCCAAAAACTCAAGATCTTTCTGGTCATTTGTGAAATCGGTCAACGAAAACTCCAGCACATCTTCAACACCTCCTCTTCTTGATGGTGACCGAACCGTTGTTGATCCTGTTGAAAAAGCGAACTTTTTGGCAGTAAACTTCGCTAGAAACTCGAAGCTTCCACAGTCGAGCCAGAGTCCTCCGTACTTACCGGACTCTGGTTTCTCGCTGCCACCTCTTCGTTTTCGAACTAGGGTTATTTCCAGGATCCTGCAAGAGCTCAATATTCAAAAGTCTGCTGGGCCAGATGACATCCCCCCTATTGTCCTTAAAAACTGCGCTTCCTCTCTAGCTAAACCTCTTCGTAATCTCTACCATCTTTCATACTCTTCAGGTTGCTTTCCTAAGATCTGTTAGGTCGCGAATGTTCAGTCAATTCCAAAGAAAGGAAGCAAAGCGAACCCCGCCAATTACCGTCCCATAGCCATTACCACAGTGCTTTCAAAGGTAATGGAAACTGCTGTCAATCGCAGGATAGTCAACTTTCTTGTGGATAAAAGTCTCATTCATGATCGCCAATATGGATTTCGCTCGGGTCGCTCTACAGGCGATCTCCTGATCTATCTTACCGAGCCTTGAAATTCCTGTATCCACAAATTTGGTGAAGGTCAAGTTCTTGCTGGCGTACAGATTCCACCTTCTGCAGATTTTACATTACTAGGTGTAAACTTAACAATCGCCTAGATTGGAGCCAATACATTTACGAAGTCGCTCTTGATGCTTCGAAACGCCCAGGTATTCTGCGGAAGTGTAAGAAATACTTCTCTGCCACCGAACTAAATACCATCTATATGGCTTATATCCGATCACGTCTGGAGTACAACTCGCATGTTGGGCTGGGGCCCCAAAATCACATCTGGCCCTTCTTGAACGTATCCAGAAATATGCATTCCGATTAATTGGAGATGAAGCTATATCGGCTTCAATTGACTCCCTCGAGCATCGTCGAAATATCGGTGCACTCTGCATTTACTATCACTTCCATGGTAAATGCAGCAAGGAACTAAAAGCCCTTATACCACCTACATTCAATGCCCCCGAAATACTCGCCAAGCTGCACGCTCACACGAGTACACCGTGGAGCCCTTGCCGTGGAGAACAGTAAAGTTTAGGCAGTCCTTCATCCCTCGGACGACAGTGTTGTGGAATTCATTACCAGTCAATCTCTTTCCAACGGGATACAGTCTCCAGCAATTTAAGAACAACGTTCACCGCCACTTTAAAATCTCCCCTCCTGTGTTTCCCTACTAATTTTCCTCTGTCCACTTGTTTCCCCGTACCCGTGTCGACTTAACTGTGCATCGCGCATTAAAGGGTGACCCCCTAAGTTATTTTCGATGGCCGTAAAAAAAAAAAATGCTCGATAGCCTAAAGCGTTCGAGAGTTATGTTGTGGACAGACGCACAGACGGACAGACGATCACTCGGAATCGAGGTTTTTGAGCAACAACAAATATTTCTGTACTCTTAGCGGTTCTGTACAAGTATTATTTCTTAGTGTTACAAACGGTAAGGCAAACACAATATACTCTCAGATTTCATCTTTGTATTCCCATTGGCATACGACCTTCGACGTTTAAAACTCAACGTCCACCGGCATTTTAGGCGTTTCCCTCCTTCTAATCCCGTTTAACCTTAACTCCTTGTTTTCCCTTACCGACATGACTGTGTACATTGCATTTAAGGGTGACCCCCTAAGTTGTGTTCGGCTACGTAAAAAAAAAATGTTGGAACTGGCGTTTCCCAGTACTCACATGAAGTCATCGGAATACATAGAGGTATTACTTATAATTTGTTGCCATTTATGAAAACCAGAGGCGCTGAGTATTGGGTTTTTCAAACAGAACAACGCCCGAATACATGTAAGCCGTGTTACTTATTCCTGGTTATAGGACCATAGCGTGCAAGTGATGTCAGATCCGCTTGCTCACCAGACCTTTATCAAATGGGAAACATTAGGGGGAATCGTAGCAACGGAATTTTATATGGAAAACAGTATGACAACATTCAACAGTTGAAAATGGCTGCTATCAACGCTTAGCAGAATATTAATGAAAAACAATGACAAATTTAATAAAAATTATGACAAACAAATTATTTGAAGTGATAAGCAATAAAGGTGGTCCAACTAAATATTGAAATTTGCCATTGTGTGCTCTTTTATTTTATTTTATAAAATAATTTGCTTGCGTTTATAGTTATGCTCCGGCTAAATTTAAGAAAAGTTAAGCTAACGGTAATTACAGTGATCAGTTGTTGCTAATTGTTTTTGTTTGCTACTCTTCCACTCTAAACTCTCATAAACAATTAAAAATAAATGTTATTTCACTAAATAAATTGAGAAAATGAGCATATTTTGACTGCGTTTATAGTTATGCTCCGCAGTGTATTAATCATTTCCGCAATTAATTGTTAAATTGACAACAGCCCTGCCCAAGAACTCCCTTTCACTTAGTCGTCCCTAACCACTCTAACCAGCATATTGACTTTCCACGCATCCGCAACTTGTAACAAGAATAATAAAGTTTCGCCCGACTTGTTGACAGTTAATTTTTCCTTAACACTTTATCACTAACAAGCGTTTCGCACAACACCCTTTTTTCGATAGTTCCTCGCGCGATCTCTCGTTTTCCGTCTCAAGAAGAACTCCAAAAATAAAAATAAAAACATTTTTCCCCTTTTCTTTTTTTTCTCGCGAACAAGGACCGATTGCTTCAAGATCTTTTTCGCGCCTCCCGAAAATTGCTCGATCATCTACCAAAAAAAAACGGTCTTTTCCGATAGCTTCCGCCGCGGCTGAGCAACTTCGAGTTAAGTTGCTCGCGATTCCGGTTCTATACCCAGCGACGAACTGATCATTCGTCACACGTTCTACACAAGAAAATGGCGAAGTAAACGTCTTGGTGAAACGAGGAACAGGCAAAAAAACACGAAGTAACTAGGAAATTGTTCAATAGAGCAAAAACCTTTAGTAACTGGGACGAATACTGAAACTCCCTAACTGAATATAACAAAATTTTAAGGAAGTTAATGAAAATTTGCTCCATGACTCTGGAGCAAATTTTTTTAATGATCTACGAACGGCTTCAAGACTCCAAAAGGTATTAGCAAAACACATCCGATTGATATCGGACTCTTAGAGAGACCAAATGGGTCCTTGACAAAAAGTGGCATGGAAATGTTATTGGCAACACATTTCCCAGGCTGCAAAAGAATAAATAATGAAAATTTAGAAGTAGAGGAAAGGACGTATCGTCAACCTCTCTTAGCAAAAGTATTGCTGATAAAACCTTCACTCCTGAAAAGATAACATCGGCTATTAACACCTTCAAATCCTTCAAATCGAACGGAGTAGATAAAATATTCCCTGCTCTACTGCAGATGGGCTTAGAGACTCTACTGCCAACTTTGATAAAAATCTTTAAAGCCAGCTTTATATAAGTGATACATCCCAAAAATTTGGAGGAAAGCGTCCCATAAACCAATTTAAATCATACCGCTAAATCTTACCTCCTTCTTCGACGGAAAAAACAATAATGAAAATAAGCTTACGCTTCGAGCCCCTGAAGTTCATATAATCCAATCCCAAATTTCTAATAATAATTGAATTACAATGCAATCAATTAATTAAGCTTATTATAAAACTTAACAAATTAAATGTAATCAAACATGAATTTCTTATTTTCCTTCTACAACGTACAACTTATCCATATTAATTTCACTAATGAATTGATACTCACTCCGTCAGCCTCACTTCGAATCTATCGAGAGGGCGAAATTAAACTAAAATATAGTCCACTGAAAAAAAAATATTCTGAAAAAAAACGTAGTCTACATCCCCATTCCTGCCATAAACATCGAGAAAAGTTCAACTTGACCCGTCTTGTACCAATAATAAATCCGCCCTCGTTTTACGACTATCGAAAGTTTCCCTTCTCGCAAAAAACTGGTGTCCGTCCCGTACCCCTCCTCACGTTCCATGCCGATGGACATCAAGCGCTGAACTATGGTGGCAAATCAGGCACGTACTATCAGTTTAATAGAATTATGAGTTTTTGATCTAGCCTGTAATTTATGAAATTGAGTTTTATGAGTTTTCAAGTTGAATGAGTTCCGGGATAGGGAAGGACGAATCCTCTAGCACTCATTCTCTACCGCTTCGTTGTTTTGTTTTTGGAATTTTCAGTACGGGTTTTTCCTTTCCGAATCGTGTGGTTAACAGTGGCTGCCACCACTGCCACATATTGAATTGTGTTCCTTTGGGACACTGGGTGGTTTTTCTACTTGGATAGGTTGACAGCATTATTCGATATTAATTTTTATTTTATGAAGTCAAAATGCATTTTGTTTAAAAATTGCAGAACTATGATAGAAAGATATGATAGGTTAATTGAGCAATCAAAACGAAGGAGAACTCGATCAAAATACTTTAAAGTGCTATAATAGTCCTGAAAAGTTTTGTTGTTAAATTCAATTTTGATATGAACTCGAACTATAAAATCTTTCATTTGTCTGCAGTCCAAAATCAGAGATAAACTTTTCGCATTGCAAAATAATGTATGCTTGTCGTATAGTCAGCACATAGATTTCAGTAGACAAAACAAATTACATTTCTGTAAATTTGCTAAATCGAAACGAACCGATTAAAATGCGTTCTGATTGAAATCTCCGATTCAATTTCAGATAGACGATATCACACTCATGTTACTATAGCTATTGAGCCGCAGTGAAATAACCGATTTCTTGCAACAGTAACTGTTGCTGCAGTCGTCCGTTTATATTTCACGAAACGAAGGCCAGAGTTTGTGTGTTATTTGTTGCTAGTATACTTTCCATAACTAGTTATGTTCTATCTAGAAGGTCAGAGGGATTCATCAATTCTATGAAATCGAAATTGCATTCGATCTGAACTCGAAGCTATTTGTTTTCGGTGGCAATGTCGTCATTGTTCTGATATTTCAGTATATGCAAATATTATGTAAGTAAAATTTGCAATGATAAATTGATACATGCTATGTACTCGAATACATGTGGTTTGTTGATATTTCAACTAGGATATTTCATATTCATGATTAATAGAGCAACACTAAATCTACTTCTACAATAATTTAAAATATAAACGTTATTTATTAATTTTGAGTACAAAAATATAATTTTATTATGTTTTTATATTCTACAATAATGTGTGTCTTTTGATGATTTGTTTTCTTTGTGTGTGTTCTAACAACTATTTCAGTTGAGTTTGCATGATACCTTGAAAGAGAATAAATAAAAAAAATGTGATCTTTATATTTTACTTACAATCTATTTACAATACAAAGCAAAAAAAAAAATACTCTAGCATATTATATGAAAGCAAACCATAAAAATAATAATAAATCTTAAAAAATACGTACAGTCCCTTAAATTACGAATTAATTTCATTTTTAATAAGAGTCTTGAAGCCTTCAAAGCTCTAAAGTCTAAAAAACATATTTCAAAAAGGAAAACTATCTATCTTTGGCGTTACGACACCATAATAGCGTAAATCTTTTTTGTTTGTTTTAGAAATAAATTTCAACAATTAATCTTAATAATATTGCTTAAAAATTAAAACGAACGAGAACGTTCAATTCGTAACCGAACTGCTACCAAGCGACTTCATAAGCTGATAGCAATCTTTCAATTTTCTCTTATCGCCAATTTTTTCGAGTGTTTTAGCTGCTTCGGCCAACATTCCGGCACGTTCGCCCGGCGACGAAAGCAATGCCGACGGTAAATATTTGCATGCAACGTACATTGCTGCAGCCCGTTCACGTTCTCCACCTTCCCACTGTTGACGATCCTTTCCGCAAATCAATGACGTTCGTGATTGTCGATTTCGAAGACTGCGATCGAGAAGTTGTTGCGTTGGTCCGGGCGATGCACCGGCCATCAAACGACAAACTGCTTCGTACAAGTAAATACGAGATTGGCCGTTCTGAGAATTGGAAAATTATGAAAAAAAATTAAGAAATCGCGTCAATTTTTTTCGCTGCCATATTGAATCATACCGGCATATCTTCAACAATAGTTCGCATCGAATTCAAATCGGTTTGGAATTTAGCTAGGATCTCGCCCGGCACTTGATAGAAGCCATCATCGTCTGTTGTTATATTTTCGGCCTCCCAGAGAGCTGTTCGGGTTTCCAATATCCAATCGCAAGTTAATAACTGAAAGAGCTGAAAATTGATAGAGAAGGAATCGTGAAAAAATATTTTAGATGTCTGGCTAAATAGATAAAACGAGATGTAACTCCGGGCGGGCTACGATTTCGAAAAATTTCGGTAATATGCTCGTACACTAGAGTAATCGCAAATAAAATAAATAAATAGAAAGCAAATAAAATATATTAAATAAAAATTAATTTTTTTTAGCAGAATATTCCAACACATTAAATTTGCATTGCAGAAGTGCTGTACAATTTTTTCATCACGTACAATGCGACTACAATGCAATTAAATGACTGGAAAGTTTTTTTTTTAAAAAAATTTTGTCCAGCTGACAAAAAAAATGCTGGTAATAAATTTTTAAAAAATAAAAAGTAAATTTTTAAATAGAAGCGAAATTAATATCTACAGAAAATTAGTAATCTGAGGTTTGAGTTTTGTCACTGTTGCGTCCATTAAGCACGCAGAAAATATCAGTACGCTCGATTTGCAATGACTGTTTTGGTCGTGGGTGCACGAAGCTGTAAGTGTGTGACGCATTTCGAAATCGTGTTGTTCTATGGTTGTACTATATGGAAATATACTAAGAAACTGCAAAATTCCGCAAACAAATGTCCCCGACACATTTTAACGATATTGTTACATATCAGCTCTACTTGCTCATCGCATGAACTACCGACGCAAATCTTAACCCAGAACGAAACCAAGCAGTATGGAAAGCAACAACAAAATACACACGGGCACGAATTTCGATCATTTATATTCCACACTGTGTCGGTCATCAAGTGTTCGTTGTCTTCAGCCGGCAGTGGTTCTGCAGTAATGAAAAAACACCTGCAGCCTTGTCCTTGAATGAAAGCAATAACAAATTTACGGTCGAGAAGGAAAAGATTCGGATAACAAGGGAATGATGTAACAACTGCCAGTGAACACCCAGTCTTTTAATGAATGAAAGTATTACACGCGCGCATAAAGCCCGATCAAGCTACATGGCATGAGTCAGTGAACACCTGCAACAGTTGGTTGTACTAAGTAAACAAAGAGCGAGCATTCGTGGAAGCAGTTAGTCAATGAATCAATCAAATTCCTGTTAAGACCCCCTACAGGGGCATAGAACAGAAACAACTCTCTTCCACAAGGCGCGATCCTGAGCATCGGCCTTTAGCTGTTGGCCTCATGTTCAACTATTCACTTCCATGGTCGACCTACCCGATGAGGATTATAATCCAGAGCCTGTTTGGCGATGTTTCGCTCTGATTTCCTCAAAGTGTGACCGATCCACTGCCACCTCCGCCTTTGAATCTCAGTACCTGTTTCAGTCTGTCCAGTTGTACTCCAAAGTTCGTAGTTGGAGATCACTTCTGCTCAGAATATTTCTAAAATACGTCGGAGGTATTGGTTCACGAAAGTTTGCAATTTCTCGGTAAGCCGAACAACCATATAACAACACGGATTTAACGCATGCGTCAAAAACAGCTTCGTGCGAAGGGAGATCTTTCTTAACCTCCAGAAAGCGGAAAGGATACCGAGGGCCTGACGAGCTTTATTTAGACGAGCCTCAATATCCTTTTCGGATCCGCCGTCCATGCTGATAATGCTTCCGAGATAATAAAAATCTTGCACCTCTTCCATATCTTGTCTATTAAGAACAATCGGTGTGCCTGCGTTCGAACCCATGTACTTGCATCTCCTGAGATGATAATAATATCACCTCTTGGAACACGTTCAAATGGCCATAAGACTCCTCTTTATCACCTGGTGTTGTGGCATTAGTTGGCGCGTAGTACTGCGGAATTGTGACGTTTCTGACCTTGGTCCGGAGTCGGACGACGATAATCCTATCCGAGATGGCTTACCAGCTGATGAGACAATTTCTCGCTCTCGGTGTAAGGACGACCGCTACGCCTTTTTTTCAACACACACTCAGGACCAACGTACACAATGGTGTTTCACCTCGGAATTCGTTCTTTTCCTGATCCTGATCTTAGGCTCAAGCCCAAGATTTGAATTTCACGGTCGATCGCTAATTGACGGTATATGGACCGAGTAGCTTCCAATGCCAAAAATCGTTACCGTATCCGGCGCGCAGTATTCGTTTCTTGTACCAGTTAGTTCTTAAGATAACAGGTGAAAGCCCATGATCCAGTGTATTCATTTCCATTTTTAGAGCAAGCAGGACTGACTGTAGGTGTTTTCTATTATTGGGGATTGGATACAACTGGTGTCATAAAATCTGAAAGTTTAGTTCACAACAACTGAAAGGCTCTTCGATGGTCAAACATCATGAATCAATTGCGCGACTCAATTTGAGAAGGTGCCTCTCACCAACCATTGGACGGGATCATGAGCGGGAACCGTCATAATATTGGCATTACGGGGATCTACAGCTGAAATCTTGCAGAGGTGGAAAAGATCCGCCTGTCATTCAACACAGGTTGCATACATCAAATCGCTTTATTTTAACATACCATGGACATGTTTTGTGTTTTAAACTATCAACGATAGAAAGACATCGGAATTTTCGCACCAAAAGTGTAAAATAGCGATTATGATGCGGAAAATAAACAAAAGCAATGTACACCGTGATACGGAAAAGCGTAGCAAATCGTTTTAGCGAAGGCTCATTTTTGCGCTGGTGGGTGAGATTTTATGATACGCCCCTGCAAGACCAAAACGCGAAAATTCCAGTGGAAAAATAGCCTGACCAGATACACTTCCATGTAGGCATGGGTAACATCAAGACCCGAAACTATCTAACTCTTGAAATAGGACGACTTGGTATGGCTGCTGAAAGGTTTGCTGTCCAACTTCTACTTATTCTGCCAGTTTTTCTTGCGTTGGACGTGGATCTTCCTTCATTCAACAATGCTTGCAATTGGGCGTTTTCAATATTTTTCGGTTGTGCTAGACGCTCTTTGTCTTTCACATCAAAATCCCCATTTTTAAAGCGTTGAAACCACACTTTATAAGTTGTATTGCTTATGCTTACAGCATCCTCTGATCCCCTTACTACAAAACAATTCCTATTGAAACAGTTACCAGCTCACCAACAATATTCAATTGCAACTCAATAAAAAAATAAACACAAAATTTTATCTCACCAAAAATATCGAATACTTAACCAAACACGAATTCAATCTAATTCCATCCTTAAAAAAAATTCAAAACTTGAACTTACCAATTTCATACCATCCGCTGGCTTAATCTTATTGCACGTCAAACTATCATCTAACAATTGGCTTGAAGTGTTACAAAGATGATAAATTTTTACATTATCAGTCAAGTTTCCACTGCTATAAGATAAAGAACCAAATAATTCAAAAACAAACTTAAAACAAAAAAAAAACTTACATAACCATTTTCTTTGCCTGAAAGATATAATACAAAGCTCGCGGTAGCGTTTCTTCTTCGGTTTTCAATTCTGCCGGTAGATTATCGACAGCATCGTAAAGTTCCTTAGCGAATGTATCTTCACCGAGCAGCCAATACGCTGCAACACTTAAAACATTCGACCACCACGCAACCAGTTCATCCTTATCCGTTAGATTCTCTTTGCCCGACATTGTTTCGTTCAGCAACAGAATATAATTCAAAACGTCACCGATAAGCGATCCAAAACGAAAATTCGGAGCCGACGGTGTACTTTCGGAACGTTGTTGATTCTCCTGTTCAATATTCGAATTGGATTTTACGCGACCAGCGCCAACCAAACATTGCACAGCTTTCAAGAGTAAGTGTTCACGATAATCCTGAAATTCGAAATTAAAGCTTAAAGAATGCAAAAAGAAATTCTGCAACAATTTACAAACCTTCATAACATACGACATTGGATCGGACTTATTACTCAGCGTGGTGAAAAACGATTGAGTTAAAGTCGGTTCGCACTTAAGATCGTAAGCCAGAAAATACCGATATCCGTTCGGAGTAAAAGCCCATTGAAATTTACCAATATGTCCACACATTTTCGTATTCTCTTGTTTCGCTTTGCTCACATAATACCGACCGAAGAACTGTAAACCTTTCGGGCAACTTTTCTTGACTCGTAAAGCGGCTGCCATATAAATATCGATAATATCCGAAGGGTTCATGAGATTCGCAGATGCTTCAGCCATATTGATAGCGAACAGAGACAACATCAAACCATACGAATCGTTCATTTGCGTCGACAGATGTAATTGATTCAACCGATGAAAAACCAAAGATAATTCCTTGGCCGAATTCAATGCTTCGACGCGTGTATCTTCGGTACAAAATAGTCCGCCAGCTTTCCGCGATAACCATCGACCGATCCAAATTCGATGAAAGAACAATCGAACGAATTGCCAAGTTGTGGTAGTTAATGTTTCGATGCGCGACGTAGGCAATGACAGTCCGAAAATCTTCAAACATAAGAGATACTCGGCATATGCAGTCGATGAATTGCCCTATTTGAAAAATTAATAAAACTGTTATTGCTAAACTTGACCGCAAACTAAAGCAATAAACCTTTGAAAATTCCAAATCAGCACGCTTCTTATGCTTCCAGTATTCGCCAGCCGCTTGCGATTTCGAACTCATCACTGGATCGCCATAAACAAGAAGTTTAACCAAACAGCAGAGAAGAATTACCAAATTTACAGTCCATAAAATCATCGAAGTGCTTGCATTCATCATCATTCCCGAGTCTAACCATAAAAACGGACACAATTAAAATACAAAAATACAAAAACAACAGGAAATCTCTTACAATCGTCATCAACCGAAAGAATATTCCTCCGACCAGTTCCCAGTTCGAAGTCCGAAACGTCAGCAATCGGAGCATCCTTCAAAAACGCCTTGAACGGATTCACCGCAATGAAAGCAAACATAAACATGCAGAGAGCGAGTCGTGAATGCGATGCCATTCCACGAGCCGATGGAATCAAATCACAATCTTCAGTTACGTGACCATTTGACGAAATCGATGATTCGCCATATGGCGAAGGCGGCAACGACATTTCTGATGGTGATGGCGAAAGCGATGGATTGGATTCATCGCTACGCGGCGGTGTCATCGGTGATGTCATAGGCGACATATGCTTGTTGCCGCCGAACAAATTATCCTCGCCCAAAAGTGTTTTCTGCGATTTAATCAACAGTAGGTCCTTGACTTTAGAACCATCGCGAGCCATCAGCTCGCGCTGTAATCGCTGAACTTCGACTTTCAAATCGTAATTGTTCTTCTGAAGATCGCGAATTTTTTCAACAGCCTTCCGTAGAACTGCTGATTTGTTTAGTTTTGCACTTTCGCCTACCACCATATTTTTCAATTCGTTGATTTTATCGTTTATGGATGTACGGTAGCGACGTTCGATTGCATTATGCGCTGATCGTTTCACTTCCTTGACCTGCAATTGAGAGGAAAAAAATGCATTTTTTTAGACAGGTGTTGAATAGAGTGCTCCCTTCCGATAGATACGATCGAGCAACGCTAGGTCTGATTTTGGAGTCCTAGCCCAAACATGCGCATTATACTCAAGTCGTGGCCGGATATAAGCCTTATAGATTGTAGCTAGTTTAGACGCAGAAAAGTATTTCTAACACTTCCGCAGAATACCCAAGCGTTTCGAGACATCAAGAGCGACTTCGTAGATGTACACCAAGTATCGTAAAGTCTGCAGGAGGTGGAAACTGAACGCCACTAAAGGACATTATAGCGGCCGACGCCGGAACATTATGTTTTAAAGATAAATGACAGGACTGGATTTTCGAAGCATTAAACTCAACCCTGTTTTTTCTGCCCCATTCCAGGATTAAGTTATGGTCAGAGTTTAATGAACCTATTGACTCACTACGGAATGTGAACACTGAAGTCGGACATGCCTCTGCAGGGGAATCAAATTGGAAGGTGTTGTCAAGCGTGCTGTCATCAAAATATCGATAGGATTGAGAGTTAACGACAGAAGGTCGTTTATAAAGACTAAAAAGATGTTGGGTGATAAGACAAATCCTTGAGGGACGACTTAAGCTCATCCCTTTTCAGAGGCTTTCATACAACTACCACCACAACTTAAAAAAAAGCCATCACGCTGGCTGCCAATCTACTCTCAGCGCAATCATACAACGCTTTTCGCTTATAGACGGTAACAGAACAGTCAGCAAAGTAAACGGTGTCCCATTAAGACCGCCCATTTTGAATTTAGCTCCCTTGTTTTTGTGTGTCGGTCGTGCAGCGTTCTTGTTTGACAGTTCTATTGTGTGATGCACAACGTATAGAAATCGTGAAAATCCAATACTGAAATGGTGAGTTTTGTGTAGACGGTTATTACCGTCCTTCCGCGGCTCGGAAACTTAATTCTTCCTAACCCCTTGCACCAAGCGGTGGAACGAAGCCTGTCCGCCCAACTCTCGAAGAAGGGTTGTGGGCGCCAGTGGCTTTTTATTGAGGCCGCGTTCCTTCCTATTTTTCTCCGAATCGAACCACAAATCTGAAGAAAAATCACTTAACCAATGGACACTAGAAAAAAACTCTGTGGAGGAAAGAAGACTTTACAAAAACACACGCAATTTGGGTCTTCATTCAAATATAAGATATTGTGCTTCGAATTAATTTAATTACTTTTTGCAAATTAAAAAGATTATACGTTTGATTCGTTCGTGACTGCGTCTTTCTTGTTTTCGGTTGGAGCATACACAATGAGTCAAACGTTTTTCTTTTCTGTTTTTGGGAAAACTAAACAGGACAGTGAACATAACATAACTTCGTAGGGCACAATAATTAAAGTGATTGTTCCTACAGAATAAGCATGACCACCTAGCATCATAGTGCTAGCTTTCAGCAAAACACGCACTAAATACTTGCAAGCGATAACAGTTCAAAGCGTGAGGCGATGACTCAACTATACACGAAAAAAAAACAATTGCGCAACTCGTGCATCAGCCACACTCATTCCCAGCTGTGACGATTAATCGCAAAATTTCTCCCAACTTATCACGAATAAAAACAATCTTCAAGCCGTAACTTATCTCCATACTGACCTTTGGCTGAACCCTGTTTATCGGCACTTTATTCTCGGTGTCAAGCACGACCGGAATCCTGGTTGTCGTCAAAAGCGTCCCATTCACCAAGGCATGGATATTCTGCAAGAAAAAAATTGATGGGGATAAGAAAATAAGTTGGAAGCGATGCTGAACTGATTTCCTACCTGTGCAGTTGTAGTTGGAGTTGCAGTCGTGTACATAACGGTTGGATTCGATTGCAACAGAACTTGCTTATCGCTGCTAACGCTCTGCAAGGTCAGGACCTGCGGCATGACTTGTTGAATTTTATGATTGCCGTTCGACTGGGTCAGCGTTGTCAAGCTGGGCAGAATCTTGCCCTGCGTGATGGCGGCAGGCTTAACCGTGGCATTTTGCAGGACAAATGTTTGGGCGGGCTGCTTGGCCGGCGCAGTCGGACTGGTCGCGGGCGTGTACACAAGTTGTGGGCGCACAGTAGCCAACGGCAGATGTACGGTTTGCGTAACTGCCGGCAAGGCGGGACTGGGAACTTGTTGACTGGGTGATGAGGACGGACCGTTGGTCAGTGGGGGTGATGTGTTGCTGCTGGACAGAGGTGAACCGTGCACTGGACTGAAATTCGAAGCAAGCATCGGATCGGAAACGGCTGGCCGATAATACGGCGAACCAAGCGACGGCGGAACCTTTTGATTTTCCTGTTCGATGCTGAGCACGTTCGGCTCCGGACAAATTGACGCGATCTCGTCCATGTCCATCGGGCTGATGGTGTCGAAGAAGGTGTTCAGCATGTCTGAAAAACACGGAGAATGACGAAATTCTTGTACCGAGCAATCGTTGCAACCAACCTGGCGATAGGTCCTTGATCAGCGAAATTGTATCCTCGTCCTTGAACAGATCCATGTCCATCCCAGCCCGGGAGTAGCTCTCCCAGTCGAGACTCTCGTCCATCGTTTCGGGCAAATACTTTGCGATGCCGTGAGTTTTTTTTTCGTATTCGGCGCGGTCACTAAGCAAAATTATTTCAACCAATCAGCGACGCGGAATCGTATCATACGATATGACGTCACAGAATTAATCCAACCTAGAAACTGGTTGATTTTTCGATACTTCGGAGCCGCACTGGGCGCTTTAACACTTTTGATTTTCGGCAATTTTATTGTTCTGAGATTCGACACTGTTTTCTACGATAAACGATCGCGAACGAAACGTTTCAAATAAATTTCTGCCTTCGCCAATTTCTTGTGAAAATCTTGCATCGTAGTTCTTCGCGGTGTTGTTGCACTGCACTGACGTGTGTTTTGACTGAACTTTTGCGACGGACAATTTCACTTTGACAGCTGGACACAGTCCACAGTACAGTTCGTATAGAAAATATGTTTATCAGATTTTCGGTGGAGATTGAAACAATTTTAATTAGAATTTCCTTAATTTCTAAACACACGCGATAAATGGTTTCGAAATTTTCAAAGATTTCAATTGATTTCACCGAAATTTAATTTGCACTTGAAAAAGTCCCACACACATTCCACACTGTAAAGCGCGCCAAAATTAAACTGTCAGTCGTTAACAAGTGTGAAATGGCTCATCCTCATTCAGTCGTTGCGAAAATCTCACAGAAATATCCGTGCCGCGAACAAGTTATCAACGATTTGTACGATCTAATTGGTCGTCCGACTGAAAGCTTCCCGAATGCCGTCTACGTCTTCGGGCACACCGGAACAGGCAAAACAGCTATCCTTAGCGCCTATCTCGGAATGTCGCCGGTAAAATCGAAAATACTCAGCTGCATCGAGTGCTACACCAGTAAGCTTCTCTTCGAGCACGTCCTGGACACGTTCCGTTCGCACGTCGTTTCCAAATCGAATAATTACGCGCCGTACAGGAAGTGCGAAACACTGAGCGTTTTCATCGAGGAGCTGAGACTTCTCGACCCGAACGATTCGTACTTAATTTGCCTCGAAGATGCCGAACGTCTTCGCGACATGGACGTGAATCTGTTGCCGGCATTCCTTCGTCTGACCGAGCTGACTGGGCTGAATATTTGCACGGTCCTCGTTTCGCAGTTGCCATTCGAGAAGTTTTACCTGAAGTCGGGGCTGTGCGAAATCCAGACCGTCCATTTCGGGCAGTACTCCAAGGCCGAGATACAAACAATCCTGAGCAAAGATTTCACCAATGTTCGCTGCTATTTGGTTGCGAAATTGGCGGATACGGCGAAGCAGGGGATTCTTGAATCGCTCGAGACGGACTTCTACGAAAACTATTTGGGAATTTTTCTGAACGTGTTCTATCGAGCGTGCCGCGATTTGCCAGAGTTGCGGCTCATTTCGCGCGATTGCTTCGAAATTTACTGCGAGCCGGTGTTGAGCGGAACGATCGAACGGAACGATGTGTCCAAGTTGTGGCGGCATATTTCGAATCCGTTACGATCGGCTCTGGCTGCTGTTTATATGAGAATGGAGAGTTCTACAGAGGTAAGAATCACTGGAAAATCACAAATTGTTGTTGCGAGCGATTTGAATGTTCATAATTCGAATTAGTTAGGATACTTCTTCCTTTTGTGGAAAATTAAGTAGTTAGAACCCCAACCGCTTGACATATACAGAGTATGCATCAGTCTTTGCCACATACCGAAGCTATAGCAAGAGGTTAAGATGGTTTTCATGCTTAAACCAGGCAGAGCCTCGCATAACATCCCGAAGGCTTTCCGACCCATTAGCCTAACTTCGTTCCCTTTTAAAGCCCTGAAAATACTGGTGGACAGCTACCTACGTGCAAATTTGAGCCTCTTGTTCAAATGCCCCCACCAACACGCCTATCTGATAGGTAGGTCCACTAACACCGCCTTACATGTGGCGATAGCCGCCGTAGAGAAAGCCATCATAAAGAGGTTGCACTCGGTCCCATTCTAGACGTGGACAGCGCATTTCACCACGTCAACATTGATGCCATACTTGAGGCCTTGCGCAGCCATAGTGTACAACCTCTCCTGACAGTTATGGATATCTAAGCTTGTTCGCTCATGAAAAACCGTAGCACGGATGGGTGAAGAGACAAGAAAAGGCTCTATCCACAAAAGAAACTTCACAGGGCGGCATAATATCACCTCTCTTCTGTATCCTAACCGTGATTGAACCCTTTTCCATTTTAAATCGGAACGGCATCCCGCAATAGCATATGAAGACGATCTTGTCATCATGCTAGCTGGTAAGTTTGAGCAAGTCCTAAGGGACCTTATGCAGTCCGCTTTACAACTGTTAGACAGCTGGGCATTATATAAAGGACTTAACATTAACCCTCAAAAAACAGATCTGGTCCTCTTCTCCAGAAGAAGAAGACCATATATTTTCAATCCACCAAACATTCGGGGTATCACTATGGTCCTTTCGAACCAAGCTAAATATTTAGGTCTTATTCTTGATAGTAAATTATCCTGGAAGACAAACATTCAAGAACAAGCAAAAAGACATTCAGCTTGAAATGGGACATTAATCCGCGCCGCATCCACTAGATGGATACCAGCATTTTCAGACCAATTATTTGCTATGGTTCGCTGGTGTGGTTGACAGTGGTGGGTCTAAAAACCAACCTAACACCTTTACAGCTAATCCAACAGGTGCTCTTAGAACCACACCAACTGCAGGTAATTCTCTCACTACCTCCTGATTTTTATAAAACAAACAGTGGGCCTAGCTGCCATTAAATTAAAAACCTCTAATTCGTGGTCAGCACCACAAATTTATCATGGCAACATTTTTAACTTCATCAGACACGCAAACTCCTCTTTAGACTGCGAGTATAATTGCATGAACCAGCCGCATGTTGAGAAACGGAAGTTTCATATTAAGTTTCCCGAACGAAACGAAAGCTAGGGTGTAGCCTAGTGGGTAGCGTGTTGGTCTTGTAATGCGAAGGTCGTGAGTTCAAATCCCGGCCGACGCAATATTTAATTCCACCATATTGCCTGCTTGGATATACCTTGGTCACCTCAATCTACGAAAATGAAAAATTCTTAGAAAGAGGTTTGTGCGAAGGGCTAACAAACCTTCCTCAATAAGTAATGAAAAATGTTAAGGAACCTGAATATCAGGAGGCCAAGGTCCGAATTGGGCTGTAGCGCCATTGTAGAAGAAGTAGAACGAAACGAATGGGCAACAAACACGATACTCAGCAACTGCGCAAGTCCTCATCTCTGTACGGACGGATCTCAAACTAACCAGGGGACCGGCGCAGGGATTTATTCCCATGACCTCAACATCTACACTTCGTTTCATCTTCTAGAACACGCAACTGTGTTCCAAGTGGAAGTATTAGCTATTAACAAATGCACAAAAATTATTTTAGATATGCAGAACAGTCTTGATACATTTTCTCGAACAGCAGGGCTGCTCTTCTTGCACTCCAATCCAATTTGAATCGACTAGCGACTATAACCGAAGTATTTCTAATTTTTATATCGGGCCATAACGGCCTGTTAGGAAACGACGCAGCAGACACGCTTGCGCGGCTAGGATCTGCAAACACTAACTTCACCAGGAAGTCAGTCGATGTAGCACCAACGGTGCTGAAGGCTAGCTTCAAACAAACTATTTTGGATTCTTTCTTGACAGGGTGGCGACAGAAGGACCAAATTCTTGTGGGAAGAACCGAATAAAAATATTACAGCTCAGCTGTTAAAACGTATTCACTAAAGCGTCCGGTCATTGCTTGTTAAAGCTGCACGCATTCAGGCTGCGGATCGCGAGCGACAGCCTCTGCAGAAGTTGCGAGAGAGACGAAGAATCTATCGAACATTATCTTTGTCACTGTCCGCAAATCTCCAACAGTCGTCTCCAACAGTCGTCTCCTTTATTTAGGCTCTAGATTCTTCTCAGAACCAGGCGATCTCGGAGGTGTCAAACATTCGTGCCTACTTCGGTTCGCAAATCGAACCAAGGGGCTAGCACAGGAGAAGTAAAAACCATCTCATAATGAAACGGGGGAAGTACAATGGCCCTAACTAGATGGCCCCAGTGCATTGTGTTTCTACGAAACCACCCTCCTACAAACTAAACCCAGAACCACAGCCAAATTGTTGGTAGAGGTAATTTTTTCCTTATTATCAGACTTATGCTGGGTTTAGTTATTCGTCTACATTTGAAACTTGAATTCTATCACAGCTCATTTCTTGCAAAAGCTAAATCGGTATAAAAAAAAATAAACGGAAACATCCTTCTTGACCAAAAACCTTGAACGCACTGGTAAAAAAATGGCATGCAGCAAGAAACCGGAGTGGCAATCAGATAGAAAAGTTAAAATTCGTTCGACATCCGGTCGTCGGACAGCTGTAATTTGATTGGCTCACAGGTCTGCTATTGAAGAAAAATGTGGCAATCCTAACCCCAGCAACTCTCGTAAACCCCGGTCTTTAGTCAATGAAGTAGCTTCGACTTCAGTTTTTCGCATGTTTGTTTATGGAGTCTTATCAGCTAACTTGCAACGTCAGAATTACTACATGC
The DNA here is from genome assembly GCA_963669355.1 of Chorisops tibialis. Lineage (NCBI taxonomy): Eukaryota > Metazoa > Arthropoda > Insecta > Diptera > Stratiomyidae > Chorisops > Chorisops tibialis. The sequence goes on along the minus strand of OY770264.1, from coordinate 12,540,690 downwards.
ACGAAGCAAACTCGAAGCAGTTTTTGATTGGTTTGCATTGCCGATTGCAGTGGCTTTAAACTTATTTAATGCCAAAACTGCAGCTATGTGGCAGCTTATACCGTCAATCAAATAGGCCACGTTCTAATTGAGAAAAGGACTGCTTCCAGTATAATTTTTGTACGAACCCTCCGCGGTACCAATTGTGACTCTGATCACTCGATTCAATCTGGGAAAGAGAAGCTGAGTTGCATATCTCAACTTATAAGCTGCGACTTAATTGGATGCGATTAGCAAAGACAGATGGACAAACGGTGCTACATGTAATACCAGACAGAGTTGGCCAGTGCCAGATCCAAAACGAGTTTGTTTCTGAGTACGTGCAATTCAAAGTCACAGACCAAAACAAGAGATCTAAACCCAAATCCAGTCTCTGCAAAGACGCAGAAGGCAATATCATCAGCGACACAAAAGAAATTAAAAAAAATGCCACTCCATTAGCACCGATCAGACAATCAATCAATCAAATTTCTGTTAAGACCCCCTCTAGGGGCATAGGACCTCTTCCACAAGGCGCGATCCTGAGCATCGGCCTTAAGCTGTTGCCAGAACTTATCTATTCCTCTGGCCTCCTGTTCAACTGCTCGCTTCCATGTGTTACATGGTCGACCAACCCGACGTCTTCCTTGAGGATTTTAATCCAGAGCCTATTTGGCGATGTTTCGCTCTGGTTTCCTCAAAGTATGACCGATCCACTCCCACTTCCGCCTTTGAATCTCAATGCCTATTTCAGTCTGGCCACTTGTACTCCAAAGTTCGTCATTGACGATCACTTCTGGCCAGAGTATTCCTTAAATGCGTGAGAGGCATTGGTTCACGAAACTTTGCAGTTTCTTAGTAAGTCGCACGGTCACTTTCCACGTAGTACAACCATATAACAACACGGATTTGATGCATGCGTCAAAAACTCGCAGCTTCGTGCGCTTAACCTCCAATATAAAAAAAGGAGCGACAAATTTAACTGTAAAAATGTGAACTGTTTATTTAATTTATTTGCCTTACTTCATGATGCCATTTAAGAGAAAAATTGTGATGTTTATTGCCTATTTCAACATAATATTTAATTTTTCTGGAAGAATATCCGTCTATATTTTCGATTTGAACTACAACTAAGCCTATGAATTCAAACAACATTCCATTGTTTTTCAGAATCTACCAAAAGACACATTCGACGACAATCAAAGTGTTAAGCGACTCGCACAAACCTTAGAGCTTCCGTACTACGCAAAGTATCTTCTGATCGCTGCCTATCTGGCGAGTCATAATGCAGCCAAAAAGGACAAAAGATTGTTCGTAAAAGATCACGGAAAGCAAAAGAAACGAATGCAGACGGTAAATGCAAATGCCAAGGTAAACATCTCTCTTCGCCGTTCGCTACAACTCGGAAAATAATTGCGAGATTTTCTACTTTCAGGTAACTGAAAAAATGCAAACCAATTTAGGACCGAAATCTTTCTCAATTGATCGACTTCTGGCCATTTTCTATGCTATCCTAGACGAAAAAGTCGGCTTAACTTGCAATCTACTTGCGCAAATTTCAAGTTTAGTACATTTACGATTTTTGGGTTACGTATCGGGCGAGAATAACGTCATGGAAGGCTCGGCACGCTTACAATGTACCGTCGGACTTGATTTCATTTTACAAATCGGTAAAGTTGTCGGATTTAACGTAATGCAGTATTTATGCGATTTTATGTGAAGCGAATTATTTTGATTTAAAAATTTATTATTGTTTATATGGATTTGGATTTTATTTAAATTTTAAATCTAAGTATTAGGAGATTTGAGCCTGAAGAAACTCACCGCAAAACAAAATTTACTACTACGCATTAAATATTTTAATTAAATAATCAGGCACATCGGTTATATGAATAATTTCAGAAAGTCCGGTATCACGACATCGTAGCTTCATCACGCCCGTGCTCAAACTGTCCGCATCCAAAATAATCGAATACGGTATACCGATTCGATCCATTTCCCGCAATTCCCTATCGAATCGGTCCTCTTCGTTCGCTCGGCATTTTTGCAGATTTAAAGTAGTCAGTCCACTCCTTCGTATTACGTCTGCCACGTGCGTTGCCAAATCTTCCAGTTCTAAAAGAATCTTTTTGTCTTCAGTGTGCCAATTAAGGACAATAGAAATTGTTTCCATGCAAAAATAAGTTTTCAACAAAACTACTTAAAAACCTGAGCGGATAAATACCTTTCGAAAAACAAAAAATATTGCACTGGTACGGTGCTATTTTTCGATTAATGCTGATTTTCTCGTCACGTGTATCCTCGATCGAGTCCAGTAAGATGCCTAAAAAAAATCCAAGATTATTATTTCAATTTGATTTAACAACTTTCCGGTTACCTAGAACTGCCGTCTCCAAACACAGCTCGGAGCGAATAACGGCCGGCATAATATCCCTTCGCAATCGAACATCCTTTAAGCAAAAATCTGACGGATCGTCCAGCTGAAGGCCACGCATTGGCGTCACATTTACCGTCTCTAATTCCATTTCGCCAAAATTAAATTTCGACTTTATTCGAACCGATTGCATTTTGCAGCCGTTCAATTCGTCGGTAGTTAGGTCGGAAAGAAAATACCGGCCCGGATTCAGTGAAAATTTCATCCACCAAATTTTTCGTTCGCGTTGAATTTTATGAAAATGCTCGGTAGCCGCCGATTCATTTACGAAATACGAACAGGTCAGGACGGTGCCGCGAGCAAGATCAACCGAAAAACTATCCGAACTTAACGCTGAACTTTTTTTCTTGAAGATCAGGTCCGTCTTGATGGCCAGAGGAAGATCGGCTTGGAAGTGATTCTTTACGTGCATGAAACTTTCACGAAATTCTTTAGTTCTTAGGATCATCGTGGAGTCCTGACGATGGCGATCGAAATCGATCGTGTTCGTTTCGTTTGGACTATTCATCAGGTACGTATTTATCCCACCCTTACTACTCTGACACTCGGCTCGAATTTTCTCCAATAAAATCGAGCCGAGCGGCAAAAATTTGATTTTATTTACGACCGCCTGATTAAGCCCCACATCTAAATATCCTGCATTCTTTAAAATCCCAACTACTTCTCCCAACTGTCGCATTGCGCCCCTTAATCGAACTTCTTTTCCTGCTGCTCGAGCGGAATGTTACCGGGCGGCGCAACGAAGTAATCCTCTTCGGTGATTCGCGCGTTCTTCAGGATATCGTCCTTGATGTTACCGTCGCTCACAGAATCCTCGCGAAGCCTGAGCGGATGGCTTTCCAGAACCGTGTACAAGGGTTCGACACCACTAGTTGGTATGTAGGCAACTTTATCGGCAAACTCGATGCTGTCCTGGAGGGTTTTCAGGGCCTCCTTGCTGTCGAGATCGACGAGCGACAGACGCTCCAGCAATTGAATGGTTTTCGAATCGATCTGACTTGGGGAAGCTGGACAGCCTGGTTCAGGCTGTTCTGGCGGATCGAAAGGCTTGCGAGGAACTTTTGTTTCGTGTTTGATGCTTTTAAAGTCGATCTTCGCGGTACGTCGTGCTAGCTCCTCGGCTTCCGGAGTGCTCGATTCTTTATTCTCGGCGGCAGTCTTGTCCGTAATTGACGTTGTAAATCTCCGAATTAAATTAACGGGGAGGCGCTTTGAACGGGCCAACATAATCTAATTTTGATAGCAGAAAAGATATTCAGATAAAACTCTACCGCAGGCTTGGTGGTTCTTTAAATATGACTAATTAATTTATCTGGACTTACTGTCAGAGTCAGCTGTTTGTTGTCACCTTAGCTGTTGAAGTTTGTACAGTTTGCGCAGAAATTAACGGATACTGTTGAAACAAATTTTTGTGTATTTAGAATTTATCGCGGGAATAATATATATAAAGCTATTAGTAGATGAAAACTCTCTGAGCAAAAACTTCATTAATGCTACTGGAAACCCTTCAAAAATGTGGAAAGTTATCAATGAATCCCTAGGAAAAACATGACGCAAAAAACAGAAGTTCACGAATTATTAACTTTAAATAAAACTGAAAGAGACTCGAAAACTATTGCAAATACTATGAATCAACATTTTGCAACTGTAGTTGATAAACTATTAGCTAATATGAATGATAAACATCAATCAGTAACTTACTCTAGAATTTCAGTTCCTGGACAAAACAAAACCATGTTTCTAAATCCCATCACCACTGAAGAAGTGTTAGTATCCAGCTAAAAGTAGGCACGGCACCTGGTAGTGATGGAATCACCACTAATGACCTCAAAAACCTAAAAAATATAATTGCTCAGCCCTTGTCTAATATAATTAACAAACATATGGAAAAGGGAGTGTTCCCGAAAATATTGAAATCAGCAGTGATTACTCCGGTACATAAAGGTGGTAACTATCGACCGATTGTACTACTTACGGCGATCAGCAAAGTATTTGAAAAAATTATCAACAAAACGATATTGAATTTTGTTAAATAACGAGTGGGCTCGATCCAAATCAGTATGGATGTCGGGAAAATAGCAACACAACTGCTGCTCTTGTCGATGCTGTGCAATATATCAAGGGACTTGTTTATTCCGTACGCCGTCCGCCGTACGTGTACGCTCCAACGACATTCAAAGACGAATTTCTTCGAAACATTTATAGATAGAGCAATAATTTTTGGTAGAATTGTAGAATGGGTAAGAAACTTCTCTTGCTTAAGTTTTGCGGAGTGAGGGTTGGAAGGGGAGGCATTCGACATTCGGGTATACTGATTTAAAATCGAAAATGATACCATTTTGCAAGCAAATAGTAGCCAATGGATTGAGTTGAGACGAAAATTATTGACAACTTCGAATTTTGGAAAAATCTGCAAAAGAAGGCAGAATATTAGTTGCGCTCCTCTAATCCAAAAACCTTCTCTAACCGAAGCAATTTAGCTCCATTGCAACAAGGTATGGAAACATGAATGAAGCGACTGCATTGAAAGATGTTTCCAAAATGCTATCAAAGGATATAAATAAGGCGAGGCTCTTCCTAGATGACTGCCACATATTCTTAGATGCATCTCCGGACGGTATAAATGAAGAATTTATCGTGGAAATAAAATGTTCCTCTTCCGCTCGTGGTTTTTCAGTTCCCGATGCTATTGCCAAAAAAAAAATATAAATCAAATTTAAAATTATGAATAGAGAAATAATAATAAATAGAAATAGCGAGTGGTATTATCAAATCCAGGTCAACTACATGTTTGCAAGAATGAATTTTGGTTTTTTGGAGTGTGGACTGGAAATGAGATTCTAACTCACATTATAAACAAAAAACGGGATATTTTTTTCAAAAAAATAATGGAAAACCAACTCTCCAAGTTTTATTTTGACTGCATAGTTCCCGAATTGCTTGAACCCAGATTTACAAGAAATCAGGAAATAAGAAATCCACCGTACGTCATAGCGGCAATAAAGCAAAAAAATACAAGAGATCTAAATTAAGACTTATAATAATATTTACTAAATAAAAAAGTATGCAATAAAAGTTGTTAGAAATTCATAATTATTTTCTCATCATTTATATACCTAGTCGTGCCATAAGTTCTGTCACACGTATATGGGCAATTTTTGTATAAATGAAAAAGAGTTTTTGACAAAGGAAAATATATTTTATTTTGGCATACTAATGGAAGTAAAATAAGCAACAAATTATTCAAAGTGGCCGCCTTTAGCCTTAACACAGCTCTTTAATCTGTTGGGCCAGTCATCGATAGCAGTACGCACTGTTTCTAGCGGAAAATTAGCTACTGCTTCTGTCAAAGATCGCTTAAGGCTCTCGATATTTGGGTGTCGTCTCGTGCACACCATGAACTCTAACTCCGCCCACAGTTTGTAGTCCAGGGGATTCAAATCTGGGCTCCCAGAAGGCCATTCCGTCGCCCTTATAAACTGTGGAATATTGGTTTCCAACCACGCTTGTGTGGTTCGAGCTTTGTGGGCTGGCGCAGAATCTTGCTGGAAAACCCAATGTCGATTGTTGAATAGCGTAGAGTTCAGCGGCTTCACACATCTCTCCAGGATGTCCGTTTGATAATTTTTCGCTGCAGTTTTTACGCCTTTTTCGCAAAAATGAAGCTCGGTGACCCCTTCGTAGCTGACACCCCACCATACCATGACTGATGCTGGATGATGTCCTCGCTGTACCCTAGTGGCAACTTCTCGGGCTTCTGCGGAGCTGTGGGCATACACCTTATCATTTTGGCGGTTGAAATGTTCCTCCACCGTAAAAATTTTTTCATCGGTAAATAAAATTTCTCGATGTTTGTTGTTGCCGTACCGCCGAAGGAGCTCTTTCGATCTGGTGCTCCTAATTTGCTTCAACTGCTCAGTCAGCAAATGTCCCGTTGATCGTCGAAAGGCACTCATCCCGAGGTCAGATTTTATGATGCGAGACATACTTCGGGTGGAGATGTTCATCTCTCGAGCCATGATTCGTTGTTTACGAAGCGGATTTCGACGAATTCGACTCTCGACCGTTTTGATGGCAGCAGAAGAACGTACATCACGCGGACGTCCAGAACGAGGTCGATCTTCAATAGTCTGGATCGCGTTATATCTCTGGATCGCACGATACACAAATCTTTGCGTTATTTTTAACGGGCACAACAACTTGAAAATTTCACTCGCGGATTTTCCACACTTATGTAGTGCAATCATTGCAGTTCGGTTTTCTATTACACCCCATTCCATCTTCACACGTTAACGAACACACTTGAAATGACCATCAACTGTCAACAACATTATGACGTTTATAAAACTGGCCGATATTGAAATGTCACTCATAAAATAAAGTTGTTGCCAATGTGAGAAATTATGTGACAGAACTTATGGCAGGACTAGGTATGTATTGCTATTTAAGAAATTATTTATTCAATTTATTTTTGATTAATCAAATCACTATTGATTTTATATTATTTTAAGTATATATATTTTTGAGCACAAGAAGTTAAGTTAATCTGTTTAAATTGTAGCATTTTTATAGTAACTCCAGTATGATGTGAAAAAATTAGTTCAATGCCGTCAGCCCTTCCACTACTCCCTATACAAAATTTTCTAAAGTTACGACAATTTATATTTTATCTAAAGTATCTTATGATCGAGCTTTATGCGCAGTCGTTGTCCTGTAATGGTTTTTTGTTTTGTAATTTCAGGCTAATTTAGTCATGAAACGCGAAAAAAAACAAAATTTGAGGTGGTAATTTTTTTTTTGTGTCGATCACAATACTTAATTATTAAAATAATAAAGTAATTGAGTGAGCTCTCAAAACGAAAGAAGACCTATTATAACTTTTGTCATTTCTCCATTACATAATATGTGTAGCGATATCAAATAAATAAATTTATATTTTGCTATTATTTATTAAAATCAAATTTTATCTATTGTAAATCAATTTTTATTTTATATTACACGATTAGAGTAAAATTCCCTATATTTTATAATTACCCATAATTTGTTAGATCGGGCAACATTGTAATATTATTGTATAAAAACTAAAGAATTAAATATAAAGCACTTCTTATCTACTAAACCGCCGAGCGTTTCGTTTTAATAAAATAATCCTCCACAGGTACCAAAACCGACGATCCCATATATGCACAAAACGTGAGCAACATTATAAATTTTCCTGGGATTCTATATCACCTAACTGCATGTCTACCTAAATGCTGGCTTACGTACGAAAAGCTTCCCCGCCAGCATGAATTTACTTGGCAAGGGGTACGAATCTCCGAAGATATTTTCACAGTTTATAAATTTTCGAAATAGTCGATTCATAAATCGACAGAAATCGATTTAATTGCGAATATGTCATTGCATGTTTCGAGCACTGCAAGTGTAGTCGAAGATCAATGGGTTTCAATCGGTGGAGATGTATCAATCGGTGTACTACTTTGCAAGTTGGCATCCGAACAAGTACAAGTACTTCCGCTCATTGCTGAAAGCAAATATTTTATCTCTCTTGCTTTGAAATTTATGCAAAACTGACTGATATCGAAATAATGTGTCGGTATACATAACCCCTTAATAGGATTAGTGATGTTTTGGTGAATGTTTTCAGTTTTTCGAATTAAGAGAGAAGATTTTCGGATTCTACACTATTACGCTTTATTATTCGTGACGTTTCGGCCTCTGCTGAGACCTTTAATAAAGCGTAACAGTGTATCTATCAGTGTTTCTTTTAAAAGTATTTGTGATGTTGTGGAGAGAACTCTCGAAATCTATCAGGCTGGATTCCGTAAAGGGTCATCTTGTGCAGATCATACAAATACCCTACGTATAATATTAGAGCAGTCCGCCAAGATGTTGGTATCTCATATTTGAGGACTTCGAGGAGGCTTTCGACAACGTTAAGCAAGATTACATATGGAATGATTTGCGTAGGAGAGGTATCCCAGATGAGATCATAGCTATGATTAAAGAATCCTACGAAGATGCAGGTGCTGCGTCTTACATAGAGGAGAGTTGTCCGAGACCTTTCCTGTAAGAACGGATGTCAGACAGGGCTGCATATCATCACCAGTCCAACGACAACTTTGAAGTAAAAATGTGGATTGAGGAAACCAGAGCGAAACATCGAAACATCCTCAAGAAGTTTCGTCGACCATGCAGCACATGGAAGCGAGCAGTTGAGCAGGAGGCATGAGAAATGAGCAAGTCTTGGCGACAACTAAAGACCGTTGATCACGCCTTATGGAAGGGAACTGTTTCTGTCCGGTCTTAGCAGGAATTTGATTTTATCAAAATAATTGATTCGTAATGCGGCGTTTTGCATTGCAACCAACTCTTCCGGAACGTAATTAGGCCGTAGAGCAAGGTATTGATGTTTTGGGCAATTTTTGATCCTTTGAAATGCTCTTTGAATACAATATCACCACATTCACATTCTCTGAGCTTTAAAATATACTTGAAATTTTTTTCATCAGTAGCATTTACACTTTTGGGGATTATAATCCAGAGCCTGTTTTGCGACGTTTCGCTCTGGATTCCTCAAAGTGTGTAGGGAAAAAATCTTCAACAGGTGAGTTATAATTATTAAAATTAGTTGCCAAACTAAAATAAGAAATTATTAGCAAATTCTTTTTAACTATAATTCAAATTTTCTAAATAACAATTTCACATTTTTTTCGTTACCTTAAACTGCTAGTTCCTAAAATTAACGCTCTATTCCTTAAAAATGTCCTTAATGTTCACAGGCGTAGCATTTTTCGCTTCTGCAAAACTACTAACGAGTCCAGGCGATTCTCGGAGCTCTTCTTCTTCTACGCTCTGCCCGGTATTGCGCCTTTTCATGATCTCATCTTGGAGCATCTCCTGGGCCGTTTCGAATATCTTTTCGTCGTCCAAGGCTCCTTGATTTCTCAAATGATTGTAAATACCAATAAACTGCTGCGTATTGGACTTGTGTGCTGTGTCCGCCAGATTCAACGAATCGTTTTGTCTCACGCTTTTATGGTATTTCCTGGAATTAAAGGACTTTTTATAGACTGTAATTGAAGTACGGTAATGCAAACGACTTACGCTCGAACAATATCTTCCTCGTAGAAGATTTTCCTGATTGGAATGTTGGGAGCTAGCCGATCAAATCGCGGTTCCAGCTTGGGTGGAAAAGCTTCGTAGACATCGTACCAAATTGGCTTGTCCTCGGCCTTCATTGCACCGGACCGAAGCAGTCCCGTCACTCTGAATATTGGTGAACAATTGTTAAGCGATTTGATTTCAAGAAATCCTTTAAATTACCTCGTAAAAATCGTCCCGATCTTCTCAAGTCTGCTCTGAGCCATTTTTTTCCGAATTAACCTATAAAGTGAAATGTCAAAGCAAGATGGGCTATTTGTACAGTCTCGGCCGGAACAGCTGATTGCCGGCTGTATTTACGTTTGAAAAGTAGCGGTGAGTGGACGCGATTTTTGAATGAAAATGTTACTGCTACGACGAAAATATTGCGGAAAAGCGCAGCCCGATGTATTTCCGCACAGTACTGTGAAAATCTTTCGGAGAACGCCTGAGATTTCGATTAAGGAAACACCACCACCTCTAGCCGACTGCGATGGCGTCAAAAACACACCTACATCGCCGGAATATCGCGAAAACGATGTTGGTATTCAAATGATTTCGCGGAATCTCTACGAGCAGATATTTCGATGCAGTGAGGGTAAGTCGTCGACTATTCCGAAAAATATTAAGAAATGCATCGCAGACCTGACGCGGCACGGCATTAAAATCGGAGAAAGTCCTCGCTTAGCGGATGTTGTACTCAGACTGCCGGCCCTCAAAGGTAACAACATAGAAGAACACTTCTATGCCATCGCGAAGGACCAATGTGATCCTTACAAGAATCTCGTTGAATCGCTTCTCGATGATCCGCCTGCCCAGCCAAAAGAATGGCTCTTCCAATCCGGCTGGACTTGCTACTACGAATCCGGTCCGAAACGAGTAGAATATCCCGAGGAAGACGCTCTAATTTTCGACGTGGAGGTCTGCATGAATGAAGGACGAGCTCCTACACTGGCCTGTGCTGTCGGCCGAAAGTACTGGTACTCGTGGACAAGCGAGAGCCTAATAACCGCAACGAGTACTCGTCACATTGAGAACAAAAAATACACACTTGAGGACATGATCCCTTTCGGGCGGCAAAGTCCCAAAGTAATTGTCGGGCATAATGTATCCTTCGATAGGGCGCGCATTCGAGAGCAGTATTTGCTGGACGATGTCGGCACGAAATTTATCGATACGATGTCGCTTCACGTCTGCATTAGCGGCGTGACGAGCTATCAGCGGGCCATGTTGAAAAGCAATAAGGAAATGGATCCCGATGATGCCGAATGGTCATCGCAGAGTTCGTTGAATAGCCTCGCCGAAGTTCATAAGTTGTACTGCGAACGAGAACTGAAAAAAGAACCGCGTGAGACTTTTGTTAAGGGAACGCTAGAGGATGTTCGCGATGATTTTCAAAATTTAATGAGCTATTGCGCCAGCGATGTTGTTGCAACGCAAAAAGTTTTACAGAAAATATTTCCGATTTTTCTGGAGCGATTTCCGCATCCAGCAACGCTGGCAGGAATGCTTGAAATAGGTGAGCTAGTTCGTAGCATTTATTTTCTTTACCAGATTTAATGTCCAAATCATTTAGGATCGGCATACCTTCCGGTCAATTCCAATTGGCAACGTTACATCAACGAAGCGAATCTCACCTATGAGGACTTGGACATCGAAGCCAAATATCATTTAGCGCGACGCGCTGACGAAGCCTGTCAATTAATGCAGAACGATGCGTATAAACAAGATTTATGGATGTGGGATCAAGACTGGAATACACAAGCGTTCAAATTGAAAAAGGCAGTTCGGAAAACTCGGAAGGTTTTAGCGCAGGAAGAAGCTGAATTACGACTTCGAACTGCATCCGAGGACAATTCCTTGGCTCAAAAATTTCATCACCTATACGATACAAGTCAACTTCCAGCGCGACGGCACCTCCTACCGGGCTATCCAGCTTGGTATCGCAAGCTATGCACTAAACCAGACTCTGAAGAATGGTCACCGGGTGCTAATAATATCGGTACCGGGATGCAAGTTACACCAAAACTATTGTCCTTATGCTGGGAAGGATATCCCTTGCACTACATCAAAGAACATGGCTGGGGATTCTTAGTTCCCTTCCAGAAAACCCATCCGACCGACGAAGATGGTCGAATACCGATCGCCGAACTAGTGAAAAAATGTCCTGTAATAGAGCCGGAAAGTGGTGCCAGCGCTGACGAGAGTGCGGATGCAATGGGCTCGCTTTGGAAAGATGTGGAGAAGAATTTGAGCAAAAAGGACTACTATCGAAAAGCTAAAAAGGATAAAACGGCCGGAGCGTACACAGGAACCGGTATATGGTGTAATACCATACTTGAAGGATGCTGCTGGTTTTTGAAATTGCCGCATAAAGATGGTCCGTCGCATCGCGTTGGAAACCCCTTGGCAAAAGATTTTCTGAATAAATTTTCAGAAAACGTGCTGACCGGAGAAGGTTCGGCTGCGCAACGAGTTATTGAAATCGCTCGAATGTTATCGTACTGGCGAAATAATCGCGATAGGATTTCCGGTCAAATTGTGGTCTGGCTACCGCGCGAAAGCCTTCCCGCAGCAATACAGAATGCCGATACTGAGTACGGTGCTATTATACCGCAAGTAGTGGTTTGCGGGACCTTAACACGTCGAGCTATGGAGCCCACTTGGATGACGGCAAGCAATGCCCAGCGAGAACGAGTAGGCTCAGAATTACGATCCATGATACAAGCTCCCAGAGGCTATAGAATTGTTGGAGCCGATGTCGATTCTCAGGAATTGTGGATCGCTTCAGTACTAGGAGATGCTCATGCTACTGGCTTGCATGGTGCAACACCACTCGGTTGGATGACACTGAGCGGAACTAAGTCCAGCGGAACCGATATGCATTCAATGACTGCCAAAGCTGTTGGAATCTCACGAGATCATGCCAAAGTGATAAATTACGCTCGGATTTATGGTGCTGGACAGAATTTTGCGGAAAGATTGCTGAAACAATTTAACCCGACAATATCGGACGGTGAAGCCAGATCCAAAGCTATGAAAATGTTTTCACTGACCAAAGGAAAGAAGTGGTATCATATCCTTCCGGAATATGACGAATATTCCGAAAAGAGAGGGTAAGAGGTCTCAATTCTGTCGACCTAGCTAATAATATCTCATTTGAATTTCAGCTATTCGTCGTACGAGGCTTTGAAAATAGCCGCAGCGAATGGCCACTCCGTGTCCGAAATGTTCGAAAAACCACGTTGGCAAGGCGGAACGGAAAGTTCCATGTTCAATCGTCTCGAAGACATAGCTGGAAACGATGAACCAGTCACACCGTTTCTGGGCTGCCGATTGAGTCGCGCTTTGGAACCGAAACCTGGAACTGAAGATCGCTTCTTGCCGACTCGTGTCAATTGGGTCGTACAAAGTGGCGCTGTTGACTTTTTGCACCTAATGCTGGTCTGTATGCGCTGGTTGATGGGTTCGAATGTTCGATTTTGCCTCAGCTTTCACGACGAAGTGCGCTATCTAGTCAAAGATGAACTGGCATATAAAGCTGCTCTCGCCATGCATACAACGAATTTATTGACAAGATCGTTTTGTTCAAGTCGTATCAATCTTAAAGATCTGCCACAATCAGTTGCGTTCTTTTCATCTGTCGAAGTCGATACAGTGCTCCGGAAGGAGGGCAGCATGGATTGTAAAACTCCGTCAAATTCTCACGGACTCGAGGCCGGCTATGGAATACCGAAAGGTGAATCGTTGGATATTTATCAGACTATCGAGAAGGTAAAGAGTGCAGATATGTCCGATTGGGAGTGGCACAGGAGTAGTAGCGGATAAGAGCTAAGAAATAAAAATCAATTCTACTTTTTAAGGTAAAAATTTATTAAAAAAATATTTTGAATAACTTGATTCGCTTTTTATCTTTTCTTCATGTAAAATTCTCCGGCTAAAGTTGTGAATCCTATTAGTGCACCCATTCCTATAACATAAAATGGCAATTGCAAATCATTCAGCGTTAGAACTTTCGCTCCTTGCGATCCATCCTTTACGTTTTTATTCATGTCGTCCAGTTTAGCCTCGAAATACATATCATCAATCCACTTGTCTATTAGCCCGGCATTTAAAAACTGCAACAGCAACAGATTGATTCGATTGGCGAACGGTGAATCTTTCGGTAGAACGTATGCCAACGTATAAGTCTTGGGACATTCCGGAACCATATAAAGCTTATTTGCAGCAAAATATTGAATGCTTTCCAAACTAATCGACGATTCCCTTGTCACGCTTGCGAAATCTCCCTTCTTGACCATAGTGCCCATAACCGACTCCTTAAACACCACCAAACGCAATTTACTTTCCAATTTGTTGAATAAATCCGATGATCCTTTTGCGAATAGGTCATCTCCCATCGAAGCATACTTGTAAAGAATTTTGAGTCCGGTCGCATCCAATTCTTGAAGTGTGCTTATGTCCTTGTAGTAAAGTGGCTTAATATAGACGGTGGCCAAGCTCGATTCGAAAACTGCTCCGAAAATGACACTAACCAGACAAACCGATCCCAGAAAAAGCTTCTCCGAACCGAATCCGGGAAATTTCCGTAGCGAAACGCGTACCCAAACTATCCAAGTATCGATAAAGATTTGAAGAAAATGCAGAACGTTCCACGTTACACCATAGCTGCTTGCATTATATTTGAATAGAACGAGATTAACACAACGAATTAGGCTCCAAATTACAGCACATGTTATCGCCGAAAAGCAATAACACATCCACATGTCCCAGCTGAATGAGAAGAGTGGAAGTATCGATTGTGGTACACGAGCTGCTTTCGGTACATAGCAGCAAAGCTGATCGGAATAGACGGCTACGGTGAATTCTGCGTCGCGTGTAAAATAGTCCTTTATGAAAAATGCTGTTAGAGCGATGTCGATTTGATTGCTGATAGCTCGACCTAAAGCGCCATTGAACGTTCCGTTATCGGTCATGTAACTGAAAATATTACAATAGAAATTTTTTTATTAGAATTGATTTTCTCTCATAATAATTTAGAGAAAGGAATTTTTTTTTAAAACTCAATAATCAACAGAATAACGACTCTATTTTCCATGTCGCAGATAGAAAACAACCAAGCCACTAAATTGTTACTCATGTACTAAACACCTTTTTATTTCTACACAAACAAATTACTGTTCGGCCTTTCTATTGTACGCTAGAAATATTATGAAATGGATAAAAGTTTGATTTTTTATCGATGTAAGTCGAGCAGTTCACAAGATTGATTAAGTGAAAAAATAGGCAAAATAAATATTGATTTGTAGCTGGCAGACCTTAATTCAGATTGAAAAGGTATTACGACAGGCATTACGTAAACCGTACTAACGAGGCAATTATAGGTAACGTAGCCGAATCTAGAGGTTAAAAACTATTTTCTCGATAACAATGGAAGATAAGAATAAGGATATTGTTAGATCTTGATGGGAATCTTGAATGTACACAGTCCCAGTAGTATAGTATTTACAGTTCAACTTGAACTGGCTGTTTTTTGTATTAAATTAGACAGAAATAATTCTCTCTAAAGGCCACTGCCCAGGACCGCACCTTATCCTGGGCAGTGGCCTTTAGTTGTCGCCAAGACTTCTTTATTCTAATATATCTAGTCTCCTATTCAATAGCTCATTTTCAGGTACCGCTCGGTTGACAAACTCTACATCTCGCCTGGGGGTTATAATCAAGAATTTGTCTTTTGCTATGCTTTTCTCAAAGTATGACCGATCCAGTGCTACTTTTGTCTTTGAATCTCAGTGTCTATCTTAGTCGGTTAATTGTATACTCTAAAATTCGTCGTTGGGAATGAACCGAAACCTGAAATGAATATCATTAAAATGCGACGGTGAATTCATGCGAATAGAAATGAGAAGTAGTGGCGAATTTATTTCAGTGAACTGCTCCAACATTATCCGTATGGTATTTGTATGATACAAGGAAACGGAATTCAGCCTGATAGACTTCGATAGTGCTCTCTACAGTATTATTAATCCTATTGATCAAAAATTAAAAAGGGGCTGCGCACTGCAAACATACTTATTGCTTACATAATTTTGATTTTATGCGGAATTTTGATGTTGAATTTTTGACTTCACGCAGGATTTGATTTAAGTTTAATGAGGTTCTGTTTCATGATCTATTATTGGAGGTTCTGAAGTTTTAATATGAAGTTCTGTTTCATTAAACATTCGATTATTTGACTGACCTCCTGCATTAGGAGAATCAGTGGAACGAGAGTTTGAGTTGTTGAAATTGGGTCGCCCACCCGAATTAGGATAGTGGTTTTGATTTGCTTTAACTTGGGAATTAGTCCCAGAGAACTTCGGAAACCTCTCGTTTTCGGCTAACTTCTCTTCCTCCAGAGCATAGTCTATAGCGTCGTACAGGTTGGTATGTGTAGTGGATTTTACTATCATTTTAATCAGATATTTCAAGCCTCTCTTGAAATTGCTTAAAACCATTTGCTCGTTCAAATCTCTGACGGCTTTGGAGCTGATCGAGTCCAAGCTTTTAGCTGTTGATATATTCAACTCTTCCAATAGTTTCTCCAATTTATCGGCGTATTCTTGGACTGTTTCCGTCTTCATCTGCGAGACATTAAAAATTTCGGTTTGGACTATTTGTGCTGGGCGCTCCTTTGAGAATTGTTCCTCAAGGGCCTCCCTCAGTGAGCCTCTCCAGGTGTCGTAATCGTTGTATCTGAGTATTAGATTGTATGCCCTTACCGTTAGCTTTGATTTTACCAAATCCAAAAATTCGGCTTTATGCTCTGAATTAGTGCCCGTACTAAGAAACTGTACATTGGCGTTATGCAAAAATCTATGTAATGCATTCGAACTACCATCGTATTCGGGTATTAGTTTTATTGCCTGTTACTGGTAGAATTTAGAGTCAGTATTCGGCATTTTAAAGAGTTTATTCAGGTGTGGATTAAATCGAAAATTATAACTGGTCTTTGGTTCTGTAGTCAATTTCCTGGACTTTGGTAACACTTTTCTGGTTCTTGAGCCAAATAGTTTGCCCTGCCTGAGACTAACATTCAACATCACCTCCTTCTTCCTGGGCATAAACCTATATTTGGTTAATCCGCCAATGAAAGGAGTCTGCAAGATGAAATCAAAAATTCAAAAATCACAAAAAAAAGAACAATTGTTTGTGCCATGTACTCATGCACGACGTAAGGAAAATCAGTTAACTCAATAAAAAAAAAGAAAAACACGTATGTTAACATGAACCCAGGATAACACGCACCAATAAAGTAACCATCAGCTCACTTGCTCGTTGCTACGAATCTTGTTCGCACCTCATCGACCACCTCGCACGTCACACCTCACCGATCAAATCTCAGGCCACCAATCAGATCGAAGCTCACCAAACAAATCGCACCTCACCCACCAAATCGCATTTTGTTCCCCGCTCTAATCTAATTATCGGAGAATATCTACACATCGGATTGGAAGAAGGCAACCGAATTTACAAATTAGTTTTCTAAGTATTGTAAATTATTTTTATATAATATTGTATTTTTATTATAAACTCCACGTAATTGAGTTATCCTTCAAGGAATATAATTTACCGACCTGCTCGTACTACATCAATCTGCTCGCATCAATTCTAAGCTCACCGATCTGCTCAAAACTCAATTACCTGCTTATCTGCGCAGTTGCTCCTTAGCCTGTTTATTTGCTCAATTTTTCAGTAACCTGCTTATTCGCGCAGATGCTCAGTAACCTGGTCATCTGCTGAGTTGGTAAGTAACCTACCCAAATGCTCAGTAGTCTGATCATTTACTCAGTAGCCTGCTCATCTGCTCAATTGCTCAGTAACCCACGCTCATCTGCTCAGTTGTTCAGTAATCTACGCTCATCTGCTGAGTTGCTCCGTAATCTGTTCATCTATTCAGTTCCTCACTCGCTCATCAATTGCTTAGTAACCTGCGCCGTTGCTCAGTAACCTACTTAGTTGCTCCGTAACCTGCTCCTTATTGTTCTGCTCATTTATTTCCAGGTTTGTATTGTCTTATTTTTCGGTTCGAAAATGCGATTTCCGGTCTTCAGTCGCTGATGCTGATATGAGATTTATAAAAGGACACTGAGCGTCTGGAACCGAGCATGTGCAGTAAGCACGAGAGGATTAATTTTTCAATTGATTGGTTGAATCACGTTTAAGATTCGTTGTATGGAATTTTAGTTTCATGGACGAAGTAAATTCTATAAAAATCGGTGTATTTACAAAATTTCAAGTTCGTAGCTTTTAATTTGCTGGTTTTATTGAAATTGGTCGAAATCAAACTTTTATATGGCAGGGGTGGAAGGGTAAAAGGGATCAAAAAATGTTGATGCAGCTTTGTTTCAAAAATTTTTAAAAGTGCTTATACACAATTTGAAGTTGATAGCTTTTAATGGTTTGGTGATAATTGATTTCTTAAAAAAGGTCGAAAAAATACTTTTGTATTGGAGAGGGTAGAAGCTTTGAAGATATTCGACCAGTTAATATCTTAAGCTTTTAAGCATTTTTTTTTAAATGGATTTTACAAATTTTCAAGTTTCTGGCTTAAAATTTCACTAAAAAAAATGTAGTTTCTATGTTGTTGTTTTTTCATTACACGTGAAATACCTACTGCAAGTTAGGGCTCCCCTTTGGTGTATAATAGTTTTGACAAAAATTATTATTTTTCCTTTATGTGTATCAAATGGATGTACATGTACAAAATTTGAACTTTGTATCTTTTGCCAGAACTCTAAAAAAATTAGTGAATGGGCGAATGATGTAAGCACTAGTGATATTAAAGTTTCGTTACTTTTCGGTACCAATAACTTTGAGGAAAGTATCTAATCGTTATATTTTATTCGTTAGTAGGTACTCGTTTATTTGAAATGACCACCATATCATGTTACAGCGATGGGTAAGCCACTTTTGCAACTCATAAATTCAAATAGAAGAAATCGTCTCTAGTGCACCATGCAGTAACTATACACAACAACAACGTTAAGGAATTGCTCTTGATTTCGTTGGTCTAGTACCAAACACACTGATGCCAAGTTCGACTTTTTAATTATTCCTCTTCTAAGTAGAAATCCCTTCAAACACTAACGTAAATAAAACGACAATGTGAAGGAAATTGTAGCGCCAGTAAGGTTTGTGCAAGCAGAGCCTGCCTTAGATGGTACCGTGCAAGTAGTGGGATTAGAACCCTGGGGATTTTGAGTTGCAAAGTGGCCGTGCTGACCACTAAGCTATCTCGACATCACGGCTTAGTCGGTTAGTAGCAATGCAGTATAAGCCGCCACAGTACTCCCCACCAGTGACAGCGGTGAGTCGTGTCTTTGAGCTGGTGGCGACTAGGAGGCAGCTGTGCACGTGCAGCTCTGCGAGCGTCTTGCTGTTACCTTTAGGTAACACATCACGCTGTGTTAAAAATTCCGCTATTCTTCAGAAAATCAACTTGGAACCAACGGATATTTTAGTCAGCCTAGACGTGGAATCACTGTTTGCCAACATCCCGATTAAGGACACCGTAAGTATCATCAGGAAACTCATTCCGGACAACAGGTATGACTTAATAGAATTTTGTTTAAATAATACTTTCTTTTCAGCTCTAGGGGAACTCTGCAAGCAAACAGAAGGAGCGGCTATGGGATCTCTAATTTCACCGCTGGTAGCGGAAATTTTCATGGAGGAATTCGAAAAGAACGCACTGGACTCAGCTCCATTAACACCGAAATTGTATCTACGGTATGTGGATGACACCTTCATCATTCGGCAACATGGGAAAGAAGAGCTCGACAAATTTTTAGCACACCTGAGCTCACACCGCGAGAAAATTAAGTTCACCATGGAAACAGAAAGCAACGGGAGACTGCAATTCTTGGATGTACTCGTAGAAAAGAATGATACGTCGCTAAGCTTCGGGGTATATAGGAAACCAACTCACACCAACAAATATCTCCACGCTCATTCACATCACCACGCAAGCCAGAAAACAGGCGTACTCAAGACCCTAATGCACAGAGCTTGACGTATAACTGAAGGAAATCCGGGCAGTCTACGAAAGGAAAAGGAACAGTTGAATCGGGCATTCACAGCAAATGGATACAAAGCGAGCGAAATTAACAAGGCGTGGAAACCGAAGCATCCAAGGACAACAGAACGAGAAGACCCTGAAGAAGGAAATGCAGACAAATAATGGGTGAAACTACCTTACATCCAGGGCACGACGGATAAGTTAGGAAAAATCCTTCGAAAATGCAACATCAAGACAATATGCACTACCCCGACTACTATCCGAGGAATTTTAGGAAACCAGAAGGACAAAAAACCATTGGAGACTGAAGGAGTATACAAAGTACCGTGAGGCTCATGCGATAAAGTATACATAGGAGAAACGGGACGCACAGTCCAAACAAGGATCAACGAGCACCAACAATGCACACGGAAAAACCAGATAAAGTCATCAGCGATCGCGGAACATGCCACGACAGAGGACCGTACAATCGATTTCAACAATATGTAAATTTTGGCCAGGACAAATCAATATTATCAACGAATAGGACGAGAAGCAATTTCTTAACATCCACAGAACTTCAACCGAGACACCGGATACAAGTTATCAGCAGTTTGGCTACCTGCCTTAAAATTTGGTAAGAACAAAATCCGTACCCAGAAATCCTTAACTAATTTAACTACCTGATACTAATTAATTAACTAATTTAACCTTAATTACCCTTCCTTCTATATAATAATTGTGTTTTGTAATTGTCGATCAGTTTGATAAAGGTCTCACCAGAGTCAGAATTTGAAATGCACTGTGAAAACATTCACCAAACCAATAGAAATATCATTGACCACGTAAAATTTCGTTTTGATTCGTATACTCCTTTTACCACCTCCCATAGAAATGCATAATTTTGGTAAAAGCATTATATCGATTTCTAATAAAACTGGAAAAAAGTACTAACTTAAAATTTTGTCAGAATTTGTCTATTAGTAATTTCAACAAATACTAAAAAAATAATCAGCTTCGCTGTACTCCTTATACCCCTCCCATAAAATATATATTTTATAAATTCAAGAAAAGCACTCCTCCTTCGAATATACAAGAGCTATCGACCTTGAAATTGAAAGAAAACATGGTATTAGGATATTGATAAGTAGTTCCAAAATCATATAAAATCCTCCACTTTCTCTGGCACCTCCCATACAAATGCCCCGATTTCAGGGAATTTCCTTGGAAACAATAAAACTACGAATTTTAAATTCCACATCAAACATTTTGCATGCCACGTTCAGTGTCATACACAAAAATTACAAATCTCCCCCATCTGCTTTTACCACCTCCCATACAGAAGTCACTATACACTTTTCGAAAGAATTAGAGATGACATATTTTCCGGTACATTAAACTCTTTCTCATTTCATCTAGAGTATCGTATGATTGGGCTTTACGCCCAATCTTAATTCTGTTATGTTTTGTATGTAGAATGAATACTCTAATAACGAAACGTTTTGACAGTTCAGTTACTTTTTCGGATGCTCATTTCGTTACTTAAGTAACGAATATAAATCTGCGTCGGTACACGTTACTTCGGATTTCGGTTAGTAACGAGTACTCGTGTAACGAATAGTTACTTTTTTCACATCACTAGTAAACACTTCTAAGAAGGTCTATATACTCGGTAGATGATGATAATGATGGTTTCTATTCGCTTTTTATCATTCCGTCTCCCATAACATCTGTAAATTCTTGTTAATTGCTCCAGTCTCCCTGAATTTTTCAATTTATCCCTTATCACAGTTGATGAATTTAAATCACTATTCCGACCATATTTTTATGAAAGTTGCGAACTGTAGTTGTAGTTCTTCATTATTTTCAAGATATTGCTAAATAATGAAAATGCTTTATTCTTTTGCATAGTGCCCCATTTTTAATACACGATGTCTTTTATTCGTTTGCAACACTTTACCGCACAAATGCCGCGAAATTCAAATCTTGCGTGAATTTTGATATACCTTATACATTAGAATACCCATGGAGCCGTTAATCGAGCTGCCATATTTAAAAACTTGACTGAAATGATGACAAATGATTGCGATTTCACTAAAAATGACTTGAAACGTATTTTTCGTTATTTTAAATTTACACTTGGCCTAAATTTCAACGAAAAGCAAAAATTGATCGCAGAAAATAAGGTAAAATACTTGACCTGAACCCTCTCTTCCTATACATCAACTCTAATACACATAAAACAATTTTACAATTTATGCCTGATGTACAACGCAATGTAGACCTTAAGAAGCCGAGGTAGCGGTAATCTCAGTGAAAACGGTTGTCCGCTCTGCAATTTGATGTTTTATTTTAAATTAGTTTTAAATTAAAATCTAGCAACAGCATGAACCACCGATGCAAATAAGTGCACGCATGCGAGCACTATGCTACTCGATGAATGTTAACAATAACACTAAGCTAGAATAAAAAGAACACCTGCGACCAATATGCAGCCACATAAATTCCGATCATAAACGTTATGTGACTCGATCAAACGCAAGGTCTTCAACCAAAAAAAAACCATGCATTCCGGTTAGTTGGATTGGGTATAAAAAGAGTGAGCGTTCGTGAAAAAGGGCAGTCGAAATCAGAGCATCACGTAGTGAAGTCGACGGAGTCAGTCAACGGCGGAAGCGAGAAATAGTCGGCGTTTTGTCGAAAGTCGGGAAAATGTAAGCGGTAGAAAAAGAAGCACAAAATTGCCGCGAGAAAGTTGAAAGTTGACCAACTTCTACGTCACGGCTACTTAAGTTACGTCGTTGGGAAGAACTTTTTACAAGTTCATACATTTCAACTTCAACTGACTGTTGTATAAGTTCTACGTTTCATTATACATCAGGGATTAAAAGATTTCAGGATCTTGGTAAAGAACTGCTTCCCCTAGCCGTAATATCACGCTACGCTTTTTCACAGATATTAAAAAAAGCAATCGTAGCTGACCACTACGATTGAAAAAGAGCAGGTTTTCGCCATCCCGAATGGTGAATCGTGATATGATATTTCTGAATTAATAGTCGGCATACGTTCAGTAGTCCACCATTTAATTTTCGAGTATTCTAAACGATGGTGATAGCAAACAGGAACTACATAGCAGGGCAGTTTTAACTAGGAACAAAAACATAAACCAAACTGCTAGTAAACATTCTAGGACAAAAGTAAAGCAAAATTTCTTGTAGAATACAAAATGGTATACGCTTAGTTTGAGAACTTCAAGCTAATTTTCTGCTACCATACCGAGTTGAATTGGAGTTAAATCAGTCTGAAATCCAAGAAATGACAGAAGAATACCCAGACAAACACTAAAGGGGGAAGTCAATGAACGAAGACCACGGAAGCGCTGGGAGGATGCCATTGACGCAGACAGAAAATCACTAAGAAGAACAATCTACAATAAATAATGATAAAAATGTTAAGGAACCTGGAGATCAGGAGGCCAAGGCCCGATTTGGGTTGTAGTGCCATTGTAGAAGTAGAAGGCCCGAATTGGGCTGTAGCGTCATCGTAAGTAAGAAATATTATCTTTGTCACTATCCGCAAATCTTCAACAGTCGTCTTCTTTGTTTAGGCTCTAGATTCTTCTCCGAACTGTACGACGAGGCATCAAACTTTTCAGCCTCCTTCGGTTAGCACAAGAGGAGTAACATTCAACTGATAATCAATATGCAGAGTACAACGGACCAAACTAATACATCGTTCAACAAGTTCGTAGGATGACTACAGATGGCGCCACTATTGACAAATCCAAATGTTTTTTAGGATTTTTCAACTTTCAAATGATGCGTGTCAAAATTTCATGACAATCTGAGATTTAGCTCAGAAGTTACAGTGATATAAGTGACACTATTTTTGTAATTTTCAACACGAGAGAAAAATCAAAATTTCGTGTATTTATAAAGCATTAAAAAGTAATGGGAAAAACTACCGTTCAAGCAAAGCAATGGCTTGACAAGTGTTATACGGACTCTGATCCATCGAGACAAATGGTACAGAAGTGGTTAGCTGATTTGAAACGCGGCCGTACAAACACCAGTGATGCTGAACGTTCTGGTCGCCCAAATTCGGCAGTTGTTGCAGAAAACATAAAAAAAATCCACAAAATAGTTTTGGCCGATCGTAAATTGAAGGTACATGAGATAGCCGCCACCTTAAAGATATCAGCAGGCAGTGTATTCAACATTTTGCATGAACATTTGTACATGAGAGAGCTCAGTTCGAAGTGGGTACCACTTTTGCTCACAATCGATCAAAAACAATAACGCGTCGATGATTCAGAGCGCTGTTTGGAGCTGTTTAAGCGCAATAAAAAGGACTTTTCATGCGGTATCTGACAATGGATGAAAAATTGATAAATCGCTACACTCCAGAGTTAAACGGGCAGTTACCTGAGTGGCGAAAAGCTGGTGAAAGCCGTCCAAAGCGGCCGAAAATGCAAACGTCACCTGGGATGGTGCTGGCCTCCGTTTTTTTGTGATGCGCTTGGTATAATATTCTTTGACTATCTTCAGAAGGATGAGAAGATCAAACCAGAATATTATATGGCGTTGTTGGTGCGTTTGAAACAAGGAATTGCCAAAAAACGATCCAAACGTCGAAGAAAAAAGTGCTCTTTCACCAAAACAATGCACCGTGTCACAAATCGATGGTAACGACGGCCAAATTGGACGAATTGAAGTTCGAATTGCTTCCCCACCAACCATATTCTCCGGATCGGGCTACCAGCTATTGCTACCTGTTTACGGACCTAAAAATAATACTGCAGGGAAAGAGAATTACATGCAATGAAGATGGGACTGCCGAAAATGAAGCTTATTTTGAAGCCAAAAATAAGTCGTTCTACAAAATAGGAGGGGGAGCGTTGGAATAGATGTATTACTCATGAAGGAGAGTATGTTGAATAATAACATCGAATTTTGCCTAAAAGTTTATGTTTTATTAGTCATCCTACGAACTTATTGAACGTTGTTTTAGATGGTTCCCGTGCAATATGGTGCTTTGAAACCACCGACCTGCTACCTAAACCCAAACCCTGAGTAACATTAGTTACTCTATGTAACACGCGATAGTTTTTCGTCTGTTATACAGACTACACTATTCTATTTGGTATTAAAATCAATTGAATAATTTATTTCGATTTGAATGGGAGTTGAAAATTGGCCCTTGCATTAGGTTGTCGCCCCTAACATCTGGAACAGTGCGTTAATGTATCTGATTCGGCCTTGTATTTACTCCAGTGTTAGCTCAAATTAATAAGGATTAAAATTCGTTCAGTAAATTTTGTCATATTGTAATGTTTAGCAACCTTAAAGTCAGGAGGCCAAGGTCCGATTTCGTATGTAGTTCATTGAAGAAGAAATTTTCTACATGAGAATTTTCACTACAAGGAGATTGTATCCTGTATTATTCCTTTCGAGGCTTTTGTATTCTAAAATAAATTGAAGACTAGATCCTTATTATTCTGCTTCACTACTCAAGATCGAGATGATCACACTGCCTTTCCTAATTAATTACGAATAGATAAAGCACAAATATAAGATAAATCAACCAAATATCTTACCCAAAATTATCGTTATCCGGTTTCTGTGGAACATACGTAAAATTCATGATCCGTTGCAATTCAAATGCAACTAGAGCATCCGCTCCTGTAACTCGGATAAAATTACCAGCACTATCGAATTCCGGTCGCGAGTATACCGATCGGAATATCTCGATTGTTAATGGATAGCCTTTCAAATCCTGGAAGATCTCACCGACACTCATCCTATCCTCAAGCCAAACAACAGAACCGTATTCCGACCGCGAAATATTGTAAACGAAAGGATCGTAGGTAATAATGCCAATCGATGTTAACAGATAGACATGCAAGCTTCGATGGTGCTGCCATGCAATATGTAAAATCGGCCGAAGGATATCCCAATCCAAATAGTTTTCTTCCAGTACAAAGAAATGATATCCCTTTGCTTCAACATGTACATCAGATTCCTTCGACAAACGATTAAGACTGGTTGTGATCAGGAAATTATCCCATAGGTTTGGTTGTCGCAGGTCCTTTACCGAGTGGTTACCTGTGATCGTTAACGAAATCTGACTGCTGCGAAGAAAGAACTCGACGTAGATATTGTTAAGATCATTTGGTGTACGCGGTAGCAAGAGAAGACTTGTTTCGTCGGCTAAAAGTTCGCGTATCTGCTCCTGGACTAAAGGTCTTATGTCGACGGGTGCAACCGGAACTACCATATTGTGATAGCAATGGGAATTTAAAATCGAAAACGTTACCAGAGCAATCATTGCAATAGTATTCATTTTAAATCCGCGACTATAACCGAATTGAAACCGTTATCGTTTTCGAACAAAACGCGACTGCATCGAAGGTACCACCATCTGACTCTTTTATAATCCTGGAAATGCCCATTCTCACCGATATCGAAAGCTTATTGATAGCTTTGTCGACAAGAATAAGTATCTTATTTGTTATCACGAAAATACACACCTAATGAGCTCGCTCACACGTCGATTTCCTTGTAAATGAATGTTCAGGATTACGACTAGGATGTGGGGTCTTTTCAGACGTTACGACATTTTTTTCACCTCGACTTTGCACTTTCTGTTGACAAAACTTTGAACATAATGCTGGGGGTGAGTGGTAGCCTCGACCAAATAACAAGCATATTAGGGCGGGATAAACAATCAAATAAAAGAGATATCTACATGGTTAAAATATTAGTAAATATCGCTTTGGAAGAAATGGGTCCTGTGCGTATTTATTGAATAATATAGGGAAATACACATGTAACGAAGATTGTTTTTATTTTGGTAAAATGGCAGGTTCGATAGCTGGTGTTAACGTAATTGACCTACGCAACGGAGAATTGGGATTAAAAGAGTGAGCGTAATCAAGGACGATGGTAGAATAACAAAAATAAAGTTAAATCTCGAATGGCAATACATATCGGGAGAGTATATTTCCTTTGGGCGAAATTTTTAGGAGTTAGAAGTTTTTACTCGAATTAAATAAAACCTCTCTAATGGCTCCATTGCCTAAATTGATTCTTGGTGTCTTAATCTTCGGATTTCGAACGATTTCTTAATGGAAAGTCCTGTTAAAAGTCCTCCCATTGGGGCATAGAACGGAAGCAGTTCTCTTCCATAATCAACGGTCCTGAGCAACAGCATTTAGTTGTCCTAAGGACTTATTTATTCCTCTGGCTTCTTTTTTAATCGTTTCCATGCTCTATGTAGTCAACGGTTCCTAGGTGTTTCGTTTAACGTGAATGCTTAGGATGAAGCCTTCCTCAATTACAGATTTACGTCTCGGTTATCTTTAACACCACGGTTTGTTTTTGAGACGCCCCTGGGTTCATATCTATTGTATTTGCAGTTCGGTATTTATACTTTTTTTTTACAGAATGACTTATGTTATAGGCAATTTCGGGCTTTATGTGCAATGCACAAACACAGTCATGGAGGGAAGGAATGAAGGATTGGGAAGGTAAAGGAAGGGGAGTGAGAACGACCGTAACGAGTGGAGAAGCTGGTATATTTTTCAGTTGTATTGGCTGCTGCTGACAAATATTTGCAGATGTTATGGGGGACTGAATGATAGAAAGCGAACAGAAACCATGTAATGAGTATATAGACCATCTTGAAGTGAAACTGCTTCACTTTTACACCGTTTGCCCATTTTATTTCGAATAATTTTTCATCGCCAATAGCAACTACAAAACTCGTGCTTGAAAATATCCCACTGTCTGGAGTAGGAATCGAACCGACGACCTATTGACTGTGAAGCAAGCATGCTGCCCACTACGCCTCTTCTTGATGCAAGACCTATCTAACATCTCTGAATATCTGAGGTCAAAGCGCACGTTTGTTTTTTTTTTACATGGCCGAACACAAATTAGGGGTCACCCATTAATGCAATTTACACAGTCATGTCGATAAGGGAGAAAAAAAGGAGTTAAGATTAAACGGGATTGAAAGGAGGGAGAAGCCCAAAATGCCGGCGGACGTTGAGTTTGAAACGTCGATGGGGGTCAATGGGAATATAGCTTCTGGCAATGCATTCCAAAACTTAGAAGCTCGAGGTATGAATGACTGCCTATATTTCACTGTACGGGAAGTTGGAAGCTTAACAGTAATCTCATGTGCGGTTGAAGCTAGTCGAGTATTTCTAGGAAATGTGTAAAGAGGTGGAATAAGTTTAGAGAGTTCCTCACTGCATTTACCATGTAGCGGCAGTAAATGCTTAGTACTCCGACATTTCTGCGATTCTCTAGGGAGTCTATAGAAACCGTGTTGGCTTCATCTCCAATTAGTCGGGACGCCTGTCTCTGGACACGGTCGAGCATCGCAAGTTGCGTTTTGGGTGCCCCAGCCTATAAATGCGAATCGTACTCGAGGTGCGAGCTAATGTAGGCATCATAGATATTTATATCAGTGACCTAACTGGGAATAAAATATTTTTTACATCTTCGGAGAATTCCTCGGCGTTTGGAAGCGTCAAGTGCTACGTCGAGAATGTGCTGGTTTCAATTAAGATTATTTATTTTAATGCCAAGGAGTGAAAAGTATTCGGACGAGTTTAGTTGGACACCACCGAAGGTTACATTAAGACCGACGCTGCAACATCACGTTTAAGGGAAAGATGACAGGCGTGTGTTTTTGAGGTGTTGAACTCTACTCTATTTATCCTGCCCCATTCCAAGATTAGGTTCAGGTCAGAGTTCAATAATCCAAATAGTTCGGCACGCTTAGATGCTGCATGGACACGGTGTGCGTTAGTAATCGAGTCGAATTCATAAATGTTATCCAGGGTACTGTCATCTGCAAAGCAATGTATCGGATTGAGCGTTGACGACAGAAGGGCATTGATAAAAATAAGAAAGAGTGGGGATGATAAAATAGAGCCTTGGGGAACTCCGAAATCTATGGCAGATGCTAAGCCATCGAATACGACTTATAAGAAACTCTCAATCCATTTTACGAGGTTATTATTAAAGCCGACTGCTTTGAACTTCACTAGGAGATGCTTTAGCGATGTCAAGTGCCAGAACTTGACCTTCGCCAAACTAATGGAGGCAAGAGTTCCAACGATCAGTCAGATATACCAAGAGATCATCTGTAGAACGTCCGGAACGGAATCCGTCTATCATTGAAAAGTTTGTTATCTTCAAGACAGCGTACTATTTTGCGATTCACAGCTATTTCCATCACTTTTGACAGAACGGAAGTAATGGAGATGGAGCGGTAGGGGGTGGGTAATACTTTGTTTCCTTTCTTGGGAATCGGCTGAACATTCGCCACTTTTCACGTGCGCGGAAAGTGCCCAGAAGAGTAAGAGAAATGGACTAAATCGCGCAGTGGCTTAGCCAGGGACGTGAAACAATTTTTAAGGAGTAAGGGGGAAAGACCATCGGGACCGGCAGATTCCTGAATATTGAGCTGACGAAGAATTCGGAAGATAAGTCGTGTGCGAAAATTAATCGCAGGTAGATGAAATCCAGATGGTGTTACAAGCGGGGGAGACTGGTTTGTCGCTGGCAGCCTGGAGTTTCGTGCGAAATTTGCTGATTGGCTTTCTCAACATGATGGGCTACGATTCGGTACCCATCTAGAAGATGTGGTGTAGATGATTTTTCATGGTTGTTGTTGACCGTTTTAACAAATGACCAAAAAGATCTCGAGCCATTTGTTGTTTCGAGAATTTCCCATCAAAGTTTTGGGTCGTGTTGAAACTTAGCACTTTTCATAATGGACTTGCAGGTATTTCTTGACAAGTTGTAAAGAGATCTGTTGGCAAACGTTGGGTTGCTCTTAAAAATTTGAAAATATTTTTTCTTGTTCCGGATGGCCGTAAGACAATCTTTAGTGAACCACGAATTCTTCGACGGTTTAATTCGTTTATAACTAAAGGGTATGAAGAGTTCCATACCCTTAAGGATAGTTTCGGTTATAAGCTGACATACTGTATCACAATTATTAGACTCGAAACACAATTTCCAATTGAAGGCCCTGAAAAATTGTCTTAATGCTCCCCAGTCTGCTTTTTTGTAATACCAGATGGTTCTTCGGGGCACTGTTAACGCAAGCCGAGAATACCGGATACTGCAAAAGTACAATGTACTGGCAAACGCTCTGTCCGCAATGTGGACATAGCCGACAACTACCCGAATCCCGAAAGGACCACAACCATGGCAGTGAAGAGTTACCCTTTTCAATGTATCATCAGTTTAATTCTGTCGCACTATGCTCCTCCTCCGTATGATCACCTTGATGTTCGGGTCATTCTAATTCTCTTGCGGGGGCACATAATACCCTTTCGCTCATATCCTTTCGCCCATTACTTGTACTCAAATTTGTTCTCATTCGTATTACATATATTTAACATTTAGAGCTTGTGGGACGATGCCTTTTTTGGTACACTTACCAGATACAGTTGGCTCGCGAAACACGTTCATAAAACCTGCAACGCATTCGCCAACCCTATCTGAACACGCTCCCAAAGGCTTGCCCTGAATCATACGGAGTGACACACGATTTATTTGTGCAAACTGATGTGACACGATTGCGGGTTCCTGCCACCACTTCCGCCGCCGTGGTACCATATAAACTCTGACAGAGAAAGAGAGAAATTATTTAAATCGCTGAAACTTTCTAGACTATTATTTACCCTCCTGCTGAGTATGTGGTCGAAAATCCGATTTTTTATTTGAGGAGAACTTCTTTGGAGATGTTTTGTACTAGTTTCCTCAATGTACCTAGTCCTGCCATAAGTTCAGTTACAAGGAAAATGGATCTCTTCAGGGTCTTCAAATTTGAGTGACGTCTTTGCAGACCATTTCCCCAATGCAAAACCTTAAAAAGAAGAGGCTCTTATGAACTCAAGAATATTTTGTGCAGAAATGTGCAGAATCCAACTGAAACATCCCCCACTTAAGGGCATCACAACACTACATCATATTCTACAATGGCACTACAGCCCAAATGGGACCTTGGCCTCCTGATCTTCAGGATCCTTGACATTTTTCATTACTTATTATGGAAGGGTTGTTAGCCCTTCGCACATCGCTCTATCTACAAATTTTAATTTTCATAGATTGAGGTAACTAAGGTATACCCAAGCAGGTAGAGTTATGCTTCAACTGGGATTTTAACTCACAACCTTCGTGTTGACTGCAAAAATAGTTTTTTTTGCAGTTTGTTCGATCGAGAAAATGCACGAAAAAACGAAAACGAAAACGAAAAATTTAGATTTTTGATATGATACTTTATTAGTTCCGACGGCAATGGCGGTTGATAAGTAAGTGAGCGAGTCAGAGAGGCAGAGCAGGTACGAAACCTCTTCTAATTCTGGTGAGGGAGTTCGTTCAGGTTCTGCGACTCTGACACTAGTGAAACATTTAAAGCTAAGAACATAATTTACGTAAAGCTAGGAACATAATTTACGTAAGCTAAGAACATACCGGCCCCCTTGAAAGGCAACGGTCTTTCGAAAGTGAACAATTCAATAATAAATTCAATCTGATATAGTTAACTTTAGAAAATTAACAGGAAACAAAATGTCAATAAAATATAAAGTGAAAAAGTAATCGAAAGTATAATGAAAATTTAGGCGTTAAATTAATTTTAATCCTTTGGTGCTGCGGATGAAAAATTATCTTTGTCTATTGGTAGCACCGCTATTTTGGCGATCGGCCGCTTGATGATTCTTCACGTGATAATGTTGTATGAGTGATTCAGTGAGAGGATGGGCCTGAGGCAGAAGTATTTGGTGCTTGGCATCAAACTGTAACGACGAATGACGCAAGTGGCCTCCAACACGAATGATATTCTCTGCGTCCATGAATGGATTTAGTCGTAAAATGCGACTGGAGGGAGTTACTGTCTTTCCCGAGTTGAGCCCTTTATAGTCTTCAGCGAAGTAAACGATTTGAATGTTACGTACAATGGATATTAGAGCAGCATCGAATTCCATAGGGGATATTGAATCAGCTTGTTTAGGACGCTTCAGGTTGATAAATCGACGGACATAACAGAATACCAGCACCGTTCGGAAGTAGTTATTTACGTATCTGCAACTCTGCGTTAGGTCTGAGTAATTTGAAGCTGTATTCGAACAAACGAAGGAAAAATTTACAGTCTTTCTTTCGGGAGTCTCTGCCGTTTCTGTTATTTTGAGCTGCGGCCAAAATTCTGGCTCAGCGATCAAGAAGTCTGGACCATTAAACCAAAGTTTGTTATTGATCAGATCCTTTGGAAGGCAGCCGCGAGAGATGATGTCAGCTGGGTTGAGTCTGGTTGGAACGTGATTCCATGCAGATGAGTCTGTTAAGGATTGAATTTTCGAGATCCTATTTGCAACGAATATGGACCACCGGCTTCCCCTTGACTTGATCCAAGATAATGCAATTGTAGAATCGCTCCAGTAAAATGTGGTATCGATGTCAATGTTCATTGCTGCCTTTACTTTCTGTATTAGTTCCGCCAATAAAAGAGAAGCACACAGCTCCAGTCGTGCGAGTGACTGGGTGCGTAATGGTGATACCCTGGATTTTGCACAAAGGAGTTGAACTCTGATATTATCAATGCAACCGCTCCGTAAATAGACGCAAGCCCCATATGCCTTTAAACTGGCATCACAAAAGCCATGAATTTGGGTACTCGAATTTGATGTTGTTGCTATGCGAGGGATGCGAATTTCGTTGAGATGATGCATTTGTTTTTGAAACTTGATCCATTGGCAATGTAGCGCCTGCGGAAGACTCTCATCCCAATCCAATTTTGTGGTCCAAAGAAACTGTAGAAAGATCTTGGCACTGACTATGACGGGGTTTATGAATCCGAGCGGATCAAAAAGTCTAGCGATTTGAGAGAGAACGATTCGTTTTGTCATTCTATCTTTGGAGCCGCTCTGCAATTCTTTGGTATGAAACATGAATTCGTCAGCTATCGGGTTCCACAGGAGACCGAGCGCCTTTATGACATTGTTATCGTTGATACAAATGCAGCTTTCCTTGTCTTCCCTCGGTATGTCGGCGAGTATTTCATAGTTATTCGAACACCATTTTCTAAGTGGAAATGAGCCTGATGTTAAGAGCTGTGTTACCTCGCTTTTTATAATAGCGAGTGCAGAAAGAGAATTGGCCCCACACATCAAGTTGTCCACATAAAAGCTGTTGAGGACATGATGGGAGCCGATTGGGAAATTTGCTGCTTCTTCTCTCGCTAGCTGGTTCATACTGCGTATGGCAAGAAACGCTGCGGAGGCTATTCCGTAAGTCACTGTTGATAATCTATATACCTTGATGGGTGAATCTGGATTGTCACGCCAAAGGATGCACTGCATGTTGCTATCTGGAGGATCAATTCGAACTTGACGGTACATCTTGACTATGTCAGCGGTCAAGGCATAGGTGAATAAACGAAAACGAATAATTATTGAAAATAAATCATCTTGTACGGTCGGTCCTACCATAAGTATACTATTAAGGGATTTTCCGGTCGTCGTTTTGCAAGAACCGTCAAAAACGACGCGCAATTTAGTCGTAGAGCTGTCTGCCTTAATTACAGGGTGATGTGGCAGGAAATACGTTGGTGATTCTGTGTGGTTATCTAATTCTTCCATGTGCTGGAGTTCTAATAACTCCTTCATGAACTGGACGTACTCTCGCTTAAGCTCATGGGAACCTGCCAACTTCCTTTCCATGTTATAGAATCGCTTAAGTGCTATGCTGTATGAGTCTCCAAGAGTGTCGGGCGACAAACAAAATGGTAGACGAACGACGAATTGACCAATGCTCGTACGACGGACCGTGTTGAGAAAATGTCTTTCGCAAGCAGTATCTTCAGCGTTTCAATGAGATTTAATGTGAAATGGTTCCTCCATCTCCCAAAATTTGGTGATTATTTCCTGGAGATTGTCCTGGCATTCGTGCGTAGTATTTTCAGTCGACAGATACGAATTTGTACTAATTTGAGCATTACCTGAGATTATCCAACCGAACAATGTTTTTTGCAGGATGAGTGATGAATGCTTATCTGCGAGCTTGATTTGTCCAATTGACAACAAATTGAAAAACAACGTTGCTCCGAGTAGAATGTCGATTCTTTGTGGCGTGTCGAAATGCGGATCGGCTAGCTCAATGTTTTGTGGGATGTGTATATCGGCGATGCTGACCCGATTAGAAGGAATGTTGTCCGATATCCTCCGCAAGATAACGGCTTTCAGACCTGTTGTAAATTTGTTGAGGCGCGATTTAATAACCAAATTTGCAGTTGAGCTTGACTTTATACCGCACGCACCGATACCGCGAATTTGAATGCTTTTTGATGTTCGAGAAAGTCCGAGTTGCTGCACGAGACGTTCGGTTACGAAGTTTAACTCCGACGCAGAATCTAACAAAGCACGACAAGTAATAAATGTTCCCGCACTCGATTTAACTTCTATCAAGGCTGTGGCCAGTAGTACTGATCCAGAGTTGGTAGCTTTATAGGCAGATTCGTTGCTATCGTTTGACGTGATGAGTACATTGTGCTGTTGAGAGGTTTGTGAGTCGCCTGTAAAGTTTACATCAGACGAAGTGGGCTCGTCGGTCTGATGCGACGATCGAAACGCAAGATTTGCGTTCACCTGACTGCGGATATCACGAGAAGGTCTTTCGAAATGCAGCAATGTATGGTGCGACTTGTTACAGTGCTGACAGCGACGTGAAGAGCAGGATCGCACGGTATGTCCAACCTTTAAGCAGTTAATACACAGACCGCTAGATTTTACGAACTTAAAACGGTCTGGGGTGGATTTTTCCAGAAATTCACTGCACTTGAATGGGGAATGCGAACCCTTTTTACAAATTTCACAGACGGGAGTAGACTGCTGTGACGCTGTTAGTGTCGAGAACTTTCCTGCGGGCTTACTGGGTCCGGAATGGTTACGCTTCGAGTGAGGCTGGTCGAAAGGTACTGCAACAGCTGATCTTTCAAGTGACTGAACTTCTCTTTTCAAGAATCGTATAAGCACTTCAACATTTTCATCTGCCTTGAAACCTAATGAGCTCTCCGAATCCGCGACAGAATCGTTGCTATTTGCGCCATCATTTTGGTTATGAGGTAAAGTGTTGTTGGTACTTGTTTCGTTATCAGACAATCGATGATAATCGACGCGTAATTCGACTGGCAAAGACTTTAATAAAGCCGTAATGAGCATAACAGAGTAATGTTGAGATGGAGTCCCCAAAGCGGTTAGAGATCTTGTTGATGTCACTACTAAATTGTACAGATTTCGTAGACCCGCGACGTCATATCGTGAAGTTACGGGCCTTAGCGCCATTAATTGCTGCATTATTCCGTCAACAATCCTATTGGTGTCACCAAACTCCTCTCTCAACAGATTGATGGCGCTTTCGTAGCAAGACGGAGTCGGTGTGAGTCCAGTAATGGTTTTGGCTGCCTTACCTGATAAGACGGACTGCAAATAGTTAAATTTATGCGCGGCACTGAGCGTTTTATTTTCATGCACTGACGTACGAAATTGTTCCCAGAACGGTTGCCATTCGATGTGTTGTCCCGAAAAGGTTTTCAATTGTAACCTTGGCAGCTTGACGGAGTTATAACCATCGCCGCGTATTTCGAGAGCACTACTAACAGGAACATCAGCGTTTTGAAAGCGTCGAACTCGAAGTATTCGCTGCCCCAATCGCGCAATGGTGGCGGCGGCTTTGTCATCGTATTCAGATATTGCTTCGTTGTCGCGATCCAAGTCGTCGGACTTGGCGTTTGATGTCAAATCAATATTTGCCTTGGTCAAATTGTTATGCGCACTTTTCACCCGATCGAGGAATACTACGAGCTCCTCTTCAATGGCGTCGAGGCTATCGCGATTTTGCTCGGTTGGCTGCGATTCAGGCGACGACATAAAGTCTTCCGCAGCCTTACATATTTTCGTTACCTGGCCGCGATAAACCGATCTTAAAGAACTCATTATAACCGAAATGTTGTAAATTGTACTGATGGCGTGTTGGTAAATGTCATGCGAGAACGAGACGAAAAAATGCACGCGTAGTGAACTGTATATTTAGGATACGACGGCACACGCGTTATGAACTGTATATTTAGGATACGACGGCACACGCGTTATGAACTGTTTATCTAAAGATCCCGGGTTTCGGCACCAGTTTTATGTTGACTGCAAAAATAGTTTTTTTTGCAGTTTGTTCGATCGAGAAAATGCACGAAAAAACGAAAACGAAAACGAAAAATTTAGATTTTTGATATGATACTTTATTAGTTCCGACGGCAATGGCGGTTGATAAGTAAGTGAGCGAGTCAGAGAGGCAGAGCAGGTACGAAACCTCTTCTAATTCTGGTGAGGGAGTTCGTTCAGGTTCTGCGACTCTGACACTAGTGAAACATTTACAGCTAAGAACATAATTTACGTAAAGCTAGGAACATAATTTACGTAAGCTAAGAACACTTCGCATTGTAGACCAACACGCTTCCCACTAGGCTACACCCTAGCATTACAACACGCTCAAAAATATTTTCTTGATAATTACTGGCCCAAGCTTTGACGCCCTTTTCACAAAAGTGGAGGTTTGCGGTGCTTGCGTAGCTGACCCCCCACCAGACCATCAATGTAGTAATAATGACCCCTTTGTACCCGCTCAGCTTATTCCCCGAGAACTGGTGGCATACCCCCAGTAATTTCGCGGTTAAATTCCTCTTCAATCGTGAAAATTTTCTGGTCAGAAAACAAGATGCTGTAGTGCTAACCATTCGCATAATGAGCAAACAGTGCCTTTGATCTTTCTGGCGATCAAAAGTTGAACTGATGGATTTTGTAAGCTTCGTACGGAGGGTAAACAACCTGGAAAAGAAAAGGTGGTTGCTTGTTATTCAAAGAGAAAGAGCAAAGCCCAAACATTCTAACAGAACTCATGGCAAGACTAGGTATGTCCAATCCACTGCCAGTTGTGCTTTGAAATTTTAATGCCTATCTTAGTCTGTCCAGCTGTATTCCAATGACGTCTGGCCAAAATATCTAGTTTGTGGGATGCAATATACACTCGAAGCTTCTTGCAAAGGGAGGCTTTTCCGCATCTCCAGAAAGCCTCAAGATACTTTTTGGCTTCGCCGTACATTCTGACAATGCTTCCAAGGCAACAAAAATCATACACCACTACTCAAAATTTTTCTCGTATCTACATGATTTTACGAGGAATATGAATTGTATAGGTTTCAAGAGTCAAATCCGAACAAAAATAAAGTTGGCGATGTGATTTTAAATGTCCGAACTATTCCGAAAATTTTGCATATTGAGTTCACCTTCTCTCTGAAGATCAAATTTCGTAATCATTGAACTAAAACGATGTCCTATGGCTTATTCAATACGCATACCACTTACCAAGTGGACTATGTCGATCATAAAATGCCACGACAAGTTCTCAAACAGCGACCGAATGCAACTCTTCATGCAGTCCCTAAGGATTCAACTAAAGCACCTCAAATGGATCTCGAAACAATGAAATTCTACCAGACCAATGTCCATGTGCCGTTTGACTTATTTCATCGTCCGAAAGACTGCGTTAACACGAATCCATTCGAAGATATCAAATTCCAGCGGAAAGATGAATCCAATGAGTTCACAGAGCGTTTGCAAGCTCGAAGGATACGTCCGCGAGTTTTTATGATTCCACAGATCAGTATGGACGACGTCGATGAAGACATGATGTACAGAAAAAACGGCCTGTCGGATAATATCTACACATCGGATTGGAAGAAGGCAACCGAATTCACAAAGGAGCTTTCTAAGTATTGTGAATTATTTTTATATTATAGACTTCACTTAATTGAGTTGTCCTTCAAGGAATACAATTTACGATACACCACTTTCATATAAAACAGTAGACGTTCAATGTAAGCCAGTGGAATCACTTGCACCTATCGAACCCGGAATGCAGAAATACAGCAAGAATTGGGACAAATTTCAGCTTCGAGCCAACATTGATACTTCCGATTTGTTTTGGCAACGAAATCAAGATAAAGCTGTGTAAAAGTTTTAAATTGGTTTATTATGCAATTATCAGCTCAAGTTGTTTTTTAGCTGTTCGGTTTGTAAACCTATGGCAATGAAGAGACTATCTCATGAAGAAATAGCCGAAATAAATTCGTGCTTGAGCGACGATACCTTAAGGATGCCATATCAATTGAGAATGCCAGGATATTGTGGACATATGCCCCAAATTCCGGACAACATTAAACCGAAGAAAGTGCTATTTAGTCGAGTAGATCCGTGGTTATCTAGTACGATGGTAGCTCAAGGAGTTTATAAAAAATTGTAGTACGATTTGAATATGTTCTGGATGGATTTACGTCGTTCCTTTCGAATTGCTGCATAATAAACTGTAGTATGAAATTAGAGGTTTCATTTTTGCGCCATCAGTTTGCAGCGTTTTCCTACTATCAAAAAGCAAGTGTTATTTAAATGCGATAAAATTGAGTAAAGTCTGATGTTGTCCGAGAGTCTCCAGAAATGAAATGTTTTCTGAAATCCTATCTAAGTATTTTGCCAAAAGTGGTGCATTTTTTGACATGGATATGTCTAATGGCTCGACTCAACTAAAAATTTTGTGCATCAAAAATATGTTACCGGCGAGTTTATCTCTATAAAAGGAGCCCATAATCTCAACTGGGGAGTAAGCAGTCCACTCACGATGCATGCGCTCGCAGCTTGCCGAAAAATCTGCATTTTTCCCCACACCGAAACGAATGTAATA
Source organism: Chorisops tibialis (assembly GCA_963669355.1). Taxonomy (NCBI): domain Eukaryota; kingdom Metazoa; phylum Arthropoda; class Insecta; order Diptera; family Stratiomyidae; genus Chorisops; species Chorisops tibialis. The sequence continues at coordinate 12,502,247 of OY770264.1, read as the reverse complement.
CCAGGCACGCAGAACTATGGTCAGCGGGTTGTTCAGATTCAGTATGAAAATGGTGAGTGAAATTACAACGGTGAGTATCTCGCCGAGCGGCAGAATTGTTGCCGACTTTTATGCTTGCAACTGAACTATGCCTGCCTGGTATTTCAGGATGGATTTTCCGAGCGAAGCGTTCGAATTGCCCGCCGCATTTATGCTCTGTTCTTTTTTTGGGAAGGGCGCTTTTTTACCTACTGCTCGGTTGAGATTATGAGCGCCTGTTGGTCGGAGCTCGTTTTGTGGGATCTCCAATTGTCGACTGCCCGGGTTTTAAGTTTTGTGTTGTTGCTATTGGATTCTGCGTCGTCGACCACGTTACGAGAAGGAGAACAGAACACCAGAGGAGTCGTGGGGCCGGGCTGCTTAGGATCGCGCGCTTTGCAGAAGATATAGAAAGGAAGGATCTGGTCTTAAATCTTATTCATACTTGTGTGTATATCTAGTAAAACTCGTTTAACTGCACAAGGAAAATGTTAAAACAATCAGTGCACTTATACGTGTTTCGCACTTAAGCGGGTACGACAAGAAAGTAATAAGCAAAACATTTTTTTCTATGTAAATAATTTCAATTTTTTTTAAATAAATTACGACTATACGACTATATGTATAGCTAGGGTGTAGTCTAGTAGGTAGCGTGTTTGGTTTACAATGCGAAGGTCGTGAGTTCAAATCCCGGTCGACGCATAATTCCAGCACACTACCTGCTTGAATATACCTTGGTTACCTCAATTTACGAAAATGAAAAATTCGTAGATAGAGGGTTGTGCGAAGAGCTAACAACTCTTCCGCAATAAATAATGAAAATGTTAAGGAACCTGAAGGTCAGGAGGCCAAGGCCCGATTTGGGCTGTAGCGCCATTGAAGAAGACTATATGTATAGGTGTACATTTGTATGTGAATAAATTCATCTTTTACTTTATTATTTTAATAATCATAAGTATTGTGATCGACACAGAAAAAAAAATTGCTACCCTGAAATTTTGCTTTTCACGTTTCATGATTAAATTAGCCGAAGAATGCAAAACAAAAAATCCGTCCTACCGTACGCCGTCTGCCGTACATATGGACTCATATCTCCGAGACCGTTAAAGATAGAATGTTCGTTTTTGAATGGATTGTTAATTTGGTAAGTGAGCTCCATTATCTAAATTTTGGGGAGTGCTAATATCTCCACTACGAATGCAGATAGGAAGCTGAAAATCAGCAGATGTATAGAGAAAATGGTAAGACAAACTTTGAAAATAATTTAATTTTTTTATCCATTGGCGTCCGAAAAGGGGGGAGGGGACTAAAAACAAATTGTCGGCTGAACTTTTTTTCAAATGATTATATCTTCTACTTACTGTAAATAATTCATATTTTGGGACTATTAAGACGGCATACAAATCTATCAAAATCAGTTTAGAAAACGGCTATTTATTGTAAGGGGGAGGGTCAGGGCGGGTGCAAAGAAAAACATTTAAAAATTAATATCTTAACTATCTCTTAAGTTATGTAATTGAAACTAAGACATATATTAAGCTATGCTAGCGAAATACAAAAAAAATATAAAATTTGGTCATAGCAGTGGAGGGAAATGGGGAGCATTTCGAAAATGGTACATTTTTCAAAATTTCAAACCGTTATATCTTAGAACTGAGTACAGATATCAAACCAAATTCGTCAAATTATAGAACTACATAGTTTTTAATTTTGGTAAAAAATTTAAGTTGGGGAGTGTAAGGAGAGGGAGGTGGTAAGCAAAAATGTCGAAAATTCTGAGTGATTTTTTTAGGGCTCTGGTGAAAGATAGATAGTTAAAATTTTGCACGTGGATACATCTGTTTGATGTATATAGAAAATAAATAATAATTTGTCCCATAATTGTTATAAACCGACCCCCCCCTCCGGTCTAACGTGCACAAGGTGTTTCATGTGCATTGAAAAATAACACATAAACTGAAAATTTTTGAGTGGAATATTAAGGTAGAAACTTGAAAATTTGCGAAATGCATTTAAAAAAATCCCTAAATATATGAAATATTAACTGGTCGAATATCTTTAAAACTTCTACCTCCTCCCATACAAAAGTATTTTTTCGCCCATTTTTAAGAAATCAATTATCACCTAACTATTTAAAGCTATCAATTTAAAATTTTGCTTAAAAACTTTCAAAAATAGTTGAAACAAAATTGCATCAAAGGTCTTGAAATCGCGCTTGCTCTTCTACCCCCTCCCATACAAAAGTATGATTTCGACCAATTACATTAAATCAACTAATAATCAACAAATTAAAAGCTACGAACTTTAAATTTTGTACGAACACCTTAAAAGAGAAACGAAATCAAATTGCATCACAAATTTTACGATTCCCTTACCTTACCTTAAGAAATATGCAATGCATTCTAAAGTGATTTGAAGGCGTTGCATAAAGAAGCAGTTTATGTAGGGAATTTGATATGCATTGCAACGTAATGTGAAGAAATTGCATAAAGTCAGTAATCATTGTCAATGTTACATTCCGTTTGTTTCTAACATTCCTATAAAATTTTACAAGTCGTTTGTAGCGAAAAAAAAATCTTAAGTTATTATATCGTACCTATTCAGCAACAAAATTAGTTAAATTATTGCAACAGGATTTAAATCACTGAATTCATATCAAAAGCAGGATTCAATTTCACCACATTTTTCATTATTAATTCAAAATGAAACGCTCCTTCAATATTAGAATCAACGATTACGTTTTCTATTCTTTTGCAACCACTCCATCATCGATTCTATTGCGACCATTATATTGTCGATTATTTTCCAATCATTACATTATTCATTCTTGTCCCTAGATTCCAATGTCAATTTTTTGTAATGCAGAAAGTAGCAAAAGCGGTTGACATCGCAATGTTAAAGTAATCTATTGATTACGGCAGAAAGCTGTAATAGCTTCATGGTAAGAACCATCGGTCCGGTAATGACATAAAAAAACAGCATTAAAATGGCATTTTTATTATGCGTTTTTTTGAGAAAAACTACATTGATCCCAGAATTTTAAGGGTCAAAGTATCAAAAATTTGTGGTCTGAAGCAAATACCTCAGGATTGGGTACAGGTACAATGTGGACTATTACTATTACACCAAATGAAAGGTAATTTGACTCCCTAAAAAACAAGTTATAACACTTTGAATTGCGATTATTAGTTTTCAAGATATAGCGTTTTGAGTGAGTGAGGGTTTGGTGAATGCGTTATTAATATCTTTTATACAATATGACGCACTCTTAATTCACTAAATTATATATTATATTAAGTTAAATCAATTGGTTAATATTTAACTATATTTATTATATATTATTATATAAAAATATTTATATCAATAACATTATTTATTATTATAATTATTGATTATATTATTTATCACATTATTTATTATTTTAACAACACATTAGTAATATATATTTTTCAACAACATTTCACTATTCATAATTGTTTATCTTTTTGTAACGCTTTACTTTTCGACTGACTAGCAATGAAATTATTTTTCAACTAACTTGTTTTTTACAATTTTTTCATAAAAAACTAATATGATTATTTTATATTTTTTGCGATCTATTCATTTATCAAAAGTAAAGTAGCGCTATTAAAGTAAGTTTCTACGATTTACTTAATTTATAAAAAGTAAAGTAGTGATAGTAAAGTAGGCACTACAAGGGTACAGGTCCGAAACAATTTTCTTGATCACCCTGTATCTCCGCGGTTATTGAAAATTTACCATCTCCGTAGAACATTTTTTTTCTCACAATATATCTAGGAATAACCCCTTACAAGGTGGCGCACGAAGTACCAAACACCCTGTATAGTGACTCTATTCTAAAATGCCTTTTTGAGATCTATAAAGACTAACGTAACATATGTAAGGCAGAATTTAAAAATACCACAACAATGTTCTTTTTTTTTATTTATTTATCATTATTTATGTAAATTATGAAGGTACCACCGGCCTCGAGTTCCTGCCGCGAATCTGTAAGTAATTGAAAGCAAGGGTGAGCAATTTAGTGAACTAGTACTACAGTCCTTAAACTATTACTACACATAAATTATATCGGATTTATTTATTCCTTACGGGGACGAGCGTGCAATGGATGACAAGGGAAAGTACCGCACGAGTCATCCCGCCCCAACCGACCGTCATCACCAAGCCGATACAAGGGGAAATAACGCACAATGTATCCGCCCCGTTCTTGATGGTAATGTGGATTTTCATAGTGTTACTAAAAATCTGGAGACGAGCGTGCAATGGCATCAAGGGAAATAACGCACAAGATAACCTGTCCCGAATCCGTGAATACAAGGGGAAATAACGCGCAATGTGTCTGCCCCGTTCTTGATATCCTTATGAATTGTCAAGCGTTAGGAGAATACACGCACACACAAAACGCCCGCTTCGTACAATTCGAAAAACCTCTGTACAGAATCCTTTTTTTGCACTACAGTATTGAGGGGAAATAACGAAACCTCAATACAAAACAGAACACCATTGATTTAACAAATCAACACAATCGCAAAACAAAATGATGAACTAATAATGAATCATCTATTTCAACACAGTAAAATCTTCAATGCTTTCAATGAAAAATATGCAACAAATAGCTGCCCAAAATTCAACAAAAAACTCTATCGATTAGTAAACCAAATGATTGCTCATTATTCAATATGAAAATATGAATAAACTGCTAGACTACTTGAAACCAAATTAAACGCTCAGTGAATACTCACCCCCAATGCTTGCTACACGATAACTTTGCACTGCACTTCACACTAAACCTCACAACATTAATAGCACCGACGTAACCCCCGGAATACTAGTAAAAGCCATGCGATAGAAGATGGCACTTACACATATGAAGCTATTAGCCGACCGTGGTCGACTGTCATTTCATTCGCGTGCGGGATGATTTTCTTTAAGTTTGGTGTTTTCGATCGGGATTTTAGTCGTGTTTTCACCGATTTGTTTTTGTTTCTTCCTTAAATATAGAAAGATCGTACGTTTGCGTTAATTGTAAGCAGTGTCGGCCGAAATTCCCCGCAGTTATTTTTCGCGAAACAAGTTTTTTGGTGTTAAGTTTTATAGGTTAGGAATGTTGTAGTTTATTCACTACAAAAAAATCAAAATAAAGTTAAATTACTAGTGTAGTGCAATTTTGTGAACGTGTTTTCGTAATGCTAGATCCACACACTAGGGTCCAGTATTGGTCAAAATCGATATTCCCAAAGTGGGGATAATTTTGCCAAGAATCTTGGGCCAACATTTCGTTTGGCCTGTTTGTCGGGCGGTGTCGATTTTGTCGAAAAATCGAAGGAAACCAATGCTTTAGTGCCAAGGTGGTGTGAACATTTCGTTAATCAATACGTCATTTTGGCCAACGTTTCGGTCGCAATTTGAGAAAATACTTGGCCCTAGTGTGTGGTGTCTACTATAAGAAAGAAGATTCTCGATAGTTGGCTTTAGAGGTCAAGAGTCATCACTACTAGATCAAGCGATACATCCGGAAATTTCTGCGAGATATTGTTCCTGCGACAATCAATTGGAATATACTTTTTCATAAGGTAATCCCAATCGTTATTCTTTATGCCGACAGTACTTTTCGTTTTCATTTTCAGATTTCAACCATTTCACAGTTCGAAATTGTTGAGGAATCTTATGCATCGTATAACATAAATGAAACATTTGTTGCTTTTTAAATTTTAGTATATTTTCAATCAACTACCAACAAATAAAAGAGAACTTTGTATCAACTCATTTAAAAAAACGCAAAATTTTATTTATTTTGTTAATAATGAGTTCGTACAATCTAGGCTTTAATCCTGCAACAGGCTGTGCAAAAAAACAACCGATTTCCCTGCAACCACACGCTGACAATCTTAGTCCGAAACGCTTTCCGAAAGAGATATCTGCTTAAAAACTTATTAAAACACTGCACGGATGTTTAATCAATTGTTAATAATGATATTTACCTGATGAAATGATGAAAAATTGCACTATTTACAGCCATTAAGTGACGGTAAATAACGCGGGAAAAAACTCCAATTTTCGTCCCAAACACTTCTGGATAGAAAGATCTGTTTTAAATTCTGGTTTATACACTTCGCCACTAATTTAGGTATTGTTTACAATAATAATCACCTTTTAAATTGGTAAAAAACTGCGATATTTACCGCCACTAAGTTCAACTTCTTTGCACTGTCGACAATTTTCGTACGGAATTGACGTTTAAGCAACCGACCGCCGGACGGCTGTCACACATACACAACTGCCTATCGCATGGCTTTTATATGTATTCCGGGGGTTACGGCACTGATCAACTGAAGTCGCGGTGTACATGCTAAACATCGCGATCGGTAAAATCGACATGTCCTATAAACACATTCAAAACGTCATTCACATGTAATTTCTTATGTATTTCACACTTCATTTATTTCATCTTTTCATAGCCATTCTCATAAACCCATTTATACTTAAGGATCAACGGGAAAATCCAAAACATTCCACCCTTTAAAAACAAAGGCATATATATTTTTTTCAAATCTTTCGTGCCTCATTTACATTCTGTTCTATAACTTACCGTCATAAAACCAGTCATACGTAAGGATCTTCGGGGAAAACCCAACACAGTATGTTAATTAACCAAATACTTACACATAGAATCCTTTGTCGAGACCATCATTTCTGAATTGCATCGCGTCGATTAGTGCTGATCTTTTCCTGGAAGCCGTATTGATGCCGATCAAATCCACCATTTTTGTTTATAAATTTTGTGATTCTTTTGTTGATAGCTTTTTCCGTTATAATTGTTTTCATATTATTATTACAGTGACTCTTATTTTTATAAACTGACCATTTCGACATAACCTCACCGGAAACAGAGAAATTGCACTGCCTAGCGATTCAAATTCTCATACCGGCACTAGAATTTCCCTTGAAAATGGAATAAATATTTCCCGCGCAACACACACATCAAACTTCCACACAAACAAACGCAAAACGAGACGTAAATAAGCAAAACGCAACTGTCAAAAAGCAGCTGATTATCGGTAAAACCATTGTAGTTTGCGTGTCGTCAAGTTTTCTTGTGTTTTTGTCGCGTAAAAGATTGCATTTTATTTCGCCAAAGCCGAGGACAATTGAAAGAGTCCATTGCGCGCATCACCACCACTCGAATTTTATTTCGGCTTGGTTCCACTCGAAATTAAAATGATTTTCCAATTTTGGTGCGTAATCAGCAGTTGATAGAAATCCGGAGGAAGTACGCAATTTTCCACGCAGCTATTTGTCAGGTCTGTAAGGTGTTTTTTTTTTGTTTTTTTCATAGATGTATAAATAATTCTGTTTACTATTATGCCTGCCTGGTCGATGCAAACGAGGGATTAATCGATTTATTAAAAAAAAAGACGAGAGAAAATTTCGTCGCAGTACTTCCACTTCTGGTCCAAAATAACCGCGGAACACGGTTGAGCCCCATCCATCTCCATGGCCTTTCGCGAAGAACGCGGCCAATTTTAGATTTTTGAGGACTGATAAGGAACTCAGCCTCAGTTTATTGAGGTGCTGGGGAGTAAAATTTCTCGAATAATTGGATTTTCTATTTTTAGATAGGCGGCGATGCAACGAGCTTGGGGCGTCAAGTCCCGTACTCGCCGCTATTCGTCAACATCTCGAGATGTAAAACACGTACGGGAAACTACACTTTTTTTTTGGCTTTTTGGCAATTCAAGAATAACGGCCAAAATATCGTGTCGATGAGATCTGGTGCCAAATTTTCTGGCCGATTCATGTTCTTACGGCTTAAAGACCGTTATCTAATAATTCGTGTTTCGATGATGGACAGATTGGTTATCACGGCAGCTTTCGATTGTTATTTCAATGACCGTGATCATGAGTCTTGTTTGTATCTTGAAGAGTTTCTCGCTTATCAGTTTGGAATTTAGAATTATCTAGCGTTTAGGAGCGAACACCTGTCGTTACCTAGAGTGAATTTTCCAAGCTTTATAAATAACCCTTGCGACTTCGTCTGGATTTTTTTATTCTTTAAATTCCTTTTGACGGGCTAGAGAAGTGAAAATATCTAAAACATGAACATTTTTAGCAAGGAGGTAGATTTGGGGAGAGGAAATAAAAAAAAAATAAAAAAGGTAGAATTTTTCCGGTTTATTTTGTATATGTTCCAGCTTAGAACCCCTTCATCCTCCCCTAAATACCCCTAAAATAATACAGGCTTGTTAGCCCTTCGCACAACCCTCTTTCTACGAATTTTTCATTTTCTTAGATTGAGGTGATCAAGGTATATCCAAGCAGGCAATGTGGCGGAATTATATATTGCGCCGACCGGGATTTGAACTCACGACCTTCGCATTACAAGACCAACACACTACCTACTAGGCTATACCCTCATACCTTCATAATGTGCTTGCTTTCCTTTTGTACCCTGAGGTAGAAGTTTCCCATACCAAAAACCAGCAGTAATCTGCCAACATGCTCACACTCCACTTCCGTGAAATCCTTCCCTCGACCTTAATGATGTCTTCATGGAACCGTTTGCCGTGTTCATCCGAAAATGCTCCTAAATTTTCGGGGAAGAAGTCAAGATGTGAGAAGGAAATGCACTTTGAGAGACATGTTACATCCCATGGCCTTGTACGCTGACATTAATTCCTGGACATGAACTAGGGTTTAGCCTATTGGGTAGTGTGTTGGTCTTGGTGATGCGAAGGTCGACGTAATATGATTTCCGCACGCTACCTGCTTGGATATACCTTGGTAACCTCAATCTACGAAAATGAAAAATTCGTACATAGAGGGTTGTGCGATAGGCTAACAACCCTTCCACAATAAATAATGAAAGTGTTAAGGAACCTGAAGGTCAGGAGGCCAAGGTCCGATTTGGGTTGTAGTGCCATTGTAGAAGAAGAAGAGCGACATAATCATTACTTTTCTTGCTACCCAAAAAGTTCTCACACACGCATGCAAGCCAAACTTGCATTTATTTTTGATTCATGCGTTTAATAAAAGTCGAATCTCGGCAAAGCTGTCTAAGCTGGAAACTCAGAAAACTCCTTCCTTGTTTTTAGCTTAATCCCCCGCAGGGGGTAGTTGTAGGATGAATGATGCAACTATCTTTGAAGACTAGTGACTCCACGGACCTGAGCTATCCATCTCCCTGTGGGATGGGGGCAGTAGAATTCACCCACAGCCAGTCCTGCTTGCCCTAATGGCAAATGGACACTCACTGGATCATGGGCTTATCACCCGTGATCTTAAATCCTAACTGATACGAGAAACGGATACAGCGCTTCGGATACGAATAGATTCTACGGTAACGACTTTTGGCATTCGAAAATGGACTATGATTGGCTACTGGAACGGTCGAAAATTGGATGATGGGAGAAGGGCTGGGGTCACTCGGTCCTTGCACCGCCAATCAGTGATCGGCCGTGAAATGGAGCACTATAACATCCAAATCTTGGGCTTGAGCATGGTAACGTAGACGGGATCTGGAGTAGAACGTACCCTAGCGGAAACACCATTCTGTACGTTGGTTCTTAGAGTGAAGCTAAAAATGGTGTAGCGGTCGTCCTTATACCGAGAGCGAGAAACAGTCTCATCAGCTGGGAACCAATCTCGGATAGGATTATCAGAAACGTCACAATTCTACAGTGCTACTAATACCGCAACACCTGGTGGCAAAGAGGAGTCTTATAGCCAACTGAGTGCCACCTTCGAACGTGTTCCAAGAGGTGATATTATTATCATCTCAGGAGATATGAACGCCCAGGTTGGATCAGACAACACTGGACTAGAACACGTCATAGGGAACCAAGGTGACGCTTGGGTTGACGCGTCATGACCTTGGATTAAGAGACCCGAAAACGGCGAATTATTTGTGCCTTTTGTAGTACTCGGCAAATGGTCATCTGAGGGACCTCTTTTCTACACAATAGTAAACACCCGACTTGAGGCTGAACGCTATGCTCATATACCGCTTAAAAAGGCTGTTAGACGCGACAAGAGAAAGGTCATTGAAGATCTGGACAACAAGGCAGAATCTGCGGCTTACCTTGGGGATATGGGCTCACTATTTAATATCATGAAATAGTTGATGAACAGGAATTTCACCGCCAACCATCTGGTGAGAGTTGTCCACGGAACTCTCCTTAATATGAGTGAACACCAGTTGTGGCGATGGAAGGAATACTTCCCTGATATTTTAAACATCTTGTCAGAGGAACATTCCAGAAACAGAACAACTACCAAATATCCAACCGCAACAATCCTCTATTAGGGACAATCCCCCAGATAAGGAAGAGATAGTTTCCGGCATTCGATCAATGGCGGGAAGAAAAGCCACAGGTATAGACGGACTACTAACCGAATTCCTCAATGCGGACCCGGAAATAGCAGCTGATATACTCTTCCCACTCTTTACTGAGGTGTGGAATGAAGGAAGATATCGGACTGAATGAAAGGAGGGCATCATTGTGAGAATTCCGAAGAAAGGCGACCTTCGGGATTGTGGCAATTGGCGTGGTATATGTCTACTTACTGCCGTATCAAAAATCATAGCTAAGGTAATTCTCAATAGGATTAGTGATGTCGTGGAGAGCACTCTCAAAGTTCAGGCTGGATTCCGTAAAGGGTCGTATTGTACCGACTACACAAATACCCTACGGATAATATTGGAGCAATCCGCTGAAATGGGTTCGTTACTTCATCTCATGGTTGTGGACTTCGAGAAGGCTTTCGACAGCGTTAAGCGAAATTACATATGGAATGTTGTCTTCAATGAAGACTATTTAACATCTTGAGTTACCTTGATTATGCTGATGTGTGTTTGCTTGCACATAACCGTTCGGACTTACAGTCACATGTTCGCTAGTTGCATAAATGCAAAGACGCGGGACTTAAAATGAATGTGCGTAAAACCAAGTATATGCAAATGAGTTCGAGCACAATCGCCCCGATTGTCCTTAACGGACAAAATGTTGAAGAGTTTTTGTTATCTCGGAAGCATTGCCAGCATGGACGACGGAGCCGAAAAGGATATTGAGACTCGTCTAAATAAAGTTCATCAATCCTTCGGTATCCTTTCCCCTTTCTGAAAGTTAAGAGAGATCTCTCTTCGAACGAAGCTGCAAGTTTTTGACGCATGCGTCAAATCCGTGTTGTTATATGGTTGTACTACGTGGAAAGTGACCGTTCGACTTACCAAGAAACTACAGACTTTCGTGAACCAATGCCTCCGACGCATTTTAGGAATATTCTGGCCAGAAGTGATCTGCAACGCCGATCTTTGGAGTACAACTGGCCAGACTAAAAAAGGTATTGAAATTCAAAGGCGGAAGTGGCAGTGGATCGGTCATACCTTGAGGAAACCAGAGGGAAATATCGCCAAACAGGCTTTGGATTATAATCATCAAGGATTGGTAGACCATGTAACACATGGAAGCGAGCAGTTGAGGGAGTCTTAACAGCAATTTGAACAAGACATCTAAATCTTGCGCAATTAACGTTTAACATATTTTTATTTTCAGCAGATTTAGCGGAAAAAAATTGTACTACCCTGAAAACGCGTGTGCCAGGGTTGTAATTGAAATGTATGCTGGTCCGCCCAGTGTTTTTCGTGATTTATACAATCAGTCGTTTTATCGGCAAAATGAAGGCAGCCGAAGGCTCTTACATAGTACCAAAGGTGAGTAGTTAATTCAATAAAAAAAGTAATAACCAAAGAGTAAGACGTAATTTTCAGATAGTCTCGAATTCGTTCAGCGTCTTGATCTCCAAACGCAGCTGAAAGTTCATAACGGCTGCGTGAATACGATAACATGGAACGAACAAGGCGAATACATTTTATCGGGTTCGGACGATCAATCGCTCGTAATCACGAATCCATTCGAAAACAACAAAGTTCTTGTAAGCTGTAGAACTGCTCATCGCGCGAATATTTTCAGTGCGAAATTTATGCCACAATCGAACGATTGCGGTATAATTTCATGTTCGGGTGATGGTATGGTGATGCATACGGAGCTTTCAGCGGCGCCAGTGCATTCTCCGAAAAGTGATAATGGCGTGAAAATGTTCAGTTGCCATAATAGCGGTACAACGTACGAAGTATTGACGGTGCCGACCGAGCGGGACTCGTTTATGAGCTGCGGTGAAGACGGTACGGTACGATTGTTTGATTTGAGGGCTACATCAGGGTGAGATCTGATAACATTTTAGATGAACCTTAGAACATATTAATCAGTTAATTCGATTTCAGTTGCCAGAAATCTAGCTGCAAGGATAATATCTTGATATCTTGTCCGTCTGCAGTAACAGCCATGTCGATATCACCTATATCTCATAATTATATTGCCATTGGTAGTTCGGACAGTCTTATTCGAATCTACGATCGTCGATATTTGTCGCTGATAAATTATAGTGTGCCGTGCGATCCGTTAGAGAAACATACAATACCGGTTAAGGCCTATTCGATACCGGCACCGGTGAAGCGTACATATCGTGTCACTTCGATCAAATACAGTCCCGATGAAAGCGATCTGCTTGTAAGCTATTCGTCCGACTTTTTGTATCTTTTCGATCTGAGTAAGCCCGGCATTGATCTGAAAACACTAAAAGACAGTAAAAATGCGAAAAGCACTTCGAATTTGCTCGAGTCCCCGCCGCCGGTTCGTAAATTGCGATTGCGCGGCGATTGGTCCGACACGGGTCCCGAAGCTCGACCGGAACGAGATGCAAACGGTCGGGTCGATATCGGACAAGTGCGTCCGCAACTGCAGGGCACAATAATGCATCGGATGACTGAAGTACTGTCGCGAATGTTGGCCGATCCACGAACTCGAATCGGACTAAGTACGCACGCTAGCGAACCGTCACAAGATCGACGACTCTTCGATCATGCCACGCAACAGCTCGAAGATTTCACTGAAGCAGCCGCGCCTGGTATTTACATCGTAATTTTCGTTACGATTGCGAAGTTTTCGATTGATTTTTGTTGTTTTCCAGGCGAACCGCAGCCGTCAACCTCGACCGGTCACTCTCGATGGACGAATCGTTTGCTTCATCCACACAAAGAAGCCTATTGTGATAGTGAGGACGAATTGTCGCCAGTTGAACAAACCTCGCTCAAAGAAGAGCTCTCTAAAATCGAAATGGAAGCGAAAATGCTGACCTGTAATTACTTGAAAATGAAATATGTCGGCCATCGGAATGCCCGAACTATGATAAAGGAAGCGGCGTTCTGGGGCAATGACTACGTTATGTCCGGCTCGGATTGCGGACATGTTTTCACTTGGAACCGTAAGACGGGGAAAATTGTAATGCTCTTACAGGCCGATCAACATGTTGTCAATTGCTTGCAACCTCATCCGACACTGCCGTATCTTGCGACCTCCGGAATCGATTATGATGTAAAGATTTGGGCACCGATCCGACAACAGAACGGATTCGATGAGATCCGAACCAAAGATGTAGGTTTCATGTTTCGAAGTGCATTCGAAAAGCCATACAACTCGAAATCTTCGCTTTACACTTTCATTTATTTCTAAAATATTTTTCAATTAAAATAACGTCTCGGAAAAGTTCTTGTCCAAAATTAATTTTCGCATTCAAATCAAAAAAATTAAATTAATTTCGGACAGAAATTCATAAATTTTCAAAGTATTTACCCGATTGATACAATGAAATTAAACACAATTTTCCATAATTTTTCCAGTTGGTCGAACGCAATGCTGTAATGTTGGAAGAAACAAAAGACACAATTACAGTTCCTGCGGCGTTCATGATACGAATGTTAGCATGCATTCATTCGTTGCGTAATCGTCGCACATCAAATACAACACTAGATACCAGCAATGCTGTTATTCGTCACTTTTATGAAAATTAGTGAAATAGTTTTGATATAAAAAAAAAATGGGGAGGGAATTGTTGAAGAAAGAGAGAAAGAGAAAAACTTGACGAACTTTTCACAAACGATGTTTGCCGGTTAAGTATTTGTTTAGGAATTGTTATCAAACTGTGTATAATTCAAATCAACGAACTGATTTCTGTAAAAAAAATTTGTTTGTCTGTAGGTCTTAATTATTTAGTTGCTTGATACCAATGATTAATATTTTTAATTGAAATAATTTTAGGTGTATATTTTATTTTCTTTGTGTAGTTTTCAATTTGTCAGCTAGTTCTCTACCACACACGACGCGCAATTGCAAGTTTCTTTACATGGTATTTAAAATATTATAAATAAAAACATAATAATAGTAAAATTGAATGGTTTTTTTTTGTGCTGATACATTTTGAGTTAACACCACAGAGACAATTGCAATGATGTGAACTATGAACTGGTTGAATGTCGTTTCTGAGCTTTTAATGTTTAACAGCCGGATGGCAGTAGTGTCGTTTTGCAAATATTCCGTTACTTCAAGTGTGTTAGCTTGAACACCGTATCATCTCAGTTGTGAGTTAGCTGTTGTGAACACCAGTATATAATTTGTTCCGAAACAGTGACATATTTTGTCTTGTGTCTATATTGCTGAAAAGGTGAGATCATTTTCTACCGAGCCCTTAGTATGCACAACGCATTATTTGAACATATGACATTTTACATGTAAAAAGTGGAAAGAGTTATATTTGGCTTATTTTGTGATATGACGATCTTGTTGAAACGTATCGTTTTTATTGCAGCGCACCTACTTTCGTATTCTTCTACTTCTACAATGACACTACAGCCCAAATCGGACCTTGACCTCCTGACATTCAGGTTCCTTAACATTTTTCATTACTTATTGTGGAAGGGTTGTTAGCCCTTCGCACAACCCTCTTCCTACGAATTTTTCATTTTCATAAATTGAGGTGACCAAGGTATATCCAAGTAGGCAATGCGCTGGAATTATACATATATTGCATCGACCGGGATTTGAACTCACGACCTTCGCATTACAAGACCAAGACGCTACCCACTAGGCTACATCCTAGCTTTCGTTTTATCAGCGATAAATAAGGAGCTGGGAGATGCACTGAATAAGTGTGCGAGCCCGGATCGAAATGGATAAAGTGGCGACCGAATAAAGAACTCGATTTTACCTTCGGATCGTCGGGACCGACCTGATGACCAGTTTTGTCGGGCTGCTCGACATACATGACGGCGAGATTTATCGGTCGCTCCTTGTCGGTCATCCAATCGATAACTTTGTCCACCCTGTCCTTGAACGTGGTATTTGTGTTATGGGTCATGTTGTAGGACATGTTCTGCGTGCACGTTACGTTATGATAATCGAAATCGGATCCTGGCCACATCATGCATCCCGATCTGCCGCCGGACAGCTCATTCAAGGTCTGCAAGCAGAATAACAGATAATTTAACAACAAATTCACGAAGCTAACAAACTCACCCAAATCGGCATAATTTCGCGATTATACTGGAATAATTTAGGGCCATATGCCAGCGGACCAAACATCGGGTCATACAAGCTATTCGCAATAACGCCATGAGTCTCGGGGAAAATGATTGAGAAATGATTCGTTAAGGTTTTCGTGGGGAAGACGTTCTGCAGTCGCTGTGCGTGGACGCCGTACTTCTGCAGTTTCATGGCATTGGGGGTGATGTTTCGGCGTCAGGTACTCGGGCCGGAATGCATCGTACGAAATCACAAATAATCGCGGTTTGCACTTTTCGTCCGTTGGTCGCGCGGACATTCGTCCCGCGCTAAATAAGACCCAACAAACGATCAGTAAGAAGGAAAATAACTGCATTCCAACAGTCCTTGCACATTCAATTCAAATAAGGAAGCACGAAAAAAACAAATGGAATCGACACTGTTTACGAGAGAATTTGTGTACGCGGCAAGCACTGGCAGGTAACCAAGCAGCAGAGCAGAGTTTAAACAATGAATGCATCTACGTGCAAAATGTGACTCATTCATCAGTTTATTGATTCATTTACAACGCTACGCAGAACTTACGTAGACTTGACTACGGAGCCGACGTAGCTTTTCCCCATGTTAAGGTTTCCAGTGGCACAATAGTTTTCGATTCAACATATTGTTGCGAGCTAGGGGTTCGCCGGGATTTCAAGTAAAAACACAATTCGTTTAAAAATAAGTGATAATTTATTTATTCGCACTCTAACTCGACAACACCGTCGCGTGTTTTACTATCGCTTTTCTGGTTCGCGTCTTCCATGAATGTCGCTGAATGACTAACTCCCGTCTGACAGCTTCGTGCTTTTATACAATTTTTCCCCAATTTTTTCTCGAACCTTCCGTGGTGTATGTCGTCGGGTGTGTGTCTCAACTATACTGGAAGGTTCTAGATCTTTAATTATGGCTTTTTACATATTGGGGGATACTGTTCTACATAATTCTTGCAAATTCCAGAAAGATCAAATTGTGTGGTTGCCAGATCTATAAAAATATGTAGGGATGTAAATCGCGATTATTTATCAATTATTAGTCCGACTTGTGCGAACCAATCAAAATCGTGCATTTGGACGTTCCAATTCCGTTTTCACTGATAATTTCCTTATAAATTGTGTCTTCTATTATACCTCCAATCCGATGGTTAGTGTCGTCAGATGATTGATCTACCGGTACTTCCTTTACTGTTTCGGTAATACTCTCACTTTGTATTTGTTAACACAGTCTATGATACTCACAGCTTGATTCAAAAAAATATATCCCTATATTCCGTGCATTGAGTTGATGTCGTTAATAACAAATTCGCAATCATGTGTTTTTCGATTCAAGAGTAGTTTGGCATTATACGTACCTAGTGACATTTCTTTCGACCCAAAAATCCCTTCCACAGTTACTTTATTCTCTCTATTTAAGCATATATTATTACGTAGTTTTGATCACTCAATCAAGTTACACGTAGCACCCGTACCTATCAATTGTTTTATGGATTGTTCTTCTCATATGTCTGTACTTAGGTTGCTGATAAGTTTTCAAAAGATAACTTTAAATTGTGGCACTGCTTATCTTGACAGCATTCCTTGTGCCTCCGAACTGCCTCTATTCGATTACCTCAGGGGTAACGTTATTATCAGCAAGTTCACAATACAGTTCACCGCGGGTATTTTGATTTCTATTTGTATTATCGTTTCCATCGGCGATGGTGTACATTCTGAATTTGTTTCGCCTAGGCTACAGGTTGTTATTGGTACTGACAGTTTTGTGTCAGTAACGATTACATCTGACACAGTAAGGTTCCGTCGATGAACTTCCAGAACAGCAACACAAAACTTAAAACCCGGGCAGCCGACAAGTGAAAATACCACTTAACAAGCTTCGACCAACAGGCACTCTGAATTTGTTTCGCCTAGGCTACAGGTTGTTATTGGTACTGACAGTTTTGTGTCAGTAACGATTACATCTGACACAGTAAGGTTCCGTCGATGAACTTCCAGAACAGCAACACAAAACTTAAAACCCGGGCAGCCGACAAGTGAAAATACCACTTAACAAGCTTCGACCAACAGGCGCTCATAATCTTAACCGAGCAGTAGGGAAAAAACAGTACCGCCCTCCCCGGAGAAAAATCAGAGCAAACAATTGCGGCCGGCAATTCGACCGCTTTGCACAGAAAATCCGACATGAAATACCAGGCGAGCAGAGCTCAGTTGCAAGCATAAAAGTCGGCGACAATTCTGCCGCTGGGCGAGATAACTTACTTACGATGGCGCTACAGCCCAAATCGGACCTTGGCCTCCTGAATGCTTTGCCTTCATCCATTTCGGTTCAGTGACCGCGTTCTCCAGTTTGAACATCTTAGCAGTAATTTGCTGTCTGCGTCAATCGAATCCTCCCAGCGCTTCCGTGGTTTTCCAACCGGTCTTTGTCCGTTGACTTTCCCTTTTAGTGTGCGTTCCGTCATCCATCCGCTCCACATGACCAGTCCATTGTAACTTCTTAAATTTTATAAGGGTTGACACTTCTGGATTGTCGAAGATGGCATAATATTCTCTATTGTATTGTTTTCTCCAAATCGAGTCTTCCCTCACAGGTCCGAGGATCTTTCTTTCAAAGGCGTTAAGTAATTTTTCGGACGCCTGAGTTAATGTCCACGTTTCGCTGCCATAGCATAGCACAGGTCTTACGATCGTTTTATATAGCTGAAGTTTTTTTTTTCCTGTGTATGATTTAGCTCAAGAGATCACAGGAAGAGTTCATTAATAGAAGAAGAATGTATGCGCCGATTATTGCCAGAAAGTCCATATCAATAAAAAAATTATTTGTAAAACAAGTTTTTTTTTGTTCATTAAGAATTTTTTTCATTTTCATTACATGTTTGTAATACACAATATTTTTTTGATATAAAATAATAAGCTTGAAACGAATATTTTCATACGGTTTTTGCTGATTTTTTTGGTCCGGAACCAAACTTCTTTTCTTCCATAGAGACAATGTTTTTTTTTACATGAATTTTTTTCAACGTATTTTTCAGGAACGTATCTATCGTGTAAAAGCAGAACCAAGTGTATTCTAATCACGGCTTTTTGATTTGATTGCGCATAATCAGAGCCACATAGCTCCTGCCCGATCTAGCGATCCCACCTTCAGCTTTTGATGCGGTCACTCTTGCTTAGAACCGGACGCACATGCCGGCGATCCTAAGGTCGCAAACTCACATCCAATATTACGAATATTCAACACCAGGTGAGTTTTCGCATCTTTGCAACTCTTATGATACATTCATGGAATGCATGATGTTGAATTGTTGTACATTACGACAATGATCCGTCGATTCAACATCATGCAATATTGTCAGGGCATGATCCCTGACAGAACTAGACATAAATATCTGATGATGAAACCGAATTTCTGAGACCACACCTGCCCTTTTCTGTTGCAATTTATCCGAGTTATCACTGGCATACACAGGCAGAAAGTTTCTTGCACCCCTTGGGTCCCCAAGTAGTTAAAATTCTTCTTAAATCAGATGTCAAAATTTTTACGATTGCAATTTAGTTGGAATTGTAAAATAAAACTTAAGTATTCAAACCCAAGATTATACAAAATAATTTCAGCTTAAAACAATACGATAACGTATTGAAATTAAAACAAATATATTCTTAAAAAAATATCCAATTTTATTTAACTATTAAAAATTGAATAATCTCAAAATGTTATTCACAACTTTTCTTACTGCTAATTTGTCCAATCAGTTTTTTTTTTATTTATTTTTAGCTCTTAAATTTACCACCACATAAAATACGATCGTCGTCTTCGGTAAATAATAAAAGCAATAACGACTAGTTAATAAGATCAAAACGATTGCAACTACTATACCTGAAAAAAAATTAAATAATCACAAATCACAGTACGATTTTTTTTTTAAGGACTGGACACGAAAGTTTTGCACATGTTTTACCTGTTAGTTATAAAATGAAGCAAAGTCTGGCAACCCTAACTGTGCACTGGGTTGTTTCAGTGATTCATGTGGTTTATTGAGGCAATTATGAAAAATGGTTCCTTTGACGTATTACTAGTCATGAGTTCGAATAGAGAAGACGTGCGTAAAGAAATTTTGCGAATTTTTTCGGAAAATAAGTGTTTTTCGTATTCCGCGATTGCAAAAAAAGTGAAATGTTCGCGATGGACGGTCAAGCGCGCTATAGACAAGTTCAACGAAGGGTTCTCAGTGAAAGACAATCCCAGAAGTGGAAGGCCAAAAGGTGCGAGTGATCCAAATTTGGAAAAAAAGGTAGTTGGCTTCATTGAAAGGAACTGATCGATGTCAATTCGTGACTTGGCAAAAAAGTTCGGTATGAGTCATTCTTTAATAAATAAAATAAAAAAAAGGAATAATATAAAGACATTCAAAAAACAAAAATGTGCAAAACGAACCGTCAAGCAAAAACAAGAGGCTATTAGAGGTCAAGAAAGTTGTATAAAAAAATTTGCGATGAAGACGCTTGCATTGTAATGGATGACGAATCATATTTTAAATATGATTTCAGTACACTACCTGGACCTCAATACTACAGTGCAAAAGACAAAAGGGATGTTTGTGATGTCGATAAACACATCCAGGTTGAAAAATTTGGTAAAAAGGTGCTGGTGTGGCAAGCTATCTGGCAATGTGGGATGAGAAGCAATCCTTTTTTCATAGAAGGGACCGTTAACACTGATGTTTATGTTGAGGAATGTCTGAAAAAGAGATTGATGCCTTTTATTAAACGTCATGACGGCAATATTATCTTTTGGCCTGATCTAACAACATCCCATTACACAAAAAAGACGCAGGATTGGCTTAAGGAAAAAAACATTAATTTTGTGGGAAAAGAGATAAATCCACCCAACGTCCCGGAGCTCAGGCCAATAGAAAGATATTGGGCTCTAGTGAAAAGTGTTTTACGGAAAGACGGAAGAAGTGCAACTTCACTGCGGAATTTTTCCCGTTTGTGGTCCATAGCAAGCAAGAAAGTAGCGGATCGGGTTTTGCAGAATTTAATGTCTTCCATCAAGAAAAAATTGCGAGAATTTAGTCGACAAGCTATTAATTAAAAAAGTTAACTTGATTTTTTGTAATATATGTTGTGCTTTATTGCAAAAAAAAAATAAAATGAAAAAAACTTTATTCTACCTTTATTTATCATTGATCAAAAACCGTGCAGAACTTTCGTGTCCAGTCCTTATTTATTCACTGACCTGTTACTGGCACCGTTTAAGCTTCTTCATCGTTAAGAAGAGCCATTGCTCTCTTGTACGAACCATTCGTTAGCGGTGCATTCGGCAAATCAAGAACTTTAACGAATAAATTATAAAGATCGATAACATCGAACTCATCGATGGTTACTCCCTGCTTGAATGACGGTCCCTTTGCCATAAAATATCCCGACATTTCGTGGTGTTCATTATCATATCCATGTATACCGTAGTTAGCTGTTGGCGAAGCTATAATATTATTATTTTTAGTTTTTTATTTAACTCTATCGGATTGCTATAATATCATTCTCCATACCCGTAACAATATATGTCTTCTCCAAATACTTCATCGTGTCGAAAAAATCCTGAAATGCATACCCCAATTCGGCGACAACCACAATCGGTCCAAATCGTGATGTCCTGACATACCAACGTTCCGGCAAATCAGGCTGTTTATAAACATTGAAATGTCCTAGTTGTTTCGAAGCATTCAGTAAACGATCATAGATGTCGGAAATTAAACCTAGAAAAAAATAATAAGTCGATGCATTTAATAGTCCAGTCCGATATTAATCGAAAGTCCATCATACTATCGTTTGCTGGAACGACTTGAAGTACAGGGGAACTACCGTACGTTTTGTACGTTCCATTCACCAAAAACGGTGAAAAATCCAAAACTCCTGCCGAACTAATCGATATCATTCCGTGATCACTAACATGAATAACATCTGTACACTTAGCTAATTCGTGCATTTTTAATTGTTCCTGAATGTATCCGGTTATCCAATCGACTTGCTTAATAATTTTATTTATCTAAATTTAGAAAAAAAAAAAATAGATGTGAATAACTATAACGGGAAGTCAACGGTTTGCATATTTTTTTTTTCAATGGTAGTTCGTAAGTTTATGCTAATTAGATTTCGAGAAATTTACATACTGGCAATAAAAGTTTTCTAAAATCATAAAAAATGTATAAAAATCATCGGGTCAATGCCAAATCCACGAAGGTGGAATAACATTGAATTAAGAAAAAACACTTTCAGGTTTAAAGTTCAGATCGAAACTGTAAACCAGTTTGATATGATTTTACTTTATTATTCTAATAAAGTATTGTGATCGACACAGAAAAAAAAAATTTGCTACCCTGAAATTTTTTTTTTTCGCGTTTCATGACTAAATTAGCCTAAAAATGCAAAAAAAAAAATCCGTCCCGCCGTACATATGGACTCATATCTCCGAGACCGTTAAAGGTAGAATGTTCGTTTTTGGGTGGATTGTTGATTGGGTGAGTGAGCTCCATTATCTAAATTTTGTGGAGTGTCAGGTGGAAGAAGGAGGCGGGGGGAGGGAAAAAGTCAAAAACTTCACTTGCTAATATCTCCACCATGAATGCAGATAGGAAGCTGAAAATTAGCAGAGTGAGGCAAACTCTAAAAATAATTTAATTTTGTTATCCATCGGCGTCCGAAAAGGGGGGGGGGGGAGGGCTAAAAACAAATTGTCGGCCAAATTTTTTTTTCAAATGATTATATCTTCGAAATTACTAATCACAATAAATTCATATTTTGGGACCACTTAGGTGGCATATAGACCTACTAGAATCAGCTTAGAAATAGGCTAATTATTGTAAGGGGGAGGGTTAGGGGGGGGGCGGAGGGTGCAAAGAAAAACGCTTAAAAATGAATATCTCGACTGTCTCTTAAGCTATGTAATTGAAACTTGAAAAGTATACTAAGCTTTGTTAGTGAAATATGAAAAAAATGTAAAATGTGGACATAATAGTAGTGGGGGGAAATGGGGAGCACTTCAAAAATGGCGCACTTTCTAAAACTACAAATCATTATATCTCAAAATTGAGTACAGATATCAAATAAAAATTTTGTCAGATTATAGAGCTATATAGTTTTTAATTTTGGTAAAATTTAAGTTGGAGGGTGTAAGGGGAGGGAGGTGGAAGGCAAAAATGTTGAAAATTTTGAGTAATTTTTTTGGGACTTCGGTAAAAGACAGTAAGTTTAAATTTTGCACGTCGATACATCTATTTAATATACGTAGAAAAAAATTAATAATTTGTTCCAAAATTATTATGCATGAAGTGGGGGTCTAACGTGTACAAGGTGTTTCATGTGTAATGAGAAAAACACATAAACTGAAAATTTTTGAATGAAATTTTAAGGTAGAAACTTGAAAATTTGTTAAATGCACTTGAAAAAAATCCCTAAAAGTTTGAAATATTAATTGGTCGAATATATTCAAAACTTGTACCCCCTCCCATACAAAATTATTTTTTCGACCATTTTCAAGAAATCAATTATCACCTAACTATGAAAAGATATCAATTTGCAATTCTGCAAAAAAACTTATAAAAATAATTGAAATAAAATTACGTTAAAAGTTTTGAAATCGCGCTTGCCCTTCTACCCCCTCCCGTACAAAAGTATGATTTCAACCAATTTCATTAAATCAACTAATAACCAACAAAATAAAAGCTACGAACTTGAAATTTTGTACGAGCACACTACAAGAGAAAGGAAATGAAATTGCGTCACAAATTTTACGATTCCCCTACCTCCTCTACCCCCTCCCATACAAATGTTTGGTTTCGTGAATGTAAAATACACAGAATCTTATGAAAATTCTATGCAACTTCGTCAATGAAACTGACATTCTATACAGAGAATATTGGACGTAATTCAAGCAATCAATTAAAAAACTATTAACATCCACCTACTCTCATAAATAAACGAACGAAATATCGATTATACTGGAGCTTTTGAACGTTTCCGCAGTGTTAAATTGACAATTGCCCTGCCCAAGAACCCCCTTTCACTTAGTCTTCCGTAACCACTCTAAGCTGCATATTGACTTTCCACGCATCCGCAACTTATCCCAAGAATAATAAAGTTTCGACCGACTTGTTGGCAGTTTATTTTTTTGGAAATTGTAAACATTATTTGTTGTATAGTACGTCCTACAAAATACTGCCAAAAATAATTCAACGTCGTCTTGAGGCCTAAAACGAAATAATTGGCGAATTCCAAGGTTTTGTTTGTCAATTTTTATTTAAGTATTAAAAACTGCGCACAGTTCTTAATGTTAAGAACGTACCAAAAAAACCTCTAGCTTCGGCTCGGATATTCCTGGCGGTTGAAATTTCCCACTAAAATTACTGAGAATGCACCGAAAGATTTTGCCTTTATTCGACGCCTGGCGTTATATCGTTGACCTTTATGATTCCGGTGACTCTGACTCGACACGAATCCGAATGCTGGCGCGATTTTCATACGTGCAGAGCGGGCCAAATCGCTCCACTCCTTCTACCCCCTGCCATACAAAATGACACAATTGCGCAATTTGATAATAAACAGATTTGCTCGAAAAGTATAAAAGTTATTGAACTCAAATTTGGAGCATATTACTTTTATGACGACTTGAATCTACCGTATAAAAATTATGCGTGTCCTCATCCTCCTTTCACCACCTCCCATACAAACTGCACTTTTTCATGAAATGCTCTAAACCAATTTACTCAGTGCGTATAAAATTTATCGAGCTGAAATTACAGATTATTATAATATAGTAACACTAAACAAATTAAACGATCAGCCTTACCCCTTCTACCCCCTTTCATACAATCTGACTCAATTTCACAACCTTACTAAAAGTCGATTTCCCTAAATATGAGTGCCACTGATTCACAATTTAAAACATGTCAAAAGCGTGATGTTTATAGTTATTTCTGAAAATGTCTTTAAGAACTCGCACCTCCTTCTACCACCTCCCAAACAAACTGCACAATTTCACTAAATCTAATACACTAATTTTCTCAATACCTATTACATTTTTAAATCCTAAATTTTGTATAAAACATTTTAATAGAAACTTTAGCGTGATGAGAAAGAAATGGTTCAATGTCGTCAACCCCTATACCACTTCCCCTACAAAATTTCTTGAAATCAAAAAAGTTCTTTTTCATCTAGAGTATCGCACAATTGGGCTTTAGCCCAATCGTAGACCTGTTATGTTTTTTTTAAAGTTTGTAAAGATGTAATTCTAAAATAAATATCTTCTTATTTGCGTAGCTTAAATATTGTTATATATTTGTGTAATTGCTTAACGGCACGTATTTCAGTCGATTTAAGTAATTTGTTTAGGGTTTGTGTTCTTCTCAAAAATAAAAAAATAGTGTGCACATTACTTATCGTCGAAAATGTAGTTTGTTTAGAATTGCGAAGATTCAAGAACTGGAGCGGAAATATATTTGCTCAAGCTTAAATAATTTGCGCACGAACTTCGAGCAAATATAAACAGTAAATAACGGCCGGTGTAGCCAAGTTCCATATTAAATTAGCGCGATAGATTACTAATTTTAGATTGGGTACAACAATATTATACTTTCATATCTTCTGTAAATTAGAAGATATTTGGGCAAAAAAATGATACAATTTTTGGACATTTCTAGAATACTGCCGTAACTTCAGCTATAAAAGAATAAAATTTTATTTTTTCTGATTTTAATGAATATTACAAATTTTAGTTTACTTGTTTATATAGCTGAATAATTATTGGTTGTTTCTAAATAGTTACGAAACAAATAAACAAACTATATCAAACCTAAACACCATTTTGTAAGCTTATAGGCGTCTTTTCTCAAAATGTTCATTTTGAATTTACGACACTAATTCTTCTTGGTGGTGGATATACCCACGCAAATACTACGCTGGAATTTATACGTCGACCGAGGCTTGAACTCCCGATCTTAGCATTGTAGACCAACACGCTACGACAAAATCTCACACATTGCTAATTGTTTGTAACTTTTTGAGTCAAAAGCTCCATTAATATCATTCCACAAGCCCGCATTCACCAGATATGGTTCCATGCGGCTTCTTACTCTTCGGAAACTTGAAATTGCTAGTTCGGTTTTTCCTAGCTTGTGGAAATACTCGACAATAACTCTCAATAACTGTTCAAGAAAGGCAAAAGCAACGACGTATGTAATTACCGACCTATATGTATATAGGCTGGCTAGTGACCTATAGATAGGCTGGTTAGTGGTTGCAATGAAAGTATAAACTTCGAGATATTTCAGGCTTTTTTGTTTAAACTGTAAGCCCAAGTGTATTTAATAAATAAATAAATTCGACTCGATTACTAACGCTCACCGTCATTGAACTCTGACCTGAACCTAATCTTGGAATGGAGCAGGATAAATACATACCCTGCCAAATTATACATTGTCAACAAATCATTCATTTACTTTGGATAAGATATCTTACAACTAATTTTATGGATTATGTGGTTTTCTTATTGTTTGTTGTGTTGGCAACGCTTTAATGTTAACATTGTTGCCTAGCAACTCGAATAAAGGCAAAAAATTTCCTGTTAAGTGGAATAACATACCTGGTCCGTTTTTTTTAAATAATCACTTGTTATAACTAAGGGCGCAATATTTGTGAATTAAGGTAGTAATAATAAATTTTTTTTTGGGAAATTGTTGATTAGTTTCTATTTTGTAGAATCTATTTTTTATTACCGATATTTTGGGCATATTGTGTTTTATAGCGATGGGAAAGCAAGGTGACCTGTCGCAATTGAAGGTTGGGGAAATTTCCGGATTATTAAGAGCGAGAAACTTGTCCCAATACAGGATTGCAGAAATGTTGGGCATATCAAGAAGTTCTGTAAAGAATATCAAATGGATGCAGGTGATGATTTGACGCCAAAACGGAAAGGCGCATGCGGTCGACGCCGAATAACGACTGTGCGAATTGACCGAAAAATACGTGATTACTGCATGCAAAACAGAAAATTACCTGCTAAAGTCATCATTAAAACATAACAGAATTATGATTGGGCTTTAAGCCCAATCATATGATACTCTAGATGAGATGGAAATAACTTTAATATACCGGAAAGTATGTCATCTCAAATTCTTTCGAATAGTGAATAGAGACTTTTGCATGAGAGGTGGTAGAAGTAAAGGGGGAGGTTTGTATTTTTCTTATATGACACCGAACATGGCATGCAAAATGCTATTGCTGAATTTAAAGTTTTTAGTTTTCATTATTTTTAATGAAATTGGTATTAGTTTTCCTGAAATTGGGTTATTTGTATGGGAGGTGGCAGAGGAAGTGGAACGTTTTAGATGATTTTGAAACTGGTTATCATCACCGTGCTTTGATTCAAAGTCGATAGCTCTCAAATACTTGAGGGAAAAATGCTTTTCTTGAATTTATAATACAGATATTTGTATGGGAGGGGGTAGAAGGAGTGAAGCGGGGCTGATATTTTTTCCAGCACTTATTTCAATTACTAAGAAACAAATTCTGGCAAAATTTGAAGTTTGTACTTTTTCAAGTTTGAATGGAAATCGATAAAATGCATTTAACAAAATTTATACATTTGTATGGGAGGGGGTAGAAGGAGTGTACGTATCAAACCAATTTTTTTTTAGATTAATAATATTTTTGTTCTTATACTTTATACAAAATATCAATTTGATACCTTTAACAGTTTCGAAGAAAAATAATTTAATTTAAATTTCAAAATTTCGTGAAATTTGTATGGGAGGGGGTAGAAGGAGTAGGGAGAAGTTGATAATTATTTTTAAAATAAATTGCAATTATAGTAAAATTAATTCTGACAAAATTTCGTCTTTTCAGCTTTACCAGTTTCAATGAAAATCGAAAATATGTATTTTTCAAAATTGTCCATTTGTATGGGAGGGGTAGAAGGAGTAAGGGGATCGGGTCAATATTCCGTGGTATTAATGATATCTATATTGTAATACTTTGAACTAAATTTCAAGTCTAAAGCTTAAATAGTTTCAAAGAAAAATCAATTTCTTAATATTTCGAAATTTCATGAAATTTGTATGGGAGGTGGTAGAAGGAGTGGGGGGATGTAGCCCATTCACGAACTTAAAGTTACTTTTTTGCTAAAAATGACACACACAAATTTTTAGCACTATAGCTCAAAGCTTTCGAGAGTTATGCTGTAGACAGACGCACAGACAGACAGACGGTCACTCGGAATCGAGATTTTTGATCGAAAACAAATATTTCTGTACCCTTGGCGGCTCTGTGCGAGCGTTATTTCTTAGCGTTACAAACGGTAAGGCAAACACAATATACTCTCAGATTTCATCTAGAGTATAAAAAATCTAAGAAGCAGGCATCAAGGTTTCGCAGCGAGCTATCCAGCGTTGATGGGCTGAAGAGCACTTCATAGCCAGAAGACCTGCGAAGAAACCAAGACTGACACCCGCCATGATAAAAAAAACGTTTTGAATGGGCTAAAAAGTACAAGCATTTCACCATTGATGAGTGGCAACGGGTAAATTATAGTTCAGTGGTCCTATTTTGCTAAACTTTCACCGGGAAATTTTAAATATTTGTGTTCTTCCTTCTGTTTTTCAGGTATGTTTTTCGGATTAATCCATTTTTCAGGTTATGGCTGAAAAAAGGAAATTTGTGAGACGACGGCCGGGAGAAATATTTCTTTCGGAGTGCATTGTACCCACAATTAAACATCCCGCGTCAGTCATGGTGTGGTCTGTTATTGTAGAAGGCACCATTAAAGCCGATCAGTACCAACGAGTGTTGACCGAGCAACGGCTACCGCAAATGAGAAACTGGTTTAAGGAAGATGAAAGCCCTATTTTTATGCACGATGGGATGGCGTGCCATAAAGCTAAGGTTATAACACAGTTTTTGGCTGAAAATTATGTTACGGTCCTTGATTAGCCGGAAAATTCGCCGGACATGAACCCTATCGAAAATGTTTGGGAGCTTATCAAAATTGAAGTAAGTAATACTGCACCTACTTCGAAAAAAGAATTATTAGAGGTGTTTACAAAGATTTGGAACCATAACCCAAATATTAAAACCACCATTGAGGACTGTATTAACAGTATGCCTCGTCGTATAACCGCATTACTGGAAGTTAAGGGCAGGCATACGAAATATTAAGCATACTTAGGCTACCGACACACGGTGCGAGTTAATATATATTATCTCGCTTTTCGATATTACTAGTGTCATTATCCTATACATAATTCGGCCTTCTTATATCAAAATAGGAAGTTAATATATTTTAACTCGCATCGTGTGTCGGTAGCCTTATGTTTGTTTTTTTAGTTTAATAAATACTTATTAAATAAGTCTTGTGTTGTATTTCATTTACACACATTTCCTAGAAATACGAGTTTACTGTTAAGCTTTTAACTTCCCGTACAGCGAAATATAGGCAGCCATTAATACTCTTAACTTCAAACCTTTGGAATGCATTGTCAAGGCTGTATTCCCATTGCCATACGACCTTCGACGTTTCAAACTCAACATCCATCGGCGTTTTAGGCTTTTCTCTCCTTTTAATCCGATTTAATCTTAACTCCTTTCTTGTTTTTTCTTACCGACATGACTGTGTAAATAGCTTTAAAGGGTGACCCCCTAAGTTGCGTTTTGCTACGTACAAAAAAAACGTCTTTATTGCAGTATGCCGATGACGGGATTCCTTTTATCTCCGGTAAATACCCCCAACATATTCACACCAAGATTTAAAACTGCAAACGACTAAAATGTTTTTGAATTTATTTGAGATGTGGTCAACCTTAATATCGGCATTCAAAACATCTAAGGTAAACCAGGATGTGAGCATAGTTCATCTAGAACCAAGAGGTAAAAGATTTAATAATTGGAGCCTAACTGTGTAGGGTGGAAGGTTTTCAAAGTCTCTAAGAACATACAAGTCCCTGAGAACAAAAGGAAGGAATTGCTTCTGGATTGACTCTATTCTGTTGCTGGATAACTGGAAGAAAAGGTCCCAAATGGAACACACATATTCCAGAATAGGGCGAATAAGAGAACAGAATAAAGATTTGGTGACCCATACATTCTTAAACTCTTTGGCTCTTTTCTTAATGAATCCAAGAAGTTTATTGGCTTTTGAAATTATTCGATTATAGTGAGATTTGAAGCACAGTTTATTGTCCAGTAGTAAGCCGAGGTCCTCAATTTGATTAACACGGTGTAGTTGAGTTGGAATAACCGGTATTAGGAATAACCAGTATTAGGAATAACCAGTATTATTAGCGATACGGACACCCACATTAAAAAGCTGGAGAAAGTCCAGAATCGTGCGATTCGAACTTACATTGGTCTAATGAAAACAACTCATATTGCTTCGCTGGTCGAAATTTTATCATACGTGCATTTACACCAGCCAAATCAATTCTATTCGATAGTCTAAGTGAATTGCGACTTCAGAATCCATCTAATAAACTTAGTAAAATCTAGTGGGTCGGAGAGGAGCCCGAGATACCGCTCTGTTTTCTACATCAACTTGAAATAGCTCCTCCAATATCTCTAAATATGGGGGAAAAGGAAAAGGAGATCACAAAGACTTTTCTACCACCTGTTGCCAGCGCACTATTATTTATCAGCTCATTACAGCAGTTATTTTTTTTACACTGACGGATTCAAATCTAAAGAGGGTACGGGCGGTGCTTTCTTTTATGGCGACATTTGCCAAGCGAGTTTTAAATTGACAAAAATTATTGCAATTTACTTGGCCTGCATCCACATTAAATCATTCTCAGGGTAACTATCTAATTACATCAGATAGCTTGTCGGCAATATTCGCTGTAAGCAACGTAAGCTCAGTTACCAAACCCTCCCTACCTTACGTCTATAAATACAGAATCGCCTTGGAGGAATTTCCGATAAATGGTTTCAATGTTCTTTTATCATGGGTTCCCTTACACTGCGGCATTAAAAGCAATGAAGTTCATTGTTATCTCGGGCACAACTCTTTAACCCCAGGCCACTTAAAGAGGGCTTTGTGACGTTGCCAAGGCAAAGACTCTTGAATTCTGGGCAATCATGGTGGAGCCGAGGTTATATGGGCCGATACTGCCACTCTATAGTTCCCAATGTATCTCTCTAAGCCTGGTTTAGAAAACTACCAAAAATCTTGAACTATTCAACGGTTAAAATGTTTTCGCGACTTATATCCAATCTTATCGTTCTGAATAGTAAACTCAACCGTTTCAGAGCAACAGTGAATCGTTTGTGATATTTGCAATCAAAAGGAAGATGCCAACCACGTCCTCTGGTCATGTTCCAAATACAAGAAGAAACGAGCTGCCTTAAAGTGGTTTCACCCCTCCCCCATTTATACGTGACATCTTGACAAAATCACTTTGTCATGTTGATCCTTAAATTAAGGGCGCTTTTCTTTTAATGCTTTGCTCAAACGCATCAGTTGACGTCTGTGCAAGCGTTTGACACGGGTCTTCATCGAGCATTTTCACCAATTCTTCATCTTCAAACTTTTTCGGCTGTCCGGTACGCTCCATGTCTTCCAAGCCAAAATTTTCATTTTTGAACCGAGCGAACCACTTTCTACACGTTTGCTCAGCTAGAGCATATTCACCATAAACGTCTACTAAAATGCGATGACTTTCCGCGGTACTTTTCTTTGTGTGGAAGTAATGAAGCAACACTACCCGCAAAAACAGATTTTCGGGCACGAACGTTAACGCACAACAAAATATTATAAACTCGATAAAGAAAATCAAATCAATCAAAATGTCGTTCAGTGGACTAGATGCGCCATGACAGTAGCTTTATGGAGAATATTTGCTTTTGTATATGTGACTACGGATACTTGAGTAACGCCACCTTTTGTAAAACGCTACGAATTAATTCCAACCCCTAATAGTAACGTAAAATAGTTTTGATTTAATAGATTGCAATTTTTTCCACAGCTTTTATATGGCATAGCTCGTAAGCCTTATTAAACTAATCATAAAAAAAATGTAAGTGAGGAATAAATGTTGACGTTTATAGAATAAATTTTGATACTATAATAAGTTTGTTTTCAAATTAGTTTTTCATACAAATAACCAATCGTTATTGTGAACAATTCCGAAAGAGTGAACACCCTCTGTTTGTTTTTAGTTCACTCGACCGCGAATGCAATGTATCTATGTATAAAGAAATATATTTATAAATCACTTCGGACCCGAGTAATGACATTGCGGACACGTAATTCGAATTAAAGTATGATTAATGGTCATGTACGATAGTAAATTTATTTTGAATGCAAAACAGAAAAATTAACGTGAGTGATTACGATTTTTTTCAGAATGCACTAATTTAGCATAATATGTGGCTTGTGTATGGCATAGCTATTTTGACAGTAATTGCTTTATTTATTACTTTTAAAAAAAATTTGTCATTTTAAATACGACGATAAGAAAATCGACAATAGCACCTTATCGTTTGGCTATGGTTAGCAGTATACATATTTTGTACTGATTTTTTTTTCATTTACATTGAACGATAAAAATAGATTTGAAAAATGCTAAGATCTGATTATTGGATTGTAGTACCATAGAAGTGTGAAAAGTTAATCGAAGGACCAGCAAGTACCGAAATCTATAAACAAATCCCATAACCCTCGTAGTAACAAAGTCGGAGCGCGAGCGCAGATTATCTTTACACCTATCTATCACCAGCGAAGTTATTTATGCTGCGTAGCTATACGAACTCTATCTTAATGCAAGTTCCCAAGAAATACGAAATATCAAATTTCACTTTTTGCAATGCTTATGCATTTGAACTTTGCTGATTCACTGATATGCGATTTAAGTAATTTATGAATAATACTTAATTAATTCATTTATTATTTTTTTCCCCATAAAATTTTGCATGTTATCTTTAGACGCTTTTTCATTTATAATAGATTGTTAATTATTTTAAGTCGCACCAGAATTAGACGGATTAGTTCATTGTTCAATGCCATGTGGATAATCTTCAAAAATTTGAAATGGTTCTGTCGCAAAATATGGAATACATGGCGTAATTTTTTAGAAAATATGCGAAATAACTACACAATTTTATTATATCGTCGGTTAAACTAGACAATATGCTATGGCGGCGAGCAGACTCCAACACAGGATTTTTGGACCCTGAGGATAAAATTCAATCGAGCCCCTAAAATATTTCGTAAGAAATTTTATTGGGCTTTATTTTTAGTGGAGTGAGCTTCATCTATTCACGAACGTAAACTTACATAATTCATACGCATATTTTCATCTCATAGTGAGTATGAACTGAAAGAGCAACGGATAGACAGTACCCTGGACTCGATATGAAACCTATAAAATACTTATTGGCATAATATTCTTGGAAACTGATAATAAGAATCGCTTCACTAATATTTAAACTTATTTGTGTATTCAACAAAAGTTTTGTTTAATGGAAATTATATGGAAAATTAAGAGAAGATCAGTAAGTAATCTCAGCCAATTCGAAGGATATAGAAAAAAATCATAATACTATAGGGTGTATCAACAAGAGGTTTAGTATTTGTTTTTTGAATAAAACGAACAATTCTTTGGGTAGCTCTGAAATTTTTATTGCATTATAAAGTAGATTGAAATGGGGATTATGTATGGAACACAATATCATCATATCAAATGGCCGCAATTGTTCGTTTTATTCAAAAAACAAGTCCCACACCTCTTGTTAACAAACCCAATATATTATTAATGCATTTTATTTTCGAGCGTTCTTAATACTACAATGCTTTAAAATTAAAAATTAAATTTATTTCCGGTGAATGTTTTCACAGTGCATTTCGAATTGAAAGAAAAGATTTACGGATTTTTGTTGAGCAGAATATCGAGTGCGATAGAAAAATACGTACGCTTGCATCAAGAGCTTTATTGAAACGGGAATAGTAAAAGTCTAAAAAGAGAAAATGTAGTGCCATAAGGGCCAACATATGTTTGTAATGAAGTGGGGTGCATTTCAAAATTTATAAATTTTTTTTATTATTACTTTCAACAATTTTACACTGTTGCACTTTATTATTCGTGACGTTTCGGTTTCTTTTGAGACCAGTTTGATAAAAGTCTCTCTTTTCTAGAATATACATAGATATTTCTCGGTAGTTTTCGCAGCAGAGTTTGTCACCTTTTTTATAAATTGGACATATAATGCTCTTGCGCCAATCTTCAGAAAGTGTTTGCTGCGTCCATATGTCCGTGACTAATCTATGTAGGAGATGCGCTATGCAGGTGTCGCCGGCTTTCAGAAGCTCAGTTGGAATTTGATCAGTGCCGGGCGCTTTGCTGTTCCTCAGGCCTGTTTTTACTTCTTCGAGTGTGGAAGGACTCAAAGCGGATCCTACATCAGCTGTTACATCAGTTATACCTGCTATTGTGTCTGTTGCTGCTGCGGGTGATGGGATCGGATTAAGAAGGTGTTCAAAGTATTGCGCCCATCTTAATTTTATAACTTGCGCATTACTTAGATTGTTCCCTTCTGCATCCTTGCAGATGGTCGTTGTGTATAATTTAAAACTCTCTACCGGCTGAGAAGATCAGCATAACAGTTACTGCCGATTCCAGTTTATTAGTAGCATTCGACCTCCGAGGAGCCAATACCTCGCACACAAAAGTATTTTTTTGAATCATTTTTAAGTAACCAATTATCACCAAACCATTAACAGCTATCAACTTGAAATTTTGCACAAACACTCCTAAAAATATTTCAAAAGAAACTAAACGAAACTGCATCACAAATTTTGCCATTTCCTCACCTCCTCTATCCCCTCCCATACAAATGAATGGGGAATGTAAAATATACCGAGAATTTCATCGAATTTACTTCATCTATGAAATTAACAGTTGAACTGCTCCAATCAAATTGCAATTCTAAATTGCTACACCAGACAGCATAACACCTGTAATCATTTCAGTTTTAAATTGTCATGGAATGCGTAAGCAGACATATCGCATTCCATTCCCAATTTATTCTACGCAACATGCCCATTCAAGGGCACACAACCAAACGCCCAATATATCTTATCAGTCCCGCGACAAATTCAAGCAAAAACAAATTAATATTTCTTCTCACAGCTGAATTGCTTTGAGACAAGAAAAACAAAGTATGCGTGGACTGTACTGGTGCTGATTCAGAAATTCTGCTCCGTAGGAATTAAGGCCCAGCAAATCTGAACTACATTCAACGCCGTTTCATGTCAGTTGCACCCGATCTAGACTAGCTGTCTGCCGAAACTAAGCTTAGATTTTCTGTAATCTAGATGCATTTTTAAATTGCAGACTTGGACCAATGTTCTGTAGACAATCGGAAAGCGTACGCAGGCACTTACTTCACTTGACAAAATCTGCCTTAGACTCATCTCCACAATTAAATACAATTGTCGCTTTTTGCTATTCAAAAACAATAAACACCAGCAAGCAGAGCCACCACGGCTGTGCTAATATTTACAATCGAATTAGCGATAACGAAGCGACGCGGAACACTTGTAAGAAATCGAAATTTCGTATTCAAGTAGCGGCGCCGCCAATTCAAATTGAACGCAAAGAATTTACAGTGCACCTGCTTTTGTTCTATCAGCGACAAATAAGGAGCTAGGAGGTGCACTGAATAGTGCGCGAGCCCGGCGCGAATGGATAAATTGACGAGCGAATAAGGAAATCGGTTGCTACCTTTACCTTGGGATCATCGGGACCGATCTGATGACCAGTTTGGTCGGGCTGCTCGACATACATGACGGCGAGATTTATCGGTCGCTCCTTGTCGGTCATCCAATCGATAATTTTGTCCACCCTGTCCTTGAATGTGATATTTGTGTTGTAGGTCATGTTGTGAGTGCACGTTACGTTATGATAATCGAAATCGGATCCTGGCCACATCATGCATCCCGATCTGCCGCCGGACAGCTCATTCAAGGTCTGCAAGCAGAATAACAGATAATTTAACAACAAATTCACGAAGCTAACAAACTCACCCAAATCGGCATAATTTCGCGATTATACTGAAATAATTTAGGGCCATATGCCAGCGGACCAAACATCGGGTCATTCAAGCTATTCGCAATAACGCCATGAGTCTCGGGGAAAATCCCGGTTACGATTGAGAAATGATTCGTAAAGGTTTTCGTGGGGAAGACGTTGTGCAGCCGCTGTGCGTGGACGCCGTACTTCTGCAGTTCCACGGCATTGGGGGTGATGTTTCGCGTCAGGTACTCGGGCCGGAATGCATCGTACGAAATCACAAATAGCCGCGGTTTACACTTTTCGTCCGCTGATCGCGCGGAAATTCGTCCCGCACTAAATAAGATCCAACAAACGACCGGTAAAAACGAAACGAATTGCATTTCGACACTATTTGCCCACTCGACACAATTCAAATAAAGCACGAAAAAAAATCAAACGATATCAACACTGATTACGGGAGAACTTCTGTACGCGGCAAGCATCCACCGCCTAACGTCACCGTCATTCTACTGTGCGGGAGCAGGTAACCAACCAACCAACAGTTTTTTTTTAACGATTTGTTTTTATTTGGGAAATTCGAAGTGAGTTAATGGGTGCGTTCAATGAACAGAAGGGATTTTCATGTTTGAGCAGTTTGAGGTTAAAATGGCTTAGGCGGAACTATGAACTGGTTGAATGTCGTTTCTGAGCTTTTAATGTTTAACAGCCGGGTAGCAGTAGTGTCGTTTTGCAAATATTCCGTTACTTCAAGTGTGTTAGCTTGAACAACGTATCATCTCAGTTGTGAGTCAGCTGTTGTGAACACCAGTATATAATTTGTTCCGAAACAGTGACATATTTTGTCTTGTGTATATGTTGCTGAAAAGGTAAGATCATTTTCTACCGAGCCCTTAGTTGCACAATTCGTTTAAAAATAAGTGATAATTTATTTATTCGCACTCTAATATAATTTCCCGATCACTTCGCACTTTATGACAACACCGCTGCGTGTTTTTCTATCGCTTTTTATGACAACACCGTCGCGTATTTTACTATCGCACTTTATGACAACCCCGTCGCGTGTTTTACTATCGCTTTTCTGGTTCGCGTCTTTCATGAATGTCGCTGAATAATTAACTCCCGTCTGACAGCTTCGTGCTTTTATACAATTTTCCCCAATTCTCGAACCTTCCGTGGTGTATGTCGTCGGGTGTGTGTCTCAACTATACTGGAAGGTTCTAGATCTTTAATTATGGCTTTTTACATATTGGGGGATACTGTTTTACATAATTCTTGCAAATTCCAGAAAGATCAAATTGTGTGGTTGCCAGATCTATAAAAATATGTATTTCGTTTTCCAAAATCGCGATTATTTATCAATTATTAGTCCGACTTGTGCGAGCCAATCAAAATCGTGCATTTTGACGTTGACATTTTGTATGCGAAATACGGAATAATTTGTTCTCCTATTGGATTTTAACTAAAAAGCTTTACGCTACCTAGCGTTGGACATTTTTTTACTAATTTTATTCTCCGTAACTCCTCTTTTATCAATATTATCTATTGCAATTTCGTTTTCACTGTTAATTTCCTTATAAATTGTGTCTTGTACTATACTTCCAATCCGATGGTTAGTGTCGTCAGATGATTGATCTACCGGTAATTCCTTTACTGTTTCGGTAACACTCTCACTTTGTATTTATTAACACAGTCTATGATACTCGCAGCTTGATTTAAAAAAATGTATCCGTATATTCCGTCGACTGGTATTGAGTTGATGTCGTTAATAATAACAAATTCGCGATTTCAAGAGTAGTTTGGCATTATTCGTACCTAATGGCATTTCTTTCGACCCAAAAATCGCTTCCACAGTTACTTTATTCTCTCTATTTAAGCACATATTATTACGTAGTTTTGATCACTCAATCAAGTTACACGTAGCACCCGTACCTATCAATTGTTTTATGGATTGTTCTTCTCATATATCTGTACTTAGGTTGCTGATAAGTTTTCAAAAGCTAACTTTAAATGTTGGCACTGCTTATCTTGACAGAATTCCTTGTGCCTCCGAACTGCCTCTATTCGTTTACCTCAGGGGTAACGTTATTATCAGCAAGTTCACAATACAGTTCACCGCGGGTATTTTGATTTCTATTTGTATTATCGTTTCCATCGGCGATGGTGTACATTCTGAATTTGTTTCGCCGAGGCTACAGGTTGTTATTGGTACTGACAGTTTTGTGTCAGTAACGATTACATCTGACACAGTAAGGTTCCGTCGATGAACTTCCAGAACAACAACACAAAACTTAAAACCCGGGCAGCCGACAAGTGAAAATACCACTTAACAAGCTTCGACCAACAGGTGCTCATAATCTTAACCGAGCAGTAGGGAAAAAACAGCACCGCCCTCCCAGGAGAAAAATCAGAGCAAACAAATGCGGCCGGCAATTCGACCGCTTGGCACAGAAAATCCGACATGAAAGGCGGGCAAAGCACAGTTGCAAGCATAAAAGTCGGCGACAATTCTGCCGCTCGGCGAGATAACTTACTTACGATGGCGCTACAGCCGAAATCGGACTTTGGCCTCCTGAATGCTTTGCCTCCATCCATTTCGGTTCAGTGACAGCGTTCTCCAGTTTGAACATCTTAGCAGTGATTTGCTGTCTGCGTCAATCGAATCCTCCCAGCACTTCCGTGGTTTTCCGACCGGTCTTTTTCCGTTGACTTTGCCTTTTAGTGTGCGTTCCGTCATCCAT
Source organism: Chorisops tibialis (assembly GCA_963669355.1). Lineage (NCBI taxonomy): Eukaryota > Metazoa > Arthropoda > Insecta > Diptera > Stratiomyidae > Chorisops > Chorisops tibialis. The sequence continues at coordinate 12,463,989 of OY770264.1, read as the reverse complement.
CCGCTCCACATGACCAGCCCATTGTAACTTCTTAAATTTTATAAGGGTTGACACTTCTGGATTGTCGAAGATGGCATAATATTCTCTATTGTATTGTTTTCTCCAAATCGAGTCTTCCCTCACAGGTCCGAGGATCTTTCTTTCAAAGGCGTTAAGTAATTTTTCGGACGCCTGAGTTAATGTCCACGTTTCGCTGCCATAGCATAGCACAGGTCTTACGATCGTTTTATATAGCTGAAGTTTTTTTTTTCCTGTATACGATTTAGCTCAAGAGATCACAGGAAGAGTTCATTAATAGAAGAATGTATGCGCCGATTATTGCCAGAAAGTGCATATCAATAAAAAAATTATTTGTAAAACAAGTTTTTTTGTTCATTAAGAATTTTTTTCATTTTCATAACATATTTCTAATACACAATATTTTTTTGATATAAAATAATAAGCTTGAAACGAATATTTTCATACGGTTTTTGCTGATTTTTTAGGTCCGGAACCAAACTTCTTTTCTTCCATAGATACAATGTCTTTTTTTACATGAATTTTTTCAGAAACGTATCTATCGTGTAAAAGCAGAACCAGGTGTTTTCCAACCACGGCTTTTTGATTTGATAGCGCACAATCAGAGCCATATAACTCATGCCTGATCGAGCGATCCCATCTTCAGCTTTTGATGCGGTCACTCTTGCTTACAACCGGACGCACATGCCGGCGATCCTAAGGTCGCAAACTCACATCCAATATTACGGATATTCAACACCAGGTGAGTTTTCGCATCTTTGCAACTCTTGTGATACATTCATGAAATGCATGATGTTGAATTGTTGTACATTACGACAATGATCGGTCGATTCAACATCATGCAATATTGTCAGGGCATGATCCCTGACACAATATATGTACATAAATATCTGATGATGAAACCGAATTTCTGAGACCACAACTGCCCTTTTCTGTTGCGATTTATCCGAGTTATCACTGGCATACACAGGCAGAAAGTTTCTTGCACCCCTTGGATCCCCAAGTAGTTAAAATTCTTCTTAAATCAGATGTCAAAATTTTTACGATTGCAATGCCCATGTTATTTAATATCGGGAACTAAGAATTTAGTTGGAATTGTAAAATAAAACTTAAGTATTCAAACCCAAGATTATACAAAATAATTTCAGCTTAAAACAATACGATAACGTATTGAAATTAAAAAAAATATATTCTTAAAAAAATATCCAATTTTATTTAACTATTAAAAATTGAATAATCTCAAAATGTTATTCACAACTTTTCTTACTGCTAATTTGTCCAATCAGTTTTTTTTTATTTATTTTTAGCTCTTAAATTTACCACCACATAAAATACGATCGTCGTCTTCGATAAATAATAAAAGCAATAACGACTACGATAGTTAATAAGATCAAAACGATTGCAACTACTATACCTGAAAAAAAATTAAATAATCACAAATCACAGTACGATTTTTTTTTATTTATTCACTGACCTGTTACTGGCACCGTTTTAGCTTCTTCATCGTTAAGAAGAGCCATTGCTCTCTTGTACGAACCATTCGTTAGCGGTGCATTCGGCAAATCAAGAACTTTAACGAATAAATTATAAAGATCGATAACATCGAACTCATCGATGGTTACTCCCTGCTTGAATGACGGTCCCTGTGCCATAAAATATCCCGACATTTCGTGGTATTCATTATCATATCCATGTATACCGTAGTTAGCTGTTGGTGAAGCTATAATATTAAATTAAATTATTTTTAGTTTTTTCTTTAACTCTATCGGATTGCTATAATTATTCTCCATACCCGTAACATTATATGTCTCTTCATAATATTTCATCGTGTCGAAGAAATCCTGAAATGCATATCCCAAATCGGCGACAACCACAATCGGTCCAAATCGTGATGTCCTGACATGCCAACGTTCCGGCAAATCAGGCTGTTTATAAACATTGAAATGTCCTAGTTGTTTCGAAGCATTCAGTAAACGATCATAGATGTCGGAAATTAAACCTAGAAAAAAATAATAAGTCGATGCATTTAATAGTTCAGTCCGGTATTCATCGAAAGTCCATCATACTATCGTTTGCTGGAACGACTTGAAGTACAGGGGAACTACCATACGTTTTGTACGTTCCATTCACTAAAAACGGTGAAAAATCCAAAACTCCTGCCGAACTAATCGATATCATTCCGTGATCACTAACATGAATAACATCTGTACACTTTGCTAATTCGTGCATTTTTAATTGTTCTTGAATGTATCCGGTTATCCAATCGACTTGCTTAATAATTTTGTTTATCTAAATTTAGAAAAAAAATAGATGTGAATAACTATAACGGGAAGTCAACGGTTTGAAAAATTTTTTTTTTTCATTGGTAGTTCGTAAGTTTATGCTAATTAGATTTCGAGAAATTTACATACTGGCAATAAAAGTTTCCTAAAATCATAACAAATGTATAAAAATCATCGGGTCAATGCCAAATCCACGAAGGTGGAATAACATTGATTTAAGAAAAAACACTTTCAGGTTTAAAGTTCAGATCGAAACTGTAAACCAGTTTGATATGATTTTTTTTTTGGAAATTGTAAACATTATTTGTTGTATAGTACGTCCTACAGAATACTGACAAAAATAATTCAAGGCCTAAACGAAATAATTGGTGAGTTCCAAGGTGGATCCGGACGATCTACAACAGACTAAAGTCACTCCATGCAAGGAGACACACTGTACCAGAGTCTGGCAGCGATGTCACAATCGACACCAATGAATTCACCTTTCCCAATTCACTATTCGTGGTGTGGTAAGTTTATTGGTTTTCTTTCGCCAATTTCATCCACTCTAAGGTAAATTGTTCCTACAACATTTTTGTTTGTCAATTTTTATTTAAGTATTAAAAACTGCGCACAGTTCTTAATGTTAGGAACGTACCAAAAAAACCTCTAGCTTCGGCTCGGATATTCCTGGCGGTTGAAATTTCCCACTAAAATTACTGAGAAAGCATCGAAAGATTTTGCCTTTATTCGACGCCTGGCCTTATATCGTTGACCTTTATGATTCCGGTGACTTCGACTTGACACGAATCCGAATGCTAGCCCGATTTTTATACGTATAGAGTCGCCTCCATGGAAAACCGGATGCCGAAAATGTTCACGCCTACTAAAGTTCCCCATTACTACAGAGGAAAACTAAAAAAACCAAGAATTAGTGATTCTTTTAAATTATACTGCGATTGGAACATTTTTCGCAAGATGATAAATTAAAAGTTAATTAGATAATTGAAATTGCAGTCAACTGATTTCGGTTGAAGTGTTTGAATATTTTTTTTTTAAAGTTTTTAAAGATATAATTCTAAAATAAATATCTTCTTAATTTCGTAGCTTAAAGATTGTTATATATTTGTGTAATTGTTTAACGGCACGTACTTCAGTCGATTTAATTAATTTGTTTGAGGTTTGTGTTCTTCTCAAAAATAAAAAAAAATAGTGTGCACATTACTTATCGTCGAAAATGTAGTTTGTTTAGAATTGCGAAGATTCAAGAACTGGAACAGAAACATATTTGTTCAACCTTAAATAATTTGCGCACGAACTTCGAGCAAATAGAAACAGTAAATAACGACCGGTGTAGCCAAGTTCCAAATTAAATTAGCGCGATAGATTACTAATTTTAGATAGAGTACAACAATATTATACTTTCATATCTTCTGTAAATTAGAAGATATTTGGGCAAAAAAATGATACAATTTTTGGACATTTCTAGAATACTGTCGTAACTTCAGGGTGGTTGGATGGGTATAGATAGGGTAGGCATCTGATCGGCGTCATTAGGCGACGCCCAGTGTTGTAACTGTCATATACACATCAATTGTACATATCATACCTCCACGTGGTAGCCACCGGATACTGGTCTTGTCCATCCGGAATTGACTTGCTGAACTGATGGGCGCGAGTGCTAATGAAACAGAAAAATTCTAGCACTATAATAATATGGCCCTCCAAGTTGGGGGTTGGGCGATGTGCTAACAACTCATCCTCGGAAAAACCACACCCGTTTCAAAACCTGAAGCAACGCCTCGGACTGGATGGAAAAATGGACTATTCCTTCGGATCTTGGAACGTGCGATCCCTGTACAGAGCAGGAGCAGTGAGAGCGCTCCTGGAACAGGCAGCCAAATACAATATAAACATAATTGCACTTCAAGAAACTAAATTGTTAGGTAGCGAGATTACTGACATTAAATCGCAAAAGTGGGAAATCATCGAGAAGCCGGGAATTTGGAGTAGAATCAACATTCGACTCCCTTCCGTCGAATGATATTAAAGTAGTATTAGGTGACTTTAACGCGAAAGTGGGAAGAAACATACATAGGGACAATTGGAGGGCACAGTCTCTATGATATTAGTAACGAAAACGGCCAGGGGCTGACTGATTTCGCCAGCAGCAAAAACCTTATTGTAAGCTCGACATGCTCCCGCATCGTGGCATTCATAAGAGAACGTGGGCATCACCCGACGGAAGAACATTCAACCAAATAGACCATGTTCTAATAGAGAAAAGGACGGCCTCTTGCATTCTCGACGTGCGTACATGTCGAGGGACTAATTGCGACACAGACCACTATTTGGTAAAGACCAAGTTCCGATGTCGAATCGCAAACCGAGGACACCCAAAAACACAACCGGTTCCTAAATTCGACATAGGAAAACTCAAAGACGAGAAAATAGTTGCGAAATATGTATCAGCCTTGGAGAGGCATTTCGCGACAATGCTGAATACCACCGCCAGCAAGCCAATAGAAGAAATGTGGGAAAATATCAAAGATGGCATTCCATCTGTCGCAGAGGAGGTGATAGGGCAACAACCCTGATTGGTTCGACAACGAATGCCAAGATGCCTTAGAACGAAAAAATCAAGCCTACAAAATATTAACGGAACGGCCGACACGAGCCAAACAGGACAAATACAAGGATCTTAGATGATTTGCAAACAAAATATGCAGACAAAAAAACGGAAGTACAATAATGACGAAGTTAAAAACATGGAGGAAAAATTTAAATTACACAAAACAAGAGCCGCGTATTTCCTTGTTAAAAGGATGAAAGAAGGATACAAACCGAAAACGACCCTCTGCAAGGATGCAGAAGGGAACATTATAAGTAACGCGGAAGATATAAAACTAAGATGGGTACAATACTGTTGCGAGCTAGGGGATCGCCGATTTCAAAGGAAACTCAATTCGTTTAAAAAAAAATATAGATAATTTATTTATTGCACTTTATACACAATTCTCACTTTAACTTAATTCGCCTTAAAACGCACTACCGATATTTCGCTTTCTATCGCTTTTACTACCGTCGCGTTCAGATGTCTCTGATTCACCGATAGGTGTCGCCAAAATCTAACTAACTCGTTGTCTGAAAGTTGGCGGCTATTTATACTAAGTCTCCCAGACAGGTGTCGTTGTGTGTGTGTGTCTAGAATGATTGCCTACATTGTGGAGCTCGGTAGAAGTGTCTGGAAACATGTGTATAGCGTTTTAAATGTTGATGGACTTTTCGCGGTGTTGCTGGGGACGTCGAGGTTGTCAGATTTATAACATTACCCTCTCCTTAGTCCCTGTTCGTCCCGAACAGAGTCGTTCACTTCCTCAATGGCACCATGGTACTTTGTTAATCGGTCGAGATGTACCACTTTCATTTTAGTGCGGGGTTTATGATGTAGTTGAATCCGATAGACGACATCATTTAACCGGTTGATGATCTGGTAAGGGCCTTCCCAGTTTCGCTGTAGTTTCGGCGATCTGCCCTTCTGTCGTTTGGGATTGTATAACCAAACCAAATCGCCCTCTTGGAATCCTGATGAGTTCGCCCGTTGATCATACCTCGTCTTCATGCGGTCGGACGCCAAATCAATTTTATCTCTGACCAGGTTATAAATTGTCTTTAGTCTACATCGAAGATCCGAGACATAATCTTTAGCATTGGTTGGTTGGTCTGGTGGCACTCCAAACATTAGCTCCGCAGGGACTCGAATATTTCTTCCGAAAATGACTCGGGACGGAGTTTCTCCTGTTGTTGAATGCACCGATGTTCTATAGGCCATTAAAAATAGGGGGATGTGCTGGTCCCAGTCCTGTTGCCTCTCGCTGACGAGTTTGGATAGGTTTGAGTTCAATGTCCTATTGAAACGTTCCACCATTCCATCAGACTGTGGGTGTAATGGAGTTGTCCTCGTTTTGTTTATTCCCAGCATTTGGCACACGTGTTTGAATATTTGAGATTCAAAATTGCGCCCTTGATCGGAGTGTAGTTCGCGTGGCGCTCCAAATCTGCTCACCCAGTTGGTAACAATTTGTTCTGCGACGATTACTGCTTCTTGGTTTGGAATTGCGTAAGCTTCAGGCCACTTGCTGAAATAATCAATGACCACTAAAATGTAGCGATTACCATTTTCTGATTCCGGGAATGGTCCAGCAATATCCACAGCAATTCTCTCGAATGGGACTCCCACGTTGTATTGTTGCATTTCTCCCTTTGATCTGCGGTGTGGGCCCTGACTTGATGCACACGTAGTACATTTACGGCACCAGTTTTCGACATCATCTCGGAGATGGATCCAATAGAACCTTTCTCGTATCTTTGCCAAGGTTCTGTTTACTCCCAAATGCCCACCGGAGGTACCTCCATGATATTCCTTCAAAACCTCCTCGACTTTACAATGCGGGACGATGGTTTGCATGTGATACGACTTTCCATCAGCGTTCTCCCATTTCCGTTTTAATAATCCGCCGTCTAGGTGAAGGGAGTTCCATTGTGCCCAATAGCACTTTAAGGTTTCACTGAATTGTGAGATGTCTTTCCACTCAGGCCGTTTCATTTCGTCCTTCCATGCCATGATCGGTGAAATATCTGGATCTTTACGTTGGGCGTCTTCCAGTTCTTGCTGATTCCATCCAGTCTTTGGTTCGGTCGTTATCCTCTGAATGGTTTCTCCGGCCTCTTTTCCTTCTATACGGTGACAATGCTTGCAGTTCGGTGGACAAGGACGACGTGAAAGCGCATCGGCATTTCCGTGGATTCTTCCTCTTCGATGAACAATCTCGAAATCGTAGGATTCGAGCCTTTCGATCCATCTGGCTACTTGGCCTTCGGGGTTTTTAAACTGAAGTAGCCATTTAAGCGATGCGTGATCCGTTCGAAGAAGGAACTTTTGACCATAGAGATATTTGTGAAAATGTTTTGTTGCTTCTACTATGGCTAGTAGCTCTCGGCGAGTTACGCAATTGTTCCTTTCTGATTTTGAGAGTACTCGGCTGTAGTAAGATAGCACTCTCTCCTGCCCATCGATCTCTTGTGATAGTACTGCTCCGATACCGACATTGCTGGCGTCAGTGTCTATGATGAAACCATGACCTGGTTTTGGATACGCCAGAACTGGGGAGTCGCAGAGTTGGTCTTTTATCCTCTCGAATGCTTCCTGGCACTGTTGACTCCATGTAAATGGCTTCCCTTTTTCTGTTAACTGATGCAGACATTTCGCCGTGTTAGCAAAGTCTTTTACAAATCGTCGGTAATATGTCGCTAAGCCTAGGAAGCTGCGCAACTGGTGTTTATCACTCGGAGTAGGCCAATTTTTCACCGCCAGTATCTTCTCCGGATCTGTCTTTACGCCATCAGCTGAAACGATGTGACCCAAGTACTTGACTTCTGCACTAAACAAAGTGCACTTTTTCGGACTCAGCTTTAATTTTGCCGCTCGCAGTCGCTGGAAGACTTCCTGCAGATTTTTTAGGTGTTCATTGAATGTTTTTCCGATAACGATCACATCATCTAGGTAAACAAGACAAGTTTTCCAACTCAGACCACGCAAAACGAATTCCATCAGTCTTTCGAACGTAGCTGGAGCATTGCACAGGCCAAATGGCATTACGATGAACTGCCACAGTCCACTGCCGACAGAGAATGCTGTCTTCTCTCTATCTTTTTCATCTATCTCCACTTGCCAGTAACCACTCTTCAGGTCCAACGTTGAGAACCATTTAGCATCGGTCAGGGTGTCCATGATATCGTCGATTCTAGGTAGTGGATAGCTATCCTTTTTCGTAACATCATTCAGTCGCCTGTAGTCCACACAAAAACGGGTACTGCCGTCCTTCTTCTTTACCAGCACTACTGGCGATATCCACGGGCTCTTTGATTCTTCGATGATTCCCTGATGCTCCATAGTTTTGACCATTGAATTGACTTCTCCTTGTTTCGCTAATGGTACTCTTCTTGGAGGTTGACGTATCGGTGTAGCACTTCCGGTATCTATACGATGTTTCACTAAGTTTGTTCTGCCATAGTCGTCATCACCGGTGGAAAAGACGTCGCTGAATCCTTCGATTAGATCTACTGCTTGCTTGTGTTGTTCTCCTCTAAGGTTGCTTGACTGAAGAAGTGTTGATGTTACATTGTCCCTTCTTCTTGGCTTATTTTTAGAGGGTACGTCATGTGGTTCTGCCTTGTCGATACTCGTCACCGCCGATATTGGTTCACAGCTGCCAATTACATCTCCTTTCTTTACGCTGGTAGTGCTGTCCGCAACGTTCAGGACTCTTATTGGTACCATCATTTTCTCATTCCTTTTTACGAGCGTTTTTCCTAGTATTAGACTTCGTAATGCAGGTGTCGTTTCCGGTTCTATGAGGTAGAATCGGTGGTTCCCGGGATCACCATCGAGCTCTGCCCAAATAACATTCTCAGATGACTTTGGTATGTCCGCATCTTCGCATAATACAACTCGCAGCTTTGTTGTGTTGGAGGATGTTATTTCCATCGGGATTTCAATATTCCGCCACTTCATTATTCGTTGTCCTAAGTCCAGCTGTATACCGTGTGGTTTCAGAAAATCCATTCCAAGGATACACTCATCGGTAATATCAGCTACCACGAATACATGCGAGAAGGTCAAATCCCCAAGCTGTATGTCACGAGCTATTTCTCCATGGACCGTTGTAGTTTCTCCTGTAGCAGTGCGAAGTGCGTACTTCTTGGTGTTGTGAAGCCAAGTACGATCTACTAGGTCAGATCTTAACACTGACCGTGTTGCGCCTGTGTCGACTGTTATGATGCAGTTTAATTTGCCGACTCGACCACTCATACATAAGTCGTTTTCACAACGATGTAGTCGAGAAACTGCGATGATGGTTCCGGGGGCGTCGATTCTACCAGCCAACTTCTGCCCCATGAAGTTGGCCTTTACTCGTTTCCCGGACTGTCATTGGGCGGAGCGTGCTCTCGTGACGGTTCGCCCCTTCCTCCCCTTTGTTTAGCAGCGCAGCCGGAACAGTAGTTGGTCGCCTTTCTGGGTTTGCGGCAGTCGCGTCTTAAGTGTCCTGCCTGTCCACAATTCCAGCATCGGGGAGCACCAGATCCTTCGCTCCGCTTGGTGTACTCGGCTTTCTGGCACACACATTCTTCTACTATTTCTCGAACTCGATAGTTACTCCGCGAGCTTTGCTTGGCAGCTTCGAACGTCAGCCCATATACTAAGGCTTCGCCAATCGTTTTCTTACCTGCCAGTTTTAACGCCTGTTGCAGCTCTCTGTCCTGTACAGCATTGTTAAATGCGAAAACAGCTGTATCGTTTCGTTGCTCTGTTTGCGCATTAGGCAGCGATAATAGTGTGAGTCGTTCAATATCGCGTGCCAGCTCTTGAAGTGTTTCACCATTCTTTTGAGTTCGGTTGTACAGTTGCGTTTTGTAGATCTCTCGCATGTGGTCACTGCCATAATGAAGATCCAATGTCTGGACTAACGTTGAAAAATCTTGTTGTTGCTCCTGCGGAATCGTTTGAAGAACTTCTGCTGGTGGACCTCTTAGCGCCAATATAAGAGCTGTTCCCCGTTCCAGATCATTCCAATGGTTGTTTCTTGCGGCGGCCTCAAATTGGGTCTTATAAATAGCCCACGGTGTTTGTCCATCGAAGATTGGAGCCTTGAGACCCTTGTGCGCAACGTGTTCTGCCTTGATGACTCCAGTCGCTTTGACGTTATCGAAGTCTCTTTTTAGGCGTTCGACTTCTTCTGCAATCCCGGATGTCTTTTCCGTAATTTGCTCTTCGAAGATTCGAAGTTTCTTCTCCACGTTTTCTTCTATTGCCTTACCCATGGTGTCTATTTTATTATTCTGCAGCTCCAATTTTTGGTTGAGTTCCTTTGAGGTCTGGTCTAATTGTTGTTTAATGTCCGTGGATTGTTGTTTAATATCCGCAGATTGTTGTTTAATGTCCACTGATTGTCGCTCTAATTTCTGATTCATGTCCGCAGATTGTTGTTTAATGTCCACTGATTGTTGCTCTAATTTGTTCATCATCTGTTGCATTAATTGTGTTAGAGCATCCGATGTACCAGAGCACTCCTCTTTACGAGTTTCTTCAATTTGGAACTCAAAACTATCTGCATTCTCACCCTCAGCCTCAAGTGTCTCGATCATACGGCTGACAAGTTCAGACTTGCTCCCTGTTGTAGGTAACTCGCGTCTACTGAGCTCTTCCTTCAGCTCCGTTACTTTTAAGTCTTTTAAATAACGCGGCATTTTCACTACCGATTATTTCCAGTTTTTCCGCGATTCGAATTCACTTAAATTTACGTCACTGCTCACTAAATCACTCGAGATTATTCGATTTCACAAAATTCTCACTGTCCGTTCGAGAATTTTAGTTCCGCGATTTTACTTCGCTAATTAAAGTCACTGTTCACTAGAGCACTCGAGAATATTCGATTTCACAAAATTCTCACTGTCCGTTCGAGAATTTTAGTTCCGCGATTTTACTTCGCTAGAATATTCGATTTCACAAAATTCTCACTGTCCGTTCGAGAATTTTAGTTTCACTTTTCCGCTCTCACAAAATTATCCGTTCCGAGAATTTTTAATTTCACTCGCGATTTTTAACCCGAATTTATCCTTGAAATCCCACTTCTGACACCAATTGTTGCGAGCTAGGGGATCGCCGATTTCAAAGGAAACTTAATTCGTTTAAAAAAAAATATAGATAATTTATTTATTGCACTTTATACACAATTCTCACTTTAACTTAATTCGCTTTAAAACGCACTACCGATATTTCGCTTTCTATCGCTTTTACTACCGTCGCGTTCAGATGTCTCTGATTCACCGATAGGTGTCGCTAAAATCTAACTAACTCGTTGTCTGAAAGTTGGCGGCTATTTATACTAAGTCTCCCAGACAGGTGTCGTTGTGTGTGTGTGTCTAGAATGATTGCCTACATTGTGGAGCTCGGTAGAAGTGTCTGGAAACATGTGTATAGCGTTTTAAATGTTGATGGACTTTTCGCGGTGTTGCTGGGGACGTCGAGGTTGTCAGATTTATAACAATACTTTGAACACCTTCTTAGCCCGAGCCCATCACTTACACGAACAGCAGCAGCAGATACAATAGCAGGCATAACTGATGTAACAGCTGATGAAGGATCCGCTTTGAGTCCTCCCACACTCGAAGAAGTAAAAACAGCCCTAAGGAACCACCCAAAAAACAAAGCGCCGGACACTGATCAAATCCCAGCTGAACTTCTGAAAGCCGGCGACACCTGCATAGCGCATCTCCTACATAGATTAGTTACGGACATATGGATGCAGGAAACACTTCCTGAAAATTGGCGCAAGAGCATCATATGTCCAATTTATAAAAAAGGTGACAAACTCTGCTGCGAAAACTACCGAGGAATATCTCTGTTGTGTACGTCTTATAAGATCTTGACGAAAATTCTAGAAAAGAGAATTAAGCCCTATGCTGACAAAGTAATTGGTGAATACCAAGGCGGATTTAGAGCTGGACGCTCGACCACGGACCAGATATTCTCAGTTAAACAGGTGCTGGAAAAGTGCTGGGAATATAATATTGATGTGCACCAGATATTTGTTGACTTCAAACAAGCATACGACAGTATCGACAGGCGCGTACTGTATAAAATCATGTTGGAGTTTGGAGTCCCACCGAAACTGGTCCGACTGACAGGAATGACAATGACTGAGTCTTTGTCACAAGTCAGAGTAGAAAATGATCTGACTTCCAGTTTTAAAACAGACAACGGCCTTAAACAAGGTGACGGCCTCGCACCAATGCTTTTCAACTTAACACTCGAATATGTTGTTCGGAAACTTCCCATTGACATCAAGGGAACACTATGCTTCAAATCCACACAACTCGTAGCATATGCCGGCGACATAGATATCCTTGCAAGATCTCTGGAGAGTGCTAAGGAAGTATTTGTAAACCTTGACTCGGTAACAAAGGAAGTTGGACTACGTATTAATGAAAATAAAACAAAAATTATGACGCAATCTAGGAAAAAGACGCCAATCAGAAAAAATCTTACGGTAGGAGACTATAACCTAGAAAACGTAGACAACTTTATATACCTAGGGGCGAACCTATCGAAGGATGGAAGCGAACCCATCGAAATTAAAAGAAGAATAATTATGGCAAACAAGACGTATTATTCGGTACTTCCAATAATTAAAAACAAGAACGTACACAGGAAAACATAACTTAAGTTATATAAAACGATTATACGGCCTGTGCTATGCTATGGCAGCGAAACGTTTAATGTCCACTCAGGCGTCCGAAAAACTCCTTAACGCCTTTGAAAGAAAGGTCTTCAGAAGAATCCTCGGACCTGTGAGGGAAGACTCGATCTGGAGAATACGATACAATAAAGAATTGTATGCCATCTTCGACAATCCAGAAGTGTCAACCCTCATAAAATTTAAAAAGTTACAATGGACTGGTCATGTGGAGCGGATGGATGACGGAAGAATTCCTAAACGCACACTAAAAGGGAAAGTCAACGGACAAATACCGGTCGGAAAACCACGGAAGTGCTTGGAGGATGCGATTGACGCACACAGCAAATCACTGCTAAGATTTTCAAACTGGAGGACGCGAGATGGATGGAGGCAAGGCATTCAGGAGGCCAAAGCCCGATTTGGGCTGTAGCACCATCGTAAGTAAGTAAATCGTAACTTCAGCTATAAAAGAATAAAATTTTATTTTTTCTGATTTTAATGAATATTACAAATTTTAGTTTACTTGTTTATATAGCTGAATAATTATTGGTTGTTTCTGAATAGTTAAGAAACAAATAAACAAACTATATGAAACCTAAATACCATTTTGAAAACTTCTAGGCACCTTTTCTCAAAATGTTTATTTTGAATTTACGACACTATTCTTCTTGGTGGTGCGATATACCCACGCAAATACTACGCTGGAATTTATACGGCGACCGAGGCTTGAACTCCCGATCTTTGCATTGTAGACCAACACGCTACGACAACATCTCACACATTGCTAATTGTTTGTAACTTTTTGAGTCAAAAGCTCCATTAATATCATTCCACAAGCGCCGCATTCACCAGATATGGTGCCATGCGGCTTCTTACTCTTCGGAAATTTGAAATTGCTAGTTCGGTTTTTCCTAGCTTGTGGAAATACTCGACAATAACTCGCCTGTTCAAGAAAGGCAAAAGCAACGACGTATGTAATTACCGACCTATATGTATATAGGCTGGCTAGTGACCTATAGATAGGCTGGTTAGTGGTTGTAATGAAAGTATAAACTTCGAGATATTTCAGGCTTTTTTGTTTAAACTGTAAGCCCAAGTGTATTTAATAAATAAATAAATTCGACTCGATTACTAACGCTCACCGTCATTGAACTCTGACCTGAACCTAATCTTGGAATGGAGCAGGATAAATACAGTACCCTGCCAAATTATACATTGTCAACAAATCATTCATTTACTTTGGATAAGGTATCTTACAACTAATTTTACGGATTATGTGGTTTTCTTATTGTTTGTTGTGTTGGCAACGCTTTAATGCTAACATTGTTGCCTAGCAACTCGAATAAAGGTAAAAAATTTCTTGTTAAGTATAATAACATACCTGGTCCGTTTTTTTTTAAATAATCACTTGTTATAACTAAGGGCGCAATATTTGTGAATTAAGGTAGTAATAATACATTTTTTTTTGGGAAATTGTTGATTAGTTTCTATTTTGTAGAATCTATTTTTTATTACCGATATTTTGGGCATATTGTGTTTTATAGCGATGGGCAAGCAAGGTGACATGTCGCAATTAAAGGTTGTGGCAATTTCCGGATTATTAAGAGCGAGAAACTTGTCCCAATACAGAATTGCAGAAATGTTGGGCATATCAAGAAGTTCTGTAAAGAATATCAAATGGATGCAGGTGATGATTTGACGCCAAAACGGAAAGGCGCATGCGGTCGACGCCGAATAACGACTGTGCGAATTTACCGAAAAATACGTGATTTCTGCATGCAAAACAGAAAATTACCTGCTAAAGTCATCATTAAAAAAATCTAAGAAGCAGGCATCAAGGTTTCGCAGCGAACTATCCAGCGTTGATGGGCTGAAGAGCACTTCATAGCCAGAAGACCTGCGAAGAAACCAAGACTGACACCCGCCATGATAAAAAAAAACGTTTTGAATGGGCTAAAAAGTACAAGCATTTCACCATTGATGACTGGCAACGGGTAAATTATAGTTCAGTGGCCCTATTTTGCTAAACTTTCACCGGGAAATTTTAAATATTTGTGTTCTTCCTTCTGTTTTTCAGGTATGTTTTTCGGATTAATCCATTTTTCAGGTTATGGCTGAAAAAAGGAAATTTGTGAGACGACGGCCGGGAGAAATATTTCTTTCGGAGTGCATTGTACCCACAATTAAACATCCCGCGTCAGTCATGGTGTGGTCTGTGATCAGCGCCAAGGGGCCGGGACCTCTGTATATTGAAGAAGGCACCCACAGATGAGAAACTAGTTTAAGGAAGATGAAAACCCCATTTTTATGCACAATAGCATGGCGTGCCATAAAGCTAAGGTTATAACACAGTTTTTGGCTGAAAATTATGTTACGGTCCTTGATTAGCCGGAAAATTCGCCGGCCATGAACCCTATCGAAAATGTTTGGGAGCTTATCAAAATTGAAGTAAGTAATACCGCACCTACTTCGAAAAAAGAATTATTAGAGGTGCTTACAAAGATTTGGAACCATAACCCAAACATTAAAACCACAATTAAGAACTGTATTAACAGTATGCCTCGTCGTATAGACGCATTACTGGAAGTTAAGGGCAGGCATACGAAATATTAAGCATACTCATGTTTGTTTTTTTTAGTTTAATAAATACTTATTAAATAAGTTTTGTGTTGTATTTCATTTCCCAAGGGACAGGGAATGTGATTAATTAAAAATAACGGCCAATTATTGCAAACCCTTTAAGTTATCATAACTTAAAACGAAAAAAAAAGCTATTTTGCTAATGGGTCTAATAATTTGGCAAGGTACTGTAGAGTAAAGTTCAACGCCTCGAAAACACAGGCCTGTCATCTTTCTTCTAAACGTGATGTTCCAGCGTCGGTCTCTAATGTAACCTTCGGTGTTGTCCCACTATACTCTTCCGAATACTTCTTACTCCTTGGCATTAAAATAAATAACCAGCACTTGCTCGGCCAAACGCCTAGGAGTTCTCCGAAGATGTAAAAAATATTTTACTCCCAGTGACCTAGCAAATATCTATAAGGCCTATATTAGACCACGTCTCGAGTGCAATTTGCATTTATGGGCCAGGGGGCACCCAAAACGTAACTTGCGACGCTCGACCGTGTCCAGAGACAGGCGTTTCGACTAATTGGAGATGAGGTCAACACGGTTTCTATAGACTCCTTAGAGCATCGCAGAAATGTCGGAGTACTGAGCATTTACTACCGTTACTTTCATGGCAAATGGAGTGAGAAACTTTCTAAATTTATTCCACCTCTTTACACATTTTCTAAAAATACTCGCCTAGCTTCAAGCACACACGAGTTTACTGTTAAGCTTTTAATTTCCCATACAGCGAAATATAGGCAGTCATTAATACTCTTCAAAGCTTTGTCAAGGCTGTATTCCCATTGCCATACGACCTTCGACGTTTCAAACTCAACGTCCATCGGCGTTTTAGGCTTTTCTCTCCTTTTAATCCGATTTAATCTTAACTCCTTTCTTGTTTTTTCTTACCGATATGACTGTGTAAATAGCTTTAAAGGGTGACCCCCTAAGTAACAAAAAAAACGTCTTTATTGCAGTATGCCGATGACGGGGTTCCTTTTATCACCGGTAAATACCCCCAACATATTCACACCAAGATTTAAAACTGCAAACGACTAAAATGTTTTTGAATTTATTTGAGACTAGCAAACGCCCGCGACTTCGTCCGCGTAAAAATAGCAATAATAAGCAATTTTTGAGAGTGTAGTTAGTAATACATTATGTGAGATATATAATCTGCTTACTTTAATGGCTCTTTGAAGAAAATGGTTTGTATATTGTTGGAATCAGAACCATAAATTATTAAGAATGAAAGCATGATACTCCCATTTCTATGGGACAGGCTCGTCATCAAATCAAACCCGTGATTCGAGATCATATACGTGTTGAAAAGCGTTAAGGACATGTGAATAATTGTAGCTGGTGTTATTTAAAAAAAAACAAATAAAATACCATTAAGCTTAAAAACATAACAGGACTACGATTGTGCGTAAAGCCCAATCATACGGTACTATGTATAGATGAAATCGAAATTTTTGCGGTGTTAAGAAATTTTGTATGGGGAGTGGTAGAAGGGGTGACAGCACTGAACTAATTTGTTTCACATCATGCTAGAGTAGCTATAAAAATGCTTTGTACCAAATTTAAGCTTCAAAAATTGAGTAGGTACTGAGAAACTTAGTGCATTGAATTTAATGAAATTGTGCAATTTGTATGGGAGGTGGTAGAAGGAGTGGGGGGTTTTTGGTGATTTTTCGAGAAACAACTATAACTATCCTGCAACTGATATACTTTAAATTTCAAATCTGTATCATTCCTACTTTTCAAGAAAATCGAATTATTGTATAGCCGTGGAATGTGTCTCATTGTATGAGAGGGGGAAGAAGGAGTGAAGCTACTCGGATATTAATAATAATGCTAATTAAAGATTAAGTTCAAATTTTTACCTCGATGAAATTTAAATGTAATAAGAAAAATCCTTTAGAGTATTTCATGAAAAAGTGCGGTTTATATGGGAGGTGGTGGAAGGAGAAGGGGGTTTCTGGTGATTTTTTGAAAAACAACTATAATCATCATGCAATTGATATATTTAAAATTTCAGATCAGTAACATTCAGACTTTTCAAGAAAATCAAATTCTTGTGAAGTCGTTGAACTGTGTCACATTGTATGGGAGGGGGTAAGAGGAGTGAAGCTAATCGAAATTTGGTGTAAAGTAATTCATGAAAAAGTGTAGTTTGTATGGGAGGTGGTGAAAGGAGTGAGGAAACTCAAACAATTTGTAGACCGAAAGACTGCATTTATAATAGAAATAATATATTCCAAATTTCAAATTAATAGCTTTTATGGTTTCCAAGAAAAATTGAGTGCGTCACTTTGTATGGGTGGGGGTAGAAGGCGTGAGGGGAGTGAAATGAAACCAAAAGCAGATTCCATTCCGATGGACACCTAACAAACTGTGCAAGTTTCATTACAATCGGTTCAGCCGTTTGTGCGTGAAAAGCGGTCGGACAGACAGACAAAAATTTCAAAAATGTGTTTTTATGTTTAGTTAATGCTAAAATAACTCAAAAAACTAACTTATAGTCATTTATAAGCAAATAACAGACATACACTACTATTATATTACTATGTATAGATGTGGTCAACCTTAATATCGCCATTCAAAACATCTAAGGTAAAACAGGATGTGAGCATAGTTCTTCTAGAACCAAGAGGTAAAAGATTTAATAATTGAGGCCTAACTATGTAGGGTGGAAGGTTTTCAAAGTCTCTAGGATCATAAAAGTCCCTGAGAGCAAAAAGAAGGAATTGCTTCTGGATTGACTCTATTCTGTTGCTGTATAACTGGAAGAAAGGGTCCCAAATGGGACACATATATTCCAGAATAGGGCGAACAAGAGAACAGAAAAAAGATTTGGTGACCCATACATTCTTAAACTCTTTGGCTCTTCTCTTAATGAACCCAAGAAGTTTATTGGCTTTTGAAATTATTCGATTATAGTGAGATTTGAAGCACAGTTTATTGTCCAGTAGTAAGCCGAGGTCCTCAATTTGATTAACACGGTGTAGTTGAGTTAGGAATAACCAGTATTATTAGCGATACGGATACTCACATTAAAAAGCTGGAGAAAGTCCAGAATCGTGCGATTCGAACTTACATTGGTCTAATGAGAACCCACATTGCTTCGCTGGAAATTCTAGCCGGAGTTCCTCCATTCCGTCTCCGTTTTCAATCGCTGGTCGAAATTTTATCATACGTGCATTTACACCAGCCAAATCAATTCTATTCGATAGTCTAAGTGAATTGCGACTTCAGAATCCATCTAATAAACTTAGTAAAATCTAGTGGGTCGGAGAGGAGCCCGAGATACCGCTCTGTTTTCTACATCAACTTGAAATAGCTCCTCCAATATCTCTAAATATGGGGGAAAAGGAAAAGGAGATCACAAAGACTTTTCTACCACCTGTTGCCAGCGCACTATTATTTATCAGCTCATTACAGCAGTTATTTTTTTTACACTGACGGATTCAAATCTAAAGAGGGTACGGGCGGTGCTTTCTTTTATGGCGACATTTGCCAAGCGAGTTTTAAATTGACAAAAATTATTGCAATTTACTTGGCCTGCATCCACATTAAATCATTCTCAGGGTAACTATCTAATTACATCAGATAGCTTGTCGGCAATATTCGCTGTAAGCAACGTAAGCTCAGTTACCAAACCCTCCCTACCTTACGTCTATAAATACAGAATCGCCTTGGAGGAATTTCCGATAAATGGTTTCAATGTTCTTTTATCATGGGTTCCCTTACACTGCGGCATTAAAAGCAATGAAGTTCATTGTTATCTCGGGCACAACTCTTTAACCCCAGGCCACTTAAAGAGGGCTTTGTGACGTTGCCAAGGCAAAGACTCTTGAATTCTGGGCAATCATGGTGGAGCCGAGGTTATATGGGCCGATACTGCCACTCTATAGTTCCCAATGTATCTCTCTAAGCCTGGTTTAGAAAACTACCAAAAATCTTGAACTATTCAACGGTTAAAATGTTTTCGCGACTTATATCCAATCTTATCGTTCTGAATAGTAAACTCAACCGTTTCAGAGCAACAGTGAATCGTTTGTGATATTTGCAATCAAAAGGAAGATGCCAACCACGTCCTCTGGTCATGTTCCAAATACAAGAAGAAACGAGCTGCCTTAAAGTGGTTTCACCCCTCCCCCATTTATACGTGACATCTTGACAAAATCACTTTGTCATGTTGATCCTTAAATTAAGGGCGCTTTTCTTTTAATGCTTTGCTCAAACGCATCAGTTGACGTCTGTGCAAGCGTTTGACACGGGTCTTCATCGAGCATTTTCACCAATTCTTCATCTTCAAACTTTTTCGGCTGTCCGGTACGCTCCATGTCTTCCAAGCCAAAATTTTCATTTTTGAACCGAGCGAACCACTTTCTACACGTTTGCTCAGCTAGAGCATATTCACCATAAACGTCTACTAAAATGCGATGACTTTCCGCGGTACTTTTCTTTGTGTGGAAGTAATGAAGCAACACTACCCGCAAAAACAGATTTTCGGGCACGAACGTTAACGCACAACAAAATATTATAAACTCGATAAAGAAAATCAAATCAATCAAAATGTCGTTCAGTGGACTAGATGCGCCATGACAGTAGCTTTATGGAGAATATTTGCTTTTGTATATGTGACTACGGATACTTGAGTAACGCCACCTTTTGTAAAACGCTACGAATTAATTCCAACCCCTAATAGTAACGTAAAATAGTTTTGATTTAATAGATTGCAATTTTTTCCACAGCTTTTATATGGCATAGCTCGTAAGCCTTATTAAACTAATCATAAAAAAAATGTAAGTGAGGAATAAATGTTGACGTTTATAGAATAAATTTTGATACTATAATAAGTTTGTTTTCAAATTAGTTTTTCATACAAATAACCAATCGTTATTGTGAACAATTCCGAAAGAGTGAACACCCTCTGTTTGTTTTTAGTTCACTCGACCGCGAATGCAATGTATCTATGTATAAAGAAATATATTTATAAATCACTTCGGACCCGAGTAATGACATTGCGGACACGTAATTCGAATTAAAGTATGATTAATGGTCATGTACGATAGTAAATTTATTTTGAATGCAAAACAGAAAAATTAACGTGAGTGATTACGATTTTTTTCAGAATGCACTAATTTAGCATAATATGTGGCTTGTGTATGGCATAGCTATTTTGACAGTAATTGCTTTATTTATTACTTTTAAAAAAAATTTGTCATTTTAAATACGACGATAAGAAAATCGACAATAGCACCTTATCGTTTGGCTATGGTTAGCAGTATACATATTTTGTACTGATTTTTTTTTCATTTACATTGAACGATAAAAATAGATTTGAAAAATGCTAAGATCTGATTATTGGATTGTAGTACCATAGAAGTGTGAAAAGTTAATCGAAGGACCAGCAAGTACCGAAATCTATAAACAAATCCCATAACCCTCGTAGTAACAAAGTCGGAGCGCGAGCGCAGATTATCTTTACACCTATCTATCACCAGCGAAGTTATTTATGCTGCGTAGCTATACGAACTCTATCTTAATGCAAGTTCCCAAGAAATACGAAATATCAAATTTCACTTTTTGCAATGCTTATGCATTTGAACTTTGCTGATTCACTGATATGCGATTTAAGTAATTTATGAATAATACTTAATTAATTCATTTATTATTTTTTTCCCCATAAAATTTTGCATGTTATCTTTAGACGCTTTTTCATTTATAATAGATTGTTAATTATTTTAAGTCGCACCAGAATTAGACGGATTAGTTCATTGTTCAATGCCATGTGGATAATCTTCAAAAATTTGAAATGGTTCTGTCGCAAAATATGGAATACATGGCGTAATTTTTTAGAAAATATGCGAAATAACTACACAATTTTATTATATCGTCGGTTAAACTAGACAATATGCTATGGCGGCGAGCAGACTCCAACACAGGATTTTTGGACCCTGAGGATAAAATTCAATCGAGCCCCTAAAATATTTCGTAAGAAATTTTATTGGGCTTTATTTTTAGTGGAGTGAGCTTCATCTATTCACGAACGTAAACTTACATAATTCATACGCATATTTTCATCTCATAGTGAGTATGAACTGAAAGAGCAACGGATAGACAGTACCCTGGACTCGATATGAAACCTATAAAATACTTATTGGCATAATATTCTTGGAAACTGATAATAAGAATCGCTTCACTAATATTTAAACTTATTTGTGTATTCAACAAAAGTTTTGTTTAATGGAAATTATATGGAAAATTAAGAGAAGATCAGTAAGTAATCTCAGCCAATTCGAAGGATATAGAAAAAAATCATAATACTATAGGGTGTATAAACAATAGGTTTAGTATTTGTTTTTTGAATAAAACGAACAATTCTTTGGGTATCTCTGAAATTTTTATTGCATTATAAAGTATATTGAAATGGGGATTATGTATGGAACACAATATCATCATATCAAATGGCCGCAATTGTTCGTTTTATTCAAAAAACAAGTCCCACACCTCTTGTTAACAAACCCAATATATTATTAATGCATTTTATTTTCGAGCGTTCTTAATACTACAATGCTTTAAAATTAAAAATAAAATTTATTTCCGGTGAATGTTTTCACAGTGCATTTCGAATTGAAAGAAAAGATTTCCGGATTTTTGTTGAGCAGAATATCGAGTGCGATAGAAAAATACGTACGCTTGCATTAAGAGCTTTATTGAAACGGGAATAGTAAAAGTCTAAAAAGAGAAAATGTAGTGCCATAAGGGCCAACATATGTTTGTAATGAAGTGGGGTGCATTTCAAAATTTATAAATTTTTTTTATTATTACTTTCAACAATTTTACACTGTTGCACTTTATTATTCGTGACGTTTCGGTTTCTTTTGAGACCAGTTTGATAAAAGTCTCTCTTTTCTAGAATATACATAGATATTTCTCGGTAGTTTTCGCAGCAGAGTTTGTCACCTTTTTTATAAATTGGACATATAATGCTCTTGCGCCAATCTTCAGAAAGTGTTTGCTGCGTCCATATGTCCGTGACTAATCTATGTAGGAGATGCGCTATGCAGGTGTCGCCGGCTTTCAGAAGCTCAATTGGAATTTGATCAGTGCCGGGCGCTTTGTTGTTCCTCAGGCCTGTTTTTACTTCTTCGAGTGTGGAAGGACTCAAAGCGGATCCTACATCAGCTGTTACATCAGTTATACCTGCTATTGTGTCTGTTGCTGCTGCGGGTGATGGGATCGGATTAAGAAGGTGTTCAAAGTATTGCGCCCATCTTAATTTTATATCTTGCGCATTACTTAGAATGTTCCCTTCTGCATCCTTGCAGATGGTCGGTGTGTATGTATATTTTAAAACTCTCTGCCGGCTGAGAAGATCAGCATAACAGTTACCGCCGATTCCAAAGTTTATTAGCAGCATTCGACCTGCGCGGAGCCAATACCTCCCACACAAAAGTATTTTTTCGATCATTTTTAAGAAACCAATTATCACCAAACCATTAACAGCTATCAACTTGAAATTTTGCACAAACACTCCCAAAAATATTTCAAATAAAAATGCATCCAAAGTTTTTGAATTCCTTTTGCTGTACCACCATTTCGACCATTTTCAATGAATCAACTGCTAACCAACAAATTAAAAGCTACAAACTTGAAATTTTGTACGAACACCTTTCAAAAGAAACTTAACAAAACTGCATCACAAATTTTGCTATTTCCTCACCTCCTCTATCCCCTCTCATACAAATGAATGGGGAATGTAAAATACACCGAGAATTTCATAGAATTTACTTCATCTATAAAATTAACAGTTGAAGTGCTCCAATCAAATTGCAATTCTAAATTGCTACACCAGACAGCATAACACCTGTAATCATTTCAGTTTTAAATTGTCATGGAATGCGTAAGCAGACATATCGCATTCCATTCCCAATTTATTCTACGCGACATGCTATTCAAGGGCACACAACCAAACGCCCAATATATCTTATCAGTCCCGCGACAAATTCAAGCAAAAACAAATTAATATTTCTTCTCACAGCTGAATTGCTTTGAGACAAGAAAAACAAAGTATGCGTGGACTGTACTGGTGCTGATTCAGAAATTCTGCTCCGTAGGAATTAAGGCCCAGCAAATCTGAACTACATTCAACGCCGTTTCATGTCAGTTGCACCCGATCTAGACTAGCTGTCTGCCGAAACTAAGCTTAGATTTTCTGTAATCTAGATGCATTTTTAAATTGCAGACTTGGACCAATGTTCTGTGGACAATCGGAAAGCGTACGCAGGCACTTACTTCACTTGACAAAATCTGCCTTAGACTCATCTCCACAATTAAATACAATTGTCGCTTTTTGCTATTCAAAAACAATAAACACCAGCAAGCAGAGCCACCACGGCTGTGCTAATATTTACAATCGAATTAGCGATAACGAAGCGACGCGTAATACTTGTAAGAAATCGAAATTTCGTATTCAAGTAGCGGCGCCGCCAATTCAAATTGAACGCAAAGAATTTACAGTGCACCTGCTTTTGCTCTATCAGCGACAAACAAGGAGCTGGGAGGTGCACTGAATAAGTGCGCGAGCCCGGCTCGAAATGGATAAAATGACGAGCGAATAAGGAAATCGGTTGTTACCTTGGAATCGTCGGGACCGATCTGATGACCAATTTTGTCGGGCTGCTCGACATACATGACGGCGAGATTTATCGGTCGCTCCTTGTCGGTCATCCAATCGATAATTTTGTCCACCCTGTCCTTGAATGTGATATTTGTGTTGTAGGCCATGTAGTGAGTGCACGTTACGTTATGATAATCGAAATCGGATCCTGGCCACATCATGCATCCCGATCTGCCGCCGGACAGCTCATTCAAGGTCTACAAGCAGAATAACGGATAATTTAACAACCAATTCGACAGTCTCGAAGCTAACAAACTCACCCAAATAGGCATAATTTCGCGATTATACTGGAACAATTCAGCGCCATGGATCAACGGACCAAGCACCGGGTCATACAAGCTATTCGCAATAACGCCATGGGTCTCGGGAAAAACCCCGGTTACCATTGAGAAATGATTCGTAAAGGTTTTCGTGGGGAAGACGTTGTGCAGCCGCTGTACGTGGACGCCGTACTTCTGCAGTTCCACGGCATTGGGGGTGATGTTTCGCGTCAGGTACTCGGGCCGGAATGCATCGTACGAAATCACAAATAGCCGCGGTTTACACTTTTCGTCCGCTGATCGCGCGGAAATTCGTCCCGCACTAAATAAGATCCAACAAACGACCGGTAAAAACGAAACGAATTGCATTTCGACACTATTTGCCCACTCGACACAATTCAAATAAAGCACGAAAAAAAAATCAAACGATATCAACACTGATTACGGGAGAACTTCTGTACGCGGCAAGCATCCACCGCCTAACGTCACCGTCATTCTACTGTGCGGAGAGCAGGTAACCAACCAACCAACAGTTTTTTTTTAACGATTTGTTTTTATTTGGGAAATTCGAAGTGAGTTAATGGGTGCGTTCAATGAACAGAAGGGATTTTCATGTTTGAGCAGTTTGAGGTTAAAATGGCTTAGGCGGATCCGGTAACGAAACAGAAAGAAGAAGAATTTGAAGACAGAATTTATTCGAAGAGTTTTAAGACGGAATTTGTGATGAAGGATTTTAAGACGCAATTTAAGCCGAAGAATTTTAAGACAGAATTTATACGAAGAGTTTTAATACTTAGATGCATGAGAATCTTCGTCAATGATGTCCGTGGAATACTGTAAAATCAAAGAAGTCATAAGATAAAAGAAAGCGTCAGAATTATAGAAAAACTAGTCAGAAAGTCTTACAGATTACCATTGATGTAACTGTGCTACGGTTTAGCCGTAACGTAGACGATGTCACCTAGAAGGAAGTAAATAATTAGTGAACCAACATGATAAAATTATTTTCCGCAGTACTATCGTGGCTACCGAAAAATACGAGACGGCATCAAATCCTCCGCAGAAGAGGTATTAGGGTATCAAGCATGGCGAAAAAATAATGATTGGTTCGACCAAGAATGTCGCGACGCAATAGATAGAAAGAACGAGGCTTACAAAATTTTTACTGAACGATCAACACGAGCCAAAAAAGAAAGATATGACGAGCTCAGACGATATGCTAAAAAGACCTGCAGACGAAAACGAAGGAAGTACCATAATGACAAAATACAAAAAATGGACGACGACATGAGACAAAATAAAACGCGGGACGCATACGCAATAGTAAAAGACTTAAAAAAGGGATATAAACCAGTCTCTGCAAAGACGCAGAGGGCAATATCATCAGCGACACAGAAGAAATCAAGGGTTCATACTTTGAACATCTTTTAAATCCCACCCCATTAGCACCGATCACAACAGACAACATTTCAATTGAAGTCTCAACTGACGAAGATGAACCATCATCGACACTACCCGCCCTTGCTGAAATCAAAGCAGCCCTTTGTGACCAAAAACTAAACAAAGCGCCGGAAATTGACGAAATACCAGTTGAACTTCTGAAAAACGGTGGAAATTGTGTCGCTGAAATATTGCACAACATGATATGCAAAATTTTGACAGAGGAAATCATACCCGACGATTGGCGAAAAAGCATTATATGTCCAATTTACAAGAAAGGAGACAAACTCTGCTGTGAGAATTACAGAGGAATATCATTGTTCTGTACGTCCTATAAAATACTAACAAAAATAATTGAACGTCGTCTTAAGCCCTATACTAATCAAATAATTGGCGAATACCAAAGTGGATTCAGAACCGGACGATCTACAACAGACCAGATATTCTCGGTGAAGCAGGTGCTTGAAAAATGCTGGGAATATAACACAAGCGTGCACCAAATTTTCGTAGATTTTAAACAAATATACGACAGTATCGACAGGAGCGTACTGTACCAAATCATGCTTGACTTTGGAATTTCTCCAAAACTAGTCCGACTAACAAGACTCACAATGACGAACACTGAATCCCAAGTGAGAATACAAACCAATTCCACAACCAGCTTCCAAACGGGATGTGGCTTAAAGCAGGGATATGGTCTAACCCCATGCATTCCAACTTGGCACTAGAGTATGTCCTCCGAAAAATCCCAGAAGTTAGAGTGATCTGCATTTAAAAATAAACAGTTTTTCAAATAAGCTGTAAGCCACTGTATGTAGAATTACCCAACGAACCTCACAGCTAACATGATCTACAGAAAATGAAGACTTCCAAATATGTACTGGCAGCACTTTGCAGAGACATCTATTGGTAGGGTTTTCAGGTAACATGATCGCAATCAGTCAGTCAATTTGCTAACAGGAGATATAAAAAGTTCTCTTCCACAAGTCGCGATCCTGAACCTCGTCCTTTGGTTGCCGCCAGGACTTGTTCGATCTATGGAAAGTGTTTTCGTTACTTTTAATAAATAATATTTTCTGATATATACAAATTCAATTACAAATATTTGTATTCATATAAAATAAATAAATAAATATATCACTTATTCCAATTTCACGTTCAGACATTTCTTAATTTACATATTTATGCTATTTATAATTTTTTAATGATGCAATTACAATTTTATATTTGTTAAATTGATATTAATTAAAACTGTGGTCCCACTTTTACGTCCAAATCAAATAAGATTTCCTTTTTTCAAATATTACGAAAACAACCGTTGCGACAATCACGAATGTTGCCATTACAGCGATAGCAACTAATGCTGAAAATAAAAATAATATTTGTTAAGTTAGTTATAAGGTATATATTAAGGTCCGGACAGATTAGGCAGTCAAGTCAATACGCCTCGGACTCGAGCATTTTTCATTTCAATGAACATTTTCATTTAATTCTCCTTTGATTAAAAAAAAAATTAGAAAAACCTGTAGGAAACTTATGTTTGCTACTGATATGTTGTGGCGAAATGCCTTGGGTCCAATTGCCAGTAGAAAAAGGGAAATAAAAATATATTATTGAAACTCTATCATCATTCGATCGCATTCGACAAAACCCATCTGGGAAGAAATAATTAATTATACAAAAAAAAAATATGTATATAAAAAAAAACGGAAAAACTAAAAGTGCAACCGGCAACAAGGTGGATGACAGGGGAGTCGAGCAAGAGACCTCGAGTAAGAAAGTTATCGTGCCGATAGCGCCGGACTATTTTTTTTCTTAGTTTTTAATATGTACAAAAAAACGAGGATTAGATATTTTTTTTTTGTTTCTTGACAATTATCGTGATCCGTGATCGGTTTTCATCTCGGACTGAAAAGAAAAAAACGTTTTCGTTCCGCGAATAAAACGGAATATCGATGGACATGCGTGCTTTCGAGAAGAAAAGACGAAAGCGGTTGGAGGTAGAACGAGAAAAGAAAAAAAGAAACGTGCTGTGTGTTAAGAAAAACTGAAAATGTTACCGCTGCTGCAGGAGACGATAATTGCAATAGCAGCTTTGTGATATTAAGAAAAAAGCAGGATTAAAAAAAAATTTTTTTTTTTACAATTAACCCGTTGATTGTTAACGGTGAACGGTATTCATTTGTGGACTGAAAAAGCGGTGCTCGAGTTAATTTGGAGTTTTGTGATCGAGGAAGAAAACATGATTGTTTAGCAAATAATTATCTGTTACTTTTATTTAAAGGAGTTCAGGCAGTAAAACAGAGGATGAGAACTTTTTATAAATTTTTTTTGTATTTAATATAATCCGTACAAGATAAAGTTGTTTTAGTGTCGAGTGTTCCAAGAGCCTTAGACCCGATAAGGATGCAGAGGCGTCGAAGGAAGGATTGTTGCTAAAAGCCTTAAACCTGATATGAATGCAGAGGCGTAATAGAGTGAAATGATTCTTACTAAAAGCCTTAAGCCCGATATGGATGCAGAGGCGTAATAGAGCAGAATCTGCTGTCCGGTGCGCTGCTGCTGCTTTTATAGCTGGTGATGTGGTGCTGCCATATCGTGATGTTGCAATACGGAAATGTTGCGCTATCGGAATGTTGCCATACTGCGATGTTGTGCTATCGTGATATTGCCATACTGCGACGTTGTGGTATTTGACAGCTGCTGTGGCAGTACGTTTTTGTTACGTTTGGTTTCTTGTTTTGGTTCGTACAGCGTCTAATAATTTAGTTGTTACAATTGTATTTTTTGAACGGAATTAAAGAAATTAGAGACAAAGTGTTATATGAAAGAAAAAAAACGGGTCTCAATTGTGGACAAATGATTCGAACAAGCTTGAACTATTTACGGCGTAGTTGTGTCTATCTTTTCCCAATAATTCCCACATGGGGTAATAAGTGTAAACTTTCAAATAATTAATTTAACGAATCGATTGAAAAACTATTGTGCGAACAAATTCGTGAAGAAAACAAAAGGAAACAACAAGGCAGAACGGAGGGGGCCCCACATACATACATATGTACATCAACGAACCGGTATTTAAGAAAAAAAAAGGATTTATTTTGTTATTGGAAATTTGTTTTAGAATTGAATGAATAAAGTAGCCTTTATATTACAAAAAAAAAATTAATTCTCTTCTTTTTATCGTGTATGCGAGTACTAGTTATTACCTTTCCAGGTGTGGTCGGCTTTTTTTCTAATAGATTTTGTTTAGCCCCATACTAATGGAGTAAAGGCGGCCGAGGAGAATCCCGGAACGACTCCGGAAGGTGGAGTGACCTCCGCTCCGGGAGAGAAAATGTAAGTATTGACGATCCGGTTCCAGGTTCCGTACGGCAATGGTCGAGCCATTGTTTCAGCAACCCCTACGGAACCTGAGTTAACAACAGTTGCACGATTCCACAGGTCCTTTCCCTGTTTCCATATTCCTTCCTGCAGCACCTTCAAGGATGGTGAGCTCTTCTGGGTCGTTTCTCCCCACGCCCGCGTTCCTGACTGCTGGCTAAGTGTGCTGCCCAGATCCGGAAGAGCCCCATTAATCTGTTAACGTCTTGGGATTCGCAGCAATGTGGACCCATTTCGTAACAATGTATTCTGGAGGGTAAACTTTACGCCTGCATTCACTACAAAAGCACAATTAATTAAGTCGCAATTCCAAATCTGAGATACTCGCAGAAAATAGATTTGATTCTTAGAATTCGAATAACTAAATCATTTCGACGATATTTTCATGTCTTAAAAATAAGATTAAGAAGTTACTAGTATATTTCAAATTTCGTAGAAATCACAAAAGTTGATTCCCCTGAATTAAATTTTACAGATACAGCGACTAAGCTATTTTAAATAAAAATTCGCATCGTTTCTCGCGTTTAATCGGTTTGTTGCTATAGGTGAGTGTTTTTTCTCGTTTGTTTCTCATTTATTCATTTAGAAATTTGCCATTTATTGCGTTTTGATGCGGCCTCTAAAACAGTCAACTTGTGAAATAGTTTATTGGAAAAGTTGGTAGAAAAAAAGAAAAAACCCTTCATCAAAGTTTCGAGAACAAAATCAAACTACAATACTTACACCAAATAATAACTTTCATATTTCGACCGTTCAATATTTGATCGAAATTCGATAGTGAGCCATCATGTTCAGGTACTTCTTTGATGTCCAAAATGTGACAGAACATTGCAAACAAATCGATCGCATTCACTTGATCGACGATGGTATTTTTTCGAAAAAATGGCCCACGTGCCATAAAAAACCCGGACATTTCTTTTTTTTCATTATCATAGCCATGCATTCCGAATTTCGAAGAATTGCTAACTGAATAAAGCAGAAAATACGGAGTTAATTGATTTATTAAATTGTAGCTTTTTATATGTAGTTTACAGGCACATGCACCCGTGCGTTGCACGAGCACATCTGCTCCCGTACATCGCACGGGTATTTTGTACGAAAAGGAAGGACAATTAGCAAAACAGTAAGGTAAGTGACCCAAAAAGGTCCACCTGGTTGTTATTGCTGAATCAATGAGTTAAAAAATAAATAAGTAAAAATAATTTCTCCTTTTAGAAATATATGCTTATTTAATAAAATAGATATAATTAATTTTTACTTATTTCCAGTCTCTTCAACCACCCCTGAGTTGCCAAGTTCAGTCTAAAACTTAAAATCTGTGTAATGTAATGAAAGAAGTCGATGTGTTTATATGAGGGACTTCCTATATGCGACATCCTTTGGGATGAATTTCCCATTGGATCTATTTATAAACAGCTTCAAATCTTCTTTGGACTCATGACATGGTGACCTTGAGAAAATACATTGCAATTTTAGGAAAAATTGAATTTCCAATGTGCTAACAAAATATTAAAACGAAAATTGCATTGGCCGAAAACGAACTCGTGCCGACCGCGTGCAAGGCGAGCATTTCATCAGTGAAGCACCGATGCTGATGAAATTGTCTCGCCAAATTTTTTGGATCTACTTTAATTAGAGAGTTATTTCGAATTAAAAATATCAATTTTATTTTGAGCTCATACATGGAATGGAAATTATTTGAAATTATAATATTTTTACTTTAAAAAATATTCGTAAAAAAAAATATTGGCCGATAACCGAACCCGGGGCCAAATGCGTAGCAGGCGAGTCTTTCCACTCAACCACCAATACGGACGAAATTATCTCGGAAAAACTTAGTAATTTACTTAATGTGAGTCAGTTGACTTCAAATATATGCACAGTTTTTATTTATTAAATAGACCGTTCAGACTCGAAAATGTCCCATCGAGCCCCACACTACTCTACAACCGAAAATCAAACTATACAACGAAACGCGTTGAATTTTAATTAGTTTTGGTCGAGTTGAAAGGGAAGTTTTTCAGATTATACATTGTTTCGCTTTATTATTCGCTTCATTATTTATAATGAAGCGTAACAGTGTAGAATCTGGAAATTTTTTCTTTCAATTCGAAATGCACTGTGAAAACATTCACCAAACCATTCGGTCGAGTTTTTTAATTTAGCAAAAATGAAAAGTTCAATAAAAGATTAAAGGATAGAATAATGATTGCTCGAATATTCAAAATTAAGTGAAATATGTAATAAGTGACTAGCGGATAGAAATATGAAAATACCACAGTTAAATCTCGACAGAGTTATTGTTATCGAAATAGAAAAATCATATTATAGTTGAAATCGAACCGTCATCACAATAAAATATTTTAAATCCGATATCAAAAATTCTTTTATTTCATTTTATTTTTCTAAGCTTAAACCCAAACATCTGCCATCTGCCCATTAGAACTACTTTAGCTGTAGTCTAACTCAAAAAGTATATGGTTTCACCAAAACCGCATATATAAACTAACACTGTCGTTGATTATCTGTTAGAGCTTGGCACACGTTATGGTATTCTAACATCAACATCAATCAATTCCCTGGTAAGACACCTTATAGGGGCTTAGGACAAAAACAGTCCTCTTCCACAAAGCGCGATCGTGAGCATCGGCCTTTAGCTGTTGCCAGAACCTGGTTATTCCTCTGGCGTTCTGTTCAACTGCTCGCTTCCACGTGCTACATGGTTGAATAACCCGAGGTCTTCCTTGCGGATTATAATCGAGAGCTTGCTTGGTGATGTTTCGCTCTGGTTTTCTCAAAGTGTAACCGATCTACTGCCACTTCCGCCTTTGAATCTCAATGCCTATTTTAGTCTGTCGAGTTGTACTCCATATTCTGCCGTTGGCGATCACTTGTGGCCAAAATATCCCTAAAATGCACCGCATTGGTTCATAAAACTTTGAAGTTTCTTGGTAAGTCGAACAGTTTATCCCAACGTCTTCTTCTACTGCTACAATGGCACTACAGCCCAATTCGAACCTTGAACTCCTGACTTTCAGGTACCTTAACATTTTATTTGTCATTGTGAAAGGATTGTTAGCTCTTCGTACAACCCTCTATCAACGAATTCATTTTCGTATATTGAGGTAACTAAGGTGAACTCACGTAGGCAGTGTGCTGGAATTATGCGTCGACCGGGATTTGAACTCACAACCTTCGCATTGTAGACTAACACGCTATTCACTAGTCTACACCCTAGCATTATCCTAGAACATTTACCATTAATTTTATACTTTTTCTTATACGACTCGATTTTTTTGTTCAGATCTTGAAATGCATATCCTAAGTTTGCAATTGCTGCAATTGGTCCAAAACGAGGGTTCTTAATATGCCAATGCTCGGGCAACGAACTTTCATCGTAAACTTTAAATTTCTCGCCTTCAGCACTTTTTAATGCGTTAAGGACTTCAGATTGTTTCCCTACAAACAAATTATTCGGTTGAAATGTTGAAACGAAATGTTAAAATAAGGACTTACCGTTTTCTGGTACTATTTGTAAGACCGGAGACGACCCATAAATTTTATAGTTGCCTTCCGGTGCCAAGAATGTTGTTATATCTACAATTTTATCCTGCGTAATATCAATCATGCCGTGATCACTGACATGCACAATATTCGTTCGGTGATTTACACATTTCGATCGGAGCGATTTGTGAAGATACCAGGCCATTTTATCGACATTTTTCAACTGTTCCAGATACTATCAGATAATAACAAAAAAGTTTATTGTTTGAAATATTTTCCTTAGTTCTAGTAAAATTGTTATAAAATAAACCAATTACCCACTGTGAATGTCCTGTACTATCAGACTGTAATACACAGAGAATAACCCAATGTCTAAAAAATTTAATTTTTGGACATTGAGTTAGCCTAGAAATAGCGACGCAGGTTGAATTTTAAGCCGAACAGGATTCAAGCTTACAACCTACGCATTGAATACCAATATGCACCAGGCCACACTCAGGAAATAACATTTAAATTACCTGCGATGAACGCGATCCGTAAACATGGCCAATTTTATCGGGATTTTCGACATACATCATAATCAAATTAACTGGATCAACGGGATCCCGAAGCCAGCTGATTGCCTTATCAACCATTTCATTTAAATTGGATTCTTTTTTGTATTCCGCCATAAACGTACAACCTTTCTCCTTAAACAAAAAATTTGATCCAGACCATTGCATACATCCGGACGTGCCGCCATTCATTTCATTCAAAATCTATCGTTAAGCAAATTACTTTCGAACGATCCTTACTAACTATTTTATTTCATACCCAAATAGGTTTTACGTCCTCCTTATGATAAAACATTTCCGCCGAATATTTGATTTCTTCTTTCAATTTAGGATCATAAAACGAATTATCTACAACGCCATGCTTGTCGGCATACAGTCCGGTAACAAATGTAAAATGATTCGGAAATGTTTTCGTCGGGAAAATCGGTTTCAATCGCCTCGCAAATGTTGAATACTTCATCAATTTGAACAAATTTGGAGTTTTCGTTTCAGTTACATCTTCGGGACGAAGACCGTCGAACGACAGGACAATAAGAACTTGTTCATTGCCTTTTAGAGATGCGAGAATAATTTTCGGTATTATTACGACGAGAAAATACGAAATTAATGTAGCGGCTGGAGAAGACATGGCCGGGCGCACTATTATTACCATTGAAGTGGAACTTTGTAATTTAGTAGTTTTGGAAAAATTACTTTATACGGTCAATTTAAAACGAAAATAATGATAGGTAACTGAAAAGAATTTTATGCGTATTTTCGTGACATTCAGTTCTATGACTGCTTCAAGTCATTTCTAATTTTTTGAAATTATTATACACGTTGGCTCATACCTTAGGATACAGTCAAACTTCCACAACTCGAATTACCATTCTCCACAAAAATATTTCGACTTATAGAGACTTCGAGTTATAGAACAGTTTATCAAAAGCAGCGGATTTATTAAATGACACTACAATTACTACATATATTCAATTCACATTTTTATTTACTCCATATTAAGTACTACATACTACATAGTTACAAGGGGTTAAAATAATTAGTAATTTGTGGCTGAAAATTTCCTTTTGATTTATTATTTTCAATAAAAAGAGATTCCAGTTTATTTGAGGCCTTATAGTGTTCATCACTTGCGTTTTCATTCGTTTGTAAATATGGATTCAAATTTCTCAAGGTATCCGCTATATCATTCGTAGTCTGTTGAATAAATTCTTCTTCGGAACCCTCGTCATCTCACCTTCCACTGCAATTAAAGTCTGAGTCACTGATTCAGAATTATAATTCTCAGAAAAACTTCTGTACAAATCTCATTGTAATATCATGCTTGTTCTTTGTCTCTAACGCTTTAATGCTTCTTTTAAGATTCTGCTTCGATAGTTACACTTTAAATTTTGAATTACTCCCTGGTCAAGCGGTTGCAAGTTGGAGATCATATTTGGTGGAAAAAAAGCCAATTCAATAGATTTCAATTTTCTTTGTAAGTCTTTTGGATGGGCAGGACAATTATCAATGAATAATTAGACTTTTCGTCCAGCGCGTAAAAATTGTTTATCTAATTTGCAAATCCATTCTTCAAAAAGTTTTCCGGTCATCCACGCCCTGGAGTTTGATTTATAATCAGCGGGTAGCGACTTAACCCCACGAAAGCAACGAAGCTTGCTACTTCTGCCAATCAAGAGAATTTTCAATTTTTCTGTTCCATCCATATTTGCTGCCAACAATAATGTAACTCCATGGCATTTATCACCCTTGAAAGTCAGTGTCTTATCTGGTAATCATTTGTCTCGTCTGCATTGAAAATGTCGCGTTCATTATACTTTTTTAATAAATGGGGCAAAACGTCGGTTTTCCATTTATCGCAGTCCTCGTCACGAACATCACTGCTTTCACCGCATGCCTTTTTATGACACACACAATGCCTACAATTCAACATCCATACTTATGACACACAATTTGGTTAACCTTTTGTTAGTCGTTCATTGCAAATAACCCACCCAACCTGTTGTTTTTATATTTATATATATATTTCTTTTTTCAATCAATTATTTTGTCCTATAACTTATCTTGAAAAATTTTTTTTTTCTTTATTTATTTTTTATTATTTTCTATTGGATTATAGTACTATTTTACTTTATTCTTAATTTATATTATTTTAAGAAAGGATTAATTTATCTATAATTATGGATTGAATTTAAATTATACTTTTGTATCTAAAATGTTATTGAATTTATTAAATAAATTATTGTTATTATTATTATTAGGTTTATATCAGTGGCGTGGCGCGACTCTACAACTAAGGGAAGCAATTATTTTTTTAAATATATTGGTTTATTCCGCTAAGCAATATATTGTAAATATAACTAAAACGTCTCCCGTCAGCTGCTTGAAACATTATTAATGTTGAGATCACCCAGGAGTCACGAACGTGATGTAAAAAAAAACGATTTACATTCACCGCACAGGAGCGACTGAATATTAAATTAAATTAACGGACAATCCATATTGTTTGATCCCTTCAATAGATGGCATTTTACTTGTTAAGGTGATAACGGACCGAAATCCGAAGGAATATTTTAGTGATGTCTGCCTTGACAGACCCTTCAACCTTTTTTATTAAATATAAGCTTTAAAAATGTGGAATAATTAATTAATTCAAGCCTTAGTTAAAGTTTCTAGTTTTTATTTTCTTAATAAAAAAGTAAACACGTCCAAAAAAAAGATGTCACCCGAAATGTCGAAATTTAAACCGATTCGTTTCTACACAAAGCATGACAAATATGGACAATATTGCCAGATCTACCCTCTTCACATTTTTCTTCCTGATTATTTTTCGGCTAGTACAGAAATTTCAATTCTGACAATACTTTGATCGAGAGCCACAGCTTGCGACTGAAAGCACTGGCTGGAAGCAATTGCGTTAACGCATCTCTCCTTCCAAAGAAGTCGAACTTGCACTCGCCGCGTGCAAAAATTCTACACGAATTGGCCGGCGGTCTCGTTCTCTTCTGTATGCACCTGAAAACAATGAGAGGTGACAGGTGGAAGCATTTTAATGCGACGCATCTCCCCTTCCAATGGAAGTGGAACTTGCTCGTCGCTCGAGAAAATTTTGCTCGTATAGGCCGGCGGTCTTGTATATGGGTTCTTAAAATCGTATGTTTTTTCCTGTGGAAGGCTTTCAACTTTCGTTGTTCAGAAAAAGGGTGAGAAAAAAAGCTGTCCTGAGCACGTAAATGCTGTAAACAGTGGTAGACAAAAATAGTGCGTGCTTTCTTTTAACGAAATTTTTTAATAAATTTTCATGTTCGTGCTGATTTAAGTTTAGCTTTTCTAAACTGAATAAAGGGCAAAACGCAAGGGAAGCATTACTTCCCTTGCATCAATGGACGCCACGCCACTGGTTTATATATGAAGATTTGTTAGGATGTGGGGATGGACTCTTCGAAAAGAATTAATTATTTTCCTGAAAATCCTAGGATTAAACTATGCCGAGAGTGGTATATGGTGAATTATTTTAAAACTTTTGATGAACATTGTTTTGAATATTTTTCAACTAGCACATGGGCCCTTGCTTCGCACGCTTATTTTACGAAAATGAATGCCAATTTAAAGGGTCCACCTTGTTTTTGCTGCTTCAAAATATAAGTAAATAAAAATAATTTCTCCTTTTAGAATATTTGTTTATTTAATTAAATTTTAATTATTTTCGGTTCCTTCAAACACTCCTAATTTGCCAAACTCAGTCTAGAACTTAAAATCTGTGTAATGTTGTGAAGGAAGTCGATGTTTTATATTAGGGCTTCTTTATCCACGATATGTGATGAATTTCCTGTTGGCTTTATTTTGAAATAGCTTCAGTTCTTATTGTCTTTGAACTCATGACATGGCGACATAAGGTTGTCCATGGGGAAAAACATTATCATTTTGGAAAAAATCGAATTTGCAATGTGCTAAAAAAATCTTAAAAAGAAAGTTGCATGAGCCGAAAATCTAAGCCTCAAGGGAGGCAAGCATTCCACAACACAGCGACCAATGCTGATGAGCTTGTTTCGCCAAAATTTTAGCCACAATTCTTGAATCTACTTTAATTAGATACAAATGGATTCAGTTTTAGACATCAAGTCATTAGTTTCAAACTAAAAAAATCGATTTTATTTTGAAGTCATATTTTTACTGTAGTCAAATATTGGTAAAAAATTATATCGGGCCGCATATGTGGCACGCGATTTTTCCACTGAACCGCCGAAATTATGTCGGCAAAATCTAGTAATCTACTTAATGTGAATCACGTGATTTAAAACATAAGCACACTTCTTCATTATTATATAGATTATAAAGATTACATAGAAGTGTTTGTACAAAATTTCAAGTTGATAGCCTGGAATATTAATGTTTTCCCATTTTATACTCTAGATGAAATCTGAGAGTATTATAAGTTTGCCACAAAGTTTGTAACGCCAAGAAATAAGGCCCGGAGAAAAAAATGAATGATACAGAAGTTTATATAATCACTAAAAAATCTCAAAACCGGATGTCCGCCCGTCTGTCTGTCTGTCTGTCCGTCCGTGTCCTCTCTAGCTTGAAAACGCGTTGAGCTAGAAAGTTCAAATTTTGTATACGTCGTTTTTAACAAAAAAGTAAGGTCAAGTTCGTGAACAAGCCAAATCGCTCTACCCCTCCCATACAAAATGACACAATTTCGCAATCTGACAATAAACGGATTTGCTCGAAAAGTACAAATGATATTGATCTGAAATTTGGACTGTAATACTTTTATGATGATTCCAATTTACTCTATAAAAATAGTTTATGTCTTCCTCCTCCTTCCACCACCTCCCATACAAACTGCACTTTTTCATGAAATGCTCTAAGCCAATTTACTCAGTGCGTATAAAATTGATCAAGCTGAAATTGTGCACTAAATATTTATTTAGAATTATTAGTAAAACCGAAAAAATTTAGACGTTTAGCTTTACCCCTTCTACCCCTCCCATACAAAATGACACAATTTCACTACTTTAGAAAAAGTCGATTTTCCTGAAAAGTATAAATACTACTGATCTGCAATTTAAAACTTGTAAAAAGCATAATGCTTATAGTTATTTCTGAAAAGTCATTAAAAACTTGCTCCTTCTTCTATCACCTCCCATACAAACTGCCCTACTTCAATACATCCAATACACTAATTTTCTCAGTACCTATTAAATTTTTAAATCCTAAATTTTTCATAAAACATTTTGATAGCAACCTTAGCGTCATGTGAAAAAATTAGTTTAATTGCGTCACCCCCTCTACCACTTCCCCTTCAAAATTTCTTAAGATACAAAAATTTCTCTTTCATCTAGAGTATCGCACGATTGGGCTTTATGCCCAATCGTACTCCTGTTATGTTTTATTTTAAATTTTTTTCATTTGAAAAAATATTGCCAAAAATATATGCGTGTGTAGTCTGTAGGATAATTTAACCAGAGTTAGTTACTATAGGTTTTTCGAGAAACTAATTTCTCTACTCTTCAGATTGCAAAAAATTTACCAACAGAAAGCGTAAAGTGTACAAGATGCAAGTTTGAACTTAGCTTATTAACGAACCAACAACAACACAAGCTTTTTAACGAACCAAACGAATTAGATTCAGTTCTGATCACAACCGGAACTGGAAATACGAGAATAAATTTCGCGCAAGATGGCACCATACAGCTACGAATGAATAAGTAAGTTTTCAACGGCATCTTGATTTGAAAATTACTCAATTTCACCCACGATTCAAAGAAATGTAAATTATATTTTCATTTCAATTAAAAGGAAAAATATCCGGAATCACACTACTGTGCTTTTATGTGACGTTTCGGTCTTTGCTGAGACTGTATCGAACTTCCAAGACTACGATTTTTATGGGGAATGGGGTTAATTGGATGTTATTTATTATTCGTGACGTTTCGGGTTCTGCTGAGATTTTTTTTTAACAGAAGTAGCCTAACTGTTCGTATCTGCAATATCGTTTGAAGTTCTATGGATGATTGGCAATTTCTATGGCTTTCTACATTGAAAATAATGATTCGTCTTGGCCAGAATTTGCTCATTGTCGAAATCTATTGTATGATCTGATCTTCTGTCGTTGCATGTTTCGTGATCGCTGATAATTGTATCTGTTTGTTTTTTTTCGTATGCATTTTGATCCTTTCTGATAAATTGGTTATACAAAAATGGAAGCTCCAAAAATTAATGTAGGTACTGAGAAAAATAGTCTATTTTAGTGTTTTGCTTGGGAGGAGGTAGAAGGAGTGGTCAGTTCTTAATAACTTTTTCAGAAATATTTATAAAGATCATGCATTATTTAAATTGCAGATCAGTAGCATTTATACTTTTCAGGAAAATCTACTTTTTTTTAAAGTTGTGTCATATTGTATGGGAGGGAGTAGAAGTGCAGCTAATCGTCTAATTTTTTTCAGTCTTACTAAATATTTAAATATATATTTAGTGCACAATTTTAGCTCGATAAATTTCATACGCAATGAGTAAATATTTTCACAGTGCACTTTGAATTAAAATGAAAGACTTCAGTATTTTACACTGTTTGAATTATTATGTGTGACGTTTCGGTCTCCGCTGAGACAAACTGATCGACAAGGCACAGAAGACTCTTTTTTTTATACAAATTAGTTAATTAAGATTAAGTGATTAGTATCAGGCAGTTAAATTAGTTAAGGATTTCTGGGTATGGTTTATACTATTTCAAGAAAATGTGCAGTTTGTATGGGAGGTGGCAGAAGTAGTGAGGGGATTCCAATAATTTGTATACGGTAGATTGAAATCATCATACAAAACATAACAGGACTACGATTGAACGTAAAGCCCAATCGTGCGATACTCTAGATGAAAGAGAAATTTTTTGATTTTAAGAAAAAGAAATTGGAATTGGATTAATGGAAGCTCGTTAACTGTTTTTGCCAATTTCAGTAATCATTTGAAACTATACCAACCCAACTCCTCCCACGACGATTCTATGGGGTGGGTTTGATATAAAGAAATCAATAAAAACATTGAAACAGAACAGAAACTCCTTAAGGACACTAGTAAGTATGGGCACGTGCCACTGTCTTCCTAGGAAACACGGTCGAAGACTTCGCCTTCTAACCGAGGACATTCGCAGAGGCTGCGGTGACAAGGATGAAACTGTAGAGCATTTCCTCTGCAACTGCCTATGCCTCCGAACAATTCGAAGACAAATTCTCGGAGAGTACTTCTTCACCGAGTTGAATGGTATCCGGTCCCTTGAACCGATGAAGCTCATTAGTTTCACCGATGTAGGTCCACATGGTAAAATCACAGCGGCGTGCAATGGGCCCACTGGTGGCCTTTCTCCAACCTGTTCACGGTGTCCAACCTCTCCACGAGCCTAACCCAAATCTTTCACATTTCTAAAATTGAAAGAAACTTTTTTCGTTGGAAGCTACCGACTTGAATTTTGGAATAGCCCATGGTCAGGAAAATTATTATAAAATAATTTATAACATAACAGGACTACGATTGCACGAAAAGTGCAATCGTGCGATATAGAAATGTTTATGACTTCAGGAAATTTTGTATGGGGAGTGGTAAAAGGGATGACGCATCGAACTAATTTTTTTCACATCATAAAAATGTTTCATGCTAAATTTAAGCTACAAGAATTTAGAAGCTACTGAGTAAATTAGTGTCGTGGACTTAGTGAAATTGTGCAGTTTATATGGGAGGTGGTTGCTGGCAAAATTATAATATTGTCTTGCAATAATGTTAACTCATTGCAGTTTCTAAAATTGCCCTTAAAATGGTTTACTGTTGACAAGTGAACAAGCATTTTAACGGTTCAAAAGTTTAATTCGAAAACTTAAATAGTATAGTAAATGTCCCAGTGGTGAACACTCCTTTTGTTTATCAGCCATAAAATTATCACAAATGACCATAGATCAAAACCGATGGTAGCGTTTTATTGATTTGCGCATCGATCTATCAAGGCGATAGACAAATTTGATCCATTTTATGAGAGATATATAAAATATTGTGGAAAAAGTCAAAATCGTGATTTTACGAAAAGTGTACATAAGTTGGACACCCCCCAATTTTCAGAAATTCTACCAAATGAACTTAAAATTGATGGCAATTCGTAGCGTTAATTGTATTATATTTTTTATTTTTTATCGATTTAAACAATTAAAATCAAACGAATTTTAGTAAAAATGAATCGATGAAGAGCCAAAAAATCAAAAAACTAACAGAAAAATGGAAAAAAAGCAAAAAAAAAAACCGAAAAATCATGCCTCTTCTTCCTGCGAATATTCAGAATCGCAATGAATGCAAGTAAAGAAGCTGTTTTGAATGTTTGCACACTTCAAATGCACTTCCCGCTCGCACGTATTGCATGCAATCGAATTATTTTTCGTGCGTTTGGATGGCATTGGTAGCAAACAAATCAGTTTCGGATGGAGAAGAAGAAGAATCATCAATTGCTTGTTTGGCCGTTGATGTTTTTTTTGCTGCGGTTGTGTTTTTTTTGGTGTGTTTTCGATTTGGCCGGTGTCGTTTTCTTTTTTGGCGATTTGGACAACCGTTTTTCCTCATTCGCTTTTCTTTTTTCGGCTCGAATGCGCAACGATGAAACCTGTTCTGCTAAAGTCAGAACAGTACTTTCCATTGGCTTGCGACCACGATTGCTTTTCTGTTTTGGACTTCTGTAATGCAGAGGTCCAACACTTTCCACGGCTGTTCTTAAGCTAGCACCGCTAGTAGATTGGTCAGAAGTGGAAACTTCTCCATTCGCCCCTGGTTCATCGTTGAATGTGATCAAACGCTGATTTTCTGGATCAAGCTCTTCTCCGTGCTGGACAATATTTTCTCCACCCATTTCAGCCACCAAAAAATTCCGAATCAGTGAAAATTCCAGAGTTGATGGAACAAATTCCTGAAAAATGTGATCGAATAATAGTCAAAATTAGGAAAAGTGGAAAAATTCGAATAAAAAAAATTTTTTACCTGTGGCTCTAAAGCCAGCTTTAATATTTGTCCATTCCACGCATTTTTTTTATAAGCCGCCTTCAATGGCCCAAAAACGGGACATCAAGTGGCTGCAGACGATGGCTACAGTGAGGGGGAAAAGACAGCATTGTAATGGAATGTTCGTTGGCCAAGTCAATGGCCTCAGTGAACAAATGAGAATCATGATTGTCAAGCAACAATCGTGGCCTAAGAAATGATGCGTGTGTGTATTTGATGAAATGTCTCATGAACACCACAAATTCTCGTTGCTGCATCCATCCAGATCCATTACAAGCACGATTTTACCGATTTTTATTGGAACGGTTGAAAAACCAGACTCATCCATATTCCAAATGGAATGTGGACCATATTCAGCTTCCTGTGTAACTCGATTCAAATTGGCAAAAAAAGAAGTGACGCTTTCACGATTAAAACCATGCATTCGGTTAAGGGGGTAGTTGTAGGATGAGGTTTTACCAACTCCTGCAACTATCTTTGGAGACTAGCGACTCCACGAACCTGAGCTAACTATCCCCCTGTGGGATGGGGGCTGTAGAATTCACCCACAGCCAGTCCTGCTTGCCCTAAAAATGGCAAATGGACATTCACTGGATCATGAGTTTATCGCCCGTGATCTTAAGACCTAACTGATACGAGAAACGGATACAGCGCCTTGGATACGGACTGATTCTACGGTAACGACTTTTGGCATTCGAAAACGGACTATGATTGGCTTCTGGAACGTTCGAACATTGAATGACAGGGGAAGAACTTACTCGGTCCTTGCACCGCCATGCTCGACCGTGAAATGGAGCACTATAACATCCAAATCAATAATTCACTTTGAAAAATCGAAATTTCAATATTTTTTTCTGGAGCAACAAAAATCACGTATAAACACGTCTAAGGTATAGAAAGCAAGCTGACACTGAGAGCTACCGATGACAG
Organism: Chorisops tibialis; assembly: GCA_963669355.1. NCBI lineage: Eukaryota > Metazoa > Arthropoda > Insecta > Diptera > Stratiomyidae > Chorisops > Chorisops tibialis. The sequence continues at coordinate 12,421,011 of OY770264.1, read as the reverse complement.
TAGTTTGAGCGCACTGACAATAAAACTCAGAAAAAAAACCAACTTAGGGACAGTGTCCACCACTGGTACATTTACCCTACTTTATTCAATGTGCATAGTAGCTATCCTTGCGTTTTTAGAACATCCTTTCGAAAATTCTTAGTTGCAAACTATTAACTAATCACATAATTTTGTGAATCGAGTCAGAAATGAATTCAATTCAATCTCTTTACGAGTTATAAGTTTTCCATTTCCACATCTTTTGTTATTGTTCGTGGCGGTCTTAAAACGATCTAAAAGTTTACGCTTATCTTCTGTAGAAATTCAATAGCGACCTCTTATCCAACTTTCTTCTAATGTAAACTTTTCGTCGGCGACATTCATACAGGCAAACTATGCAAACTTTCTTTTCAAAATTTTCCCATACATTGAATAAAACTTTGTTGAAAACGTAATGAAGTTATCAACAGTTGACCGTCACGTACTTTCATAGAAGCCTCCACGATGAAAGTGAAAATGGAAAATTCCCGCAAGAGTCCTTCTTTAAAAACTCGCCTCGTATACAAACCATGCAGTAACTTCGGGCGGCATTACTTTTCTGTAGTAGTTTCAAGCACTAATTTGGCTGCCAGACCAGAAAGAAATTTTCACTGTGCAACTTTTCCGAGTGAAAAGTTCCTTGTTTTTTATCGTTACGTAAAACGTAATATAAGTATGTGCCCGCACACACAGAGAAACCTTTTCCAACAGCCTAGAGACATGAAAACTTTGTTACACTCAATGAATGCCAAAAGTATGAGCAATGAATGTTGAACTCGCGGAACTGACTGGAATTAAAAGCGAGAAAAAATTGTAAAAAAAAAATATATAAATTTTTTGATGGCACTTTGAAACACTTTTCACAAAATTCAAAGATTCACATTTGTTTATTCAGTTGTGGATGCCACGAGTGAGTGACGTGGTTTAGCACGTCTGTTGTAGTCGTCCGTTTAATTTAAAAAACTTCCATTTGTTGCTATTTTAAAGCGGTTGATCAGTGATTTTTTTGAACTCATTTCCCAATTTTAATTTGAGTTATTTTCCATTATTTTTCTAAATATGAATCAGATTTTCCAGAAATCTAGAAATAGATGCAATAGTATGGATCCACATTGAAATCATTACACTAAATTAGTTTGTATGTTATTTAATACTATTAGAGTAGCTGTTTCATCTTTTGAACTTAAACCGTTCTCGAGATATGACGCGTTATCGAAATTTGTTTTATACGGTTCTGTAATCCGTTTCAAACGTTTTCCTAAAATTTTGAGCTTCGTTTTATCTTAAATCGCTACCATTTTTGCCCGACTGCGCCATGTAGTAGGGTTATTCACTTGCCTCGTGCTGAAGAGTTTACTTGTTACTCGCTGGAAAATTCTTGAATTTTTTTTTTCTTTCTACATCAAAGTGTGAAATACGATGTCCTCTATCTCGAAACAGATAAGATTTAGGGAGGCTTAACCCGTTAACAAGTATGGGAATCAAGGAAGGATACGTGACTTCGGCTCGAAAATGAAGATTATAGGGGCTCATTACTTTCGACAGTCACTTCAAACGGGGATGAAACCTTCTCGTACAGCCTATTCTACTAAGGGTTCTTATACTTTCTCAAAAGATAACCTAAATTTCCTCGGTCTCGGCATTAATCACAATCTGTAATTTGTCCATGTGAATTTATCGCATAAAATTACTCGATTGAAGTGGTAGCACACTAATCGATGTCGATTTTCTTATCGTTTAAAAGATGTCGTTACGTATGGCTATCTCCATAGTACGTGCCGTAAGATGTTTGACCACAATTTCACTTTTATTGCGATTCAAAAAAAAAAAAAAAAATTTACCTGAACAATCAAACAGGGAAATGAAAATAAGACGGGTGCATTATTCCAGAACGTTTAAGTACCACGGAAAATTTCAAACCACAAATTTCTCAACTACCTCTAAATTACCGTCACTAACGATTTGCAATAAGGTGGTGGCTCTTAGTGCAGTTACTTTATTGATTGCGCTTTACTTGCGGTCAGTTGGGCAACTTAGTGCGATAGATTTTGCTATTCTCTTGAAGCAAGGCGTAAGGTATTTATGTCTTATTGCCTTATGCTTGCCTTCAGGTAAGGGATAGGCAAAGATACGATGGTAAAGTTTTGCGGTCGAGACACAAGACTACACCTTTATGAATTGATATGAACTGAAGTACGCCTATCTAAGTAATAGGATGTAAATGTGCCTGCAACTGAAATATAGTCATTTCAGGTGACACCTAGAGCGTAGAATTTATTAAGTAGGCACGGAAAACGAAAGTTGATAAATTGTTAATGTTGAATCTTAAATTTTATCAAATAATTTTTAATTAAAGTGATAAGTTTGTTGCAAAATACACTTGAAATGGAACTTAATTCTGGCCCATAATAATGAATCAATCAATCAATATGATGGGTTATAGATGATCAAATCAATCAATCAAATTCCTTTTAAGGGCACAGGACAGAAACAGCTCTCTTCCACAAGGCGCTATCCTGAGCATCACCCTTTAGCTGTTACCAGGATTTGTTTATTCCTCTGGTCTCCTGCTTAACTGCTCGCTTCCATGTTATATGGTCGACCAACCCGACATCTTCCTTGAGGATTATAATCCAGAGCCTGTTTAACGATGTTTCGTTCTGGTTTCCTCAAAGTGTGACCGATTCACTGCCACTTCCGCCTTTGAATCTCAATGCCTATTTCAGTCCGTCCAGTTGTACTCCCAAGTTCCTCGTTTGAGATCGCTTCTGTCCAGAATATTCATAAAACGCGACGTTTCCGAAAGTTTGCAGTTTCTTGGTAAGTCGTAGTACAACAATATAATAACACGGATTTGACGCATGCGTAAAAAATTCGCGACTTCGTGCGAAGGGAGATCTCCCTTAACCTCCAGAAAGGGGAAAGGATACCAAAAGCCTGACGAGCTTTATTTAGACGAGCCTTAATATCCTTTTCAGCTCCGCTGTACATGCTCACAATGCCTCCGAGATAACAAAAATCTTGCACAACTTCCACATCTTGTCCGTTAAGAACAATTGGTGTGCTTGTATGCATGTGCTTAGTTTTACGCACATTTATTTTCAGTCCCGCCTCTTTGCATTTAGAATGCAACGAGCAAACACACGTCATCAGCATAATCAAGGTGACTTAAGATGTTAAATAGTCTCCATTGAAGACCTTTACCTTCCCCACCTTCCAGTGCAGCTTTCAAGATGTCATTTATTACCACCAGAAACAGGACTGGTGAATATGCAGCATTGTCTGACTGACACCCGTTTGCACAGGAAAGCTTTCGAACAGCTCTCCTCTATGCAGGACGCGACACCTTCCATCTTCGTAGGATTTTGTAATCATAGCTATGACCTTATCTGGAATACCTCTCCTACGCAAAGCATTCCATATGTAATCTCGCTTAACGCTGTCGAAAGCCTTCTCGAAATCCACAAACATGAGATGTAGTGGCGAACACATTTCGGCTGACTGCTTCAATATTATCCGTAAGGTATTTGTGTGGTCGGTGCAAGACGACCCTTTACGGAATCCAGCCTGATAAACTTCGAGAGTGCTCTCCACAACATCACTAATCCTATTGAGAATTACCTTAGCCATGATTTTCGATACGGCAGTAAGTAGACATATACCACGCCAATTGCCACAATCCCGAAGGTCGCCCTTCTTTCACAATAGCGCACTCCTTCCATTTAGCTGGATATCTTTCGTCATTCCACACCTCAGTAAAGATTGGGAGGAGTATATCGGCTGTTATTTCCGGGTCCGCTTTGAGGAGTCCGGTTCTGACAAAACCACCAGACGAAGTTTGTGTGAATCTGCAACCCCAGGTATAGACGGACTACCATACCTGCGGTTGCAGATTATGCGCCATAAATATTTGCCGTCGCCCAAGATTACTTCTTCTAAAACTGTCTTTGAGTAATTATCTACTCCAAGAGTGTGTTGATGCAAAACAAATGATATCCAATTAATCGATTTCTTTGTAAGACCCCCTTTATGGGTATTGGTAGGTAGGCAAGTAGAAGTGGCTGCCTAGACACAAGTCCGGGCGCACATAGACCAGAAGTTGATCCGTTGTGATGCCTCCGGATCTCAGAATCCTATTCGATAAGCCAACCAGAACTCTCTATCAAGCATTGAAGGATCCTGGCTTTCGCATTTGCAAGACTACCGAGACTATCGAAGAAGTGTACGCCTAGAGTCCTGAACGTTGCGGACAGCACTACCAGCGTAAAGAAAGGAGATGTAATTGGCAGATGTGAACCAATATCGGCGGTGACGAGTATCGACAAGGCAGAACCACATGACGTACTCTCTAAAAATAAGCCAAGAAGGAAGGACAATGTAACATCAACACTTTTTCAGTCAAGCAACCTTAGAGAACAACACAAGCAAGCAGTAAATCTAATCGAAGGATTCAGCGACGTCTTTTCCACCGGTGATGACGACTATGGCAGAACAAACTTAGTGAAACATCGTATAGATACCGGAAGTGCTACACCGATACGTCAACCTCCAAGAAGGGTACCATTAGCGAAACAAGGAGAAGTCAATTCAATGGTCAAAACTATGGAGCATCAGGGAATCATCGAAGAATCAAAGAGCCCGTGAATATCGCCAGTAGTGCTGGTAGAGAAGAAGGACGGCAGTACCCGTTTTTGTGTGGACTACAGGCGACTGAATGATGTTACGAAAAAGGATAGCTATCCACTACCTAGAATCGACGATATCATGGACACCCTGACCGATGCTAAATGGTTCTCAACGTTGGATCTGAAGAGTGGTTACTGGCAGGTGGAGATAGATGAAAAAGACAGAGAGAAAACAGCATCCTCTGTCGGCAGTGGACTGTGGCAGTTCATCGTAATGCCATTTGGCCTGTGCAATGCTCCAGCTACGTTTGAAAGACTAATGGAATTCGTTTTGCGTGGCCTGAGCTGGAAAACTTGTCTCGTTTACCTGGATGATGTGATCGTTATCGGCAAAACATTCAAGGAACATCTAAAAAATCTACAGGAAGTCTTCCAGCGACTGCGAGCGGCAAAATTAAAACTGAGTCCGAAAAAGTGCACTTTGTTTAGTGCAGAAGTCAAGTACTTAGGTCACATCGTTTCATCTGATGGCGGAGAAGATACTGGCGGTGAAAAACTGGCCTACTCCGAGTGATAAACACCAGTTGCGCAGCATGCTAGGCTTAGCGACATATTACTTTCGATTCGTAAAAGACTTTGCCAATACGGCGAAATGTCTGCATCAGTTAACAGAAAAAGGAAAGTCATTTACATGGAGTCAACAGTGCCAGGAAGCATTTAAGAAAATAAAAGACCAACTCTGCGACACCCCAGTTCTGGCGTACCCAAAACCAGGTTACGGTTTCATCATAGATACTGACGCCAGCAATGTCGGTATCGGAGCAGTGCTATCACAGGAGATCGACGGGCAGGAGAGAGTGCTATCATACTACAGCCGAGTACTCTCAATAGCAGAAAGGAACTATTGCGTAACTCGCCGAGAGCTATTAGCCATTGTAGAAGCAACGAAACATTTTCACAAATATCTCTCAAAAGTTCCTTCTTCGAACGGATCACGCATCGCTTAAATGGCTACTTCAGTTTAAGAACCCCGAAGGCCAAGTTGCCAGATGGATTGAAAGGCTCGAATCCTACGATTTTGAAATTGTTCATCGAAGAGGAAGAATCCACGGTAATGCCGATGCGCTTTCACGTCGTCCTTGTCCACCGAACTGCAAGCATTGTCACCGTGTAGAAGGAAAAGAAGCCGGAGAAACCATTCAGAGGATAACGACCGAACCAAAGGATGGATGGAAACAGCAAGAACTGGAAGATGCCCAACGTAAACATCCAGATATTTCACCGATCATAGCATGGAAGGACGAAATGAAACGGCCTGAGTGGAAAGACATCTCACAATTCAGTGAAACCTTAAAGTGTTATTGGGCACAATGGAACTCCCTTCACCTAGACGGCGGATTATTAAAACGGAAATGGGAGAACGCTGATGGAAAGTCGTATCACATGCAAACCATCGTCCCGCATTGTAAAGTCGAGGAGGTTTTGAAGGAATATCATGGAGGTACCTCCGGTGGGCATTTGGGAGTAAACAGAACCTTGGCAAAGATACGAGAAAGGTTCTATTGGATCCATCTCCGAGATGATGTCGAAAACTGGTGCCGTAAATGTACTACGTGTGCATCGAGTCAGGGCCCACACCGCAGATCAAAGGGAGAAATGCAACAATACAACGTGGGAGTCCCATTCGAGAGAATTGCTGTGGATATTGCTGGACCATTCCCGGAATCAGAAAATGGTAATCACTACATTTTAGTGGTCATTGATTATTTCAGCAAGTGGCCTGAAGCTTACGCAATTCCAAACCAAGAAGCAGTAACCGTCGCAGAACAAATTGTTACCAACTGGGTGAGCAGATTTGGAGCGCCACGTGAACTACACTCCGATCAAGGACGCAATTTTGAATCTCAAATATTCAAACACGTGTGCCAAATGCTGGGAATAAACAAAACGAGGACAACTCCATTACACCCACAGTCCGATGGAATGGTGGAACGTTTCAATAGGACATTGAACACAAACCTATCCAAACTCGTCAGCGAGAGGCAACAGGACTGGGACCAGCACATCCCTCTATTTTTAGTGGCCTATAGAACATCGGTGCATTCAACAACAGGAGAAACTCCGTCCCGAGTCATTTTCGGAAGAAATATTCGAGTCCCTGCGAAACTAATGTTTGGAGTGCCACCAGACCAACCAACCAATGCTAAAGATTATGTCTCGGATCTTCGATGTCGACTAAAGACAATTTATAACCTGGTCAGAGATAAAATTGATTTGGCGTCCGACCGCATGAAGACGAGGCATGATCAACGGGCGAATTCATCAGGATTCCAAGAGGGCGATTTGGTTTGGTTATACAATCCCAAACGACAGAAGGGCAGATCGCCGAAACTACAGCGAAACTGGGAAGGCCCTTACCAGATCATCAACCGGTTAAATGATGTCGTCTATCGGATTCAACTACATCATAAATCCCGCACTAAAATAAAAGTGGAACATCTCGACCGATTAACAAAGTACCATGGTGCCATTGAGGAAGTGAACGTCTCTGTTCGGGACGAACAGGGACTAAGGAGAGGGTAATGTTATAGATCTTGCAATCACGCAATTTGGATGTTGCAAGAAACATCGAGAAAAGTCCATCAACATGTAAAACGCTATAAACAAGTTTCCAGCAACATCCAGTAAACTCCAGGCAATCTAGAATAGCCGAGACACACACACACACAACGACACCTGTCTGGGAGATTTAGTATAAATACCCGCCAACTTTCAGACAGTAGTGAGTCATTCGGCGACACCTATCGGTGGAAGAACGCGAACCGGTACAAGTAAGCGAAAGAATAAGATCGACGGCATTGCCAAATCGGCGAATATAGTGCGAATTAAGTAAAAGTAATCAAGAAATTAATAAAAGTGCGATTAAATAAATTATTCATTGTTTTTAAACGAATTGTGTTTTTCTTGAAATCGACGAACCTCTAGCTCGCAACAATACCTAAAACGTCGCAAAATTAAAATGCCTAAAGTGTCACAAAATTAAAATACCTAAAACGTCACAGAAATGGGAATTGTAAATATTTTAAATGAATAACTGGAATTATTATTTGAGATGCCTATCTAACTTCCACGAATTCTCCCACTCTTTTCATGGGGCCATACAATGAGGCTTAATGAAGGACAAGTGTGGCTAAGGCAGAGTGGGCAGGGTAAGGCGACATAATACCAGTCGCCATCGTCGAGGCATCTGATCGGCAGAAGTCCTTTTTTTATGCTGAACTCCTGTTTTGTGGTAAGACGACGCAATTGGCTTTTAGCTCACAATTGTTGTTACAGGTCATGGGTATTATCGGAGCAGTGACTTCCGCAGCTAGGCTCGGCAAACGCTAGCGCGTCGCTCCAGCCTGATAATGTCACTGAGATGGACGTTGATGGAGTCTCAGTACAGCCCAATCCCGAACCTTCTCATTCCTTTCGGATTATTTCGACTTTGGTGTCGAAATAGTCCTTCCTAGGCTTTCAAGACATAGCAATACTAAAAAGTCCTCTTATAAAGACATCGACTTCTTTCACTACATTACACAGATTTTAAGTTCTGGACTGAGATTGACAACTCAGAGGTGGTTGAGGAGACCGAAAATAAGTAAAAATTAATTTTAAACAAATATTTCTAAAAGGAGAAATTATTTTTACTTATTTATTTTTTGACTTATCCAGCAATATCAATAAGGTGAGCTTTACTGTGTAACTTACCTTACTACTTTGCTAAATGTCCCCCCTTTTTGTACAAAATACCCGTGCATAGATGAAAAGATGTGCCCATGCGACGCACGGATGCATGTGCTTGTTTGTAAATATCACTATTCAGGTCTAAGCAATTAAAAAGGAATCAAATCACTTATTCCATCGAATATTTATAATTTTCAATATTTTAGAAATAGATCTACCCATCAAATTTCATATTTTCTTAGAAACTCGAAAGTGCGCATTTATGCAAAACATCTCAGCTACATTGCATCGAAATAATAGAAAAGACACGTACCCGATGCATTCGAGTATCTATTGAAAGATACATAAAAGAAGAAATTATACACGTCGAAGAAAGCGTATATTTATTTTAACTACACCGTAAACTAACTCTTAGAACCTCAGCAAGACCTTCCTTAATAACCTTACCGCATTCAGGATCATGATAGACAATAACAAAAATCAAAAAAATTGTTTAAATTTGAAAACACATCGTATCACTCATTGTGGGTGGTTAACCGAGAGAGAGAGAGATCATGACAACGCATAATGGCGGTGGTAAACCCATTCGAAATGATCGATTAGTATGTTATCCCGCAGGTGTGATCTTCGAGAAACGAGTGACTTAAAACATGTCGCAATCCCTTGAACGTCTCGAGTAGATTTCCGTGATTTTTCCGATTTATTTACAAATTGGTGCGTTTGTCGGAGGTTATGCCCGTCCATCAGAAAGATACAAATTTCAATCTAAATATCATCCGTTGAATTTAATCATGCTCCGAAATTTTCAGTTAAGTATCGATAAACAAATTTTTTTTCCCGATTCAGTCTCATCTTCGGAAAATCAAAGTCAAATCTTACCCCAAAATTTATTGATCTTTTTTTTTCTGTTTATTTTCCCGCCAAGAATTTCAGTGAGATTTAAATAAATTTGGGAAAAAAAACTTTCGATCCGAAAGTAGAACTCTGGTCTTAAGTTTATGTAAGTGGCATCGGATTGGAATAGCGTCGGCGAAATATCAAATTCAAGCCAAGTGACTCCATTTCGTATGTACGACATATGTGTCATGTATGCGATGAGATACGGGTGATGTAAACCATATCAAGTGAAGCAAGAATAAGTTGTTTTGCCGCATTTGCGATGGGAGTCTATGGGGTGGATTTTTGGTGACCGGAATCCTGAAATGCGCCGTAAATGGCATAAATGCGGAATTTTTATGCACGCGACAGTAGATGCGCTGTCTCAGGTCGATTCCATAAATATAAAGCTGCGTGCGGTAGAATAATTTTATATGGGCTTTTATATTATTTCGATTTTTTTCTGATTTTTCATTTTGTAGAAAATTATTCTGTCGTAAGACGCCGTGCAAAAGACGAGGAGAAGGAAGAGGATCACGAACCGATCAGGAGAGACATCGCTTACAAATTACCATACAATTACATGCAATTCCGAGCCTTAGACAATCGTGAAGAAGAATTTATTGAGGCTCGCCGTTGTACAAATATGTGACAGCGCGCAGGGTCTTGTGGTGGGTTTTGTTTGGTGCCTTGTCTCTTGTTTTTGTCGCATTTCGTCTTAATGTCATGTCTAAATCTTTTGATTTCTTCGGGACATGCACAGTATATCGTGTGTTACCCGATGATCTTGGAGAGATCTTGAAGCTGTTTATGCCAAATAAAGAGCCGAGTTGACGTTGTTGCTTGACCGTTTATGGACACTTGAAGGTATGGGGCAACCATAAACGGAATTCTTTTCCGAATGTTCGATTGAGTGCTTTGTTTTTGCTCCTTTTTTTCCATTATTTTTAAATACTTCCTCAATAGAGAGATAGGTCTTATAGAATACTTACGATTGGATTGTAGTTTTCATAATGCAGTTACTTTGAAATGGGAAAAAAATTTGAAATTTCTCAAAGGCGTTATAAGGACGGCCATTGTTGATGTTAATTACAGTCGGCAACTTAACTCAACAATTACAAAACTGTTGGCACGATAGGAGGTCAAAAAGATCGCAGAATGAAGGGGATGGACAAGGGAGGGAGGAATTTTTTTACCTGGAGGAATCCTAACACTCAATACAGGAATATATACAAAGTTTTTGTCAAATCGAATCACTAACATTTTAGTTATCGCCAAATCAACAGGTCATCTGTCTGCCCGTCTGTCAGTCAGTCTGTCTGTCTGTCTGTCTGTTCGTCTGTCTGTCCGTTTGTCTGTCAGTCCGTCTGACTGTCCGTCCGTCTGTCCGTCTGTCTGTCCGTCTGTCTGTATATCTGTCCGTCTGTCTACAACATAACTCTCCAAAGCTTTGACATATCGTGCTGAAATTTGTCATATGTCATTCTTAGCAAAAAAGTAACTTTAAGTTCGTGAACGGGCCATATCCCCGCACTTCTTCTACCCATTCCCAAACATATTTCAGGAAATTTTGAAATTGAAAGAAATTGATTTACAGTGGCCGACAAAAGTCTACATAGGGCCCCTACGCTGTTTGACGAGCCCAACAACACTATTTGAAAAAGTAATGATGTAGTCTTGTTTATAATCTATTTTTATTGACATGTAACAAGAAAATCTTTCCTCCAATATAAACTTAACAATCTATTCATAGAAAAAAACTAAAAAATAGCATTGACAAAAGTCTACGTCCGATCATGAGATCCACCAAAAACTTCATTAAGGAATTTGCATTTCATTTCAAAACTTAATTACTTTATTATTCTAATAATAAAGTATTGTGATCGACACAAGAAAAAAAAAACTTTGCTACCCTGAAATTTTTTTTTTCGCGTTTCATGACTAAATTAGCCTAAAAATGCAAAAAAAAAATCCGTCCCGCCGTACGCCGTACATATGGACTCATATGTCCGAGACCGCTAAAGGTAGAATGTTCTTTTTTGGGTGGATTGTTGGTTGAGTAAGTGAGCTCTATCTAAATTTTGGGGGGTGTTAGGTGGAAGGGGGAGGCGGGGGGAGGGAAAAAGTCGAAAACTACACTTGCTAATATCTCCACCACAAATCCAGATAGAAAGTTGAAAATCAGTACAGATATAGAAAAGATTGTGGGACAAATTCTAAAAATAATTTAATTTTTTATCCATTGGCGTCCGAAAAGGGGGGGCTAAAACAAATTGTTGTCCGAATTGTTTTTTCAAATGACTATATCTTCGAAACTACTTATTGTAAAAAATTCATATTTTGGGACCATTAAGGTGGCATATAGTTCCATTGGAATCAACTTAGAAAGTGGCTAATTATTGTAAGGGGGAGGGTCAGGGGGTGCAAAGAAAAATACTTAAATGTGAATATCTCAACTATCTCTTAAGCTATGCAATTCAAACTTGAAATATATATTAAGCTATACTAGGAAAATACAGACAAAATATAACATGTTGAAATAATAGTAGTGGAGGGAAATGAGGAGCAAATCATTGCTTCCCTTGCATCAATGGACGCCACGCCACTGTGGATTTCGCTCGGCACGTTATGCTGGCGATCTCCTTGTCTATCTTACCGAGCGTTGTAACTCCTGCGTCCACAAATTCGAAGAAGGTCATGCACTTACTCTTGACATTGCTAAAGCGTTCGACAGACTTTGGCACAAATGCCTCTTAGCCAAGCTGAAGACCTATAGTTTTAACACAGCTGTTCTCAAATGGATTGAGAGTTTTCTCTCCAAGCGCTCTATTAGAGTCGTGCTAGACGGAGTAACTTCTGCAGTCTGGTCTAGTCTTTACAAACGACCTTCTGTTTCACAGGTGACAGCACTTTGGATAACATCTACCAATTTGACTCCATTGCGAAGGCAAATCCAACATCGGTGGTTTCATGTCGTAATGAGTCAGTACAGACATTGAATTTGACCTCGGGCTTATCCTGGAATGTGGCTGGAAAAACAGAGTAGAGTGTAATGCTTTAAAAGCGCAGTCCTATCATCTATCTCTTAAACATAACGTTTCAACGTCGGCCGGTAATATGTCCTTAAACAAACTGCACGCTCATACGAGTACACTGTGAAGCCTTTGCAGTGGCGAGGAGTTTAGGCAGTCCTTCATCCCGCGGACGACAATGTTGTGGAATTCATTACAAGGCAATCTCTTTCGCACTGAGTACAACCTCCAGCAGTTTAAGAACAACATTCACCGCCACTTCAGACTCTTCCCTCCTGGGTTTCCTTGCTAATTTCCCTATTTCCACTTCTACCTCTTACCCATGTCGAATTAACTGTGCATCGCGCATTAAAGGGTGACCCCCTAAGTTTATTTCGATAACCATAAGAAAAAAGAACGCGTAAGACTTGCCGAAAGTACAAATTTAAATGTTAAAAGTGTTATATGTATTTAGGAAAAACACTAAAGAAGAAGAAGGCAGCTATTAAAGAGCCTTAATGAAAGCATTTGGCGCTGGATGGTAAGATGGAGTTCGGGGCAAAGGGCCTCGGTTTGGTTCTGGACCAGCAGTTAAGTTAAATTTAACATAGAGTCTATTGTAATTATTCGTCAAGAGTATTGTTAATTATTTACTTTTATTAAACTGGTTGTTCCCAATTGGGATGTCATGAATGGTCCTTTACATCGACCATAGCCACACTTGTGACTAACACCACGGGCTACCAAGCTGCCATGATATGTCAAATGATTGTAAACTTAACCTTATTGTTCTTCTTCTCTAAACAATCAATCAATCAAATTCCTGTTAATACCCCCTATAGGGGCATAGGACAGAAACAACTCTCTTCCACAAGACGCGATCCTGAGCATCGGCCTTAAGCTGTTGCCGGGACTTGTTTATTCCTTTGGCCTCCTGCTCAACTGCAAGCTTCCATGTGTTACATGGTCGATCAACCCGACGTCTTCCTTGAGGATTATAATCCAGAGCCTGTTTGGCGATGTTTCGCTCTGGTTTCCTCAAAGTATGACCGCTCCACTGCCACTTCCGCCTTTGAATCTCAATACCTATTTTAGTCTGGCCAGTTGTACTCCAAAGTTCGTCGTTGGAGATCACTTCTGGCCAGAATATTCCTAAAATGTGTCGGAGGCATTGGTTTACAAAAGTCCTTAGTTTCTTGATAAGTCGAACGGTTTCCACGTAGTATTATCATATAACAATACGGATTTGACGCATGCGTCAAAACTCGCAGCTTCGTACGAAGGGAGATCTCTCTTAACCTCCAGAAAGAGGAAAGGATACTGAAGGCCTGACGAGCTTTGTTTAGCCGAGTCTCAACATCCTTTTCCGCTCCGCCGTTCATGCTGACAATGCTTCCGAGATGGCAAAAATCTTGAACTTCTTCCACATCCTGTCCGTTAAGAACAATCGGTGTGCTTGCGTTCGAACCCATGTGCATGTACTTGGTTTTACGCACATTTATTTTCAGTCCCGCCTCTTTGCATTTAGAATGCAACGAGTGAACATTTGACTCAAAGTCCGAACGGTTATGTACAAGCAAACACACGTCATCAGCATAATCAAAGTGACTTAAGATGTTAAACAGTCTGCATTGAAGACTTTTATCTTTGCCAATTTCTAGTGCAGCTTTCAAGATGTCATTTAATACCACCAGAAACAGGGCTGGTGATAATATGCAGCCTTGTCTGACACCCATTCTCTTCTCTAAGCAAGCATCGTCAATTCAAGATGTATTTTTAAATCATGATCGTCGTGTTTAATTCAAATCGACTTTCCCAGAAACCATCTAAAATAATTACGCTTACCAAGAAATTGAAAATTTTCTTGAATCAATGCTCTGACACATTTTGGGATATTCTGACAAATTGTGCTCGCCAACGACGAACTTTGGAGTACAACTCAATAAAATCAATTTCCTGTTAAGACCTCCTATACGGGCATAGGACAAAAACAACTCTCTTCCACAAGGCGCGATCCTGAGCATCGGCCTTTAGCTGTTGCCAGGATTTGTTTATTTCTCTAGCCTCCTGCTCAACTGCTCGCTTTCTGGATTATAATCCAGAGCCTGTTTGGCGATGTTTCGCTCTGGTTTTCTCAAGGTGTGACCAATCCACTACCACTTCCGTCTTTGAATCTCAATGCCTATTTTAGTCTACCAGTTGTACTCCAAAGTTCATCGTTGGAGATCATTTCTGGCCAGAATATTCCTAAAATGCTTTGGATGCATTGTTTCACGAAAGTTCGCAGTTTCTTGTTAAGTCGAACGGTCACTTTCCACGTAGTACAACCATATAAAAACACGAATTTGACGCTTGCGTTAAAAACTCGCAGCTTCATGCGAAGGGAGATCTCTCTTAACCTTCAGAATGGGGAAAGAATACCGAAGGTCTGACGAGCTTTATGTAGACGTGCCTTAATATCCCTTTTGGCTCCATCGTCCATGCTGACAATGCTTTCGAGATAACAAAAATCTTGCATCTCTTCCACATCTCGTCCATTAAGAACAATTGGTGTGCTTGCATTCGAACCCATGTGCATGTACTTGGTCTTAAGCACTTTTGTTTTCAGTCCCGCCCAATTTGGCTTTTTTTGCGATCGCCAACCTTGTTCCATGCGTCTTACGACATTCAGGGTTTCTCACCGCTTTGCACATATCCCACAGATTCTTCAGCACTAGTTAGAAACGTGTTTCTGGTTGCCCCCCACTTGGTGTCCAGTGTGCGCGTTTCATATTCGCCTAATGTGGATGACTTTTCGCGTAGAATGGTGGTGTACTCGCGCTTTTCGTTGGGGTCTCTAAGTTTATCCATATTAAGCTTGCGCCTTACGGTCGTCGGATACCTGCTGTGTACAATCTCAAGCAGGCAACCATCAAGTGGTTATCGCTCCTCACGTCAGCTCCACGCTTCGCTCGCTCATCGAGGAGACATCTTCTCCATCGGCGACTTATAGCCAAATGGTCGATCAACAACTGGACAAACTGAAATGAGCGTTAAAATTCAAAGGCGGAAATGGCAGTGGATCGGTCATATTTTGAGGAAAACTGAGCAAAACATCGCCAAACAAGTTCTGGCTTATATCCTCAAGGAAGCCATCGGATTGGTCCGCCATGTAGCACATAGAAGCTAGCAGTTGAGCAGGAGGCCAGAGGAATAAATAAGTCCTAGCGACAACTAAAGGTCGATGCTCAAGATTGCGTCTTGTGGAAGTGAACTGATTTTTTTCTACCGCTAAGTCCTGTATATTTATTTTTGCAATAATAAATTATATCGAAAACTAATAAAGCTTTTCCCAAATCACTTCCAGATATCCTGCACTGCTTCACTAATTTGGTTTTTACGGAATTCCATTTTCCTTTAATCGCTGATTTCTATTCAGCTCTCTACTACGAACTTTTCCATTTCAGTCATTGAATTATGACTTAGTGTTCAAAGTTCAAGACTAATTTTAACGACAAATAATGAATAAAATTTCGAAGATGTAAATTACGACAGGGTGACCCTTCGCATTCAAAAGGTTCCAACGCTCATTCATAGTCGTAATTGGAAATTGTACTTGACGACATTCTCAGTGAAGCTTGTTCGTAGTAGCTAGCAACGACAACGACGACATAGTAGAGAATTCCGGTTCCTTTTGGCGTCCTGACTTATGAGGTGAAAATTTATGAAACTCAGCAAACATGTGCCGCTGCTTACACTAATGAAATTCGTAATTTATGTCCTTTTTGCAAATTATCCGCCGCTGTGCCTGCAATAAATCATAGAAACGGACGATGCTGATGAATTGTGGAAAACCACAGATGTTTGGGTATGGTTGGCTCATTTCTCTTCTCGCTTTCGGTTAATTTTTTCGTTATATTTATTCAAATATTACCGAAATTCCGGCTCGAATACTATGCAGAATAAGGAGAAGTATTCCGTAAAGATTTGCCATGTTCAAACCGAAAACCGACCGTTGTGGTAGAGTATTTATTACACGCCGGGATACGGAAACTCTGTCAGCGATTTATTGTTGTTTTAATGGTACATTTCCCGAGATATGTATAAATTAATGTTGAAAATTGGCGGTTTTACCTGTAGATTGTTTCAGTATTATCGGGCAGAAATTGGACATGGATGGTTAATGGCGATTGCATTGAAAATGGGTCATTCGCGGAACGTGGTGATGCATTCCCTTTTCAACTTAACCACATCAATTACGATCTGAATAGTTTAATAGGGAAATAATTAAAAGCCCAAAATAATGGCTACGGTTGACGAATTGCTGGCCCTTTTGCACACCTATTGCTCGAAGGCTGTTTACCGTCGACAGGATTTTATGGTAATTTAACATCGAAACAACACCAACAGCGAACTACTCGTTACAAAAACTACATCACGCCGCTGCACACTAACTGTCTTCACTAGTGCTAAATTATTCACCGTAAAGCTATAAATAATGTTAATGTAAGCTAAAAACAAAATTCTCGCTCAGGATTACTTACAGAATATCCGACAGACGAGGCTGTGTAAGGAGATGAAAAACTGTTTGCTAGGTGAGCGTGTACATGGTGCATGGAGGTCATAAACTTATTCGTAATCGCTTCATAAATTTTGTTAGAGCAAAATTATTAAAACCCTCGAGGTTATGTAGGTGCAAGCTAGTAGTGCAACTGATTTGTGAGCAATCATCGAGTTAAAGTTATAACAGGCGCTAGCCAAGTTCGCTAGTGCACCGCGCCGTGGTGAAAGCGAGAATTGAGAAATTTAAGGAATCGTTTCGGAATGATTGCTAAGTTTAATGAAACAAGAGATCCATTACAGTTTAGGAATCTTGGATTCTGTGTGTTTTCTTAAATGATGTTTGGCGTAAACTTTGTTTAATTGTTCTACGGGCAAGTCTTAATATGATTAAACATTGTGATTAATTAATACAGCCAAGACTTCTCTTACTTGAACCTAACTTTATGAAATAACCCAAATTATTCACATAATGAAATAATTTTGACATACGCCATTTTCCAACGTGTATGCCCCCCTAATACCAAACCCAGCTGCAAATAAAATCTTCGAAAATCGTGGCCCAAAATCTACCATTCCAAATTTTTAGCTAATAGCGAAGGAACACACTACCGACCCGAAGGGTATGATAGGGTGACACTTTTAATCCGACCCATATCGTCGACATCTTCATCTGCTCGAATTGAATTAAATCGTTAGTCACTGAACGGAGAAAATTCTGTTCTGAATCATGCATACGCCCTGCTAATTAAATTTGCACCTCATCCCCATATGCATACATACGTTGGCTAAGAATGATATACTGGAACAGATGGCGTTTGCCTGTGCCGGAGGAATTTCTTCCTCGAAAGTTGCTCTATAGAAATGTTAGAACTTATAGCTGGCGTATTTTAAGATGTTTTAGATGCTTCGGTACGTCCCATTAAGAATAACATCTTAATAGTTGTCAACGATTAGAGACGACATAGCTCCACATGTATGCATGGCTTGCCTTATCTCTTATGAATGAACTGAGCTCCTGCATAGAGTTTTCATCTCGAATTAATTCCAAGACTTATACCCGAAATAAATAAAATTCATTTATAGTTACGAGTTTATGCGAAATTCCAACTTAATGACTCAAACTACACCGAGAATGATGAATGTGAATCGGAATCGAGGAGAATTCTGCACGAGTAAATTACAAGTTTAGCACTTTTGTTGCGAATAGTTCGAGCAGACAGTTGATAATACGTTTCTTCGTATCCTTTTTCATTTCAGTTCAGTTTTTTTTTGTTTTTTTCATGTCTTTTCGAATCCTATCTTTCATATCAGGATTCCATGCCAGTTGCTGGTCGCACGTGAGGAAAGCTTAGGTATTTCGATTTCCGAATAGAATACGCCAGACTAAAGCGACGAGAGCCATGATGATGTCGAGGACGATTTAATCTTGTTTGTCACGAATTACGAGACAAATTGACATCTGAATACATGAAGGTGTACGAAACGAGTACCTGCTTGGAATTCGGGATGTGCGATAACACGCGTTTTGATTTTGAAATAAAATTCAATATAATGTAATAGGGAAATCGCAAGTTGGGCTGTAATTTAATGGACATCTGACGAATGCCTAATCATTAATATCCGATGTCAATCAATCAATTCCCTGTTAAGACAATCTATAGGGGCATAGGACAAAAAAAGTTCTCTTCCACAAGGCGCGATCATGAGTATCGGCCATTACCTGTTGTTTATTCCTATGGCCTCAAGTGCTCGCTTCGATCAACCCAACATCTTCGTTGAGGATTATAATCCAGAGCTTTCTTGGTAATGGTTCACTTTGGATTGCTCAAAGTGTGACCGATCCTCTGCCACTTCCGCCTTTGAATCCCAATACCTATTTGAGTCTGTCCAATTGTGCTCCAAAGTTCTTCGTTGGGGATGTGAGATATCCATTTTTTTGGAAAGACAGAATTGGTGAAACATTGGCATTTTGTTAAATTAATGTTTGCAATCGTAAATAATTCCGTGAAGAGATTTGATTTTCTTCTTGACTGACTTTAAGCCGAAATGAGGGATCCGAAGTTTTCGAAAAGTGCTAATCATCTTCGTTGTCTCTGCTAAATATTGCTGAACATAAAATTCATCGAACAACGACAAAACTTCTGAGCGTCATCATCAGCCCAAGCCGGGCCTTGGTCTCCTGTATGTTTCGTCTCCCATTTTCAAGCCCAAAGAACTCGCCCTCCATGTCGAAAATTTCAGAAGCGATTTATTAAGATCTCACAGTTTACTTGGTTTTCCTGAGCTTTCCTTTTTGTTTACGTTTGAGTCTTTTTCTGTCCTTTATTCGCTGTACGTAACAAGCCCACGATAGCTTTCAAAGTGAAGTCTGATGACTTCTATTTATAATTAATACATTTTAATAGCTTATTATTTAATATAATATTTAAATATTCATACATAACCTATATTTTTATTAAAATAGTTTACTTAATTTATTTTTTAATAACAATTTTCTATCTAATTACTTTATTACTTGAATCCCCTTACTCCTTCCACCACCTCTTATATAAATTATAAAATTTATCGAACTGAAATTGTGCACTAAATATTTATTTAACTATTAGTTAGACAAAAAAAAATCAGACGATTAGCTTTACTCCTTCTACCTCCTCCCATAAAAAATGACACAATTCCGCAATTCGACAGTAAACGAATTTGCTCAGAAACCATTGAAGCTATTGATCTGAAATTTTGAATATATTACTTTTATGATGATTTCAATCTATTGTATAAAATTATTTGAGTCCTCCCCTTCCTTCCACCACCTACCATACAAAGTGCACTTTGTCATGAAATACTCTAAGCAAATTTACTTCGAACTTATAAAATTTATCGAGCTGAAATTGTGAATTAAATATATATATAGAATTATTAGTAAAACTAAGAAAAATTAGACGATTAGCTTCACTCCTTCTACCCCCTCCCATATAATCTGACGCAATTTAAAGTCGATTTTCGAGAAAATTGTGAATGCTACTGATCTTCAATTTAAAACACATCAAAACCATGAAATTTAAAGTTATAATATTTCCGAAAATGTCATTACGAACTCGCCCCTCCTTCTGCCACATCCAATATAATACACTAATTTCCTCAGTACCCATTAAATTTTTGAATCCTAAATTTTGTATCAAACATTTTGATGGCAACTCTAGCGTGATGTGAAAAAAATAGTTCAATGTTGTCACTCCTCTACTACTTCCCCTACAAAATTTCTGAAAATCAAAAATTTCTCTTTCATCTAGAGTATCGCACGATTCAACAATCGTCGTTCTGTTATGTTTGAGAATATAGTTATTATAGTAATAAGTCATGTGGGATATATAATCTGCTTTCTTCTTCTACAATGCCGCCACGGCCCAAATCGAACCTTGGCCTCCTGACATTAAGGTTCCTTAACATTTTTCATTACTTATTGTGGAAGGGTTGTTAGCCCTTCGCACAACCCTCTTTCTACGAATTTTTTCATTTTCGTAGATTGAGGTGACCAAGGTATATCCAAGCAGGCAATGTGTTGGAATTATGTATTGCGCCGACCGGGATTTGAACTCACGACCTTCGCATTACAAGACCAATACACTTGAGATCATATACATATTGAAGAACGTTAAGGAAATGTAAATTATTGCAGCTTATGTTAATTCTAAAAATAGTATTAATAAAATAACATTAAGCTCAAAAACATAACAGAATTACAATTGCGCGTAAAGCAGAATCATACGATACTCCAGATGAAATAAAAATTTTTGTGATCTTTAAAAATTGTATATGACGAGTAGTAGAACAGCATTGAACTGATTTGTTTCACATCATGCTAGAGTAGCTATAAAAATGTTTTGTACCAAATTTATGCTGCAAAAATTAAACAGGTACTGAGAAACTTTATGCTTTGGATTTAGTGAGATTGCACAATTTGTATGGGAGGTGGTAGAAGGCGTAGGGGGTTTTGGTGATTTTTCGAAAAAAAAATATAATCTTCATGATGATTTTGATATGTTCAAAATTTCAGAGCAGTAACATTCACTCTTTTTAAGAAAATCGAATTTTTTTTTGTGTGGGAGGAGGTAGAAGGAGTTAAGCTAATCGGTTAATTTTCCCCGATAGTAATAATAATGCTAATTAAGGATTTAATACAAAATTTTAGCTCGATGAAAACTATATGTACTGAGAATATTGGTGAAAAAGTGTAGTTTGTATGTGGGGTGGTGGAAGAAGTGGGGGACTCGAATAATTTGTATACAAAAGATGCCATTTATAATAAAAATGATATAATCTAATATTTCAAATTTATAGCTCTTAAATTTGAGCATTACATATTTTTGAAAATGAGTCATTTTGTATGGGAGGGGATAGAAGGAGTGAGGGGAAGAGATAAAACCGAAAGCAGATTACATCTCGTAGCATACATAACAAACTGTGCAAGTTTCGCTACATTCGGCTCAGCTATTTGTGCGTGAAAGACGGCCGGACAGACAGACAGACACACAACAATTTCAAAAACGTATTTTTGTGCTTAGTTATTGTTACAATAAAGCAAAAAAAACTAATTTATAGCTATTTATACCGCTATAGACGGTCCCAAGCCCGGTTGTGAAAGGAGGAGGGAAGGATTATTGTAACCAGAATGGCTGTAACACACTAGCGTCTCCAGAAGTAAAAAGCGGAAACAATTATGAATAACCCTGTGTGCTCAGATTTTCAGTTTAGTTGTGAAAACTAAGACAATCATGACTACTCTGAAGCAATTATCCAGGCCAATATTCGAAAAGATCCGAATCGGAGATTGTCGTATACAAAGCACAGAAGAAGTATATTAAGATGGAGACCAATAAAATATATTTATTATGGCATACTGAAAAATTAATATACACAAGACAGCATTTGGCTGGTGACTGTGTTGTTCAGTTATCTCAGTAAATAGGAGTGATAACCTGCAGAAATGGCTTTCAGGCTAATATCACATTTGCCTCCATCCCGTTAAAATCCTAGCAGGCCTGAAAGTACGCTTGAAGTTCAACAGTTGGTAGTGTAGACTCAGATGTAACATTCCTGACTAACACTGATCCGGCCCTGAACGCAATTCCTCATAGATGTTTGTGTCAACCCATGCATGGCCTCACTGCTTGCATAGACAACCACGGGATCTTAAAGTGACTACACAGATAAAGACTTTCAGTGGGCGTATATAGTCAATAATAATAACAGCAATGAAACAAAACAAAAGATGGGGCACAATTTGCAAGAAGGTTGCGAATAATTCGATCCACGGAAAAATTGATGAGCAGAGATGTCCCACTAACGCAGCCATTGCCTTCATACCTGGATGGAAGAATTTCCCCGCTGATAGTAACCGGTGAAGAAGAAGACCGCAAATTGATGCTCTAGACAGGCTTGGTAAAAAAATTAAGGAGCTACAAAGGACATACGTCGTCAAACAGAGTCAGGGAAGACTGATAAAAGTGCCCAAAAGGACATACGTCGACAAGCAGAGGCAGGGAAGACTAATAAAAGTGCCCAAACCTTGCCATTACTAGAGTGCATTAATAATAATTCACAAAAGCAAAGCGAGACGAAGGGCACCTGAACCGAGCCACCCTACCTAAAAGCCGGGAAAGGAAAACGCGCTCGCAGATACTTGTAACATACAACTACAGGAAGTATCAACTGAGAAACTTAAGACGAAGGAACCTAAGGAAATAGGATGGACGAAGGTAAAGAATTAAAGAATAAAAAGGCGAGATAAACGGCAAAGTATGAAATCTAAGCCTAAGGCGGTTAGACCTGATGCAATAGTCATCACCAAAACAGGAGAGATTTCATATGTCACAGATCCTACGATTGGTGAAAGGACACGAAGCCTTAGATTTCTATGAAAATGTGTCGAAAATAAGGATGACGGCAAAAGGACAAATGCTGTTGGAACTTAATAAGCAATGAAGTGCGGAGTTCAAGAAGAATAGAAAAAGTCTTGGCGGCTTAAGCTGAAATTAAAGTTCTTACGCAAGAAACTCCACTAGAACTGAAAGATTTAGATGAAATTATGACGAAGGAAGATATCGAAGATGCTGTACGCATGCATATAGAGGGACTACGTTGCTTCCACCCTTCTTGGATTGAGGTAGTAGGAAGGCTTATGCTGGAACACAGCCAGCTGCGAGGATTCATTAAAGAATAGAATATACGACGACAAACTTGACGTAGCGATCATTAGTGAGCAATATCGACACTTAGAAGATTTAGGATGGATCTCAGACAGAACACAAAGGGTAGCAATTTGGGCCAGACAGGACATTCCAAGAAAAGCCACACACTAATAAGCAGTACTACGCAAGAGCAAAGATTGGAGGAATAAATATATCAAAATTAAATCAAATTACTGTTAAGACCCCCTATAGGGGCATAGGACAGACACAACTCTCTTCCACAAGGCGCGATCCTGAGCATCAGCCTTAAGCTGTTGCCAGGACTTGTTTATTCCTCTGGCCTATCAACTGCTCGAATAAATATATATAGCTGCTATGTACCACCGAGTGTTGGCAACGATGAATATGAAAGGATCCTAGATGGACTTACAATCGATGTTAAGTCAACAAGCCCAAATATCATTGCTGGTGACTTCAACGCATGGACCACGGAATGGCGAAGCAAACGCACGAATGGAAGAGGAAATATGCCACTCCAAGCCTTTCCGTCGCTTGACGTCATCGTTTTAAATAGCGGACGCAAAAACACATTCGAATAAAATGAAAGAGGTTCCGTAGTAGCAAAGCTTTCTACATCTCAAGCTGGGCAGAACTGACGTAGCGGCCATCTTGAATGACTCCAGCGGGTTTGACGTCATGGATTTTTCCATTCCACAGGACCACCTGTATTATTTTTGACGAACTTGTCGTAAGAACACGTTTTACCGAAAACAACACAAAAGCATAATTAAATCAAATTAAGCACGGAAATATTACGCGAGTGCACACTTTTTCGAAATAACTAAAATTTTACAATTTTCTGTGTGAAAATTAACCGGAGAACTCTGCACAATATGAGTGACAGATTTTCTTCGGTGTGAGAAGCCGAGATTTAACTTTGATCGCACTTTTTTCAATTAAAAATCTATTGCACTCATATCAACGTGTAATAATTACATGCCGAGCACTATTATTAAAGTACCTTAGAAAGCTGAACTATCTTTAACACTGCATTTAAGAATAAACGCGATTTTTACGAAGCCCGCCGTGTCTGCTCCATACAAAAGCGCGCGAATTTGTATGGAACTGTCATGTTTGTTATGACTCCAACGTGTTGTTGTTGGATTCAGTTACTCGGCTTTCTACTATAGAGGGCTTTGGTAGTAGACATTACATTTGCAAGCAGAACAGAATGGCGGTTAAGTGATACATACACGCATAGCGACCACCAGGCAATAACACTGACAATTGACTCTGGCAGAAGAAATCGTCAAAAGCGCCAGATTGCGGAAGCGCAAACAAAAGAATGGAAAGATAATATACTAGATATAGAAAATCATGCTTAAAATGTAATAAAAGAACTCAGCAAAACTGTGACGCGGCAATGGTGAGAAGAAAAGCTCACAGCATACGTAAGCCAAATGATAACACTGCTCGACTACGCACTAGATGTCATAAAGCTAGACGATAGCTGCAACGGAAAAGAACAACCGTAAATAGTAGTACACTTTGTAACGGAAAGAACTCTGGAGGACGTGGGAACGGCGCATGCCGTTGGTTATCCTTACGCAGAATTCCTTCCGCCAACAGATTTTAGCGGTTTATTCCTCGGCTTGGAGCGCGATTTTTGCCGGCTAGCTGGAACGTGGGTGTGGGAATACCGAGGAATCATTTTTGCCGCTCTCGTAACGCGCTACACATATGAACATACGACTGACTATCTGTCGAACTCACATTCCTCTCCTCTTCAGCCTGACGAACCGAAAAATGACCGGGATTATGCTCGGATCACCATGAGGGGCTCATTCTGCGGAGCCCCAGGAGTGAACCCCCTACTCAGTCTGCATAATCTCTTTTTTTTCCTTCACGATTTCCTAAGGACACAGACAAAAAAAAAAACCCGCGAAACGAAAACCAAGCTAATTTTTTTTTCGAATATCGCGGAGTTCACACCTGTGAAAACAATCACAAAGGCTCTTCACACAAAAAAAAATATATATACAATAAAATTTAAAGTACAATTCAATTTGTTAATAACTAATATCTTTTTTTTCTTTTTTAATATAAAAAACCTGATTTGGGGGCCCCTTTTCTGATGAGAAGCGTCGTCCCTCGGCTAAACGCTGCACGGAGAATTCGGTTCCTTTGTTCGGGAGGTGCTGCGGCTGCTCGAATCTTCAGTTCTTGCACTTAACACTTTTCTTGTTTTTTTTTCTGTTTTTTTTTTACTTTAAATTTTTTTAATTTTTCCACTGACTAAACACTGTGCTAACTCGCACACTTGTAATTCATTCTTTTTCTAGATCAAAAAAAAAACCATCACTCCGGGTTTTGAATTTAACCGCCTTCCTCTGGGCCACTTCCAAAAGCTAATCCCGATTTTTTTTTCTCGTTTGCCTCAAGTAACTTCGCAACAGTATTTTTTTTCCGATCAACTTGTTTTTTTTTTTATGTTTTGCCAACAGATGTCGTTGACGTCGTTTGATAGTTTTGTGTTTTTTTTTTTTTTATATAATATTATTATTTATTATTTATTTATTATTATTATTACTATTTTTACAAATTGAGGTAATTAACTTTGTTACAGGTGCAAACTCTTTTTGAAGAACAAAAGTGAGAAACTAGTAGTAAGTAAGAAAATAAAGATGAGAATAAAAATGTTGCCTCAAGAAATCGAAGAAAGAAAAAATTTTTTTTTTTTTTTTAAGTAAGACAAATATTCCACATTGCAACAATCGTGGGGACGACTTCGACCCAGGACGAAATGGTCTCATGCTCTAAGCCGGGCAATTTTAAGTGCGAGGGTTAAAAGAAATAATAACTATAATGAACAAAAGAAAATTAATATTTACATGAGAATATCATAAGAAGAGTAAACTAAATGTAGACATAAATAACTATAGTCTCTAGAGTTATTAGGTTTTAATATCCTTGCAATGAAATATTCCTACTCGTTGTCCATTGTTATCTTCCAATTCGTATGATACGTTTCCTATCCGTCTCCGTACACGGACTTTATTATATTTGGGAGCTAATTTAGCGGAAAACTTATTAACCGCGTCACTTTGGGAATAGTTACGTACATATACAATTTGACCAACTGAGAATTCGCGGTCTCGACTACGAAGATTATAAGTGTGCGCGCTTCTCTTATACGCTTGGTCTAGGTGGGTCTTCACTGCTTCTTGTAGCAGACGCATTCGATCAATATGAGATTTGAACTGAATATCAGCATCTGACAAACAGCTCAAGTTACGCAACAACTTGTAATCTGAACCATGTGAAATATAGTTGTATCCAAACATGAGGAAGTGTGGAGGGAATTTCGTCGACTCATGAGTTGTATTTCGCACTGCAGCTAAAATCTGGGGTAAGTTCTCATCCCATAAACGATGATCACTGCCGAGATAAGCTCTAATACCAACTAGTATAGATTGATTAACTCGCTCTGAGGCATTAGATTGTGGTGAATAAATAGGAGAGAAACAATGTTGAACAGCATAGCCTTGCAAGAATTCAGAAAATGATTTGGAAGTAAACTGAGAACCATTATCAGAATGTATCAATTCGGGTACTCCATACACCAAAAACACTTCCGTTTCCAAGAAATGTATGACATTCTTAGCAGTTGCTTCTGAAAATGGTTTCAGCCACACATATTTGGAGAAATGATCAAGGACAATGAAAATGTACCGATTTCCACTTCGGGATCTAGGATATGGGCCTAAAAAGTCTATATAAAGGCGTTGCATGGGTCGATCAGTTTCTGGTTTGTTACCCATAGGAGGCTTCATGATACGGTTGGGAGGCTTTATCATTTTACAAGTTTCGCAACGACCAACGTATTGACTCACTTGGTGATGAAGTTTTGGCCAGTAGTAGTAACGTTTAAGCAACTCTACCGTTTTGGCTACTCCACAGTGTGCTGATGTAGGAGAAGAGTGTGTATCGGCGATTAGTGATTCCGTTAATGAAGAAGGAACCCAAAGCTTGGCTTTTGGTATATCTTTAAGCCAGGATGTTTCTGAGTTCCCTTGTATTATGTAGATCTTAGAATCAATTACACGCAAATTCTCAAATCTGTCAGGTTCTTTGAGAATTTCCTGCATTTTCTCCACATAGTCAGGATCTTTGAAGGCTGCTGAATTAACATCTATGGTAATCGCCGAGACATTGACCAAGTCTGAACTAAAAACACGCGATAAGGCATCAGGTACGACATTTTGCGTGCCCTTTCGGTATTCGATATGGAACGTAAATGATTGAAGTTTTAAACTCCAGCGCGCTAATCTTCCTGATAGATCTTTCTGCTCCATCAACCATTTCAGACTGGCGTGATCTGTTATGATCGTAAACTCCAGACCCTCAATGTACGCTCTAAATCGCTTAACGCTTTGCACAGCAGCTAGACACTCTAATTCAGTGACACTATAATTTTTCTGTGCGGCATTGAGTTTGGATGACATATAAGCGATAGGGTGTTCTTCACCTGCTTCAGATTTTTGTAAGAGAACGCTTCCAATTCCGGTCGCACTAGCATCACATTGTATGAAAAATGGCTTGGAAAAATCGGGATTCACTAAAACCGGTGCGGAAGTCAGAAGCGTTTTAACATTTTCGAAGGCAACATTAGCCGCATCATTCCATTGAAAAACTCGCTTACCTTTCAATAAATCAGTGAGTGCGGAAGCAACAGACGCAAAATTTGGTATGAATCGCCTGTACCAGCCCGCCATACCCATAAATCTCCGCACGTCCTTAGCAGATTTGGGGACTGGATATGTCGTGATGCCGGAGATTTTCTCTGGATCCGTTTTTAGTATTCCGTCACCAACCACATAGCCCAGATATCTGATCTCTTTCATCAAGAATTTGCTTTTCTCGATGTTTATCGTGAGATTTCCAGCTATTAAAAGACTGGAAACCTGACGTAGGAGGTCGAGATGTTCTTCGAAACTACTTGATGTTATAAGCAAATCGTCGAGATAAACAAATATCCGGTCATGCAGCTGATGCGGAATAACTTTGTGCATCAAACGACACATAGTCTGCGGGGCATTGCAGAGACCAAAAGGCATGACGGTGAACTGGTACAAAGGACGACCAGGTACCGTAAAAGCAGTCTTGTCGCGCGAAGCAGGGTCAAGGGGAATTTGCCAGAAAGCATCCTTTAAATCCAAACTCGTGATGAATCTGGTTGCTTGCAGTCGGGCTAACAGACCATCAATGAGGGGTAAAGGGTACGCATCCTTGATCGTGACTTCGTTCAGACGGCGGGCGTCTAAGCATAGACGAGCCTTTCCATTTGCTTTCCGTACAATTGTAACCGGAGAACACCAAGAACTGTTACTTTCTTCTATGACGCCCAGTTCTAACATCCGATCTAGTTCATCGTACAGCGATTTCTGTACGGCAGGGGAAACGGCATAGTGTCTTTGCTTCAAAGGTTTAGCTGAACCTACATCGATAATGTGGCTGAGTAAAGTAGTTTTACCCAAACCGCACTCATTAAACGAAGGAAAGCTTTGAATAACAGTTGCAAGCTGCTGCTGTTCGGTCGCCGTCAATTGGTGGTAAAGTTTGTCGACTGACTCAGTTGTACACTGCAGTTCGTCTATATGCGATGGAACTATTAGAATGTATCCCAAAAATCGATTCCAAGATATACGGGGTTAACCAGTGAAGGGACCACCAAGAATCTAATCGATCGGGTTTTGCCATTGAAGGTCACTTGAGCGTTTACGTAACCCAAAACTTTATTTTTCTCACCACTAGCTGTGGTTACTTGCATTTTGAGTGAATGCAACGGAAGAGATAGTTTTTGGATGGTGTCAATAGCGCCTGCTCCTAATATACTAGTAGTTGCTCCACTGTCCAACAGTCCTCGTAATATTTGTCCCTTAATGGTTATATCGGCATACGGTCGATTATCTCCAGGTACATGTAAGAATGATTCCAAGCAAGCTAGTTTGAGTTGACGTCTCAACAACCAATATCGGCGAGACCGATCTAAACGACGATTGAAAGATGATTTTGTTGCGAAAGAGTTAGGTATATGTTGCGAAAGAAATGAAGATTGAGAAAGTGTTTCGTCGTCAGAATCTATTTCATCCTGCGTAGTTCGGGATCCGTGTTCGACGCTGTCTCCGAAGTATTCCGAGCTGGACCTCTCCATGCTGAAGTGTGGTTGGTCCTTTGATAACCCACACTTCTCGATTGGTTTCCCGATGACCGAGAACGACACTGGATACAATTGGGCTTTAAAACATTCTCTGCTCCGCATCCAAAACAAAAGATATGGGTAACAGGCTTTACGCAATCAGGGAATAAATGACCTAAATCATAACAATTCCAGCACATGACATTGCTATTCATTTGGAGCCTGAGGAATTCCAGATGGAATGCCTTATGCGAGAAATAACTGGTAATGCCTTGCGTCAATACGATGAGTTGAAAGCTAGGTTAGTTTTAGAGGAAGAAAAACCGTTTCTTCAACCTGGTCGCTTGCCGTGGGAACGGCGCATGCCGTTGGTTATCCTTACGCAGAATTCCTTCCGCCAACAGATTTTAGCGGTTTATTCCTCGGCTTGGAGCGCGATTTTTGCCGGCTAGCTGGAACGTGGGTGTGGGAATACCGAGGAATCATTTTTGCCGCTCTCGTAACGCGCTACACATATGAACATACGACTGACTATCTGTCGAACTCACATTCCTCTCCTCTTCAGCCTGACGAACCGAAAAATGACCGGGATTATGCTCGGATCACCATGAGGGGCTCATTCTGCGGAGCCCCAGGAGTGAACCCCCTACTCAGTCTGCATAATCTCTTTTTTTTCCTTCACGATTTCCTAAGGACACAGACAAAAAAAAAAACCCGCGAAACGAAAACCAAGCTAATTTTTTTTTCGAATATCGCGGAGTTCACACCTGTGAAAACAATCACAAAGGCTCTTCACACAAAAAAAAATATATATACAATAAAATTTAAAGTACAATTCAATTTATTAATAACTAATATCTTTTTTTTCTTTTTTAATATAAAAAACCTGATTTGGGGGCCCCTTTTCTGATGAGAAGCGTCGTCCCTCGGCTAAACGCTGCACGGAGAATTCGGTTCCTTTGTTCGGGAGGTGCTGCGGCTGCTCGAATCTTCAGTTCTTGCACTTAACACTTTTCTTGTTTTTTTTTCTGTTTTTTTTTTACTTTAAATTTTTTTAATTTTTCCACTGACTAAACACTGTGCTAACTCGCACACTTGTAATTCATTCTTTTTCTAGATCAAAAAAAAAAACCATCACTCCGGGTTTTGAATTTAACCGCCTTCCTCTGGGCCACTTCCAAAAGCTAATCCCGATTTTTTTTTCTCGTTTGCCTCAAGTAACTTCGCAACAGTATTTTTTTTCCGATCAACTTGTTTTTTTTTTATGTTTTGCCAACAGATGTCGTTGACGACGTTTGATAGTTTTGTGTTTTTTTTTTTATATAATATTATTATTTATTATTTATTTATTATTATTATTACTATTTTTACAAATTGAGGTAATTAACTTTGTTACAGGTGCAAACTCTTTTTGAAGAACAAAAGTGAGAAACTAGTAGTAAGTAAGAAAATAAAGATGAGAATAAAAATGTTGCCTCAAGAAATCGAAGAAAAAAAAATTTTTTTTTTTTTTAAGTAAGACAAATATTCCACATTGCAACAACTTAACGGTATATACAAGGAAGCCAGTTCAGATCCTAAAAAGGCAATTAAGCAAAGTAAACAAGAATGTCTTAGAGAACTTTGTAACAATATGAACGGTAACTTATGGGATGGAGCATATAAGGTAGTGATGTCGAAACTTAAGGGACCAAGGAGGCAAGCACCAACGTGTCCGATACTTATGGGAGAAAGTAGTCGAATCGCTATTCCCGAAACGCTTCGATAGTAATGCTCCGGCAAGAATAGAAAGCCCCATTGAAGAAAATAGCGAATCAGCGGTGGTGACTGCGGAGAAGGTACTCCAAGCAGCTAAGCGGCTCGATAATAATAAATCACCAGATGGCATACCAAATACAGCGCTTAAACTAGCTATAAAGCTTAATACAGACTTCTACGCAGAAGTGTACACGAAATGCCTAAAGGATGGTATTTTTCCCAAAATATGGAAACGTCAACGATTGGTTCTACTTCTGAAACCAAACAAATCGCCTAGACAGGCGCTCTACAGTCAACGCAATAAAAAAATGATAGATATTGCTGAAAAGGCTATTGAAGACAGTAGATAGAAGAATAGATCTAAAGAATACTGCGCTATAATAACACTAGACGTCAAAAATGCGTTCAGATTGGTGACATAGCCTCATATCATGAACGCTCTAATAAAATTGGAAACTTCAACATTCCTTCTACGAATGATCAGGAGCTATCTCGCGGATACAGTATTACTATATGATACCGAAGAAGGAGTGAAGAAGTATAACATAACATGTGGAATCCCACAGGGCTAGCACCTGTATTATGGAATATACAATATGATTACATCTTGCGACTTCTAGTACCAAGAAGAGTACAAATAATCGACCACGCGGATGATATAGCAATTACTGTGGTAGCGAAAGACTTAAAGAGTATCAACAACATAAGCACCAACGTGATATCTGATATTAAGAACTGGCTCTAATCATCTAATCTAGAGCTAGTTGCACGAAAAACAGAAGTAGTTCATATTACAAGCAGAAAATAAAGAGAGCATATAACGTAAAATATGGATGGACTGGAAATCGTATCCCAACCCTCCATTAAATACTTGGATCTTATGATTGACACAAGATTATCCTTTAAGACGAAAATCGAAACTGCCTGCGCAAAACAGAACGAGTGAACTCCGCCCTATGCAGAACAATGACGAACATTGGAGGACCTATCCGAAACAGGAAAACAGGATGATACTTTTTTCAAGAGTGACATACTAGCTGGTGAAGTACAACGAATATATCACAAATAAAAATACAATAAACCGATGCTTAACAGTGGAAGAGAAAAAAGAAGAGCAACGGGTAAGTACCAATGCCTGACAACTGCAATGGAACACCGTAAACAAAGGTCGCTGGACGTATAGACTCATAAGAGACGTAGATAAGTGGGTCAGACGGAAGCATGGTGAAGTAGATTACTACATGACTGTTTCAGAAGCTATTTGCGCAGATATGGCCATGACTCCTTGGCGTTATGTCCAAGCTGTACAGATACAATAGAAAATGTAGAGCATGTATTCTTTCACTGCCCAATCTACAAAATGGACAAAAGGAGATTAGAGGACATCGTGGGAAAAAAATATTAATCCAGACAACATTGTCATACGTTTGCTGAGCAGCAACGAAATCTGGAACGTGGTGACTGAGAATTGCGTGACAGTTCTCATCGAGTTAAGGAGACTTGAAAAACTACGTAGGGAACTATTTGAGACGAAAGTGCTAACAGTAACTACAACAGTTGACAGTTAAATAAAATAGGCAGTTACATAAGACATTAGTTATGACAGTAAGTTGACGTTTGAGCTTCATGTTCCTCTCTCCTCCTGACGCAATATTCAACGGTAATCCCGGCGGGCAGTGGGTTATGCGAGGGGTTTTATCGGGTTCAAATCCCGCATTTCAAGGCTTTCGATGCTTTTCCCTGCGTTAAAAAAAAAAACCTATGCTTCCGAAAGTGACTCAATTTTACTTGATTATATTTCGGTTCGGTACTTTTGGCATCCTTTCCCCTTTCTGGAGGTTAAGAGAAATTTCCTTTCACACGAAGCTGCATGGGTTAGGCTTACGAAGAAACTGCAGACTTTCGTGAGCTAATGCCTCCGACGCATTTTAGGGATAATCTGACCTGATGTGATCTCCAACGAATTTTCGAGTACTCCTTAGCACGGGTGCAAACATAAGCAACACAGCGAAGACCCTGATTGCGATATCCGAACGATTATTGGATAATCCGACGGCGTCGTGATCCTCTCGACACAGTGCATAGCTTAAAGTTGCATTAGAATTGATTTAAAAACAACAACTGCGACATAAAAGTATGCATTAAATTTAAAAACTGTTACAAATTTTTTAAAAAGCGTGTATGACATAAAAATGTGTGACAACAGAAAGCCCTTCGTCCGGCCCCAAGCTCTGTGCAGTCATCTGTCTGGCCTTTTTAAGGCCAATCAGTCAATCAGATCGCCAGCAAATTGTCGCGAATCGACCAGAACATAACTTGATTTCCTTATGTTTTAATTTTTTTTTATGTCAGAGCTTAGCTGTGACAAAACTTAAGATGCAATTATGAAATTTTCGAAAACTGTGACAAATGCAGATGACCTGACGAATTTCAACTAAAATTTATCGACTTGAAAAAAAAGACAGTAAATTATTAATCGAGGAAATTCTTACAAGATCTCCCAATTAGAAAAATAGAATACCTTTCTTCGGAGTACTATTAATTCCCGAAAAATATCTAATTAGTAACGCAAAATAAGACTGTAGAAGAAAAAAAAACTGGAAGGAAATCAATGATATCCGCATGTTAATCTTCTCCGTGTATCATCTTTTGTTAAGAAATTAATTCCCTACGATTTCGTCACACGAAGGCATCTTAAAACCGACTCATTAATGCAGCCCGTCAGGCATAAAATTGTTTTGAAAGACGAAGTCAGTCGCCATCAGGCAGGATGCGATTACACTCGTGAAATACTAAAAGACTAACAGAAAATATTTTTTTTTTATATTTGTAAGATGTACGTGATGACATCCAATCTTCAGGGAATCAGTCAATCATCAATGGGTGTAGGGAAAACAAAAGAAAAAAAACACAAAACTACAAAAAAAAAACCTATAAGGCCCTTAAAAAACATCCTAACTCTATGAAAAGGTTTTTTTTTGTGTGTTATATGGGTATGATGAAGAAGTTGTTGTGTCGTAACTTTGTGTTTCTATCTGCTCGCATAGTTATAAAAATGTACGGAGCTCGTTCTGTTTAGATGTAACGACCCAACGGGGAATAATAGATACATTGACCAAAACCATTGTGTACAATGTCCCAGAAGAGTAAGCCGGGCCCGTTTTCGGATGTAGAGATGCCTTTCCGTCCATCCGGTCCGTCCAGTATAATCCAGTGCCGAACAGAAGGACAAGCTATTGACCAAAGTGGATATGCGTGCTTTCAGTGCACAAAACTTGAACTTTGTGGATTACTGCTGCTGCTGTGTTCTGTAGATGATTCGAAGTGGGCACAGCAGGACGAGGAGTTGAGAGCTCCTTATGAAATGATAGAGTCCCCATGGGATTGCAGCCCCATCTTCGATATGGACATGTCGAGTTACGAAATGCCTTCCAGTTATCTCCGAAGTCACGCACTTCCCTCATGAATCTTTTTAATCACTGACCATACAAGAAGCATCAACTTTGAGATCATGTTTTCTTTTCTTTTTTTCGTGGGGAATACCATACGATAACGTAGGATTTGATTCAGGACCTCTATAGGGTTGGCAGTCTAGGCTCGTACTCTTTTTCATTTGCCGGACGATAACGTTTTACCACCAGACATGGTTTTACTTCAATTTTCGGCACTTTGGAATGCTGTAACGTGGACATGATGAAGGTCCCTTTACTCACCGAGTATATCGTGTTGATTTCTCTATAGTTAGGATTTTGTTTTTTGTTTGGTTGTAGCTGATGATATACGGGTAAATGCGCTTGTAGCTGGGTGGTGAAAGCTAAAATTGTATCTTAATAGCGACTATCAGTTGTCTATAAAGAGTTGTAGAATTTTATGTGTACACATACGTGGATTATTTGCAGACACATGTCGATGATAATGTCTGGCTTTATGGCTGGAATACAATTTTCGAAGCACAAATGTTCTGAAATTTCGTCAACAGTGACTTGTTAGATAGTTATTAGATTGTCTTGCATAAGGAAGAAGAAGGAATCATTATGATTTCCGGTTAATTTTCAATAACGATCTTTTAAAAAATCTACGAAATCTCAAAAGTATAAATCAAAATCGACCCAGATAACACAAATATATAAATTATATCGTTTATTTAATTTCGCTTAAACAATGAAAATCATTTTCTTTTGATCTATAAATTAAATTTTACTTCTTTGATCTTTACCATTATCCAGAGCGATTCATTCAAGTGCAGCGCAACTTTTCCGATGATAAATTGCAATTTAATTGCATTAAAATCTTGAAGAATGCACTTTCCAAATAATTTCAATACGATAAAATATCGATTCGTTCAAAATATCGACAGAACTTTGCAAATATACCGAAAACATGTTGAATTTAATTGGACGAATGCCAAGTGCTTTATTTAAATTTATACGCGCCGCAGTTTCTTCAAATTTCGTCGAACAACTTGTTGACGCAATAATTTTCATTCCATCAAATTTATGTAAAAAGTTTTAGTGGAACCTTGAGTTATACGACACAAGTTTCTTGAAAATACCATTTAACACTATCGAGTTAATCGATATTTAAGTGTGGGCTGTATTTTTAGATGTTCTTAGTAATTTGTTGCAAATCTGTTGTATTTTAGTTGAGAGTTTAATGCATACACATTTTTTTTTTTGCTTAATATATGTAGGTAGATATTATTTATCCGGGCAATGCGGTGAGAATATTTAATTGGCGTGGGATGAAAACAAATCGGATTAACGTAAATGGTGATAGCAAAATTCTAAAACAGAATTACGTGCTACATGAGAATCATTTCAGATTGAATTCATTTTTCAATAAATCATTCACTGTTTCTTTGGTTTCTCCTATATGATGCGCACCAATCTTATGGCTACTATACATTAAGAAAACACTTTACAACAATTTCATTTGATAGAAAAATAAGAAAATTTATTATAGTCTAACAATCCTTTACCAAATTTGTTCGCCCGAAAACCATAAACCATTTTGTCTTACTGCACAGACATAATGAAATCAATTTTTCTATCATTTTCTACCAGCAAAGAAATTCATTGTCCAGTTAAATTGCTATCTAAATGACCACAATATTTCATTAGGAACCGACTCGTACTCCAATGAAAATATTTCGCAGAGAGAGCAACCCTCTAAATGGCTTTTCGTGCAGATACGTACATCCTAAACGAATAACTTCTACGGCTGACTTTTCCACACCCAAATTGATCTTAATGTTATTTAATGATACCCATACATATTTTTGGTGTGCACAGAGTCTAAGAAGTATCTAACAATTTTCAGGAATCCCTTTTCTCTGTGTGCTCTTTTACGAATATCCAACCGTCTGGAAAATTTCTTCCATCAACATTTTTACTTTAGCAGCGACAAATTCGAAATTGGGAAGAGAAGAAAAAGATTCTCCAAAGTGAATATTATGTCCTTTTTGGATTTTATATCTATATTATGCTATTAGTCTAGTCGTCGACATCAAAATGTGATTTTTTCAGGAAAAAAGATACTTTGTAGGATCCTCTTGTATATGATGTTTAGGTTGTCCCTAAAAAAAACTCACTTGCGGTATCATTATTTCGGTTCTTTGAGACTATGAAGATGGGGATTTCTTTGAAGCTCTATCGTGTCACTTAGTTGTTACGACAAAAAGGACACTTTTAGTGGCAATGACGGAAACTCCTTAATATCATAAGAATATGAGTAACGGAGCTCTTATACTGCAGAGCTAAGTCAATTTTATCGATATAAACACACAGAGAAAATGTATCTTTCGGTGCGGAGAAAGTTAATATGATTGGAAAAAAGGGATGAAATTGTATTTGGTCGGGAGGAAATAAGTTTTGACTAGTTTATAGTCTTCCATTTCCGCTGAAAAGGACGTCGTAAAATCGCAAGAGAGTGGTTTTATTTTTTTTTGCAATTTCTGCGTGTGCAGATTTAAAAGTGATCTGAATTTTTTTTTGAACATTTACGTGATTTTGGAGAAGTTAAATTTTCATTTAGATGTGAAAACTATTCTGGTGGTCGATAGATTTAAAATAAATTACGTATACTTTTAGTTTAATCAAACACGTGCAAACTAGCTGTCCGTCAGTCCTTATATATCAGTTGCCCAAATGTGCAATATTATTTCTATCAATATCTCTCGACGACGGAAGTACTCCCAACCAAAGTACAGCCCAATAAAGAACTAATTATCTTTTATTTCAAAAATTGCAAATTTTTTAAAATGTCAAGAAAATATGTAAAAATAGCAAAAGTAGATGTGAGCCATAATTTTTAGTTTCGGAATTTCTACAATTTCAGTCAGGATGTTTTTTAATGCGGTTAAATCAGGGCTCAATATAATCAAAAATTATTTTATTTCGACAGCTATACGTGATACAAAATGAAAAACACAGTAAGTAAAAATTTGAATTATTTGAACTTAAGGCTCAATCAGCCAGGGTATAGTCTAGTGGGTAGTGTCAATCAATCAATTTCCTCTTAAGACCCCATAGATGTAGAGAACACAAACAGTTCTTATTCACAAGACGCGATGTTGAAAATCGGTTTTCAGTTGTTGCCAGAACTTGTTTATTCCTCTGACCTCCTGCTCAACTGCTCGATTCCATGCGTTACATGGTCTACCAAGCCGACGTTTTCCTTGAGGTTTGGAAACCAAAGTTTGTTTGACGATGTTTCGCTCTGGTTTTCTCAAAGTGTGACCGATCCATTGCCGCTTCCGTATTCGAATATCAGTGCATATTTTCTTCTGTCCAGTTGTACTAAGAAGTTTATCGTTGGGGATAACAGCTAGCCAGAATAATACTTAAATGCGTCGAAGGCTTACCGAACACAACTAAGGGTGTTACCCTTTAATACATTGGATGGATTGTCAAGTCGGTATGGAGTAGGTGAGCAATGGGGTTTAAAACAGAGTTTGTAAAGGGGCGAGTTTAAACTGTCGGTGGATGTTAATATTGAAACACTGAATGTTGTAAGTTGGTGGGAATACGTGGGGCGGCAATGAATTCCACAGTCTTAATGTCCAAATGATGAAGGACTGATAATTCTTCACTGTACGTGATGATAAAGGCTTAACATGGGCACGTACGGCTTGTCGAGTATTCCTGGGATGGCTGAAAAGAGGAGGAGTAAGGTTGGACAGTTCTTCGCTGCATTTACCGTGAAAATATCGATAGTAAACGCTGTGTACCGCGAGGTTTCTGCAATATTCGAAGGAATTCATAGAAGCTGTTATAGTCTCATCTTCAACTAGACGGAACGCATGCTTATGGATTCGATCGAGTTCCGCAAATTGTATTTTGGGTGCTCCAGCCCATATGTGTGAGTTGTATTTGAGACGGAGACGAATGTAGGCCTTGTAAAAGTTTGCAGTTTCTTGGTAAGCCTAACAGTGTAGTACAACCATGTAATAACACGGATCATGCAAGCGCTAAGCACATGCAGTTTTGCGCGAAGGGAGATCTCCTGACGAGCTTTATTTACACGAGGCTCAACATCCTTTTTAACTTGACCGAATAAAAAAATATTGCACCTCTTCCACATCTTCTTCTCTTCTCCTTCTACAGTGGCGCTTCAGCCCAAATCGGACTTTGGCCTCCTGATATTCAGGTTCCTTAACATTTTTTTATATTACTTATTGTGGAAGGGTTGTTAGCCCTTCGCACAACCCTCTTTCTACGATTTTTCATTTTCGTAGATTAAGGTGACCAAGGTATATCCAAGCAGGCAATGTGCTGGAATTATATATTGCGTCGACCGGGATTTGAACTTACGACCTTCGCATTACAAGACCAACACGCTACCTACTTAGACTACACCCTAGCTTCCACATCTTGTTCATTAAGAACAATTGGTGCGCTTATGTTCGAACCCATGTGCGTGTGTGCACTTGGTTTTATGTACATTTATTTTCCTTCCTGCATCCTTGCATTTAGAATGCGACAAGCGAATATTTGACTCTAAGACCGAACGGTTATGTACTAGCAAACAGAGGTGATCGCATCATAATCAAGTTAACTTAAGATTTTAAATAGTCCCCACTGAAGACCTTTATCGCCCCACCTTCCAGTGCAACTTTCAAGAAGTCATTTATTACCACCAGAAACTCAGCTGATGAGAGTATAAAGCCTTGTTTGACACTCTTTCGCACAGGAAATCGATTGATTGAGATAGTTTATCTTAAAAAGTATTTTAATACTCCAATTGGTTTCATAAGATACTCACTGTCGTTGTCATGAGTGTCGCGTTGTGAAATTTTCATCCCGCTTACCATTTTAGACTGCCTTCTCTGATATTGTTCTTTACTGAAACTACAGCCCGATCCGGGTCTTGGCCCCCTGACCTTCAGGTGCCCAAACAGTTTTTATTGGTAATTGAGGAAGGCTTGTTAGCCATTCTTTCGATTTTTATACTCTAGGTGAACCTAAGAGTATTATAAGTCTGCGACAAAGTTTGTAAAGCTAAAAAATAAAGCTCGGAGAAAAAAATGAATGACACAGAAGTTCATATTTTCACTCCAAAATCTCAAAACCGTCCATCCATCCGTCTGTCCGTCAGTTTCCTCTCTAGACCGAGAACGCGTTGAGGTGAGAAGTTCAAATTTTGTGCACGTCGTTTTTGACAAAAAAATAAGGACAAGCTCGTAAATGGGCCGCTTTACTCCTTCTAGCACCTCCCATACAAAATGACACAATTTCGCAATTTGACAATAAACCGATTTTCTCGAAAAGTATAATAGCTATTGATCTGAAGTTTGGAATATACTATTTTTATACCAATTTCAATCTATGGTATGAAAACTTTTTGAATCCCCTCCCCCTCCTTCTATCACCTCCTATATATACTGCACTCTTCATGAAATATTATAAACCAATTTACTCAATACGTATAAAATTGATCGAGCTGAGATTGTGCACTAAATATTTATTTAGAATTATTAGTAAGATCAAAAAAAAAAAATTAGATGATTAGTTTCACTCCTTCTACCTCCTCTCATACGATATGACACAATTTCACAACTTTTCAAAAAGTCGATTTTCCTGAAAAGTTTGAATGCTACTGATCTGCGATTGAAAACAGGTCAAATGCATGATGTTTATAGTTATTTCTGAAACAGCTCCCACACCTTCTACCACCTCCCATGCAAACTGCACAATTTCACTAGATCCAATGCACCAATTTTCTCGGTACCTCAGAAGCTTAAATTTTTTATAAAACACTCTGATAGCAAGTCTTGCTTGATGTGAAAAAATGGTTCAATACCATTACTCCTTCTACCCCTCCCCATACAAAATTTCTTAAAATCAAAAAAATTTTCTGCATCTATAGAATCATTTGATTGGGGCTTACGCCCAATGTTACATTTTTAATTTTCGTACAGCTCAGATATAGGTACGTAGGTAAACAGAGCTGTCTGCTCAGATACAAGTCCAGGCGCACATAGACCATACCCGCACATAGACCATACCGAGACTATCGAAGAAGTGTACGTCTAAGTGGCGTCTCCTTTTTCTAGAGAGTAGGGCAAGTGCATAGCAGATGAAAAATTTTCTTTTCTTTTTCCTCATCTTTGGAGCGACGGAAAAATATACTTAAGTTGAACATTGAGTAGAAAACAATGCCTCCCACTCCACTTCTAGCTGTAGAGCCATCAGTATAAAAGGATGTGGACTCTTTCTCCCGTATATCATCTGCCTCCCAAGCATCCACCGTATTCTTCAGATCTGGCGTCCAGAAACTACTTCCTGTCCGCAGACCTCAAAAGGATGCTCCAGGGAAAGAGATTTGCGTCAAATACTGACAAAAATGCTTATTTTGAGGGTGAAGCCAAATTGTTCTTTAAAAAACGCACAGAGCTGTTGGAGCAGCACTGGAATGATTGCATCACTCTATCTGGAGACTATGTTGATGAAGTCGAATTTTGCAGAAAAAAAAATATTTTCGTACTTAGCTTTTTGACCGATGTGGTAGTTAGATTTAAGATAAGTTTATTTATTGATTAATTTTATTTCGATTACTTTTCGAACAAAGCTTTATTTTCCATAAAGCAGCAAATGATTCAGGATGTAGCCTAGTGGGTAGCGTGTTGGTCTACAATGCGAAGGTCGTGAGCTCAAATCCCAGCCGCCTGCTTGGGTATACCTTGGTCACCTCAATCTGCGAAAATGAAAAATTTGATGATAGAGGGTTGTGCGAAGGTCTAACAACTTTTCCCCAATAAATAATGAAAAATGTTAAGGAACCTAAAGGTCAAGGGGGCCAAGGCTCGATTTTGGCTGTAGTGCCATTATAGAAGGAGGAGTATAAGCAAATAATTCAACAATTGTTGTATGAAAATTTCAAGACAACACCAATAAAAGAGTTAAAGTGTAGAGACTGAAATTAGAGGAATAAATATGAAATTTTATTCCCACAATTTCTTTTATAATATTTGCAAACGGGTATAACCTTTAGTCCTTCAAGAATAATGTTCATCGTCATTTTTGACGCCTTTTTCGGCGACTCGAATTTCCAAAATACTCCCAATTTTAATCCACTTCCTTCACTGACTTAACTGTGTCGCTTCCAAAAATCTATTATTCGAAATGTTATCGCTTTTGATTGATCGTACGACTTACTCGCATCCGTATAACGAATGTTCTCATATTACATGCAATCGTCTTTTTTATAAAAGTCTTGAAGTTCGGGAAATGAATGACTGCCTGTATTTCACTGTACGAGGAGGCAGAGTTAAATTCATAGATGTTGTCTAAAGTACTGTCATTTGCAAAATTAAGGATTGGATTGAGAGTAGGTCGTTAATGAAAACTAAGTAAAGTATTGGGGATAAAACAGAACCTTGAGGGATTCCGGAATCTATCGGGCAGGAAGAAGAAGTAACGCCATCTAGTACTACTCGTGTAGTGAGATACCACTCAATCCATTGAACAAGGACATCATTAAGGCGTATGGTCCTAAGCTTAACTAAGAGATATTTATGCCAAACTTTGTCAAAAGCTTTTGCAATGTTAAGCCCGAGACTTGGTTTAGCTAAAGAAGAGGCTAATGGGGGAGTACCGTCTGGACCAGAGGATATGTAGATATTGAGCTCTTGAAGGATCCGAGAAATAAGTTCCTCGTGAAAATGCAGTGTAGGAGAAACCAGAAGGATTTGAGTCGAGAGGCGAGAGATTTGATAGTGGGAGACGAGATTTTCTTGCAAATCTTGCTGCTAATAAGTCAGCTTTTTCGCTAGGGTATTGAGGAAGAAATGAAATTGTTGTTAACAAATGACCAGTAAGATCTCGAGCCTTTAGGACCCCGGAGGATTTTTCGTCGAAATTTTTGATCATGCTCAAATTATGTGCTTGTTTTGATCGTTTTAGATCCTTCGTTATTAGTTGCATTTATTTCGAATTCGATCATGTTTGCGGGTTTCGTCTATTCAATTGGAAATTTCTTACATCGGCAATTAAATAATAATTTTTTGCATAGGATAATTAAATATCAGTTCAATATTATTGATGATATCATGATTTTATAAATTCAGCAACATCGGGCACCGGTGACCACTCTAGCCTTGCAACAACGTATACCCTCTGCAGGACTTACGACTACAGCCCTGTCTACAACATCAGTAATTATTTTTTTATTTTGGACTTATGAATTCAGTCGTATTTAGCAAGCTTCAGTTTTTTAGAGGTATCCATTAAAAAACTATCATCACTCCATTTTGAGTTCAGATAAAATTAAAAATGAAGTGATACCATTAGTCCAGATTGCAAGTTACAAAAACTAGACCACAAATATGATTGGCTATTTTTCAAAATTATAGATGTTAGTAATATACACCAACAACGACAACGAACACACTTTATTTGCCTCAGTCGCATCAACTTATCAACTTACCTCACAGCTAATCTAATTATCCCGAAACGGAATAATATTTTATCGTAACACTCTTTCTCTAGGGAAAAGGAGATAATCTATCATTTCGCAAAGTACTAGGATACGACACATAAAAATTAAAGAAGTTTCCCAAGTCGTAAGTATATTGCCTGACTTTAAAAAATGAATTATTACTCGCAGTCGTAAAAATGGAAAGCCCAGTGGCATCATCTTCTCGTCATGATATTAAGTTTTCCCCGAACAAACAAGGCTATAGTAGCTTCCTTCGTCGTCGTGACGAAGAATACCTACTTCAAAGAACTTCCGTCCTTGTATTATGCATATTCTGGAAGTATTTCACCTTAAATGCAAATCTCGTTTTCTGTCGAAATATTGGATAAAAATAAGAAGAGATGGAAATTCATATCTACGAGTACATTATAAAGAAAACCGGAGAAATGATATATAAGTCCAAATGTCATTGTTTCATTCCTGGCTCTGGTTTGTCGTTTTAGGTGTCATGATTGATAGTAGTCCCATGCATTCATTATTAGTGTACAGTCTCGTAGTGTACACGAAGGGTCCTTCCACTTTCTGCAAAGTCTAATGGAAATTTAATGAAGACAAATGGATCGAAGTGAGCGCATGAAATTTTATACGAAGACGAAGCAGAGTTGTAGATACTTGAAATAACTCTTTGATATGCTGCTTAAATATACCAACCTGCAATCTCTGTATTGATTTTAATGTTTTCGAAGACCTTGAGACGTGTATGGTATATTCCTCGTTCGATTGTAAAGTATTTATTTCAAGTTTTCTGTAATATTGATTGCTGGACGTTATTGATGGAAGGCTTGCTACAATTCAATCTCTGCAAATGATATAAATTATTCTGTAATTTATTTGAAGAAAAAAAAAGAATCAAATTGATTTTGTAATTTATTTTTAAAACTTCATATCGTGTTAATGCTGGGCTAAAATATGCGACATTTATCTTCGACAGTGGTTTTTATTTAAGACGCCGAAGTGGGCGTAGATAGTATCCCCGCTAAATTCGCGTTACGGGTGGAGGGGGGGACCTTTGAGATTGGGATTTCTCCTTAAAAAGTGTAAGAATCTTCTACTCTAAGAAAAAAGAATTTTTCGTGTGAAAGAACACTTTTGTATATTGTAGTTTTCGCATATCCTTCCACCGTTTCTCGGTCCGTTATTTAGAATTTTATATATTTCAGGCACTAAGTATGACACA
The DNA here is from genome assembly GCA_963669355.1 of Chorisops tibialis. Classification (NCBI taxonomy): domain Eukaryota; kingdom Metazoa; phylum Arthropoda; class Insecta; order Diptera; family Stratiomyidae; genus Chorisops; species Chorisops tibialis. The sequence goes on along the minus strand of OY770264.1, from coordinate 12,376,915 downwards.
CAACTAATACTAACTATTTGATGTATCGACAAGAGGTGTAGGACTTGCTTACAAAACCCAATCAGAGAGCGTACGTCGCTGCTGGTGGTCCGTCGGCTGCAGTTCTTGAGTCAATTGGACTTTGTACGCAAGCAGAGCCAAATCTTTCCACCGTTTCGGTGTGTCCACACCTTCAACTGAGCTAGTCTTTTGGAATTTTTTGAGTAGGTTACGTGCACACGTCTCACGAGGCACATGACTACGATCAAAATTTTCTAGAATTTTGCGCATCGTAACTATGATTGATCGCGAAGTTTCGTAATGGAATTCAAAAACAGAGTTCCATGGTAGATTTCCCGCATTTATAAATGATCATTTGTGAAATAATAGGCCTCTCCAACCCTACACCTCTTGCTCAAACACCCTAGTTCAGCATTCACACTGATCAGTGCAAGACCTACCTAAAATCTTTAATAATTTTTGTGTCATGGAGCCCGGTTGATTACGCAACTCCACGTTCAGGACTCGATTGCCTTAGCCTTGTACGAAGCAGCAATTCGATAAACCGGATACCGAATGTAGCATAATGCAGTTCCTTCTGTTGATCAGCCCGCGATATGGACGTCAACTACAGCAACTACATGTACGCCGAAGGGACCTCAATCGTAGATGTGCTGATTTGACCGCACCACATCGTATCAGTCAATTGATTCGTCAAATCCAATCATCTATCAAATCCTGAATTTTCTCCAATAAATCCAAAAAAACATCCGTCAAATCCACAACGCAGAGTTAATATTCGACCCCTTCGGACCTTAGCTGCTGTGTAAGCATTTCCCTCGCCTCCGTTCACTACTTTCTTCTGTACAAACCCATCATATTGCCTTCCTCCAAGAACATGTTTCCTTAAATTTGGATCCCCTTGGGGAAAACCCATCTTCGTTTAATTTCCCATACGATCCTGCAACAGATCCCTTAACATACGATTTTGCTCCTTTCAGCACGCTACTACTTAATGTATCGCTCGCTTCAGTTCGCTACTTTCTTCCGAGAACTATACCCACATACATCTGCCGTCCGTCTACGTATTCTGCATCCGACACCATCTTCCAACTTTTGCTCCCTTGCTACAAATCTTCTTCGGTAAGGAGCTACCTATCATGCATAGATTTCGGTAACTTTGGTTGTGCGGCTAACGCCGATGCCCTCTTGCTTATAATACAGTACCCTTAGTTGTACCGTGCTGTCACAGATTCACAGTCCTGTGTGTATTAGCATCCATTTACCATACCCTTGCCTTGCGACTAATCAAGACCGTATACCATCTTGTATTTCAGCCGATACGACATGAAGGAGGGTTCTCAACACCTCCCCCGTAGTACCAGGTTTTGAAACTTTGATCCGGTCCTCGTGGGTCACCGCGAATGCCCCACAGTATAAGTCCCGGCAAAAGTCTGTTACTGATCGAACGGCTAGGTCCGTGGAGTTGGCAAACTCTAAGGGCAAAGCTACTGAAATCAGCCTTTCCGGTATTTCTCGCCCAGTAGCTACCACCCTGCGAGGTATAAACTTGTGCACAGAATTTTACCGCAATAAGCGTGGGAAAAAAGGTGGCCTCTGAAAATTACGCGGGAGGGGCCCCCGGTAAAATTCTGTGCACAAGTTTATACCTCGCAGGGTGGTAGCTACTGGGCGAGAAATACCGGAAAGGTGTGTGATGCTGCTCTTAGTTACGCCACTGGTGCCGAATTTTAATTAGGGGGTCTCACTTTAATGTATTGCACAATTAAGTTGGTAAAGAAAGTGGATTATAATTCTCAGAGAAATTTCGTGGGGGAAGTGGTGACCTAATTTTTCACATCACGCTAGAGTTGCCATCAAAATGTTTTATACACAACTTAGGTTTCAAAAATTTAAGAGGTACTGAGAAACCAAGTGTATTGGATTTAGTGCAATTTCGCAGTTTGTATGGGAGGTGGCAGAAGAAGGGGTGAGTTCATAATTACTTTTTCAGAAATAATTATAAGCATCATGCTTTTGATATTTCTTAAATTGTCGGTAAGTAGCATTCATACTTTTCAGGAAATCCACTTTTTGTAAAGTTGTGAAATTGTGTCAGATTGCATGGGATTAAAGAAGGGTTAAAGCTAATCGTCTAATTTTACTTTATTATTTTTTAATTATAAAGTATTGTGATCGACACAGAAAAAAAAAAATTTGCTACCCTGAAATTTTGTTTTTTCGCGTTTCATGACTAAATTAGCCTAAAAAGCAAAAAAAAAAAATCCGTCCCGCCGTACGCCGTACGCCGTACATATGGACTCGTACCTCCAAGACCGTTAAAGGTAGAATGTTGGTTTTTGGGTGGATTGTTAATTTGGTAAGTGAGCTCCATTATCCAAATTTTGGGGAGTGTGGGGTGGAAGGGGGAGGCGGGGGGATGGAAAAAGTCGAAAAATACACTTGCTAATATCTTCACAACGAATGCCGATAGAAAAACGAAAATCAGCATACATATAGAGAAGGTTGTTGGACATACTCCAAAAATAATTTAATTTTTTTATCCATTGGCGTCCGAAAAGGGGGGGCTAAAAACAAATTGTCGGCCGAATCTTTTTTTGAAATAGTTATATCTTCGAAACTACTTACCATAAAAAATTCATATTTTGGGACAATTAATATGGCGTATAGATCCATCAGAATAAGCTTATAAATAGGCTAATTATTGTAAGGGGGAGGGTCAGGGGGGGTGCAAAGAAAAACACTTAAGAATTAATATCTCAACTATCTCTTAAGCTATGTAATTGAAATGTAAAACATATACTAAGCTATACTAGCGAAATATAAAAAATATATAAAATTTGGTCATAATAATAGCGGGGGGAAATGGGGAGCATTTCAAAAATGGTGCACTTTTCAAAATTAGAAATCGTTATATCTCAAAATTGAGTGCAGATATCGAATCAAAAATTCGTCAGATTATAGAACTATATAATTTTAAGTTAGGGGGTGTAAAGGGAGGGAGGTGGTAAGCAAAAATGTCGAAAATTTTGAGTGATTTTCTTAGGACTCTGGTCAAAGATAAAAACTTTAAATTTTGCATGTGGATACATCTATTTTATATACACAGAAAAAAAATAATAATTTGATCCACAATTGTTACGAACCGACCACCACGGTCTAAGGGGCACAAGGTGTTTCATGTGCAGCGAAAAAAACACGAAAACTGAAAATTTTTGGATGTAATTTTAAGGTAGAAACTTGAAAATTTGGGAAATACATTTTAAAAAAATCCCCAAACGTATAAGATATTAACTGGTCGAATACCTTTGAAACTTCTACCCCCTCCCATACAAAATTATTTTTTCGACCATTTTTAAGAAATTAATTATCACCTAACTATTAAAAGCTATCAATTTGAAATTTTGCATAAGAACTTATAAAAATATTTTAAATCAAATTATTTTAAAAGTTTCAAAATAGCACTTGCCCTTCTACCCCCTCCCATACAAAAGTATGATTTCGACCAATTTCATTAAATCAACTAATAAACAACAAATTAAAAGCTACGAACTTGTAATTTTGTACGAGCACCTTACTAGAGAAAGAAAAGAAAATTGCATCACAAATTTTGCAATTCCCCTACCTCTTCTACCCCCTCCCATACAAAATTATTTTTTCGAGCATTTTTAAGAAATCGGTTATCAGCTAACTCTTAAAAGCTATCCATTTCAATTTTTGCCGGAAAACTTATAAAAATAATTGAAATGAAATTTTGTTAAAAGTTTTGCAATCACGCTTGCCCTTCTATCCCCTCCCATACAAAAGTATCATTTCTACCTATTTCATTGAACCAACTAATAACCAACAAGTTAAAAGCTGCGAACTTGAAATTTTGTACGAGAAGACTACAACAGAAAGGAAATAAAATTGCGTCACAATCTTTACGATTCCCCTACCTCCTCTACCCCTCCCATACAAATGTTGGTTTCGTGAATGTAAAATACACAGAATCTTATTCTATGCATCTTCGTATATGAAACTGACATTCTATACAGAGAATATTGGACGTCAATTAAAAAACTATTAACATCCACCGACCCTTACTATCAACCCTCATCCCTCCCCTCAAAAAACTCAAACTTGCATAAATAAACGAACGAAATATTGGTTATATATACTGAAGCTTTTGAATGTTTCCGCAAAGTGTTGACAACTGTCCTGCCCAAGAACCCCCTTTCACTTAGTCTTCCCTAACCACTCTAACCTGCATATTGACTTTCCACGCATCCGCAACTTGTCCCAAGAATAATAAAGTTTCGCCCGACTTGTTGGCAGTTTATTTATTTTTGACTTAATAATAATTCTAAATAAATACTTACTGCACAATTTCAGCTCGATAAATTTTATACGTACTAAGTAAATTTGTTTAAAGTATTTCATAAAAAAATGTAGTTTATATGAGAGCTGGTGGAAAGAAGGGGAGGACTCGAATGATTTTTATACAGTGGATTTATATCATTACAAATTTCAGATCAATAGCATTCATACTTTTCGAGAAAGTCCTTTTATTGTCAAATTGCAAAATTGTGTCATTTTGTATGGGAGGGGGTAGAAGGGGTGCGGCGATTTGGCTCGTTCACGAATTTGTCCTTACTTTTTTGACAAAAACGACGTATACGAAATTCGAACTTTCTAGATCAACGCGCTCTCAAGTTAGAGAGGACACGGACGGACAGACGGATGGACGAACATCCGGTTTTGAAATTTTGGAGTGATTATATGAACTTCTGTAACATTCATTTTTTTCTCCGAGCCTTATTTCTTTACGTTACAAACTTTGTGGCAAACTTACAATACTCTCAGATTTCATCTAGAGTATACACATACTAAGCATCGTCCTTTAGTTGTCAGAACTTCTTTATTTTTCTACACTCCATTCCGTGAAATTTTAAGTGGTCGTTAGCAGAGTTGCTTATGAACACTCCCGCTCTTGTCATGAACTAGTTGGGTCGCCCCAGTACCGCGACGTCTCTCTCGAGGCTTATAGTCCAGAGTTTGTTTGGAAATGTTTAGCACTAGTTTCCTCAAAGTGTGACCGATCCACTGCCAGTTACGACGTTGATATTCAACTGCGACTAATGCCGTTTTGTTTATTACAAAATCATTCAACTAATCGCAGAGTCTATATGAATGTTTTTGAATAATAAAAACAACTCATTTTCCCCAAACTAAATAAATTATCGAGCCAAACACAAAAAAAGAGAACGAACGTCCTTCGATCACAAACGTTTCCTAGTAAGTCGAGATAAAACTACGATTTGTAACAATTTTAGTCCGAAAAAGTTAATTAAACCTTTTGTAGAGTTAAGCTCTAGTGCCATTAATATATTCGTTTCTGTACTATGCTACATACTCCACGAGCTCACCACCATTGTATCAAATCTCGGCGTGGAGTTACAATTACTCTTCTATGGTTTTGCTTGAAGCGTTAATTTAGTGAAATGTGGTTCGTTTTGTCGGATATTTCGTTCGACATACTCGCAACCTGCACATCGATTACATCGCCATAACAAAACCAAACATAACAGAGGAGCAATATATCGGGAGAATTCGAGCCAAACTTTGCCTCTGTCATCGCAATTATTTGCTATTCGATTGCGCTCGGCTGCCATAATTCTGCCCTGCAGTTGTTACTTTGCTGCTTTCAAAAACATCAATCAAAGCCGATCAAATAAACTATTTTCGCTCTCTGAAACTATCGCAATGTTCATTTCAGTTGTATACGAACGTTTATCATCCAGCAATAAGATTGAAACTATTCGTAGCTATGTCTATGTTAGTTAAGAGTCTTTCGCCGTACTTAATTGCAGAGAAAGAAAATTTTATGTAGGGAATAATGATGAATAAAATGAAGAAACGGAAAATTATGAAAATTTTTGAAAGGCAATTTAAAGTAACAAACGGCATTAGAAATCATAGTTGAAAAACGATAAATATGAATTTCATAAGGCACAAATATTCGTGTCCCTACCCCATCGCGCAAAACTTCCCAAGTAGAGAACACTTACTTGCCCAGAAGTTGCACAAGTCGACATGTAAGCAGACCTGTTATTTTAAAATGAACACTCAACTCTTTCCGAAGCAAAGTATTACTAGGTGTAGTGGTTAATAATTCTTAATTTTTTTCGTAAAAAAACACGTTGAAATTGGAAGAAAGTACAGGTGATTTATTCAAAGTACGCACCATCGCTAGTCACACATTCTCCCCATCTCCCTGGTAATTTGTGAATGATCTCCCATAAAAACCATACATCTTTTGAGGTGGTCCAATCATCAAGCCATTTCTGGACATCTCTGTAATTGTTGAAGTATTGTATGGAGAGTGCGTGAGATATTGATGAAAACAAGTGGTAGTCAGAAGGGGTCAAGTCCGGTGAGTATGGCGGGTGGGGCAAGAGTTCCCAGCCAGGTGCAGAAATGGTGTCTTTCACCAATATCGCTGTGTGTGACGGGGTGTTCTCGTGCTGTAAAATTACTTTTCCGAGTCTTGTATCCCATTCTCTTCGCTTTTCGATGAACCAATCAATCAATCAAATACCTGTTAAGACCCCCTATATGGGCATAGGACAGAAACAACTCTCTTCCACAAGGCACGATCCTGAGCATCGGCATTAAGCTGTTGCCAGGACTTGTTTATTCCTCTGGTCTCCTGCTCAACTGCTTGCTTCCATGTGTCAATCAACCCGACGTCCTCCTTGAGGATTTTAATCCAGAGCCTGTTTGGCGATGTTTCGCTCTGGTTTTCTCAAAGTATGACCGATCCACTGCCACTTCCGCCTTTGAATCTCAATACCTATTTTAGTGTGGCCGGTTGTACTCCAAAGTTCGTCGTTGAAGATCACTTGATATGATATGATATGATAGTTTATTGGCGTTCTAAATATTAACATAGTATAAAATACTTACAAATATGTTTACTTGGTTGATGTTTGCCATTCTGTCACCCTGTAAGCTATGCTTGTATTGGGTGACAGTATTAAATAATATTAAATTAAACAAAAGTTATAAATCATTACATATTAAATAATAATAATAAAAAATCTAAAAAACTAGAGAAATTACACTATAAAAGTAAAAATTGATTAAACTGAAAAGTACTAACCAAAAAGAAAATTAAGTTACAATATTAAAAGTAAATAATACTAATTAGTTTCACAGTATCTTTTTTCCTTTATCTTTTTTAGATGTACATCAATTATAGATAGTGGAATATTTTATGAAATTCACGCATGCTTAGATCCTGTAACCACCATTTCAGCTTAATTTTAAAATTTTGGTGGGTGTAGCTCTGACGTAGATCTGCAGGTAAGGAATTGTAAAATTTGGGGCCGAGATACAGAAAATGTTTTTGCGTTAGGGTTCGATTTACTTTTAGTACTGCCATGTTAGTTCTATTTCTGGTGTTGTGATTATGATTAACAAAACTGGAGTTATCGTTTTTTGACATATACAGCATAACAGCTTTAACGTACAAAGCTCTTGGTCCTAGTACGTTAGTTATGGAATATAAATCTTCTGAAGGGAACCAAGGGGGCAAATTCAACATTATTTTTAAGATACATCTATGAGTTCTCATTAGTACGTCGATATGTGCCTCATATGTACCACCCCAAGCAACTATTCCATATTGCACAATTGATTGGACTAATCCATGATAAATCGTTTTGAGTTCTTTGAAGGCGAGAATATTCCTGATAAAACAAAAAATAGGAATTGCTTTTCGTATTTTCTTAGCTAGAAGATTGATATGGTCTCTCCAAGAGAGTTTGGAATCAATGTTTATACCAAGGTATTTAATGGATTTCACAATTTGAATGATTTGACTACTATCCGAGTTGCCTTGTCTTCGTAGACTTATTGATGTCGATTGGGGTAAACCTATATCGCTATTAGAGAACGCAATTGCTTTAGTTTTGCTTACATTCAACTTGAGCAAATTTCTATCGAGCCAGTTTTTGATTTTGACTAATGACTCCGTTACGTTTGATTGCGTATCAATCCAAGATCTACCAGATACTAGAAGGACTGTGTCATCCGCGAAGGAGATTATTTTGCCATTAGGGACTTTCATGTCGCTCAATTCATTAATATAGATAAGGAAAAGAATGGGTGACAAAACTGTTCCTTGTGGAAGGCCATACGTCGAGTTATATTCCATTTCACTTAATGTTTGATTTACTTTTACCTGCTGACTACGGTTTGATAAATACTCTTCAAACAGCTTCAAATAGTTATTTTGAATGCCGATTCTTGACAGTTTAGATATGAGCAGCTTGAATGAGACCGTGTCAAATGCCTTTTCTAGGTCCATGAATACGGCCATTGGCTTTAAACCGGTATCCATTTCTTTGTAAATGAAAGATGTTAGTTCCGCTAGTGCATCATCCGTACTTAAATTGCTTCTGAACCCGTATTGGTTTGGTGAAATAATATTGTTTTCTTCAAGGTATTGAGTTAGTCTCGTTTTAATGCAACGTTCAAAAATTTTCGTGATAGTAGGAAGTAAAGATATGGGTCTATAATTGTTAGCCTCAAGCTTATCTCCGCTTTTGTGGATAGGTATTAAAATGGCTCTCTTAAATTGGGTGGGGAAATGGCCTTCTTTTATACATTTATTGAAAATTACAGAAAGTGGATAACTAATGAGTTTGGCTAGTTTCTTAATAATCACTGTTGTTATTTTGTCATACCCCGGGCTGGTACTGCTACTTAGTGATTTTATAATGTTTTCAATTTCTATTTCTGTGACTTTTCTCAGATAGAAACTGTGGTGCAAACATGCATTTTCTTGGTTTGAAAGATGAACCAACGCAGGACTACTGTTATTTATAATTGATTCAGATATATTTTTTCCTGCATTTAAAAAATGGTTGTTTAAAAATGAGGCTATTTGAAGTGTATCTTCCTTTGTTTTGGCTTGTACCTTAGTTCCGTTTATTTGCATTGCCTTAATATTTTCTGTTTGTCTGTGCCTATCAGTAGCTTTATTAATAATATTCCATAAACTTTTATTGCTTTTGTCTGAATTATTTATTTCATTACGAAAGTAGTTGATACGAGACATTTTAATCACTCCAGTTAGAGTATTTCTATATTTTTTATAGTAATTTAAAAGCTTTGTATTGAAGGGCTGTTTTAAAGTTTTAATTCTAATTTTATTTCTTTTACATATCGACCGAACAATACTGGGCGTCACCCACGGCTTTAATATTCCAGTGTCTCTTTTGGTTATTAGTTTGATCTCTTCTGCTTTACAGATTTGATGTTTCAGGGTGGATAGAAAAATGTTAGTAGTGTTATAAGCATTTAAATTGGAGGGGATGGTGTTATACCAGTTAATGCTTCCAACATTTTCCGTTAAAACATCATAATTTAGTTTATATCGAAACAAGCATTTGGGTGATGTTTTATGAATGAATGGAAAGGGTAATTTGATGCTTGCTAGCTGCGTAAAATGATCTGTTATTGAATTTTTCAAAAGTATAGGAGTTATACAATCGGTAATATTTATGTTAAATTTCTGTCTTACAAAAATGTGATCTATACACGAGGCACTTTTATTGTATATGCGAGTGTATGTATTAATGCAAGAAGTATAACCTTTCTCCGACATTTTATTTAAATATTCGTTGGTGGTAAGGTTATTCTTCATAATATCAATATTAATATCACCAATTACTATGTCTAATGTGTTTGTGTTGGGTGGACCAGTTAAGTCCTCCAATGTATTTATAAAGAGAGTCTCGTTTAGGCTAGGAGATCTATATATAGCCAAAATTTTGATCTCTTTTGCATTCCCTAATGGTATTGATATTATCAGTCCTGACATGGAATCACAGTTTGGTTCCTCCGTGTAATGTAAAAATTTGTTGTGGATGTATACAATTACTCCGTCATTTTTATTTCTAAATTTAGTAGAGCATTGCATTGCATAATTTTGTATGTGGCCAGAATATTCCTTAAATGGGTCGGAGGCATTGGTTCACGAAAGTCTGTAGTTTCTTTGTAAGTCGAACGGTCACTTTTCACGTAGTACAACCATATAACACGGATTTGATGCATGCGTCAAAAACTAGCAGCTTCGTTCGAAGGGAGATCTCTCTTAACTTCCAGAAAGGGGAAAGGATACCGAAGGCCTGACGGACTTTATTTAGACGAGCCTCAATATCCTTTTCGGCTCCGTCGTCCATGCTGACAATGCTTCCGAGATAACAAAAACTTTTGCACCTCTTGTCCGTTAAGAACAATCGGTGTGCTTGCGTTCGAACCCATGTGCGTTTACTTGGTTTTACGCACATTTATTTTCAGTCCCGCCTCTTTGCATTTGGAATGCTACGAGCGAACATTTGACTCTAAGTCTGAACGGTAGGGTATTTGTGTGGTCGGTACAAGACGCCTCTTTACGGAATCCAGCCTGATAAACTTCGAGAGTGCTCTCGACGACATCACTAATCCTATTGAGAATTACCATAGCCATAGTTAGTTTCGACGAATGCATGGTTCAAATTGATCATTTGTTGCAAACGGTTTCAACTGGTTTCAGGAGCTCCTGGTCAACGACTCCCTTTTGATCTTCCCAAATGCACAGCATTATCTTCCTTCTAAAGCGATTTGGTTTAGCGGTCGATATTCAAGATTCTCCTAGAACCCATGATTTTTTACGTGTTGGGTTCTCAAAATGTATCGATTTTTCGTCTCCAGTCACAATTCGATGCAAAAAACTCCAACGCTCTTTATTTGGCACGAAACTCGACATGTTTACCACACGAAAAAAATAACGATAATCGAAAATCGTTTCAACATCAATAGCGTTTTAAAAGGTACCGCCATAGCAACAAAATGACATAAGAGGTTAGACTGTTGTTGACCCTTGTTTTCAGCGCCATCTCTTAAGAAAATTATGAATTATTAACCGCCACACCTAGAAAGTATTCGAATATTGTTTAACTGGCAATAAGATATTTCGAGAAAAACGCAAGAAACTCTTGTCTAGTTTTCGAATTTCTGTGCGTTTTTCCATAATCGCAAGATGAAAACTGCATTTTCTATGAAAATGCGAGCACTTTTGAGCAATATTAGTGATAGCATTTAATAGTTACACAGGTCAGTCATAAAGCATAACAGGACTACGATTGGGCGTAAAGCCCATTCATGCGATACTCCAGATGAATAGAAAATTTGTTGATTTTAATAAATTTTTTATAGGGAGTGGTATAAGGGGTAGAGTATCTATAAAAAAGTTTTATGCAAATGGGAAGGGGCAGAAGGAGTGCAACTAATCGTCCTACTAATAATTGTAAGTAAATATTTGGTGCACAATTTCAGCTCGGTGAATTGTCTACGTACTGAATAAATTAGCTTACAGTATTTCAGAAAAATTTGCAGTTTGTATGGGAGGTGGAGGAAGTAATGAGGGGTTTGAATAATTTTTATATCGTAGATTGAAATCATCATAAAAATAATATTTTCCAAATTTCAGAATAATAGCTTTCATACTTTTCGAGAAAACCCTCTTATTGTGAAACTCCGAAATTGAGTCATTTTGTATGGCAGAGGTAGAAGGGGTGGAGCGATTTGACCTTACTTTTTGGTCAAAAACGACATGTATAAAATTCGAACGTTCTAGCTCAACGCGCTCTCGAGCTAGAGAAGATACGGACGGACAGGCGGACGGAGGGACATCCAGTTTAGAGATTTTTAAGTGATAATATGAACTTCTGTATCATTCATTTTTTCATTCAAGCCTTATTTCTTATCGTTACAAACTTTGTGGCGAACTTATAATTAAACTCTCAGATTTCATCTAGAGTGTAAAAATTTGGTAAAATTTTTTTTTTATCGTTAGCATAAAAATGCAAAAAAATATTAAAGGACCCATATTTTCGAAACCGTTATAGATAGAAAATGTAATTTTAGGTGGTTTGTAAATTGGGTAGGGAACTTGCATTGTCTAAGTTTAGGGGAGTGTGGGATGATATGGAGAGGGAGGGTTAACATCGAAAACTGCGCTTAATAATATCTCCACTACGAATACAGATAGAAAGCTGAAACTCAACATTCGGCTATATTAATTTATTATTATGAAAAGCATAAAAATAAATACATTTTTTTTCAGTGGGGTACAAAATGGAAGGGGGCTAAAGACCAATTGTCGGCGGATACATATATATATATTTTTTTTCAAATAATTATATCTTTCAAATTACTTAACACAATAAGTTAATATTTGACGACCACTAAGGTGACTCATAAATCAATCATAATCAATCTTAAGGGGAGGCCAATATTTGTAAGGAGGTAGGTGGCGGATGTGAAAGTGCGCCAAGAAAAACACTTAGAAATTAATACCTCCACTATCTCTTAAAATATTGAATTGAAACTTGAAACATGTATTAAACTAACGCATACTAGGGAAATATTAAAAAAATATAAGCTTGGACATAATAACAGTGAAACAAACAGGGATTAATTAAAAAATAAACTGCCAACAAGTCGGGCGAAACTTTATTATTCTTGGGGCAAGGTGAAGATACGTGTAATATATGCAGGTTAGAGTGGTTAGGAAAGACTAACTGAAAGGGGGTTCATGGGCAGGACTGTTGTCAATTTAGCACTTAATTGCGGATACGATCAATAGCTTCATTATATTGAATAACTATTTTATTCGTTCATTTATGCAACTTTGGGTTTTTATGAGGAGAGGGGTGATAGTAACAGTGGGTGTTAATAAGTTTTTAACTGATTGCTTGAATCACGTTAAATATTCTCTGTTTAGAATGCCACAGTGGTCGGTGCATAACAATTGTCGAACAAATTATTATTTGTTTTCTATGTACAGATGCTCACAGCTTATTTCAACCAGCACGTAAAAAAATCTTTAAATGCCTATAAAAACTAAACTAAAGAAGATATCAACATTATTTAAACGCAGGTTATTAGTCTAATGTTTAAACTAATCAAATATGACTTCATTTATTTTTCAATATTTTTTTAATATTCTTAAACATTTATAAGCGAAAAAAGTAACTAAAAAAAATGTCACAGCTTATTTCAACCAAGTAACAGATTCAATGTTTAAATGAAGTTGAAAGGCACAAAAAAAATGTCAATGCTTAGTATGACCACCCTTCTGGTCAACAATCATTTTTAGCCTCTTAGGCATTGAATCGACCAGTTTTTGTGTCACTTCTGGGGTAAGTTTGGCCCATTCCTCAACCAATACAGTTTTGAGATCGCTTTTGTCGGATATTTCCCGTTTTCGGATGTTTGTATCCAAAATGGCCCACAAATTTTCGATGGCGTTAATGTCGGGCGGCTGTGTCAGTGGTTGTATAACATAGGGACAGTTCCAAATCAGCCATGTCTTTACAATACCCGACTTATGCTTGGGGTCATTGTCTAAAAATAATATCTGAAGTCATCGCGAATGCCCAGTTTCTCCGAACTTTCAAGCAAATAGGACTTCAAAATTTCGAGATAATGAGATTTATTCATTGTAGTCTCAATAAATTGCAAATTTTCAACTTCCGCAGCGGACAAGCGGACATACAGGCCCACACCATAACGCTGATACCTCGTTGTTTGACTGTAGCTTTCAAATTTTTGTTTTGCAATTCTGTATTTGGCTTACGCCAAACATATGAGGCTCCATCAGAGCCAAAAATATTCAATTTTGACTCATCAGCGAACATAACGGTATTCCAAAATCCAGAATCCTTATCCAAATGTTCCTTGGCAAATTTTAAACGGCACTTCTGATTTTTGGCGTTTATAAACGTCTTTTTACGCGCTATTCTACCATTGAACACATGCTCTCACAGCGCACGGCAAATAGTTTCCGGGTAGCATGACTTGCCCAACTCAGCTTCCACTTCACTGGCAATTTTTGGAGCCGATAGTCTTGGGTTTTCCCAGATTTTCCGGACAATATAGCGCTCGTCCGTTGGATTGAAAATTTTGTTGGGGGCATTTCTACCTTTATCGTGCGTTCTATTTTAGCAGACAAATCGGTATATGATGCTCTGCACTGTAGAATCACTTAATCCTACCATCTCACCAATTTTCCTGCGCGAATGGCCACTTTTAAAATGACTGAGAACTAGTTCTTGCTGATCAATTGTAGTACGTGGTCCCATTTCGCAAAACTAATTTTTCTGCATGATCTTCGCAAAGAATTCAGCAAGACTGATCTTGAACACATAACGAATATAATGACTAAAACATAGAAAAATCAAATAACCGTTACATTGCAAGATAACGGATCATTGCACACCTGCAAAGTATTTGGTTGAAATAAGCTGTGGCATTATTTTTAGTTACTTTTTTCGTTTATAATTGTTTTAAAATATTAAAAACATATAGAAAAATAAATGAAGTCATATTTGATTAGTTTAAACATTAGACTAATAACCTGCGTTTAAATAATGTTGATATCTTCTTAAGTTTAGTTTTTCTAGGCATTTAAAGATTTTTTCACATGCTGGTTGAAATAAGCTGTGAGCCACTGTATATCAAATAGATGTATCCACATGCAAAATTTAAAGTTTGTACCTCCCACCAGGGCCCTAAAAACTTTATTCAAAATTTTCGACATTTTTACTTATCACCTTCCTCCACTTACAACCCCCAACTTAAAACGTTTACCAAAATTAAAGACTATCTAGTACTACAATCTAGCTAGGGTATAGCCTAGTAGGTAGTGTGTTGGTCTTGTAGTGCGAAGGTCGTGAGTTCAAATCCCGGCCGGCGCAAAATATAATTCCGGCACATTGCCTGCTTGGGTATACCTTGGTCACCTCAATCTAAGAAAATGAAAAATTCGTAGAAAGAGGGTTGTGCGAAGGGCTAACAACCCTTCCACAATAAGTAATAAAAAAAAATGTTAAGGAACTTGAATATCAGGAGGCCAAGGTCCGGTTTGGGCTGTAGTGCCATTGTAGAATAGAATAAATTATAATTAGGACCGCTATGTGTCAATGGTATTAGATTTTGGATTCGGCAGGTCATTTAGTTGAGAGGTAGTTGATTGATTTGAGATAAATGTTTAACGAACACCCCATTTTTGGGGTCTGCCTTAACTTCTCTGGGTATGTGTATCGTTCTATTTCCATCTTTTCCTCTCAGTTCCAGGAATTATTCGAATAGTGACGGAAAGCAAATCGCAAAATCCTTTTCGGCTGTTCCTTTCTATTCAATTTCTCTTCCTTCTCGTTTTCTTTTCTTCCTATTCTATTTTCAGTGATATTTTTTATATCTCTAAATCTATTTTAAACCCTTGATGAACTATATGTGTGCAAATTGCAACCCGAGCGTGGATAACATCTCACCTGATCACAATTTTTCCAGCCATTTAGTTAAGTTTCCACAGAACATTTTTAATTTTTTTTTTCAACATACCACATGTGCTTTACAAAAAACATAAAAAGTATAAAAAAATTATCCTGGGAATGCCCATATGGTGACACTAAATGGAAAAGTTGTGTACTGTTTGGTACCTCGTTCGTATTCATACACTTTCACTCTTTCCAGGGATATTTCCGGGATAAAGCAGCAACTGTAGGGTATGACTTTAGATGTGTGGATATATGAGAGTGTTGAAAACATTTAAGTTAGTAAGTTTTATCCAGCACAATCTGCTTTAGGTTGCGGGTGAACAACGTGATATTCATGCTCGTGGGTACTTAATTACTTAGTACCATGCCTAAGTGATTAATAAAAATTTGTTTTTTAAATCTTAAAGTAAATGAGGTGTTGAGTTTTGTAGGTGGAATTCCCAAATGAATAGAAAAGTTGAAATATACTTACTAGTTTTTTTTTTTTTTAATGTGAATAAGCTTTATTTTTTATTTTAATACTTTACACCTAACTTCACTCCTTTAGTTTAGTATTGCATATATTCCAGTTTAATGATAAATGAATATAAAGATAAGGAGTTGAATGTTTAAAAGAAATTATGCGGAAATGTCTGATACAATTAAACTTGAAAATATAGAGCAACCCCTATTAATTTAGATTTAAATGAAGTAAGCTTTCCAGGTTTTCAATTGCACCCAGTCAACAAGGTAATTAGCGCAAGAAAATAACGAAATGAATTAAACGTGAGTTTAACTATTGTGAAAGCATTATTTATTTCGGAAAAACTTTGTGTTATGAATAGTTAGGAAAATTTATTTACCAAATGGTAAAAGATGATCTTTAGTGAATCTTTTATAATTCTTCAGCGACTCGTTGACAACGATTATATAAAATCATATACCTAGTCCTGCCATAAGTTCTGTCACATAATTTCTCACATTGGCAACAACTTTATTTTATTAGTGACATTTCAATATCGGCCAGTTTTATAAACGTCATAATGTTGTTGACAGTTGATGGTCATTTAAAGTGTGTTCGTTAACGTGTGAAGATGGAATGGGGTGTAATAGAAAACCGAACTGCAGTGATTGCACTACATAAGTGTGGAAAATCCGCGAGTGAAATTTTCAAGTTGTTGTGCCCGTTAAAAATAACGCAAAGATTTGTGTATCGTGCGATCCAGAGATATAACGCGATCCAGACTATTGAAGATCGACCTCGTTCTGGACGTCCGCGTGATGTACGTTCTTCTGCTGCCATCAAAGCGGTCGAGAGTCGAATTCGTCGAAATCCGCTTCGTAAACAACGAATCATGGCTCGAGAGATGAACATCTCCACCCGAAGTATGTCTCGCATCATAAAATCTGACCTCGGGATGAGTGCCTTTCGACGATCAACGGGACATTTGCTGATTGAGCAGTTGAAGCAAATTAGGAGCACCAGATCGAAAGAGCTCCTTCGGCGGTACGGCAACAACAAACATCGAGAAATTTTATTTACCGATGAAAAAATTTTTACGGTGGAGGAACATTTCAACCGCCAAAATGATAAGGTGTATGCCCACAGCTCCGCAGAAGCCCGAGAAGTTGCCACTAGGGTACAGCGAGGACATCATCCAGCATCAGTCATGGTATGGTGGGGTGTCAGCTACGAAGGGGTCACCGAGCTTCATTTGTGCGAAAAAGGCGTAAAAACTGCAGCGAAAAATTATCAAACGGACATCCTGGAGAGATGTGTGAAGCCGCTGAACTCTACGCTATTCAACAATCGACATTGGGTTTTCCAGCAAGATTCTGCGCCAGCCCACAAAGCTCGAACCACACAAGCGTGGTTGGAAACCAATATTCCACAGTTTATAAGGGTGACGGAATGGCCTTCTGGGAGCCCAGATTTGAATCCCCTGGACTACAAACTGTGGGCGGAGTTAGAGTCCATGGTGTGCACGAGACGACACCCAAATATCGAGAGCCTTAAGCGATCTTTGACAGAAGCAGTAGCTAATTTTCCGCTAGAAACAGTGCGTACTGCTATCGATGACTGGCCCAACAGATTAAAGAGCTGTGTTAAGGCTAAAGGCGGCCACTTTGAATAATTTGTTGCTTATTTTACTTCCATTAGTATGCCAAAATAAAATATATTTTCCTTTGTCAAAAACTCTTTTTCATTTATACAAAAATTGCCCATATACGTGTGACAGAACTTATGGCACGACTAGGTATAATCGTTTTAATGATAAGTTTTTAACTAAGACCCACTTAATTCGTAAGTAAACCATTAATGCATGAATTTTAATGAACATTTTAATCGATGGAGAGTTCGAAATTGGTACTTTAATAAATCTTCCAACGTACTAAAAAATATCCTATCTAATGAATCGTTATTTATGTATCATCGCCCGTTAATCTATAAAAATAAAATATAATGTTTGTCTTTCTTTCTGTACCTACATATATGGGCGATCTCCAGAAAAATCTAGAGGACGCAAAGGTCTGCACATTTGAACCTAGAAGCCCACAAGTTCGAACTGATGCATGTCAGTGTCCGATTTATAAAATTTAAATTTTTTTCAAATTAATTTTTAAAGATTTTAGCCTGTGAGACACGAACCAAGCAAACCATAAAATAGCCATAAAATAGCCAAAACTGAAACCAAGTAAATTTTCAGCTTAACCTACAATATAGTTATCTGTCAGCTCCACGAAGTGGACTGCAAGTTTGTTATAGTTCTTACAATTCTTAATTCGGTTTTAATACTTGACACACTAGAACGTAAACTACTTTAGAAAACTGCAAAGAGGTTTAAGCTTTTTTAAACTGCAATAGGCGACACATTAGACAGAATGTTTACGGTCTTTCAAACATTGTTGAATTTAGTCCGGATTGAATTTGATTAAAGGCTATCAGAAAATGTCTGAAAGTTATACATATTTTAGGAGTGTTAGCTTACGTGAACTATATTTTCAAACTTTTGAAAGAAGTGAGGAATCAAATCTCTTCAAGTGAAAGTAATAGAAGACGTCAACAGCGGGTTTCAAAGTTGCTACGAATTGCAGAAAAAAGCGGAAGCCTAACCAATGAAATCGTCACCAATCACACCTGAATCTGTGCTGAAATTATGCCTCTCTTCTTGCACGTGAATTGCTCTCAGCCCACGTGTGTAAGCTGTGGAAGTTTGTGATACCGTCCCTGGTGAATCGGGACTTATCCGTCCAAAGAATGTCGTTCATAAAATTCTCGTCACTTAGTTGTCGTTCAAGGAGCCAATTGCAAAACTCCATCCTTTTGGGCAAATCAATGGGTAACAGCTCCTGCACTGGTGTGTGGTGGAAGGGATGCAAACGCTCCCAGAATTTTGAGGGTCAAAGTATCAAAAATTTGTGTTCTGAAGCAAATACCTCAGGATTGGGTACAGTTACAATGCGGTCTATTACACCAAATGAAAAGTAATTCGATTTCCTAAAAAACAAGCAAACACTTTGAATTGTGATTATTAGTTTTCAAGATATAGCGTTTTGAGTGAGTGAGGTACAGGTCCGAAACACTTTTCTTGATCATCCTGTATCTCCGCGGATATTGAAAATTGACCATCTCCGTACAACAATTTTTTTCTCAAAATATATCTAGGAATAACCCCTTACAAGGTGGCGCACGGAGTACCAAACACTCTGTATAAAAACGCGTCATTAACGAGGAAGCCCTTTGAGTACGTTCAATGAAAAAAGTATTATTTTCGAACACGTTAACAATTGAAATACTCGAAAAAAAAAATTATACTGAAATGCGTAAGTGGTCACTGGGTTTCACGTAAAAATGAAACTAGTTTTCGTTGAATTAAAGTACCCGCAAAAATAATCGCTTCCTCTAAATTAAAGTACCCGCAAAAATAATCACTTCCTTTAACTATCACAAACGCTTGATCCGTTCATTATCCGTAATTGTCGCTTTTCTAACTCCGATTCTTTCGGTTTCCACCTTTCGACTGATTATATCCCGATCTTAACTCTTTCGCTTCCCAATTTACACTGACTCTTCCATCGCAAACAGTCGCCTTTTTATACTCTAGATGAAATCTGAGAGTATTATAAGTTTGCCA
The DNA here is from genome assembly GCA_963669355.1 of Chorisops tibialis. Classification (NCBI taxonomy): domain Eukaryota; kingdom Metazoa; phylum Arthropoda; class Insecta; order Diptera; family Stratiomyidae; genus Chorisops; species Chorisops tibialis. The sequence continues at coordinate 12,357,426 of OY770264.1, read as the reverse complement.
CAAAGTTTGTAACACTAAGAAATAAGGCTCGGAGAAAAAACTGAATGATACAGAAGTTCATATAATCACTCAAAAATCTCAAAACCAGATGTCCTTCCGTCCGTCTGTCTGTCCGTGCCCTCTCTAGCTTGAGAGCACGTTGATCTAGAAAGTTCAAATTTTGTAAACAACGTTTTTGACAAAAAAGTAAGGACAAGTTCGTGAACGGGCCAAATCGCTCCATCCCTTCTACCCCTTCCATACAAAATGACACAATTGCGCAATTTGACAATAAACGGATTTGCTCGAAAAGTATAAAAGCTATTGGTCTCAAATTTGGGACATATTACTTCTATGATGCTATCAATCTACCATATAAAAATTATGCGTGTCCTCTCCCTCCTTAGCCCACCTCCCACACAAACTCAAATTTTTCATGAAATACCCTAAGCCAATTTACTCAGTGCGTATAAAATTTAACGAGCTGAAATTGTGCACTAAATAATTATTTGGAATTATTAGTAAGACCAAAAAAATTAGACATTTAGTTTCACCGCTTCTACCCCCTCCCATACAAAATGACACAATTTCGCAGTTCGACAATAAACGGATTTTTTCAAAAAGCATGAAAGCTATTGATCTGAAATATGGAATATATTACTTTTGAAAGAAAAGATTTCCGGATTCTACACTGTTTCGCTTTATTATTCGTGACGTTTCGGTCTCTGCTGAGACCTTTATTAAACTGATCGACAATTACAAAACACAATTACTGTATAAAAGGAAGGGTAATTAAGGTTAAATTAGTTAATTAAAGTTAGTTAATTAGTATCAGGTTATAATAGTAATAATAATTTCAATCTGTTGTATAAAAATGAGTTGAGTCCTCCCCTTCCTCCCACCACCTCCCATACAAACTGCACTTTTTTATGTAATACTCTAAATAAATTTACTCAGTACATACGAAATGTATCGACCTGAAATTATGCACTAAATAATTATTTAGAATTATTAGTAAGACCAAAAAAAATTAGGCGATTAGCTTCACTCATTCTACCCCCTTCCATACAATTTGACACAATTCAACAACTTTAAAAAAGTCGATTTTCCTCAAAAGTGTGAACCCTACCGGTCTGCAATTTAAAATATGTCAATTAAATGATGTTTACAGTTATTTCTAAAAACATCATTAATAAATTCACACTCCTTCTACCACCTCCCATACAACAGTTCAATGTCGTCACCCTCTCTACCACTTCCCCTACAAAATTTCTCTTTCATCTAGAGTATCGCACGATTGGGCTTTACGCACAGTCGTAGTCCTGTTATGTTTATATCATTGTATTCGGCTGCTATTCGTCTGCATTTCGGCTGTCTTTGAGTATGCTCGAGCAGTTCGTGTTCGAGGTCGCAAGTAATTAATGATCGAGGATTATCAATGATGTGTGTGTGCATAATAGTAGACAACTGAAGATTGCGAATATTCGATGAACGGCTTAGTGTTGTCGTGTAACAATACACTTATGACTTAATTATGAATTATTTTATTTTTTCTGTACTAGAATACCAAGACTTGACCAATACTACGGTAAAATGATTTCCTTTACTGTACCAATCTAGAATAGTGGGATCAGGATGTACATAGATTCTTTTTTAGGATAGAAGAAGTAGTTTTTGGACCCTTTTCGTCCGTCATATTAGTTACACAGTCCCCGTTAATTTTCAGATTTCTTTCCCAGAATTTTAACTATAAAACAAAAGTGGAGAAAAAGATGTACAAGCCTAATAATCCAAAATTAAATTAAATTTTGGAAATATTCTATTAAATCATTTCCATGACGCATAAAAACAAACATGAAAGGTTTATTCATATGAGAAATAGATTTTCGCCATAACCACAGCCTGAACTTGTTTGCCTGCCAAAAGCGGTTTCGGAAAATCAGAAAGACGAAAATAATGAATTTAATAGCAGCACTATCGTATGTACTTAGCTTACAACCGAAAATCATTAGTCTTGTGCATCGCAAACAAATTGCTTGCTCTTGCGCAGATCTCTAAGGTCTTTCTTTTGACGATAAATCGGCTGTTGCGCAGCATCAGCAGCGCCGCGATACACCGTGCCAGACGCGTCATTCCGTCCGCAACAAATTGGCTACCGCAATATTTTGCACTAATCGTGGCTCTCGGCAATTTACAAAACACGCGAAAACCTTGTAAACAATCAATTGAGCTTCTGAAACGGATTAATAGCTCCCGGATTTCTCGTATCTTTTTCTCGTATTTGCCATATTGGTATTGGCTGGCCGTCTCTGGCCGCTTCCCATTCGAATCAGTGTCTGGTTACGGGCGTTTATGCGCTTGAGATGTAGAGGTCTTATCAGGTGGCATTCTGCGCCTCGAGCTAATTATGCATCATGTTTACCTAGGTGAACGCAAATTCAGACCACCGTCGATTGAGTAGCGCTTCCACGGGATACGAGCGATCCCAGAAGGCAAACATGTATGCTTGGCGGACGACAAGCACTCGACACATGCGCGACTTTAACTTAAACTCAATTAGAAATTGCGCTGTCGAAAGATATTAGAGATTCCGCGCGCGAGATGAGCTTGGGTAACTGCCGATCCGGTATGGGTCTTGGTCATCTCGAGAATTCCTCGCCCAGCGCGAAACCAGGTGGAATGGTCTGTGGAACACGTTTGCATATTTCGCATTGGGTCAGTTCCATATCTGCAGCCGTGCCCATGTAATTTTCGAGATTCTATCCTTGGCGTTATCTGCGATCGATGCCATTCTGCCTGTAATTGGCCAATGCAAGCCGCTATCGAGCTGCAGGTTCGGGATCAGGTTAGACGGTCCGCTCTTAAACGATTCGCCTTAGATCGGCTTTAGATCAGATTAATGGCGATGTCCTGTTATTGGCAGTAAATTACGCTTTACATTCATGACCAGCTAATTACAAACTCTCGCAAGTACCATTATTGGGTAAAGAGGTGCTCGCATTTCGACAAATACCTGACAGGCAATTAAGTTATTCGAAATTTAAATCGGTAGGTGGTAGTCATCGAGCATGTAAAATTCTGATTGCAATCGCACCGACATTTTACTTTATGAGATAAGTGCTAAGCGATAGATACAAAAGTAAATTAGAGAAGAATTGGTTCCGGCGATGGATAGATTAGTGGAATCTTAATCATGGGATTTTGATGCGAACCAGCGGCTCTACAGGAAGTCTTGTAGTTTTTACTTGGTTCAGTTTTGGTCGGATAGATCGATAGGGGGTGTGTTGTTTTCGATTGAGAGTTTTGAAAAGTTGAATGGGTCAGAAAACTGGATAAAAATTCAGCTTATATTTATCATCAATGGCGCAACAGCCCAAACCAAGCTTTGAAGTCGTCGCATCCAATTGCCTCGATCCAAAGATCGCGTCCTCCAGCTGCTAATTTTTAAGTTGGCTTTGCTTTCTTCATCAACCGAGTCCTTCCCATTGTTACCACTCGCTTTGCCTTTAGGAGCACGTTTGGGGATTCTTCTTTCTTCCACTCATTTTACATGGCCAGCACTGCATTTTACGTCGCTTGATGAACGTTGAAGCTTCTCATGGTTGTATTTTATTTGCCATTCCGTTCCTTCCTTCACAGGTCCCAAAATTCTTCGGAGGACCTTTCTTTCGAATGTGTTAACTGCTTTTTACGAAGTTTGCGTTAATGCCCACGTATCGCTGCCATAAAGGTCGTATATTAGTTTTATATATTCGCAGCACATTGTTCCTGTGCATTTTCTTGAATTACATTATTAGAAGTAACGAATAATACGTCTTATTTGTTAGTATTATCCCTCGTTAGATTTCATCTGTTTGATTGTCGTATTTTGATAGATTAGGCCCACAGATATATGTACAAAGTTGTTCACACTCTCCAAATTATATTCCGTAAATTTTATATTTTGTCAGATTGGCGTTCTCTTTCTTGTTTGCGTCATTACTTTCGTTTGCTTTCGTTAATACGCAACCCGACTTCTTTTGTGGCGGAGTCAAGACTAACAGAAACCTTAGCACTAGAGAACAATCTTGCGAGGATGCTTATGTCGTCAGGGTATGCTACTAGTTGGGTGGGCTTGAATAGCAGTGTCCCAATGCAGTCGACTGGTATTTTTCGGACGACATACTCTAGTGCTAATTTTGAAAGCATAGGGACAAGATCATCCGTCTGCTTTAAGCCACATTCCGTTCGAAAGTTGGTTGTGGAATCGGTTTGTATTCTCACTTGGGATTCAGTGTTCGTCATTGGGAGTCTTGTTAGTCGGACTCGTTTTGGGGGAATTCCAAAGTCAAGCATGATTTGGTACAGTACGCTCCTGTCGATACTGTCGTACGCTTGTTTAAAATCTATGAAGATTTGGTGGACGTCTGTGTTATATTCCCAGCATTTATCAAGCACCTGTTTCACCAAGAATATCTGGTCTGTTGTATTTAGATCGTCCGGTTCTGAATCCACCTTGGTATTCGCCAATTATTTCATTCATATAGGGCTTCAGACGACGTTCAATTATTTTTGTCATCGCTGCATCTTGGTCGAACCGATCGTTATTTTTTAGCGGTGCTTGGTATTTGTTAAATTTGATTTGTTAGAAAGACTTTTTGCTCAATTTCCGTTTAATTCAATTCAATAAATTTCGTACAGTTTCAGTTTTATTTTACTAGGTTGAGCTTAGTATTTTCTTTTCTACAAATTGCTTGCTCTTTACCTATTAAATAACAAAATAAAAGATAGTAAAAAAGAGATAAATATATTTGAAAGTGCTTGATTCAAAACGAAAGCTCTTAGTCATTGTTACGCATGGCGCGCCACCAGCGTCCGGCGCAAAGTTGGCCGCGACTCATTAAGGTGCGTCTAATTCATGCTGCCGTCGGCAAAAATATCCTAACACCTCTTCTGCGGAGGATTTGATGCCGTCTCGTATTTTCATCCACAGATTCTCCACTGGCATATTTTGGATGTTTTCATATATTGGTGTCAAGGTTTGATCCGATTTAAATTTGAGGAATTATTGTGCAAAAATAGTTAAATATTTATTCTTCAAAGAATTGTCCAACAACTTTTTTCCCATCTTTTTGGCAACATACGGATTCCACGTCGAAAAAACTGCTCTTATAAAAAAAACATAACAGGAGTACGATTGGGCATAAAGCCCAATCGTTCGATACTCTAGATGAAAGAGAAATTTTTGTATCTTAAGAAATTTTGTAGAGGAAGTATTAGAGGGGGTGACGACATTGAACTAATTTTTTCACATGACGTTAAGGTTGCTATCAAAATGTTTTATGAAAAATTTAGGATTTAAAAATTTAATAGGTACTGAGAAAATTAGTGTATTAGAGGTAGTGAAGTAGTTTGTATGGGAGGTGATAGAAGGAGGGGCGAGTTCTTAATGACTTTTCAGAAATAACTAAAACATCATGCTTTTGACATGTTTTAAATTGCAAATCAGTAGCATTCATACTTTTCAGGAAAATCGACTTTATAGAGTTGTGAAATTGTGTCATTTTGTATGGGAGGGTGTAGAAGAGGTAAAGCTAATCGTCTTAATTTTTTTCAGTTTTACTAATAATTCTAAATAAATATTTAGTGGACAATTTCAGCTCGATCAATTTTATACGCACTGAGTAAGTTGGCTGAAAAAAAGGAGGTGGTGGAAGGAATGAGAGGACTCAAAAAAGTTTTGTACAGCAGATTTATATCATCATAAAAGTAATATATTCCAAATTTCAGATCAATTGCATTTATATTTTTCGAGCAAATCCGTTTATTGTGAAATTCCGAAATAGTGTAATTTTGTATGGGAGGGGGTAGAAGGGGTACAGCTAATCGTCTCATTTTGTTTGGTCTTACTAATAATTTTAAATAAATATTTCGTGCACAATTTCAACTCGATAACTATTATACGCACTGAGTAAATTGACTTAGAGTATTTCATGAAAAAGTGCAGTTTGTATGGGAGGTGGTGGAAGGAGGGGGAAGACAAAAATAATTTTTTTAGAGTAGATTGGAATCATCATAAAAGTATTACATTTCAGATCAATGTCGTTTGTACTTTTCGAGCAAATCCGTTTATTGTCGTATTGCGAAATTGTGTCATTTTGTATGGGAGGGGGTAGAAGGGGTGGAGCGATTTGGCTCGTTCACGAACTCGTCCTTACTTTTTTGTTAAAAACGACGTATACAAAATTTGAACTTTCTAGCTCAACGCGTTCTCAAGCTAAAGAGGACACGGACGGACAGACAGACAGAGAGACAGACAGATAGACAGACAGACAGACAGACAGACAGACGGACGAACGGACGGACGGACATCCGGTTTTGAGATTTTTGAGTGATTATGTGAACTTCTGTATCATTCATTTTTTTCTCCAAGCCTTATTTCTTGGCGTTACAAACTTTGTGGCAAACTTATAATACTCTCAGATTTCATCTAGAGTATAAACATGTATACGTGGTCAATCAATACCTTCTAGACTGACGTTTGGACATCAATGCAGACAAATGTAGACTTATATGCGTCAGAAATGCAAGCGGAAGAGGACGTCGACGAACAGTTGTAGAGAGCAAGAAAATCTCTCTATCACTTAATGGTAAGTGCATTCATTTAACTACTTGCCTCAAGTATCTAGGTTCAAGTTCAATCCACATATCAGATATGCTGTGTACAATGCAAAGTTATGATCGCTCTCTTTGAATTTTTTATTCAGTTCTAAGAACCTGCAATCGGATACGAAAATATTTATGTACAAAACGCTAATACGGCCAATTGTTACTTACGGGTTTCTTGTTTGGATGCAAATTTCTTCCACCTCTGCGGAGGAACTGCAGATATACAGCGCTGCTTGATAAAGTTTCGTAGATCAAACCGATAAAACTATCGGAACAGTGCTATTTATGAAGAAGACGATATTAATTCCATCCACCAGTATGTGGTACACTTAGTCAAAATAAAAGTTGAGTCGTCCTAGGCTACTCAGATTCAAATTCTCAATCTAACGAGTACTACTGTTTTCCATAGAGACTGTTGAATAATGCAAACCCGGAATGGCTAAAGTCGTCCTTTTCTGATCCCTTTCGCTCCAATCTATACTGTGGTGTAACTCCAGGATATCTCAGAGGTTATCTTCAATATTCCGCTCGAGCAAATTTGTTGCGTCTGCGATTGTGTGTCCACGCGTATCCACGCGACTTTACGAACTTCGTTGGATGGAAGGAATACTTCTCTGATATTTTAAACATCTTGTCAGAGGCAGATATTCCAGAAACAGAACAACTACAAAACATCCAACCGCAACAATCCTCTATTAGGGACGATCCCCCAGATAAGAAAGAGATGGTTTCCGTCATGCGGTCAGTGGCGGGAAGGAAAGCTCCAGGTATAGACGGACTACCAACCGAACTCCTCAAAGCGGACCCAGAAATAACAGCCGATATACTCCTCCCACTCTTTACTGAGGTGTGGAATGAAGGAAGATATCCAACTGAATGGAATGAGGGCGTCATTATGAAAATTTCGAAGAAGGGCGACCTTCGGGATTGTGGCAATTAGCATGGTATATGTCTACTTACTGCCGTATCGAAAATCATGGCTAAGGCAATACTCAATAGGATTAGTGATGTCGTGGAGAGCACTCTCGAAGTTTACCCTAAAGATAATATTGGAGCAGTCCGCCGATTACTACTACGTTGTTGCTTCTCGTCGGCATCGGTTGCGCTGCTTCTAATGTAGATTCTAAACTCGTGAATTTCCGTTCCTGTATCGTTTTCTTCTTGATGAAGTCTGCTTCTCTGCGTTCTGAAATGAAATAATCAAAATAATTAAAGGTGTCCCTCGGTAGAAGGCTACCGAGGAGGAGCTGAAGGAATAGGGCTTCTTTGTTGAGGACTAAAAAGCTTTTCTAACCAAATATAGCACTGAGTTCGTCTTTTTTGTTATGTTCACTATATGGTCTTCCCATTTTAAATAACTTCGAATAGTTACGCCAAGATCATTTACACTGTCCACTGAAGCGAGTATAACTCCATTCATCAAGTACTGTATTTGGGGATTTGTTATACCAATATGGAGCACTGAAGAATTCAAACTTATACACCATTTATTTGACCATTCTATTATTTTGCTTAAGTTCGATTGCAATTCAACACTGGCCGCCAGCGGATTCCCGGAAACTTTCGTATCATCTGCGAAAGAGGTCACCTGTGATTGACAGCAATACTGCATGTCAGCTGTGTATAGTATGTACAGCAAGGCACCTAACACTGAGCCTTGTGGTACGCCACTTAATACTTCATGCGTTGTTGAAAATGTTCCTCCGATTCTCACTGAAAATTGCCTCTCGGTGACAAATGCCTTAATCCAGTTTAAGAGGGATCCTCGAAATCCTAAGTGATCTAATTTCTCCAGCAGTCTGTTGAATGGGACACGATCAAACGCCTTTTTAAAATCCAGATAAAAAACATCAGTAGGCTGTCTTTCATCAAAATTTCGAACCCAGTTGTCTAGTGAACAGAGCAGGTTAGAAATTACTGATCGTTCGGGTGTGAAGCCATGTTGGTTTTAAGGAAGTATGTTTTGTTCGTTCATGAATTGTCACATTTTCGGAACTATAATTTTTTCCATGGATTTGCACACCGCTGAAGTTAATGATATTGGTTTGTAATTTGATGTCAACATCTTATCGCCCTTTTTAAAGTATAGGGGTGATATTAGCAATCTTCCAATCATATAGCAAGACACCTGATGAGGAAGACGTTTCCATTAGGTTTGAGATGGTTGGAGTAAGTGCAGCTGCACATTGCTTCAGTACAATCGTTGGTATCTCGTCTGGCCCAGCCGCTAATCCCTCTCTCAGATCAAGAAGGTATACAATGTGTTCCTCAAATTCTATAGTCTCTAGTGATGCCTCAATGTTGCATTATCTGAATGAAATAAAACTTTATTTTTCGACAAATGCGTCCGTTTTCTCTGGATTTCGGCACTCAAACGCTGCAATAACTTCGCATAATACTCGTTTACTTTTATTCAATTAAATTCAAATCGTTTGATAACGTGCGTATCTTTTATTTTCTGACAACTTCTACCTATTTTTATACTCTAGATGAAATCCGAGAGTATATTGTATTTGCCTTACCGTTTGTAATGCTAAGAAATAACGCTCGCACAGAGCCGCCAAGGGTACAGAAATATTTGTTGTCGCTCAAAAACCTAATTCCGTGTGACCGTCTGTCTGTCTACAGCATAACTCTCGAAAGCCTTGAGCTATAGTGCTAAAAATTTTTGTGTCATTTTTAGCAAAAAAGTAACTTTAAGTTCGTGAATGGGCTACATCACCCCACTTCTTCTACCCCCTCCCATACAAATTTCACGAAATTTTGAAATTAAAATTAAATTATTTTTCTTCAAAACTGTGAAGACTATCAACGTGATATTTTGTATAAAGTATACAAATAGAAATATTAATAATGCGAACCCCCTCCCATACAAATACATAATTTTTGTTAAATGCATTTTATCGATTTCCATTCAAACTAGAAAAAGTACGAACTTCAAATTTTGTCAGAATTTGTTTCTCTATAATTGAAATAAGTGTTAGAAAAAATTATCAGCTCCGCTTCACTCCTTCTACCACCTCCCATACAAATATCTGTATTATAAATTCAAGAAAAGCATTTCTCCTTCAAGTACACATGTGAAAGCTATCGACTTTGAAATTGAATCAAAACATGGTGATAAGGATGATGATAAGCAGTTTCAAAATCATCTTAAACGCTCCACTTTCTCTACCACCTCCCATAGAATTGCTCCAATTTCAGGAAAACTATGACCAATTTCTTTAAAAATAATGAAAATTAAAAACTTTAAATTCAGCAAAAAACATTTTGCATGCCATGTTCGGTGTCATATACGAAAAATACAAACCTACCCCTCTACTTCTATCACCTCCCATGCAAAAGTCTCTATTCACTATTCGAAAGAATTTGAGATGACATATTTTCCGGTATATTAAAGTCATTTCCATCTCATCTAGAGTATCATATGCCCAATCACAATTCTTTTATGTTTTTCTGCTCCTGTAGTCACAGCATCCGCCTACTGCGACTTTTTTGCTATCAACTACTGTGCATTTTGCACTGAACTTAAGATAACTAAAAGTTTTATTAAAATATTTTCTTCGTATTTCCATTAGAAAGTTGGGAAATAGTTTAATTTTACCCAAAAGAACCAAAACATGGCCGTTCATTTGTTTCGCAGTGCATTATTTTTTAGCAGTGCAGGCTTTTGGTCTGATTTTAGCTGAAGTATGAACAGTCTAGTAGGTAGCGTGTTGGTCTACAATGCAAACGGCGTGAGTTCAAATTCTCCTTGAAACACACTGCCTAAGCGTGTCCATATTGGCGACCTCAATCTGCAAAAACAAAAATATTCGCACATAGAGTTTTATACACAGGGCTAACCATCCTTCCAAAAAAATAAATAAACAGTGAGGAGGTGTAGTGCTGCCGAAAATGGTGAACAAAAAATACATCAAGATAAAATTGAAAATCTTTCCACATAAGCTCACATCTGGAATTGTGCGAAATTTACAGAATCCGAAGATTTGAGTGAAATTTCCATCATCTCGATGCGAATCTCACTCATTCGGCCTCGTTTGCAGTCGGACGGGCTCACATGCTGCGATTCGGTCCACGAGTGCTATGAATGAGATGCAGGGGTGGATGGGATGCTGCCGCTGCTGTTATGCTCTGGACCAGGTTCAGGTTGGCGATGCTGACGTTGTTGTTGTCGTTCTTCTTCTTTTGGACTCGAGAGCAGCAAGCACCGGCAGACTCGCTTCGAACGTACTACACCATCAGTTGCCATCCGATCTCCGTCGTCGAGGGATGCTAACGTGTGTTCCGTGCTCGTCAAGAAGTTTTGTGCCATCCGAACGCGACTCTCGCTTCTGAAGCATTTTTGGTAGACTTGGTGCCGCCGCCAGTTCAGTTGCAGCGGACCGTGAGTGCGTTGTTTCGTCTTGGGCAGTCTTGGGAAATCTTAAGAAAATCCGTTATTGTTTTCGAAATCGGTACGCGTTCCGGAAGTCGTGCGACCTCTTCAAGGGTGACGGTGGTGTCGCCCCGCGGTAATCAGTGCTGAATTTTTCTGTTAATGCTAACAGGCGAGAATACGAGTGGTTAATTCGCGTAACCTCCGCCGCCTGCTGCTCGTCCTCGCGCGAGTTCTCAGTGATTCGCCCGCGTTGCAGTGTCGAAAGCGCAACAAGATGTTCGCGACGCGCCAGTGATTCGGGCGCGAGATGCTAAAGGTCCCAAAGGGCGGAATGATGAGTGGTAATTTGAGGAAGATGAAGATGAGGATGATGATAATGCGTAGAGTCAATGTGTTGTGGTGTTCCGTGGTTCTTGTGGTGCTGGTGGTCGGCGGTGAGGCTGTGCCGTCCTCCTCGTCGTCGGATCCCTATCTGAAGATGTTCTCCTCGCAGATACCATCGGATCCGTGCTACGATGACGATAAGGCGCGTAAATGCATTCCGGATTTTGTTAATGCTGCCTTCGGGGCTCCGGTTATTGTTTCGAGCACTTGTGGTCTGAAGGGTCCCGAGAGATTCTGCGAGATTGGTGGTACTTCGAGCGGTAGTGGTGGTGGTGGTGATAATGGGGAGCAAGGACCTCTGTGCCAGATCTGCGATGATACGAATCCGAAACGACGGTTTCCCGCCACATCACTTACCGATTTGAATAATCCGAATAATGTAACGTGCTGGCGCTCCGAACCGATTGTCCCGCCGACGAGCATCAACTCGCCGCCGGATAACGTAACGTTGACCCTGTCCTTTGGCAAGAAATACGAGCTGACCTACGTGAACCTGCAGTTCTGTCCGAAGGCCCTGAAACCGGACTCGATTGCAATTTACAAGAGCGCAGACTACGGCAAAAGCTGGCAACCGTTTCAATTCTACAGTTCGCAATGTCGACGAGTCTACGGGCGTCCGAATCGGGCAACCATAACGAAATCGAACGAGCAAGAAGCTCGTTGCACCGATTCGCATCGTCATATGGGCGATGGAAACCAAGGAACCCGAATCGCTTTCAGCACGCTCGAAGGACGCCCGTCCGCTCACGATTTTGACTCGTCGCCAGTCCTCCAGGACTGGGTGACCGCGACCGACGTTCGCGTCATTTTCCACCGTCTGCAGATGCCCCAAGATTCCCTCGAGGAGCACTTTCTGAGCTCTCAACAAGTAGTTGTGCCCAGCAGCAAGTACACTGACAATTTACTCGGGACGAACGTTATCGAATCGCTGACGACATCCACGTCAACTATCACATCCGGTCAGCACTATGCCGTCTCGGATTTCACGGTTGGCGGACGCTGTAAGTGTAACGGCCACGCTTCGAAATGTGTCAACGACAGGGACGGACTGACCTGCGATTGTAAACATAACACAGCTGGACGGGATTGCGAGCGCTGCAAACCGTTCCACTTCGATAGACCGTGGGGGCGAGCCAACGAGCACGATGCCAACGAATGTAAACGTAAGTAGAAGATTTTTCGTCCTTTTTTTTCAACTCCGTCGCAACTCTCCCAAATTACTGGAAAAGGTTTTCGCATTTCACCGGGAACCGTCGGTGGTCTGCAAAGCCACGGACTACGATATCCCTTCGGCTAATCGAGAGTGAGAGGGGGACAAAAGTCAGCCACAGAAGGGATAATGTTTTGTACATGGGATTGCCAGGACCCTCACCACACATATTTTAATGCCGTCAGAGGATACTCTCGGATCGGTTTAATACTTTGAGCGAATATTTGGCCACATATTCCCTCAAAATCACGACCAAATTGGATAAATAGAATTCAATTCGGAGGATGCTAAATTGGCGAGTCCTTCGCAGTTTCAATCGCTTTGCGTTAAACAAAATTTATGATGAGGGTAGATTTGTTTAAAGTGAATTTAATAAAGAGATTTGGTGTGCTTTTTTTTTGGCTAATTCCGTAATAATGGTTTTGGTTTGAAATGATCACAGGGTTATTTTCCTGTGTTGGTCAGCGCGAGGATGTTTGCCCCGGAGCACGGCCTAGAACTTCAAATGCAATTAAAGCGAAATGAGTTACACAAATCATCGCCGAGAGAAGTGTGATGAGACCCGAGTCAATGCAAATGGTTTGTTGAATCCCAAGGTACATAGAAAATTACTACGCGACAGAACCCTCATATAAAGTTTGTCCACCGGACTCCGTCATTTTCTGCAATCTTTCTTCTGGAGGTGGAGATAACTATTCATTTGTACTCCCAATTTTTTTATTATCAATGTTTTTTTTTAATTGAAAGTTATGATAAGGATTTCAGTACGAGCTGTTACTCGTTGATTTTTAATAGCTCGCCTAAGGACAGCTTGAATAATTAGTTGGTGGACATACTTGAAACGAGCAGAAGATGTTCGTAAACAGTAACTCAAGATATAACGAGTAGTTGGAGACATGAAATGTTCAACGTTACATGAGAGTTATATGGTAACATAGCTCGATATAGCTCGACATAGCTAAACATAGCCCTACATAGAGTAAAGTAAATTACCATTGAACACTTCAATCAAATTTAAATATGAACTGTAAAGTTAATTCGACTTTAAGCCGTGTTATGGAAGTTGAGTAAGGCTGCGGCACGCTCGTTGGCTGTACGGCGTAGCTCGTTGGTAGCCGGAGTGGATCCTTGCCTTCTCCTCCATAACATGAAATTTTCGTGTAGCGTGTGTAATACCAAAATCTAAATACGTCCGTAGGTAGGGCTGACTGAGCGGAACTACACAAAAATACAGCAGAAGTTCTCAGAAGGAGAAAATCTGTATGGGAATACAGTGATCAAAAGAAGAGGATAAGGACTTCGGGGCGTCCCGCGGGAGCTTCGATGCTCCTACTAACTCTGGAAATAGCTACACTCCCTTCTTTTCAACAATCTATGTACATGGTTGGCGGACATAAGGCACTCAATAATTAATCTATCTTGGCCACTTATCATTCTCCATCTGACCTTGAAAACACCCTCCAAACGAACAAAAGCACAGTATTCACAAATTCTGGTAAAAAAATCCAATCTCATGAAGATACCACATATTCGAATCTTTTATTCTTCAAATAATTAGTAGTGAATGTTATTAACTCCCTGAAAAAAGCAGAACCTTCGGTCAGATCTGGAACACCCTCCTCGTTGAGGCTAAATACACAATTTTCACAAATTTCAGCAAAAAATCATATCTTCGGAAGGTTGAATACTTAATTTTTTTTTTCGTGTTAATTCCTTGAAAAATGTAAAACCCCCGTGCAGGTCCGAAACACCCGCACGGAGTGGGTTCTTTTCTACTTCTACAATGGCACTACAGCCCAAATCGGGCTTTGGCCACCTGACTTTCAAGTTTCTTAACATTTTTTATTTGTGATATTGGAAGGGCTGTTAGCCCTTCGCACAACCCTCTATCTACGAATTTTCATTTTCGTAGATTGAGATAACTAAAGTATACCCAAGCAGGTAGTGTGCTGGTAAATGCGTCGACCGGGATTTTAACCCACGTCCTTCGCATTGTAGACTACCACTACGCTACACCCTAGCTTCCGAGTGGGTTAAGTGGTTTTAACGAATTTCAACAAAGAAATGTCGTATCTTTGGAAGGTTGGATTTTTTGTTTTTTTGTATTTTCATAAAAATAAGACCGAAATTCGCTATTTGTAGCGCCATCACGAATATCGGTAAGAGTGTCAATAGCCCAGATAGTATACTATCCATTGTGCTTAAAAGATGCTCCTCTGCACACTAAGTTCCTTATTTAACGCATCTCTTCGTTGTGGGGTTTTCCCCTGTTTATGAAAATACTCGACAATAACTCCCCTGTTCAAGAAAGGTAAAAGGAACGGCGTATGTATTTACCGGCCTAGGCTAGGCTGTCTAGTGTTCCAAAATTATTTGAGGCAATTGTCTGTGTTGTAATATAGTTTCATTGCAAATCAATAATTAGCCCAACTAAACACGGGCTCACCAAAGGTAGATCTACAACAGCGAACCTGCTGGAATTCGATTTTCGATTATCGTGATTCCAGCGATTGAAGCAGGCAAACAACTTGACTGTATGTGTACAGATTTTAGTAAGGCATTTGATAAAATTAATCACAACTTACTAATGTACAAGCTTTGCCCACTCGGATTTCCTACTATTTTTACTACGTGAATCAAATCCTATCTTTCTAGTCGCACCCAACAAGTACAATTTCGAGATGCTGTCTCATCGATTATTCCAAACACTTCTGGTGTTCCTCAGGGTAGTCATCTTGGTCCACTTCTGTTTATTTTATTTATTAATGACGTGAGTTCGGTCATCTTCAACTCAAATATTCTCTTGTATGCTGACGATGCGAAAATATTTCGTACTATCACCTGTACTTTTGAAAATTACATTAAGCTATTTTTTGACTGGTGTACCTTAAACTGTATGCCTTTGAATGTTGGGAAGTGAAACATGGCATCTTTCTCCAGGAAAAATAATCCATTCGAATTTATCTATGTTTTAGAGGGAATTGCTTTACAGAAATTAAGCAAAATAAGCGATTTAGGTGTACTACTACTGGTCACTTCAACTACTTTCGAGTCACTCGAACATAGGCGATTCATTTTTAATGGTGCAGTCGCAGTAAACTATTTTTTTAGCTGAAATCGACTCTCCGCCCTTGCAAAGAGCTCTCTCCTTCGAAATACCTTATCGATCGTTGAGATACTACGTACTTCTCGACATTCCATTCCATCGAACTAATTACGGCCAGCAAATTATTTGGATGTTTTTGAAATTTTTATTCCATTATAAAGTGGACATATGATGATTTTGTATGGAGTACAATTTTTGGCAAATGCCCGCTTCGACTTTGCTTGCAGACCTTCATTCTTTTTCAAAATTTTTCAATCACTCTTTCGCAAAATTGGGGCTCTATTTCGGCGATGGCGGCATCAATGTTCGCTTTTAGAGTTAGAAGTACTGTTTGCGTATGATTGGCGTAGATCTTATTCTTAATATAACTCCAAAGGAAGAAGTCTAATCGTGATCTAGGTGGCAAATTGGTGTCTCCAAAACACGAAATTTCGCGACCAGGGAACTTCATGAGCAATAACTCGATCGTTTCGGAACTTGTATGGAACGTAGCACGTATCCTTTCTCCTTTCCCCTTTCTGGAGATTGAGAGAGATCTCCCTTCGCACGAAGCTGTGAGTGTTGTTACATATATGATTGTACTACGTGGAAAGTGACCGTTTGACTTACCAAGAAACTACAAACTTTCCTGAACCAATGCCTCCAACATATTTTAAGAATATTCTGGCCAGAAGTGATCTCCAACGATGAACTTTGGAGTACAACTGGACTGACTGAAATAGGCATTGAGATTCAAAGGCAGAAGTGGCAGTGGATTAATCACACTTTGAGGAAACTAGAGCGAAACATCGCCAAACAGGCTCTGGATTATAATCCTCAAGGAAATCGTCGGGTTGGTCGACAATGTAGCACATGGAAGCGAGCAGTCGAGCAAGAGGCCAGAGGAATAAACAAGTCTGGGCAATAGCTTAAGACCGATACTCAGGATCGCGCCTTGTGGAAGAGAGTTGTTTCTGTCCTATGCCCCTATAGGGGGTCTTAACAGAAATTTAATAGATGGCACGTAGCACCCTCCTATTGAAAGTAGACGTCATCCGTGTCCATCATCTACGGCAACAAAAATTGTTTACCATGCTTATTACGTTACCATCAATGTGAAAATGAGCTTCGTCGGAAACCACGATTTTTTTTTTTTTGCAAAAATTTCGATCATTATTCATGTTTTCCAAGACCCCATCAGAGAATGTACGGCGCTGCTGGTGGTCCGCCAGCTGCAGTTCTTGAGTCAGTTTGATCTTGTACGTACGCAGAACCAAATTTTTCGTCAATATTCGCTGTGGGTGTGGAGAGCTCGAGTTCTTGAGCACGGTGACGAATGGAGGTGTCTGGGTCGTTTTCAACACACTTTGGCACACTTTTCGGTCGAACGTCCGAGGCGAAGTCATTTCGGTGTCTTTGCATCTTGTAGCCATTCTTTTGGAATTTTTCGATTAGGTTGCGCACGTCTCAGAAGGCACATGATTACGATCAAAATTTGCTCGAATTTCGCCCATCATTACTGCGATTGAACTCGAATTTTCGTAATAAAATTCAACCATTGTAAATTTTCTGCGTTTATAGATGACATACGTTAACATTTCACAAAGGTCAAGCGACCAGTTGTCAAATAATAGGATTTTCCAAACCTACACCCCTTGTTGATACTCCCTTTATGCCGTCTCTCTAGAAACAATTGTTCACATAATATGCAGACTTGTCTGACTTTAGTTCGCACTGGAAAGCTTATGAACAGCTCTCCTCTATGTAAAACGTGAAACCCAGCATCTCCTACGCAGAGCATTCCGTATGTAACTTCGCTCAACGATACGCTGTTGAAAGCCTTCTCCACAAACATGAGCTGTAGTTCCAAACCCATATCGACGGTCTGCTCCAATATTTTCCGTAGGGTCTGTACAAAAAAAACCCATTATGGCATCCAACCAGTTTTCTACATCACTGATCCCATTAAGAAGTACCTAACCCATGATTTTCCTTAATTCCACACTTCAGTATAGAGTGGGATGAGTTTATTGGATGTTAATTCCGGGTCTACTTTGAGTAGTTCGACTGGTACTGCATATCTTACTGGGGTAATCTTTTCCACCATTGACCGAATGACGGAAACTAACTCTTTCTCATTTAGGAGATCGTCCCTAATAGAAGATTGTTTGCGGTTGGGTTTTTGGTAATTGTTCTGTTTCTGGCATGTCTTGCTCTGACAAGATATCTAAAATAATAGGGAGGTAATCCTTCCATCAGCCCAACTGGTTCCCACTCACATTAAGGAGAGTTCCGTTCACATCTCTAGCCAGATGGTTGACGGTGAAATTGCTGTTCGTCAATTGTTTAATAATTTTAAATAGTGAACCCATATCCCCAAGATAAGCCGCAAATTATGCCTTGTTGGCCAGATCTTCAATGGCCTTTCTCTTAACGCGACTAATTCTTTTTAAGCTGTTTATAAGCATCGGTAATTCTATCTCAAGTCGGGAATTCCTTGGTAAACACTGAGTTGAAAGATGATTGCTAATTTGGATTTTTTCCAATCGCTATACTTGTTTCATGATTCTTGCGACATCACGAGTTTCTCACTGACTTGCACATATCCCACAGATTCTTCAGCACTTACCTTTTTTGGGGACTAGCTGAACATTTGCAAGCTTCCATGAAGATGCGACAGTGGAAGACGATAAGGAGAGACGGTAAAGTTTGCCTAGAGGTTTAGCAAGAGATGCGCAGCAATTTTTAAAGACAAGGGCAGGGATTCCATCTGGTCCGGATGATTTGTTAGCATTTAGATTCTTAAGAACTCAGTATATGTCACGGCAATCAAATCCCTGTTGAGACCGCCTACAGGGGCATAGGTCAGAAACAACTCTCTTTCGCAAAGCGCCACGCGGACGAATGTTAATTTGTCCCAAGGAGGAATTTAACGCAGTATACGTTGGAAGACTAGAGTTCGTTGGTGGTAAGGAAAAGATTGGGTTTTAACCGCAATCGTAGTTCTTTTATGTATATTTGTATCAGGAAGCTTACGAAATTTATCATCTGCGGATCTATCGACGTCAATTGTAAAGAGTTTTGCTGAATTCTCATTCAGGCGATGTAATGCTACTATCGTTAGCATTAGTTGTAAATAATTATAATTCTTTAATATTTAACGCCTGAAATTTTTAAAATTCTGAATAAGAGACTGAAAATCCCTCGAAGAACATGCCGAAAACTAACTTATTTGAACAAGAAAATTTACAAAATTGTTCTTTTAGAAAAATCACAAAAAAAAATTCTTTTTTGGTAGAAGTTCTTACGCTTATTAAGGAGTAGTCCCGATCTCGAAGTCCGAGTTTAATTTGCTTTCAACTTCCTTCTTTTAGGCACTACCGCCTCTCGGCGCTCTTCCCCAACGGGGACCTAGCGGGAGAGTTATTTACGCCACTGCCCTTTAGACTAGATCTGGACTATAACCCTCAAGGAAGACGACCATGTACCACATCGAAGCAAGCAGTTGAACAACGGAATAATCGAGTCCTAGCGACAACTAATGCTGAGGAACACGCCTTGTAGAAGCGAACTGTTTCTTATATTGATAGAGGAATAGGACAGAAACAACCTTTCGTTATCGCCAGGACTTGTTTATTCCTCTGGCGTCATTTTTAACTGGGCCTCTGAATATGCAAAATTATATTTTCTGTAATGTGTACTTAAGTCGTATAAACTGCGAAATCAAATAAATTTTGGTCGGCGGTCTCTACCGCATGTTAGTTCTAACTTAGTATGTGTACCATGTGTGATTCTAAGTTTGTGCCTGAAATTTCGGTCTATCTTAAAAATTTTGAATCTCAAAATTTTAAATTTCAAACGATCTGGAAAAAACATCAATGTAATGAATTTATGATATGTTTATTTAAGGGTGGGAGAGGTTTTGATGCAAAATATAAAAAATCCATATTGCGGCTCTTCTCAAAAACACGATCTTGTAATTGAACACCAAGCATCCACCCCATACAACAATGTTTTTGAAATAAAATAAAATTTAAACGTGCTTGTGCTGTTATAAGTAGATTTTAAAAATGTTCGTATTACTTTTGGAAATTTTGTAAAACACATTTGAGGGTTGATTTTAATGAGTGAATTTTCAAAACCGCCGTGACTGCTCGCTCAAAATCTAAGCGATGGTCCAAACAACGATGCAGATGTAAAATAGTTCCACTTTTGAAGGCTTATACTTCATTTTAGTGGGTAGAATCTGTTGATCTTTCAATAATTCAATCACCAAATTTAATTTAGAGAATACTCTCATTTCTCTTCATAACAGAATTAATCCAGCCTAAAAGATATAAATAATCAATTTGGTATCAATCGAATCCAAGGCGGCCATTTGTATGGCTCAGCAATGCAATAATAATATGAGGATATTATATTCGACCCAATTTTATTTCGTAACAACTACTGGCATTTTTATGGACGACGTTTAATCCAAGAATCTGGAAAAAAAAAAATTCAAATATCTCTGAATGGCTTCCTTGTACAAATAAAATCATTGATTCGATTGAATTCTATACCGAATACCTTTCGAAGGTGGTGTTCATTTACATCGAACGCACTATCCATTTTCTTGAAACCCTTTCATTGCGAGCCATTCGATCAGAAATCAGCATACCAATCTGCTTTTATTGATACATTTCCATAAAAGAAAATCCTATATAATATGATTGAATTGAATATCATTCGTATACGGGGGGCAATCTATTCAATTTATTACTCGTAAAATCTGGAGTACAGTTTAACTTATGGATGAGCATCTTACCAAAGTACAAACATATCATTGGGCATTAAGTACTTCACTTAGCACTACGGTCGGTTGGGCATAAACATGTTGGCAAATGGATCGCGCGTTCCAGTTCATTAAGTTGCGGGACAACCGAAAATCTACTCGCTCTATTCAAGCGTGGCTCGTATGAGGCAGAAATGGCATAAGCATAACAAAATACCCTCTAAACATGCCGGTCATATCTTTAAGAGTTAAGTGGTCGTGCAAGCCTCCATTCACGTCTCCTGCGTTCATCTTGCGCAATAATTTAGAGATCTCGGCGTTTTGAGAACCCTTCGATTCGAAATCCCCCTGGTGCGTCTCAATCTGCATTTTAAGCATTCAATGACCATCATGCCCATAGATTTGAAAGAAAGTTCTGTCCATCCATATGAGATGTGCTCCGCGTGCCCTTTCCGCAAATACTATCGCATAAGGAAAGCATGCACGCCGGTACGAAGAAGCAAGTTCAAATATAGAGAGGTGTTCCATTCCTTCGACCACGGCAATTCCATCGTAGCATTGTTTGCATGGATTTAGTCACTTTGCGCGGTCATACGATTTGAAGATTTGCATGAATGGTTGTATGAGCAAACCGCCACTAGATGTATGCAAATAAAAAAAAAATACATTGCTATGTGATTCTGAGATGCCGCAAGGTACTCGCACTTGTATGCAAATATTATAACCAAGGTCTGCAAACTGTGGAGCAAAAACACAAAAAACACCCGTGTACAGTAGTCACCTCTAAAAGATCGTGTGGACAGAAGACGCACTTGTTTGAGCATGAACACTTTTCTTTCAGATACCAATGGCATAGGTACGAGTACTTGGTACTTCTACCGCCTTACAGAGTACCACCTATCTTAAATAGTCAGGTATCCAAATCGAAAGAAATCGTGTATGCATTGTTTTCCAAAAGACTTCTTCGACGATTTGTTCATAACGTAAATCGATTTTTTATCTTTCGATTTCGTGATATTGTAAATCGTCGTACTTTGCTACGTTCCAGAAGCACAAGGACTCTCGCGATATGGTTGTATATGACGGGGTGCCTTATGATGCAAAAGTCTATGACGGCACAATAGTTCAGCTACATTAATTCTATAGTCGCTGTGTATTCGGTAATCTAGAAGTAACTTCTGGTTGTTGGAAGAGCTGTATTGTCCGTGCTTCATCACGTTCATACTATTCATATTTAAATGTCCTGTTCAGCTCGCAGAAATGTATTATGAAGTCGTGTATTATCATCGTTGCAGAATCACTTTTATTTCAATCAAAGCAAACCATAGACACAAAAGTATGAGAAATTTTGAGTTGTGTTTCGTAACTTGTTGCTTATAATTGGGATTTACTTATTCTTATTCATCAGCATAGCGATATATATAAACAGCAATATACAATGTATGACTTCGAATAGATGAGAAATAAATGACAAAAGCATTCGTTATGGATTTTATATCTGATGCGATTGATTGATTGATTGCCTTCATTTCATTGAATAGCACGATCTTGTGATCATACCTAATTTTAACGAATTCATGACAAAGTGGGTCCCATTTGCACTGTGCAGTTTCCGCCGATGGCTATAATCCCTACCCTGGTTGTCTGGTTACCACTTACTTCCAATATCAAATTTAAGAAAATATAAAAAATTATGAAAACATTGCAAAAGTAGATTGGACAAAGCTCTACAACCTAAACTCAGAATATTTTTTGAACCATTTGAAAATACAGCAAAATCGGGGTTCGATGTAACAAAAAAAAATCTTTTATTTCGACAGCCATTCGCCAAAACTAAACAGAACTAACATAACAGATAAACATAACAGAATTATTATTGAGCGTAAAGTCCAATCCTATGATACTCTATAATAAAAATAAACTGCCAACAAGTCGGGCGAAACTTTATTATTCTTGGGACAAGTTGCGGATGCGTGGAAAGTCAATATGCAGGTTAGAGTGGTTAGGGAAGACTAAGTGAAAGGGGGTTCTTGGGCAGGACAGTTGTCAACACATTGCGGAAACGTTCAAAAGCTTCAGTATATATAACCAATATTTCGTTCGTTTATTTATGCAAGTTTGAGTTTTGTGAGGGGAGGGATGAGGGTTGATAGTAAGGGTCGGTGGATGTTAATAGTTTTTTAATTGACGTCCAATATTCTCTGTATAGAATGTCAGTTTCATAGACGAAGTTGGATAGAATAAGATTCTGTGTATTTTACATTCACGAAACCAACATTTGTATGGGAGGGGGTAGAGGAGGTAGGGGAATCGTAAAGATTGTGACGCAATTTTATTTCCTTTCTGTTGTAGTCTTCTCGTACAAAATTTCAAGTTCGCAGCTTTTAACTTGTTGGTTATTAGTTGGTTCAATGAAATAGGTAGAAATGATACTTTTGTATGGGAGGGGGTAGAAGGGCAAGCGTGATTGCAAAACTTTTAACAAAATTTCATTTCAATTATTTTTATAAGTTTTCCGGCAAAAATTGAAATGGATAGCTTTTAAGAGTTAGCTGATAACCGATTTCTTAAAAATGCTCGAAAAAATAATTTTGTTTGGGAGGGGGTAGAAGAGGTAGGGGAATTGCAAAATTTGTGATGCAATTTTCTTTTCTTTCTCTAGTAAGGTGCTTGTACAAAATTTTAAGTTCGTAGCTTTTAATTTGTTGTTTATTAGTTGATTTAATGAAATTGGTCGAAATCATACTTTTGTATGGGAGGGGGTAGAAGGGCAAGTGCTATTTTAAAACTTTTAAAATAATTTTATTTTAAATATTTTTATAAGTTCTTATGCAAAATTCCAAATTGATAGCTTTTAATAGTTAGGTGATAATTAATTTCTTAAAAATGGTCGAAAAAATAATTTTGTATGGGAGGGGGTAGAAGTTTCAAAGGTATTCGACCAGTTAATATCTTATACGTTTGGGAATTTTTTTTAAATGTATTTCCCAAATTTTCAAGTTTCTACCTTAAAATTACATCCAAAAATTTTCAGTTTTCGTGTTTTTTTCGCTGCACATGAAACACCTTGTGCCCCTTAGACCGTGGTGGTCGGTTCGTAACAATTGTGGATCAAATTATTATTTTTTTTCTGTGTATATAAAGTAGATGTATCCACGTGCAAAATTTAAAGTTTCTATCTTTGACCAGAGTCCTAAAAAAATCACTCAAAATTTTCGACATTTTTGCTTACCACCTCCCTCCCTTTACACCCCCTAACTTAAAATTTTTATCAAAATTATAAATTATATAGTTCTATAATCTGACTGATTTTTGATTCGATATCTGCACTCAATTTTGAGATATAACGATTTCTAATTTTGAAAAGTGCACCATTTTTGAAATGCTCCCCATTTCCCCCCACTACTATTATGACCAAATTTTATATTTTTTTTATATTTCGCTAGTATAGCTTAGTATATGTTTTAAATTTCAATTACATAGCTTAAGAGATAGTTGAGATATTAATTCTTAAGTGTTTTTCTTTGCACCCCCTCTGACCCTCCCCCTTACAATAATTAGCCTATTTCTAAGCTTATTATAATGGATCTATACGCTATCTTAATTGTTCCAAAATATGAATTTTTTATGGTAAGTAGTTTCGAAGATATAACCATTTCAAAAAAAGATTCGGCCGACAATTTGTTTTTAGCCCCCCCTTTTCGGACGCCAATGGATAAAAAAATTAAATTATTTTTGGAGTATGTCCCACAACCTTCTCTATATGTATGCTGATTTTCATCTTTCTATCTGCATTCGTGGTGAAGATATTGGCAAGTGTATTTTTCGACTTTTTCCATCCCCCCGCCTCCCCCTTCCACCCCACACTCCCCAAAATTTGGATAATGGAGCTCACTTACCAAATTAACAATCCACCCAAAAATCAACATTCTACCTTTAACGGTCTTGGAGGTACGAGTCCATATGTACGGCGTACGGCGTACGGCGGGACGGATTTTTTTTTTTTGCTTTTTTAGGCTAATTTAGTCATGAAACGCGAAAAAACAAAATTTCAGGGTAGCAAATTTTTTTTTTTTTCTGTGTCGATCACAATACTTTATTATTAAAAAATAATAAAGTAAAATGGAAAAGAGTTTAATGTACCGGACAATCTGTCATCTCTAATTCTTTCGAATAGTGTATAGCGACTTCTGTGTGGGAGATGGTAAAAGCAGAGGGGGAAGGTTTGTAAGTTTTGTATATGACACCGAACGTGGCATGCAAAATGTTTCGTGTTGAATTTAAAATTTGTAATTTGTATTATTTTCTAAGAAATTGGGCATAGCTTTCGAGAAATTGGGGCATTTGTATGGGAGGTGGCAGAGAAAGTGAAGGATTTTATATGATTTTGAAACTGCTTATCCACATCCTTATACCATGCTTTGTTTCAATTTCAAAGTCGATAGCTCTCGTATGTTCGAAGGAGGAGTGCTTTTCTTGAATTTATAATATAGATATTTGTTTGGGAGGAGGTAGAGGTAGTTAAGCTGATTATTTTTTTTAGCATTTATTGCAATTATTAAAAGACCTACTCTGGCACAATTTTAAGTTTGTTCTTTTTTTAATTTCAATGGAAATTGATATAATGCAATTACCAAAATTATGCATTTGTATGGGAGGGGTAGAGGGAGCATACGAATCAAAACAAAATTTTTTCGTCGTCAATGATATTTATATTATTAGACTTTCAACAAAACTACAAGTCGATAGCTTTATCAGTTTTGAAGAAAAACAATTTAATTTAAATTTCAAAATTTCGTGAAATTTGTTTGGAAAGGAGTAGAAGGAGTAAGGTGAAGTTGATGATTTTTTAAAAACTGGTTGCAATTGTAATAAAATTAATATTGGCAAAAATTTGTTGAATTAGATTCATTAGCTTCAATGAAAATCGAATAAATACGTTTTTGAAAATTGTGCATTTGTATGGGAGGGGTAGAAAGAGTGAGGGGATCGAAACAATATTTTGTGATATTAATCACATGTACTCGTACATTGTTATACTTCAACCCAAATTTCAAGTTGATACCTCAAATAGTTTCGAAGAAAATTAAATTTCTAAAAATTTCGAAATTTCATGAAATTTGTATGGCAGGGGTTCGAAGGAGTGGGGGACTTAGCCCGTTCACGAACTTAAAGTTACTTTTTTGCTAAAAATGACACACAACAAATTTCAGCACGATAGCTCAAAGCGTTCGAGACTTATGTTGTAACAGACGGACAGAGGGACGGACAGACAGATGGTCACTCAGAATCGAGCATTGTGAACGACAACAAATATTTCTGCACCCTTGGCGACTCTGTGCGATCATTATTTCTTAGCGTTAAAAACGGTAAAGCAAACACAATATACTCTCAGATTT
The DNA here is from genome assembly GCA_963669355.1 of Chorisops tibialis. Lineage (NCBI taxonomy): Eukaryota > Metazoa > Arthropoda > Insecta > Diptera > Stratiomyidae > Chorisops > Chorisops tibialis. The sequence goes on along the minus strand of OY770264.1, from coordinate 12,331,566 downwards.
CATCTAGAGTATAAACATTAAGTTAAAATAAAAATTGTTATAAATTGCTCTACAGCTTTGTCATACAAAATTCTGACATCAGGTGCTCATAAAATCCGTTTCAGCTTGGCAATCATTCACAAATGCAATAACAATCTGTCCGACAATGTGACCGAACTTTTGCGACCCTTCATTTTCTGTTGATGCTTACTCGAGTTATGGTTAAGGCGCATATACACACACATCAGTAGCGGCTCATCAGATGAAGCAGGTAAGGTACTGTTTCACCAAAATAAAACTACGTTTAAAAAATTAAATCTTACTTGTGTTGATGTCCAAGTTCTTAGACTGACACCAGTTCATTATCACTTCCAATGCAGATTGTAAGCTTTCCAACAAAGTTACTTCATATTTGCTTCTAATGATAATAACAAGATCATCAGCATATCCTATTACCTCGTAACCTTGTTCTGTTAGATGGTCCAGGAGCTCATCTACTACGATTGACCAAAGAAGTGAAGATAGTACTCCTCCCTGGGGACACCTCCTATCGGTCTGTACAGTCGATGTGTTTTCACATAGATCCGTGGCTGTCAATCGGTTTCTTAGCATGGCCTATATCCATTTCATCATGTCCAATTCAAGTCCTTTTTTCCTAGCTGCCACTATTATGGCATCACGTGGAGTATTGTCGAAAGCTCCTTCAATAACTAGGAATGCAAAATGGGCAATTTCTTAGTAGTTTTTAGCCTTTTCTATTTGTCAAACTACACCATGAAGGGCTGACTCTTTTGATTTGCCTTTCTGGTAGGTATGTTGATTCTTATTAAGACATACTTTGCTAGTTCCTGCTCTTATGTAAAGGTCCACTACTTTGTCCATCGTCTTGACGAAGAGTTTTGTAGGGCGATATAACTTAGGCTGATTAATTGGACGGTTCCCAGCCTTTGATACAAAGACGACCCCCGCTTTCCTCCAAATAATTTGGATTAATCCCCATGTAAAACTTGCTTTCAAGATCTCTTATCCTTTCTGTAGTAAGGCAGGGAAGATTTTATCTATTCCGGCTGCCCTATAGCTTAAAGGTATTGATCGCCCATCTTATCTTTTCCAGAGTAAAGATTTGACCAGCAATACTATTGCTGAATAGCTAGGGTATAGCCTAGTAGGTAGTGTGTTGGTCTTGTAATGCGAAGGTCGCGAGTTCAAATCCCGGTCGGCGCAATATATAATTCCGGCACATTGCCTGCTTGGATATACCTTGGTCACTTCAATCTATGAAAATGAAAAATTCGTAGAAAGAGAGTTGTGCGAAGGGCTAACAACCCTTCCACAATAAGTAATGAAAACTGTTAAGGTACCTGAATATTAAGAGGCCAAGGTCCGATTTGGGCTGTAGAAGACTGTTGCTGAATGGAGTTTGATGATAGATCCCTTCCTCTTCTCCTAAACCTTCATTATTGTTAATTAATTTGCAGCCTGGAAAGTGTGTTCCCAATAGCACTTCAAGTGTTTCAATACTGCTTTTCGTTAAGGATCCATCTGATCTCACTAAGAGTTCGATGTCAATCGGGGTGTCTTTTGCTAACACCTTTTGGAGTCTTGAGATTGTTGGGAGATCATCTATCTCTTCACAAAATCTTCTCCATGACTCTGTTTTTGACTTCTTTAAAATTTGATTGTATTCAGTAAGGGAGTTGTTGTATTCGTCCCAGTTGGTGCTTTATTAAAAAAATTTCCTTATTTCTTAGCGTTTTGCCATTTTTCACCAAGATGCTTGTTTTGTCTTTTTCTTGTGTTGAACGGAATAGTTTTGTTCGTAGGCATATATTACACTGCCAATGAATTTGTTCGCTACATGATCAATGCAGTATGGGCTGTTTATTGATTCTTCTGCGCTACCTACTTCGCACTCAAGGTCTGTTAAAGATTCCAGTCGGTACGTTTTGGGTTTCTATACCGGCTTATGTATTAGGTTGTTGCAGATGAAATGGCGACTTTCGCGGTGAAGTGAAGTTAGTTGCGATTTTCATGTCTCAAACTGCCGCCAGGTGGTTCTGGTAGTAATGAATATTGAAGTATAAATACTCCTATATTTGGTCATGGAATCATTTCAGTTTTGGACTTCATTGAGATCGGAGAGAAAAAAAAATATGGAACCGAGTCAAAAACGGTTACTTTTTCTTTACGAGTTCAAACTTGGCCACAAAGCAAGGGAGGCAATCACAAACATCAACAGGGCATTCAGAGCTGACACGCTTAGCGAACGAACCACACAGCGATGTTTCGAAAAATTCCGATCTGGAGATAAATCTTCAATGTGAGCCATGGTCCTGGATGACCACAGGACCATCGACGAGTTGCGTTTACTAGTGGAGTCTGACTGCAAAGGACATTGCAGAGAAACTGAGCGTACACTATTCGATAGTTTCCCGGCACTTGCAACAGCTTGGAAAAGTCAAAAAGCTTGATAAGTGGGTTCCGCATGAGCTTACTGAGCAAAACACGGCCTCATGTACCAACAATAACGGCCAAAAAATTAAACGAGTTGCAGTACGAGACTCTTCCTCATCCACCACATTCAACAGACCTCTCGCCAACCGATTACCACTTTTTTAAACATTTGGATCATTTTTTGGCGGAGAAACAATTTAACAATGAAGCAGCCAAAAATGCCTTCGAGGAACATCGTTCCAAAGTCTTGGCGTTCGGGAATGAATGACTGCCTATATTTCACTGTACGAGAAAGCAAGGGTTTGACCGTGTACTCGTGTGCGCGTTCAGCTTGGCGAGTATTCTGGGGAAAAGTGTGCTCTGGGGAATGATTGCGCTTAGTTCCGTACTGCATTTATCGTGGAAATATCGATAATAAATGCTGAGAACTCCGACATTTCTGCGATGCTCAAGAGAATCTATAGAAGACGTGATGGTTTCGTCTCCAATCAGTCGAAACGCACGTTTTTGAATACGATCGAGCAACGCGAGGTGAGTTCTGGGTGCTCCAGCCCAAACATGCGAACTATACTCTAAACGTGGTCTAATGTAGGCGTTATAGATGGTTGCTATGTCGATGGGTGTGAAATATTTTTTGCATTTTCGGAGAACACCTAGACGTTTAGAGACGTCAATGGCAATATCAAAGATATGCTGGGCCCAATTCAAGTGGTCACTAATTTTGACGCGTAACAGTGCGAAATTCTTCGAAGTGGTAAGCCGTGCACCATCAAAGGTTACATTGTGTGATAACACTGAAGTATCGCGTTTGAGGGATAGATGACAGGCCTGTGTTTTAGATACGTTACTCTGTTTTTCCTGCCCCATTCCAGGATTAAGTTGAGATCCGAGTTCAGCGAAATGAATAAATCCTTGCGATTGGAAGTAATAGAATGAATGTTTGATTCCGCAGCAGAGTTAAATTCATAGATGTTGTCTAAAATACTGTCATCTGCAAAACTATGGATTGGATTGAGAGTGGACGACAGAAGGTCGTTTATGAAAAATAAGAAAAGAGTTGGAGATGAAACAGAACCTTGTGGGACGCCGGAATCAATTGGGAAGGAGGAAGAAGTAACGCCATCTAATACTACTCGGATAGTGCATTCAGAGAGATCAATAAGGCCGATGGCCCTAAGCTTAACTAAGAGACATTCGTGCCAAACTCTGTCAAAAGCTTTTGCAATGTCAAGTGCGAGGACTTGACTTTCACCATATTTATGTAAGCATGAGTTCCAACGCTCTGTCAAGTATGTAGATTAAAAGATCGACCGTCCAGAACGGAACCCATACTGACGATCATGGAGGAGCTGTTTATCCTCCATATATTTGACGATTGACAGCAGTTTCCATTACTTTCGAGAGCACTGCTGACGGGGTTCGCTTTGCTTCCTTTCTTGAGAATGGGCTGAACATTCGCAACTTTCCACATACGCGGAAAGCACCTAGAAGAGTAAAAAAGATAGAAAAGATTGCGAAGAGGTTTAGCTAAAGAAGAGGCGCACTTTTTAAGGGTACTGGGGAGAATACCGTCCGGGCCAGCGGATGTGTGATTATTGAGCTCTGTAAGGATCCGAGAAATAAGTCTCGTGCGAAAATGCAGTGCGTGCAGTGAGAAACCACAAGGATTTGCAGCGGGAGATAATTGGTTTGAAGGTGGAAGGTGAGAGTTTCTTGCGAAACTTGCTACTAGTAAATTGGCTTTTTCGCTAGGATCAGCACGGTCGCCAACAACTAGAAGTGGTATAGAAGAAGAAGTGAAATAGTTGTTGACCGTTTTGACAAATGACCAATAAGACCTCGAGCCTTTGAGGCACTGGAGGATCTTGCGTCGAAGTTATTGGTCATGAATTTGTAGGCATTTCTTGACGCAATGAAAAGTTCTCTGTTGGCAGGTGTTCTATTGCCTCTAAATGTTTGAAATGCTTGTTTCTTGGTCTGAATTGCATCGAGACATTCTTTGTTGAGCCAAGAGTACTTCGACGGCCTGTCTCTTTTATGACTGGAAGGTATGTAGAGCTTCACACCCTTCAGGATAATCTCAGTGACAATTCTACAAGCTTCATCGCAGTCATTGAAATCGAAGCACAAGGCATTGAAGAAGCTATTTAGCGCCCCCCAATTGGCTCTTTCGAAATGCCAAATATTTCTTCGAGGTGCCTTGACTGTCAGCGGTGTAGTTGCTGCAACGAATCAAGAAGTGATCAATATTTCTACAATTACTACTTTCTTATATAGTGTGGTGTGCATCAGTATCGCAGCCCAGGATGCCTGGGTGCATTGTGGTTCTTGCTGTCTTCCACTAGCTCCTTGACGCCTTGAGATGGAGCATATGAATCCTTAACAGGAAAGTAGGCTAAGGCAAATATCGTCTTTTGACCCCCCCCCCCCTGCTGTTAGAATTTTATCAGGGCCGCTACTAAATCTGTTCTGATGAAAAGAGCCATATTTAGATAATTAATTTCAGATGACACAAGAAATGCAGCTCTTGCCCTGTCGCTTCTTTTATCAAAAATTACCATACCCATTTTTTGAAGAATTCCAATTGTTTTGCCCTTCGCGGCCCTTGGTTCTTGTAGGAGGGCCACATGGAATTCCTCCTTTGCGAATCTCTCGACATTATACTCAGGTGCTTGGCCATCTTTAGGGCAAAGAGTCACATTCGAGAATTTGAAGCTCGACTCGGTGCCCCTTCTGTTTAAGCCTTCCTATCGATTGGCCCTTGATGGAAAAGGCGTTTGTTCTCTCTTTTCTCCTGCTGAGAACTTTCTAATTTGAGGCGCACAAAACAGCATTTTGAACATCGATGAGGGTGGTAATATCATCCGACGAGTCTTCTTCGATGGTTTTTTGGATACCAGATAGCTGCTCCGCGTCTTTATAGTTTATCTGATTGAGGCTTGCTGGCGGTTTTCCTATCCGCTCTTACTGGCGGCCTTTTGAATCTCTTAGTGACCGAAGGATTAGCCTTTGCAGTTTCTGGAAGGCTAATTGTTCCGCTTACCACCTCTTTTACAACATCAGCCGCTGTTTGTGATGTCTTGGGTGAAGCATCAGCCCCTTGGTTATTTATTTGGTTATTCATAGAAATCCCATGAGTAACGCGAGAAAGTAGAGTCAGCCCTGGCAGAGCTCCGCATTACCAGGGTAAGGCTGAATAAAACTGGAGGGCGCCTGGTATCCCAAGTTCGCACTAACCATTCATCCATTGGCATATGCTGTTCCACCATAGATTAGGGGATTTTTAAAACAGATTAGAAAAAAAAAAGATTTATATTAAATTATCTGTAAAACACAACCAACCTTCAAAACCTGCTACTAGTCTACTTCTACAATGACTTTACAGCCTAAATCGGGCATTGGCCTCCTTACCTTCATTTTCCAGGGTTGTTAGTTTTCATTTTCGTAGTTTAAGGTGATCAAGCTATAGTCAAGCAGGCAGAGTGCTGGAATTATATCCAATCGGGATTTGAACTCACAACCTTAGCATTAAAGGTGAACACTCTACCCACTGGGATACACTGTGAAATTCTTACTAACTTGCACAATATATAGCGAGTATACACTGACAAGCATCGCAACAGATGCCTGGTACCTCAAATAGTGCAAAAATCCATCAAAATCCGGATGTAGGAATATTTCGCAATCACAAAAGTTCCATTTTGTTTTATAATATCCGGAACTAAAATCAGTCCGAAGAACTGCTAAACGAATTATTCTAAAACGACGACTACATCTCCGAATAACACTTATTCAAATAAAATTGTTAAACTCATCGGTTATACCAAGAAAAGATACAAATTTTAAAAACAAATTTCAATTATATTCAATCATAGTTTTAATTTAATAAAGAAACAAATTGCTAGTCATTAAATTTAATTAAATTTACAAATTTATATACGAAAATTACCAGAAAAATTTGATAAATAAATTTTCTAATAATTCGCACTTCATAATAAATTAAAGTAATTAGTTTTTCGTAAATCTGATATTTCCTTTTGAAGTACAGTAAATTAGCTTTTTGACTAAACGTACTCCGTACGTGTACGAACGACGACGACATGTGAAAGACGATTCACACATTTGAGACCAATTATACTCACATTATGGAGTGAAATTTGAGTAATAGCTTAATAATGATGACACGCAACTCTTTAATTTTTATGTAATTTTGAAGACCTTAAATTTGATTGCGCTTGGTTCCTGGTGATGTGCAATAACTCAAAATTTTTTTTTCTTGTCTCGAAATTTGTAAGGTTTGCATAAATGTGGGAACAGTTTTGTGTGGATATTAATGAAATTCATCTTTTTTTTAATTTTTTAATTTTGTAAAGATTGTATGCTTAACTACGGTTAAATTCATAAAAAAATAAAAAAAAATTCGGTTTAAACTTTAATGGCTATAAATCTTTCCGAATCCGGCCAAAAGGCGAACGAGCTATCCTCGAGAAAAGTGGTTATCACAGGGCATTTCGAATTGAAAAGAAAATTTTTCGGATTTCACAATGTTGTTCTTTATTAAATATAACGTTTCGGTCTCTGCTGAAACCTTTATTAAATATACAAACAGTTTTGATAAATGTCTCAGCAGAGACCGAAACGTCACATTTAGTAAAGCGGAACAGCGTGAAATTCGAAAATCTCTCCTTTCAATATGGAACGCAATAGTGTTTAGAAAAATCAGAATAATAAAAGAATTTTATTTGGTTTAGAAGTACTTTTTAATTTTTATATTTTCGCAATATTAATTTTAGAATTGTTGAAATGTAGGAATTTCAAATAACCGCGGTTTTATCTATCTAGCTTCAAAGGTAGATATGCATACAAAATTCTCTTAAAATACTATCAGAAATTTTATCTCCCTTGATGGAATACATTCGGTACCAAAAAGGCGAAAAAAAAAATTAATAGATTCTCCATAAATTTGTGAAATAATATTGTCGGTTCGGCTGCAATATTTGCATAATCGTTAACGAAAATATATTCATAAATACATTGCGATGCATGTCCTGAAATTCCATTCATATCGTCCATATTCAAATAATACCATGCCGTCACCTCTTTCCAACCATCACCAAGATCATCCTCATAAAACAATCAGAATAAAAAAATAAAAATTCTTTTACATGAATATCAAGCTTCAGCATCAATCATTTTGGTGTGGTTTTACATGCAAAATAAATTTAGAAAAGAAGATTATAAGCTGTCATATAAAGATAAAATTTCCCGATATGTGTGTACATACCAGTGTGAAGCATGTGAATATTTTCAAGTACATGGGGGGCGAGATATCTTTCTATGTTTCGTCTCTAGATAAAAATAAAAAAAAAATACTCTGTCAAGCAGGTGTCAATTTTCTTCACATCAAGAATGGAAGAATTTCTGCCTCAAAGGTGAAATAAAATTTCCAAACGACATATGAACGTATATGAAAACCCTTCACGCTATACAACTTTGTTCGTCTCAAAAAGTTATGAAGACTTAATTCTCCCGGGAAACATCCGTAGATTTAACATACAAGAGTGTAAAAAGGACAGAAGGAAAGGTATGATGATAAAAATATCCGTTCTAAGCTTTGTATATGCGTAGAGTGAATTTCGCAAGGGATATTTTTTTTATCCGAATTCCGGGATTTGATCCTTGTAATAAACTGTAAGTGTTAACTTACCATTTCATATATTTCCAAAGAAAGAGTGAAAATCTCAGTAGGTTTGTATTTGCTGTATTCCGGCTTAGATACTGTAAGATCCGGCTAGTTTAGTGGATTTTCTTTGGATGCGAATTTATTCAATTTATAAATTCGTTCTAAGTATTTTTTTATTATTTAAGGATAGCTAGTTGGGCCGGTCATTCAATGCTTGATGAAGTTGCTGCTCGAGTAATTTTATTGATACCGCGCCCTTCCTAACAACTTTTCCTCAATGTGGTTTTTATGCTTTCTTTTACTTCAATTTATCAATTAAAGCAAAAAAAAAAAAATTTTTAAATCTATTTTTTTTTTCCGTTACGTTCCAACGATGCAAACTTCAAGTATACATATACAGCGTGGGCCCGAATAACTGTCGCAGTTTTTCGAAACACCGTTATTCGTATGTAAAGAAGCAGATTCTTGTCGCCGTTGCATGTTTTGTTTTCTTTGTTTTGTTGTGAAATGAACTGAATATAGTTTTGACATGGCCAGTAACAATTGAAATTCTGTGAAAGATGGAAGCAAAAAGAGAGTTAGTCCAAAAATTACATATGTAAGGCAAAAAGACAGGCGAGATAGTTAAGTTGCTAAAAGACATAGGTGTAAACCGTAGATTTGTTCAACGCACTGTGGCTCGATTTAAGACAACTGGAAGTGTTTAAATAGCCAAAAAACCAGGGCGAAAAGGAACAGTAAGAACAACTGCACTGGTAAAGAATGTTCGTGAAAGAATTAGGCGAAACTGCGCAAGATCAACTCGAAATCTAGCTAAAGAGCTGAATGTGAGCCGTAAAACCATTCGAAATGTTTTAAAAGAGGACTTGGGACAAATGCCTTACAAAAAAAAGAGGATTCATGGTCTTACGGAGCGTCAGAAAAAAATGCGACAGGAATGGAGTGGTTTGTTGCTTCAGCGGCACGCAAGTTGCAATATTGTGTTCTCTGATGAAAAACTATTCATATTGCAAAAGAGCCACAACCCACAGAATGATCGCGTACATGCAACAAGTATGCACGATATCCCAACAGATGAAATATTGAGAGATATCAAAACACAACGTCTGTCATGGTGTGGGGGGCCATATTCACAAAAGGCAAGCTTCCCCTCCTTTTTATTGATAAAGGTGTCAAAAACAATGCACAATACTATTTGGATGAAGTGCTTGCCAATCATTGTTACCCTCATGCATCTGAGCTCTTCGGCGACGAGCCATATTGTTTTCAATAAGACTTTGCTCCGGCTCATAAAGCAAACACTGTTCAGCGCTGGTGCAAGGATAATTTTCCATGCTTTATTGCTGTTGATGAATGGCCTGCATCTTCCCCGGATCTAAATCCATTGGACTTCTGTATATGGGGATACATGCTTGACAAATTAAAAAATATAAAAAAACATGAAATTGGACTAATTGAAGAGTCTTTTAACAAAAATTTGGAATGAAATTCCAGACGAAGTGGTCCGTGCCGCCTGCAATAATTTTCAAAAATGTTTGAAGCTGGTAAAAAAATTTAAAGGTGAAAGATTTGATCTTAAGCACAAATAATGTAAGCCAACAGTCTATATAATAAATAAATTTGTTTTGTTGCTCAAGATATCCACTAGCTTTTTTTTCTACAAAAAATAAAGTGCGACAGTTATTTGGGCCCACCCTGTAGACATTAGTTCTTCTTTTAGTTGAGAGCTTGTTTAGAGGTACATGTTTTGTTCTGCATCTTTGAGTTTTGGTGTACCTGTATACTCTAGATGAAATCTGACAGTATTATAAGCTTGCCACAAAGATTGGAACGCTAAGAAATAAGGCTCGGAAAAAAAATTAATGATACAGGAGTTCATATAATCAATCAAAAATCTGAAAACCGGATGTCGGTCCATCCGTGTCCTCCCTAGCTTGAGAACGCGTAGAGTTAGAAAGTTCAAATTTTGAGCGAGTCGTTTTTGACAAAAAAGTAAGATCAAGTTCGTGAACGGGCCACAGCGCTCTACCCCTTCTACCCCTCCTATACAAAACGACACAATTTCGCAACTCGACAATAAACGGATTTGTTCGAAAAGCATAAAAGCTCACGAAATTTGGAATATATTACTTTTATGATTTTTTTAAGGCACCAATTATAACTTAGGGAGTCACCCTTTAATGCATTACACAATTATGTTGGTATTGAAAGAGGATGAAATTTGGTAGTGTTATGGGAATTTTGGAGGAAAGAGACGGTAATGGCGATGGACATTATTTTTGAAGCGCTGAAGGTTATACTTGCTTGGAAATATGTTGGAAGGCAATGCGTTCTAAAGTCTGGACGTTCGGGAGATGAATGACTGTCTATATTGTACAGTACGAGTGAGTTCGTGCACGCGTTTAGCTTGACGAGTATTTCAGGGAAAAGTGTAAAGTGGAGGAATGGGTGATCTAAGTTCCGCACTAGATTTACCATGAAAATAACGATAGTAAGTGCTAAATACTCCAACGTTCCTACAATGCTCGAGGGAGTCAATCGAAATCGTAATGGCGTCATCTCCATATTTTTGGATTCGTTCGAGCAGTGCAAGGTGTGTTTTGGGTGCCCCAGCCCATAAATGCGAATTGTACTCTAAACGAGGCCTTTTAGATAGTAGCTAAGTCGTGAGGCGTAAAGTATTTTTTAAATTTGCAAAAAATGTCTAGGCGGAAGGAGGTATCAAGGCCAACATCAAAAAACATAACAGAATTATGATTGGGAGTAAAGCCCAATCATATGATACTCTAGATGAAATGAGAAAGAGTTCATTGTACCGAAAAATATATCACCTCTAATTCTTTTGAATAATTAATAGTGACTTTTGTATGGGAGGTGGTAGAAGCAAAGGAGGAAGGTTTGTAATTTTTGGATATGACACCTAATGTGGTATACAAAATATTGTGTGCTGAATTTAAGGTTTGTAGCTTTCATTATTTTCAATTGGACATAGTTTTCCTGAAATTGGGGCATTTGTATGGGAGGTGGCAGAGGAAGTGGAGGGGCTTGGACGATTTTGAAACTGCTTATCGACACCATTATCGACAGGCTTTCTTTCAATTTCAAAGTCGATAGCTCTAATATGTTCGAAGAAGAAATGCTTTCCTTGAATTCATAATACAGATATTTATATGGGAGGGGGTAGAAGGAGTGAAGAGGAGCTGATAATTTTCTTAGCATTTATTGCAATTACTAAAAAACAAATTCTGGCAAAATTTTAAGTTTATACTTTTTCTAGTTTTAATGGAAATCGATATAATGCACTTAACAAAAATTATGCGTTTGTATGGGAGGAGGTAGAAGCAGTGTACGGATCAAAACATTTTTTTTTCGTTATAGATATTTCTATTTTTATACTTTATGCGAAATTTCAAGCTGATAGCTTTAACAGTTTCGAAGAAAAATAATTTAATTTAAATTTAAAAATTTCGTGAAATTTGTATGGGAGGGGGTAGGAGAACAGAACTCTGAAGGACACCAAAATTAGTTGGAAAAGAGGAAGAAGTAACGCCATCTAATACGACTCGTATAGTGCGTTCGGACAGGAAACTCTCAATCCATCGAATGAGGGTAGCATTGAGGCCGATGGCCGTTAGCTTAACAAGGAAACATTCGTGTCAAACTCTGTCAAAAGTTTTTGCAATGTCAAGAGCAGGAACTTCACCTTCGCCGTGTTTGTGCAAGCAAGAGTTCCAGCGTTCCTTCAGGTAGATCAAGAGATCTCCCGACGACCTTCCAGAAAGGAAACTGTATTGGAGATCGTGGATAAGCTATTTATCTTCGAGACTGTGAATAGTTTTGCGATTGACAGCTTTTTACATCACTTTCGAGAGCATATTGGGCGGTAGTTAGCGGGGTTCGCTTTGCTTCCTTTCTTGGGAATCGGTTGAACTATCGCGACTTTCCACGATCGTGGAAAGCTCACAGAAGAGTAAAATAGATGAAAAAGATTCTGAAGGGGTTTAGTCAGAGAAGAGGAGCACATTTTGAGGGCAATGTAGGGAATGCCATCAGGACCAGCGGACTTGCGAACATTGAGCTTTCGCAGGATCCTGAATATGAGACACGTGCGGAAATGTATCGGAGGCAGTGAAAAACCTGACGGTGCTGCGATAAGCAGGGTTTGGTTTGAAGGTGCTAGCGTGGAGTTTCTCGCGGAATTTACTGCCACTAGGTTAGCTTTCTCAACCGGATCAATAAAGGTGCGGTCACCATCAACGAGTGGTGATGTTGATGAAGAGATGAAATTATTGTTGACTGTTTTGAAAAAAGACCAGAAAGATCTTGAGCCTATTGGATTCTGAAGGATTTTCCGCCGAAGTTTTTGGTCGTGATCAAATTTAACACATTTAAAGACGGATTTGCAGGTATTTCTTGATGCATTATAAAGCTCTCTGTTAGCTGGAGTTGGAAAATTTTGAAACGATTGTTTCTTAGCCTGAATTGCCGCGAGACATTCATTTGTGAACCATGAGTCTTTCGACGGCTGGATTCTCTTTTGACTCTTAGGCATGTAGAGCTTCATACCTTTCAAGATGGTCTCGGTGACAAGTTTAGAGGCTTCATCGGAGTCATTAGAATCGAAGCAGAATTTCCAATCGAGGGCATTGAAAAACTCGTTCAGTTCCCCCTCGATTAGCTTTTTCAAACTGCTAAACAGTTCTCCGGGGTGCCTGCTACAACTGGAAATTGTGGACGAATCAAGAAGTGATCCGTATTTTCAATCGGCGATGGGATATTACAGAGAGATAGAGAGAGTATTTTTCACGTTGGCTCGGGGGAAATAAATCAAGTGGAGAATTGACCTGCAATTTCTGATAAACGAGTAGGCTCATTTAACATCTGTATTAGACCATTTAACGAGTCAAAGAACTCAGTATCATGTTTATCTTGATCCGTGTAGAAGGAATATTTAAGGCAGGCGGCGTTGTGAACATTGAAATCGCCTACGATAACGATTTTAATGCCATGGTGATCAGTGTAAATGAACTGGATGGATTCTGACAATCCATCCAGCTCATCCAGCTGTTTTAGCTGCGTTCAATGCCGTGCTTCTATAAACGTAACAAAAATACAAGATATGTCCTTGGATTAAAAGTTTTATCCAAATATAATTAAATTTCGGATTAGAGCAGGTACCTAAATGCGGAACCAATTGGAAGGGAGCATCATTGCGGATGCAGAGAGCGATCCCCCGCTGATGAAAAAATGCTGTGATAAGGTGACATCCGGTAACAGAATAAAACTGCTTACCCCCTGGTAGCACCTTGCACACGCAAGGTACTAGTATTTCTGGCTTCGATGTTTGGGTGTAAATGTACAGGGAGAGGTAAGCAGAACTCAATTCCTGAACGTTGACCTGGTCGATCGTAAAAGTTGCCATTAAAAATTGAAAATAGAAGGGAGTACAAAAATTATATGTAAAAAAAAGACTTAAATTAAAATTAAAAATGATGATTTCAATCTACTGTATACAAATTATTCAAGTTCTCCCTTTCTTAAGCCACCTCCCATATAAACTACACTTTTTCATGAAAGACTCTAAACTCAGTCCGTTTAAAATTTTTCGAGCTGAAATTGCGCACTAAATGCTTATTTCGAATTATAAGCTTCATGCCCTCTACCCCTCCCATGCAATCTGACACAATTTGCACAACTTTACAAAAAGTCGATTTTCCTGAAAAGTATGAATGCTACTGATTTGCAGTACAAAACATGTCAAAAGTATGATGTTCATAGCTATTTCTGAAAAAGCCATTCAAAACTCGCCCCTCCTTGTACCACCTCCCATACAAACTACACAATTTCACAAATCCAGAATTTTCTCAGTACATATTAAATTTTTTGAATCCCAAATTTTGAGTACAACATTTTGATAGCAACTCTAGCGTGATGTGAAAAAGTTAGCTTCATATAGCCACCACTTCCCCTACAAAATTTCTTAAAATCAAAAAATGTCATCTAGAGTATCACGCTATTGGGGTTTAAGCCCAATCGTAGTCCTGTTATGTTTTTTAGTAAATTTTTGAAACGAGAAAGTACTATAAAATTTTTTAAAAAAAAGTTTAAAAAGTTTCCATATAAAAAACTGTCAACATTAAGTAGTACTACATTTTGGCAAGTTAATTTTGGTAACGTCGGTGGCTTAGTGGAAGAATGCTCGCTTGATGTCCCGGGTTTCGATTCCTGCAATAAACATTTCTTTTTTCCACATATTTTTTTTTTAGAATTTGGCTATAGTAAAAATAAAAATAACATAATTCAAGCGAAGTACGGCAGCAGATGTGCGGCTCAAGAAATATACGGAGAAGAAGATGTTGGCCTTATATGCTCAGATGTAAGTGGCTAATGAAAAATTCTAGACCAAACGGTAGCACATCAAGACTTGCGTTCTTATACTCTAGATTAAATCGGAGAGTATTATAAGTTTGCTTTAAAGTTCGTAACTTCTACAATGGCACTTCTAGGGTGTAGCCTAGTAGGTAGTATATATTGATCTTGTAATACGAAGGTCGTGAGTTCGAATCTCGGTCGGCGTAATATATCATTCCAGCACATTGCCTGCTTGGATATACCTTGGTCACCTCAATCTACGAAAATAATAAAATTCGTAGAAAGAGGGTTGTGCGAAGGGCTAACAACCCTTCCACAATAAGTAATGAAAAATGTTTAGGAACCTGAATAACAGGAGACCAAAGTCCGATTTGGGCTGTAGCGCCATTGTAGAAGTAGACAATGGCACTATAGCCCAAATCCGGCCTTGGCATCCTGACCTTCAACCTCTTTAGCATTAAGTTTGTAACGCCAAGAAATAATCCTCGCACAGAAGTGCCGAGGGTACAGAAATATTTGTTATCGCTCAATAATATCAAACCGAAAGTTCGTCCGTCCGTCCGACTGTGCGCTCCCTAGCTTGAGAACACTTTGAGCTAGAAAGTTCAAATTTTGTACACGTCATTTTTGACAAAAAGTTAATGTCAAGTTCGTGAACAAACCAAATCGCTCCACCCCTTGTACCCTCTGCCATACAAAAATCATTTTCAATCATTAATATTATTAAATTTTCTTTCAAACTATAAAAGCTAATAATTTGAAATTTTGAATATATTATTCTTACAATAAATGTGTTGATGGTTTTAAAATTATTAGAATTTCCCTAATTCTTCCATCACCTCCCATACAAACTACACCTCTTCTTGAAATACTCTAATCCAATTTTCTCAGTATGCATAAAATTTAGCGATCTCATATTTTGAACTAAATACTAAATTAGCATTATTATTAAAATCAGAAAAAATTAACTGATTAGCTTTCCTGCTTCTACCCGGGAGGGGGTGACACAATTTCTCAATTTCACAAAATAATCGATTTTCTTGAAAAGTATGAATGTTACTGCTCTGAAATTCGAGAGATAGAAGCTTCATAATATTCATAGTTATTTCAGAATAAATCACTAAAAACCCTTCACTCCTTCTACCTTGAATTTTGAAACTTAAATTTTGTATGAAATGTTTTATAGCTACTCTACTACATGATTGGGTTTTAAACTTGAAAGCTCTATAAAAATATTCTGATCCAAAAGATATCACCGAAAAAGTTTTCCCCATATAAAAAAACAGAATTATGATTGGGCTTTACTCTAGATGAAATACTTACTTACCTTTTGTTTGGAAGGTGGTAAGAGCAGAGGGGGAGGTTTGTAATTTTTGTATGTAACACTGAACGTAGTATATAAAATATTTCATGCTGAATTTAAAGTTTCTTGCTTTCATAATTTTCGAGGAAATTGAACAATTTTTGTCTGAATTTATGATATTTGTATGGGAGGTGGCAGAGAAAGTGGGAAATTTTGGATGATTTTGAATCTGCTTATCAACATCCTAATCATATTGCTTTGTTACAATTTTAAAGTCGATAGCTCTCATATGTTCGAAGCAGAAAAATTTTTCTTGCACTTCCAATACATGAATTTGTATGGGAGGTGGTAGAAGGAGTGAGGTGAAGGCGACATTTTTTTTATCATTTAAAACAATTATTAAGGGACAAATTCTGGCAAAATTTTAAGTTTGTAATTTTTCTAGTTTTAATGGAAGCCGATATAATGCATTTAACAAAAATTATGCATTTGTATGAGAGGGGATAGAAGGAATATCCGAATTAAGAATCAGACCGATGTAAAACTGCCGCACAGTTCAGACGTGTTTTCGCGTAGCTCCACAAATTAATAAATTTTTAATTCTTTATCAATCAATAAATCATAACTCGGTCAAGTTGTGTTTACATTTTTCGTTGTATAAGTACTTACTGTGCCGATTTCATCGTCGTGCAGTTATTTTTTTTTTTTTTTTTGTGTTTTTAAATTTGCATAACCTTGAGCTATTAATTTAACAAGTTTTGTGTACCTGAATTAAATTTAATCTTAATCAATTTTTTTTATATTGGTCAATCAATATCTGCATCGTTAACAACAGGAATCTATTGTTTTTCATTCATAGTGACAATTATACAGTATTTGATATGTCTTCTTCATTGAAATCGTCGACCAACACGCTGTGTGGCGTCTGTGCTAAAGCTGTTAGAAATGAGAACAGTTTTAAGTGTGATGGAATTTGTGAGCGAATTTTTCATGCTGATTGTGTCACATCCAATTCAAGTAGTTTTACATGTGCCGAATGTTGTGCAATTAAGCCGTGTCACATTTTGAAACTTCTAAATCTAACTTCGTCTCAATTTAATTCAAACAATAGTGCGTTAGACGATTTAAAAAGTGCTTGCACATTTATCGCGAACAAAGTTAATATTCTTGTGGATAACATATCGAACTTAAGTGACTGTATCGACGAGTTTCGCGAATATGGATCGCAACTCGATAAGCTTCACTCATGTTGCAATTTAATACAACACGATGCAACAAAATTAACCAAAAAATGGACACAAGCAGATTTAAAATTAACAACAATCCTGGATAGTTTATCTGACAACGCCTCGGCCTACGGATTGCCTACAACGGACATCGTTCCTTCTTCGGAGGTCAATGCTGTTACAAGCAAACTTGACAATATCCAAGATGGTATCAAGTCAGTTAAATTACTTGTTGCTGAAGTGGATAAATCTCTTGTAACAGTTTCTAATCGTTTGGATCATGCTTCCGGATCTGAAATCAAACGATCTAACGATTTAACGTCGAATCTTGTTGAATTTGAACGCGAACTAGCCGTCACTCGCTTTGTTTGCAGGGACGAATCACGGAAACCCTCTATATTGCAGCCTCCGCAAGAAAATTTGCATATTCATACTGTTTCGGTATCACCTAAGCAAACATTCTCGCTGCCAAAGGTACATTTACCGGGAGAAGATCATATTGCACCAAAAAATTCACTGGTAAAATTTAACACAACGTGGTCGCAAACTGATTGGGATGCCAGAATAAAGAAGCTTAATAGTATGAATAAGCAAGAATCAAGTAACTCGCAGACACTTTCATACTTTGTTACGAAAGCTCCTCCAAACGTAGATGAATTATGGCTATGCAAAACCCTTGCGGAACAGTTTTCGATAAAAGGCTGTACGTGCAAAATTTTACCAACACGCCGACTTAGTGGGATTACGCCGAGATATACCAATTTTAAATTGCAGATGCCTGAGCAATACGACTGGCTCTTTTTTAACCTAAAATCGGATGTCTTCAAATGGAATGACATGGAGATCCGACACTGGAAGGCAAATTCAAAACTTAGTAATTATGGCAAGATTAAAATGATAAATAATAATAATAAGAGTAACAATAAAAATAACAATAAAAATATCAATAAAAATGTAAGTAAAAATTTAAGTAAAAATGTAAAATCTCAAGTCAATCTCACTAATAGCAAGAGCAATAACATAATTCAAAAATCGTTTGTGGCAACCAACAGCGCTAACAAAAAAAATAAAATCACCGATCGTAGTAAGACATCTCTTTCAAATCCATCCATAAAATCTGCCAACATAAAAAATAAAGTCCCCCATAGTAGTGGGACATCTCTTCCCATTGCAAGTCCATCCGTTGACACTTATGATAACTTCGTGCGTGGAGAAATAATTTACCCGTACCGCAATACTTCAAACAGAACTCCGTCTCTCGTTAACATCACCGAAAGCAATAAGCCCCCGAGCGAAACTCCAGATGTTACCATCAGTAGTCCTAATAGTACTTCATTCCTTGACCCTCTACTTCCGCCAGTTGTGAAGCTTACTATAAACTCAGAGGGATCTGCCGAAAATAGATATTTACTGTCGCGGTTAAGAGAACACCGAATTTTTGACAATGTGCGGCTATATCTCGCTTACCTACATAACAAATCTGACACGACCTGCGTAAATGGCAAAACTAGGACTAGTACTATTCTGTCTATTCAACAAGAAGGACTTCCAACTGACATTACGAGCTTACGACAAATTTATACACGCTTTCATGAGCAATTTAGCCTTTCTCCTGAGCAAGTTCAGAAAGACCTCGAAGCTTTTGGCTCACATGTTTCTTCAAGGCATATCTCTGATCTTCAAAGAAGTCGTGAAGATCATAACAGATTTTTTCGTGCCTAAAGGTCTTGCTAATTTGAATGTTGATGCGCCTACGGACCTTTCTATGATTATTGATTCACCTAATGACCTACATCATAATTTTGGTAGGAATCTGTGTAACCTTAAGCATGTAAGAACTAACCCCGATCTTTTTAATGTCAAAGAATTAATTTTTTATTTTCACAATATGTCAGGGATGAGAAGTTCTCTGCCTCAATTTCGTAATGATTTGGCTAACTGTCCCTATGACATTGCAATGATTACAGAAACTTGGCTCCTAGAATCGCATTTAGATGCGGAAATCATCCCTTCTGGTTGGTCTATTTTTCGGAAAGATAGATTTAAACCGTCGCACTTGGTTGATCAGCGAGGAGGTGGTGTCTTCATTGCTGTAAACAATAGACTCTCTAGCTATCCCATAGCTGTTCAGTTGCCCATTAATGCGTTTTTTGAGATTTGTGCATGTAGAATCCAAATGGCGGATAGAAATCTGGTAATAGTCTGTTTCTACATTCCACCTGACTCTACTGAGCAGCAATATGCTGATCTTGCGGAATCTATCACACTGATTCATTCATATATCCATCCAGGTGATGAGTTCTTGTTGTATGGTGATGCAAATCTCAGTGGTGTTAAATGGGAGGCCAGTGAAATTTTCAATTCCGTATTTGACCCGCTTAACATAAATGAGCATCAAATTTCATTTTTATCTGAAATTCACTCTCTTGGTTTGTTCCAAATATGTGATAAAACTAATAAATTCGGAAATGTTTTGGATCTCGTTTTCACCAGTGTTACTTCAAATTTTTCATTAAATGAAGCAACCTCTACTTTGACTAAAAAGACGAGTGTTTTTCACAATATACTATGCTTAAATTATTCCTCTTCTTTACATGATTTTCGCAGTTACTCTAACAAGATCATAGCCTATGATTTCACCAACGCTGACTATGAAATGATAAATCTTGAAATTTCAAATTTAAAATCTTCAGTCAATAATAGTGTTGATGTGAATAAAAGTGCTGAAAATTTTGTTGCCTCTTTGATGGTTATAATAGATAAACACACCCCTAAGCGTATTAGTACCAAGTTGTCTTGTCCTCCGCATATGGATAAAAGTCTTAGAATATTACGTAACAAACGTAACAAATTCTACAGGAAATGGTGTAAATCTAAATCAGTCGAAGATCATACTGCATTTCTGCATCTGCGTGAACAATTCGATGTTAGTGAAAAGGAAGCCATAAAACTCCATAACCTTAAAATGGTAAATAGCTTGATTGATCACCCTAAAATGTTTTGGCAACATATTAATGACAAACGTGGTACAAGTAGCTATCCGGCTTCTATGAAATTTGGTGATCGCTCATCTTCTGATCCTAAAGAAATTGCAAACTATTTCGCTAACCACTTTAATTCCAAATTTTCTAAGCCTTTCAAGTTCGATCCTGGTAAGTTTTCCCATATACCTCTTCAGGATCCGAAATTAACTAACTTGATCCTGACTATTGACCAAATAACTTCTGCACTGCTTGATATAAATATTCATAAAGGTGCTGGACCTGATCTCATTCCCCCAATTTTTCTGAATAAAACCGCCTCTACTTTACCTCGATTACTACTTCCTTTGTTTAATGCGTCGCTTCAGCAATCCATTTTTCCAATATGCTTTAAATTGGCGCATATAACAACAATTTTTAAGTCTGGAGATAGATCTGACATTCGTAATTACAGAGGAATAAGCATTTTATCATCTATTGGCAAGATTTTCGAAAAACTGGTTGCGGGAGTACTAATAGAAACCATAAGTCCTTTTATTCACCCTTGCCAACATGGTTTTCTGAAGGGTAAGTCAACTGTTTCCAATCTTTTGGAATATTCTACATTCATTAGACAAAAAATTGGTAAAAGTAACCAGGTAGACTCTGTGTATACAGATTTTTCTAGCGCCTTTGATGTAGTAGATCACGGTCTGCTTCTATTCAAGTTAGAGCGTTATGGAATTAGCGGCAGTTTCTTGAAGTGGTTGAAGTCTTACTTGGCGGATCGTACACAAAAAGTTAGATTTTTATCGCATCTATCCAAAGTGACGACAGTCTCCTCTGGTGTTCCCCAAGGTAGCATTTTGGGCCCCCTTTTATTTATAATTTTTATTAACGACGTGCCATTACTTTTAAACGAATGCAATTCATCCTTTTATGCTGATGATTTAAAAATCTTCAAAACTATCGAATCAAATCGAGATTGCATCATATTGCAAAGCAATATTGATATTTTATCAGAATGGTGTTTGAATAACGCTATGCAATTGAATGTTAATAAATGTGCAGTAATAACCTTTTCTAGAAAAAAGTCTGGCACTTTTAATTTTGTCTATAATATTAACAATGAAAATTTAAAACGTGTCTCTCAAATCAAAGATCTTGGAGTAATATTTGATGCTAAGTTGTCTTTTAAATCCCATATTGATAAAATTGCGAACAGCTATGCTAGGTTTCATTAAGAGGAGAGTCAAGGAATTTAATGACCCACACCTGTGTAAATCTCTTTTCTGTGCGTTGTTGTTACCGCTGCTTGAATATGCAAGTGTTGTTTGGTCACCTTCTACTCAAATCGACTCGTACAGAGTTGAAAGAGTACAAGTTCAATTTCTTCTGTTTGCTTTACGAAGTCTTCAGTTTAGTAGCTACCGGTTGCCCTCTTATAAATGTCGGCTACTTCTGCTCAATATGACCACTCTCGAGAGAAGAAGAGAGCTTGCTTCTGCTACTCTTGCTTTTGATCTGATTAAGTCAAACATGATTTCGAGCGAGCTCCTGCCCCGCTTTATATTTGTTGACCACAGATTTAATTTTCGAGACAACAGGATCTTGAAAAGTGAAACTCACCCTACTGATTTTTTGATGAATGATCCTATTGCTTGCGCTATAAAAAACTTCAATTTGCATTCAGACTGCTTCAATAGTTCTGTAAGCAGAAATACCTACAAAGATAAAATAATGACTAAATTTAAGACATTATTTGAAAAATAATATTTAGGTCTTAGTTTTAATGTAATCTTTATTTGTTTTGATCTTAATTGTTCAAATTTGTTGTTAAGTAATGGTTAAAATTTTTTCATAAGCTTAGTATTAAGATTCTTTTTTTTTTTACTATATTTTTGTAAAATAGACTTAACTTGTCTATCTATATTAAATAAAAAAATAAAAAAAAAAAAATAATAAATAATACCAAATTTTTTGCATCAATCATATTTAAACTAGTATACTTTTCTCAAATTTTAAAGTTGATAACTTTTGACGGTTTTGAAGAAAACTAATTTAATTGAAATTCCGAAATTTCGTTAAAATTTGTGTGGGAGGGGGTAGAAGGAGTGAGGTAAAGTTAATAGTTTTTCCAAAATTAGTTGCAATTATAATAAAATTAAATACGAAAAAAATTGTTTCATTTAGCTTTACTAGTTGGAATGCAAACCGAATAATTGCAATTTTGAAAATTGTGCATTTGTATGGGAGGTGGTAGAAGGAGTGAGGAGATCAGATCAATATTTCTTAAGGTTAATGATATTTATATCATTATACTATGACCTAATTTTCAAGTCAATAGCTGAAATGGTTTCGGGGAAAAATCAATTTCCTTAAATTTCGAAATTTCATGAAATTTGTTTGGGAGGGGGTAGAAGGAGTGGGGGGATGTGGCCCGTTCACGAACTTAACTTTTGCTAAAAATTACTCACACCAAATTTCAGCACGATAGCTCAAAGCGTTCGAGAGTTATGTTGCAGACAGACGCCCAGACGGACAGACAGCAACTCGGAATCGAGGTTATTGAGAGACAACAAATATTTCTGTACCCTTGGCGGCTCTGTGCGAGCATTATTTCATAGCGTTACAAACGATATGGCATATACTCTCAGATTTCATCTAGAGTATAAAAACTGTCAACATTAAGTAGATGACCGCATTTTGGCGAGATAATTTTATCAGCGTGGTAGAATGCTCACCTGATGGGGAAGTCGGTTCGGAGTCAAAGCCAACAGTAATTATTGGTAATTAAACACATCCCTTATTAATCTTATACATTCGCTTACGTAAAACAAGACCGGTGTTAGATAAGGTTGCTTTCTGTCAACTTTTGTGAAGCATTTTTGTTCTTGATGTTGCATCAACATATTGTTACGAAATATTTCTTAAACTGCATAATAATAATAATTTTGTCGACAATTTATGTGTTTTTGTAAAATTGCGTTGACTTTTATTTCTGCACAAAATTTTAAATGATTGGCCATAAAGTTTGATAGCGATTAGTGAACAAAGTGAGATTTATAATTCTTTCTGTTCAAATTATTAATTATTTCCATTGATTACAAAAAACATTTTTTTGTTTTGTAACTTTACTTCGAATTGATTAATAGCTCTCACAACAACATAATTTAATTGAATTTATAGTTGAATGACATAAAAGGATATCATGCATTTACTTCCAAGAAACGCTATAAAACAATTTTCGAGAAATAAATCCGCCTCACATAAAAATGATCCCTCAGTTGCGCCGCGCCGTATGTGTTTTGTTTTAGGGTTCGAAATTTTCAATTATTTTCTCAAGTCGTACATGAAACATAAAAATAATTCAAAATCCATTTGACGCGATCGTATACAATGCTCGATTTTTTTTATTGTAAGTTTAATGCCAAATGCAATTAGTTCCGTAGGAATTCCTAGAATCCCGTGGAGAAACGAACATGCACTCACCTTGCATCGTGTTTTGAAGAAGCTGGGACGGATCCTAAAGGTACATACATACCGCCAACATCAACAGCATTACGTTGACGTAAAATATTGATTTTCTCGTTATGTTGATTGTATGTTTGTTGACACCACTCCTTTAGGTATGCCCGAAAACGAGAAGTCCCTGTCCTCGAGCTCCGAACCAAAGATTGGAATTTCACATTTTCCAATGAATGATTTAATGGTGGAAATAAGGCAGAGCTTTGTCCTTTGGGTCTGGTACCGTATACGACTGTGGTTACCATATTTACCAATAACTACTCGTATATTGCCATCATCGTTAAATGACGAATGCTGCACTTCATCTGTACCGTCTCTCCCAACTCGAGGAGATGCCATACAAAGCAGATAGCCAGGCACTTGTGTGTTTGTTCTGCAACAGAAGTCGTCGTTTCGTTTGTTTTAAAAATGAGTAGGCAAATAGAATAGCAAATTGCTGACTGCATTTTCTTCCATTCCTGAACTACTTCACTCACTGTATTCGATGATTATCCTCAGGTGTTTGTAAACATCGAAAAGCTGCAAGTTAGCAGGAGGTAAATGCTCTGTTTGGAAGCATAACCAGTTCGGCAGGTGAGATGGATTTTTAACCACCTAGACGAGATCGAATTTGATGAATCGATTGATCGCTTCGAGGCGTAAAACAGTTTAGTAAAACTGTAAATTTATTGGTAAGTACTCGTATCTATCTTCGAAGCAGCTACCTTAACTAGCGATACTTGCTAAATACCGCGACCCAGATGGTCAGTGGGTGATGATTTCTTAGACTAACTATCTGGCTATCTTGTGAAAAAAAAAAAATTAAAAAACACGCCAGGTTATTTTCGTTTAAGTTATTTGTTTTTAAGTATGAGGTAGATTAGTTAAGGTACCTTGAATAGTTCCAGTTTAGATTGCTTTCACTGTTCTACATGTTTGAAGTGTTTTGAATATTTTGTAAAGTGGTTTATCATAGTCGTACGGGCAATATGCTTATTAATAAATTTTAGCAAATGTTGGGAAATGTGAAATTTCAAAAGATCGACAAAAACAGATGCTTTCTACAGGTTCGCTAATTTATTTTCAAATCCTGAAATGAACAAAAACTTCTCATTTATACGATCTGGATGAAATCTTAGAGTACTCTACGTTTGCTCGAATATTTGTAACGCTAAGAAATTTGGCTCGTACAGGAAAATATTTGTTGTCGCTTAAAACAAAGTAACTATTTGTTCGACTAACCGATAACTCGCAAATTCTTTCAACCATGGATCCAACATTTGTTTTCGTGTAACTTTTTGCAAAAAAGGATCTATAAATTCGTAAGCCTCACTCCTTCTAACCGATCTAACCAAATTATTTTATTATTTTAGTAATAAAGTATTGTGATCGACTTGAGAAAAAAAAATTTGCTACCCTGAAATTTTGTTTTTTTCGCGTTTCATGACTAAAATAGCTTAAAAATGCGTCTGTCTGTACGCCGTCCGCCGGTGTCAGCGCACATTAACTCCCAAACCCTTAAAGATAGAACGTTCATTTCTGGAGGGATTGTAGGTGCAAAAAGGGGGGCTAAGAACCAATTGTTGGCCGAATTTTTTTTTTTTTTTTCAAATGATTATATCTTCGAAATTACTTGGCATAAAAAATTTATATTTTTAGACCATCAAGGTGCCATATATGTAGATCCATTGGAATCAGCTTATATAGAGACTAATTATTGTAAGGGGGAGGATCAGGGGGTGCAAATAAAAACACTTAAAAATCAATATCTCGGCTATTTGTTGAGCTATGTAATTGAAACTTGGTAGTTATATTAAGCTGTACTAAAAATATAACACTTGGACAAAATAGTAGTGGGGGAAAATGGGGAGCATTGCGCTTTCTAAAATTTCAAACCATTATATCTCAAAACTGAGTGCAGATATCAAATTCAAATTGTAGAACTATATAGTTTTGAATTTTGGTAAAAGTTTTACGTCGGGAGGTGTAAGGGGAGGGAGGTGGTAAGCAAAAATGTCGAAAATTTTGTGATTTTCTTAGGGCTCTGGCAAAAATTTTCCATGTGGATACATCTATTTATTATACATACAGAAAAAATAATAAAAATTCTTCAATTGTTGTGCACCGAACCCCCGGGTCTAACGTGCACAAGGAGTTTCATGTGCAATGAAAAAACACATAAACTGAAAATTTTTGAATGAAATTTTAAGGTAGAAACTTGAAAATTTGCGAAATGCATTTAAAAAAAAAAAATTTCTAAACGAATGAAATATTAACTGGTCGAATACCTTCCAAAATTCTACCCCCTCCCATACAAAATTATTTTCTTGACCAATTTGAAAAAATCGATTATCACCTAAAAATTAAAAGCTATCAATTTGAAATTTTGGACAAAAGCTTTCAAAAATATTTAAAACGGAACTGCGTTCAAAGTTTTGCGATCGCACTTGCCCTTCTACCCCCTCCCATACAAAAGTATGATTTAGATCAATTTCAATAAATCAACTGCTAACTAATAAATTAGAAGCTACGAACTTCAAGTTTTGTTGAGCACCGTACATGAGAAATGAAATAAAACTGCATCATAACTGCTTATCATCACCCTTATCACCATGCTTTGATTCAATTTCAAAGTCGATAGCTCTCATATATTCGAAGGAGAAATGCTTTTCTTGAATTTATAATAAAGATATTTATATGGGAGGGGGTAGAAGGAGTGAAGCTGAGCTGATAATTTTTTTTTAGCATTTATTGCAACTATTAAGAAACAAATTCTGGCAAAATTTTAAGTTTGTAATTTTTCTAGTTTTAATGGAAGCCGATATAATGCATTTAACAAAAATTATGCATTTGTATGGGAGGGGGTAGAAGAAGTGTACGGATCAAAACACATTTTTTTCTCGTTTTTATTTTTATACATTATACAAAATATCAAGCTGATAGCTTTAACAGTCGAAGAAAAAAAACTTAATTTAAATTTCAAAATTTCGTGAAATTTGTATGGGAGGGGGTAGAAGGAGTGAGGTGAAGTTGATAATTTTTTCAATACTGATTACAATTATAATAAAATTAATTTTGAGTAAAATTTGTTTTTATAAATAAAAATGCATTTTTCAAAATTATGCATTTGTATGGAAGGAGGTAGAAGGAGTGAAGAGATCGGCTCAATATTTTGTTACGGAAATGATATATATATATACATCATTATATTTTAACCCAAATTTAAAGTCAACAGCTTAAATAGTTTCGAAGAAAAATCAATTTCTGAAAATTTCGGAATTTCGAAAAATTTTTATGGGAGGGGGTAGAAGGAGTGTGGGATGTGGTCCGTTCACGAACCTAATGTTACTTTTTTGCTAAAAATGACACACAACAAATTTCAGCACGATAGCTCAAAGCGTTCGAGAGTTATGTTGTAGACTGACGGACAGACAGCAACTCGGAATCGAGGGTTTTGAGCGACAACAAATATTTCTGTACCCTTGGCGGGTCTGTGCGAGCATTATTTCTTAGCGTTACAAACGGTAAGGCAAACACAATATACTCTCAGATTTCATCTAGAGTATAAATAGGACTACGATTGGCCGTAAAGCCCAATCATACGATACTCTAGATGAAAAAGAATTTTTTTTATTATAAGAAATTTTGTAGGGGAACCGGTAGAGGTGGTGACAACATTGAACTAATTTTTTCACATCACGTTAAGGTTGCTATTAAAATGTTTTAAACAAAATTTACGATTTAAAAATTTAATAGGTACTGAGAAAATCAGTGTATTGAATTTAGTGAAATTGTGCAGTTTGTATGGGAGGTGGTAAAAGGAGGGGCAAGTTCTTAATGACTTTTCCAGGAATAATAAACATTATGCTTTTGTCATATTTTAAATTGCACATCAGTAGCATTCATTCTTTTCAGGAAAATCAACTTTTTGTGAAGTTGTTGAATTGTGCCAGATTGCATGGGAGGTGGTAGAAGGAGTGAAGCTGCTCGTCTAATTTTTTTGCCTTACTAATAATTCTAAATAAATATTTAGTGCACAATTTCAGTTCGATAAATGTTATACGTACAGAGTTAATTTGCTTGAAGTATTTCATGAAAAAGTGCAGTTTGTATGGGTGGTGGTGGAAGGAAGGGAAGGACTCGAATAATTTTTACAGTAGATTGAAATCATTATAAAAGTATTATATTCCAAATTTCAGATCAATAGCTTTTATGCTTTTTGAACAAATCCGTTTATTGTCTAATTGTGAAATTGTGTAATTTGGTGTGAGAGGGGGTAGAAGGGGTAAAGCTAATAGCCTAATTTTTTTGGTCTTACCGATAATTCTAAATAAATATTTAGTGCAAAATTTAAGCTCTATAAATTTTATACGCACTGAGTGAATTGGTTAAGAGCGTTTCATGAAAAAGTGTAGTTTGTAAGGGAGGTGGTGGAAGGAGGAGGAGGACACAAATAATCTTTCTCGAATAGAACGAAATAATCATAAAAGTTTTAAATTCCAAATTTCAGATCAACAGCATTTATATTTTTCACGAAAATCCGTTTACTCTCAAATTGCGAAATTGTGTTATTTGGTATGGGAGGGAGTATAGGGGTGAAGCCATTTCACTGTTCATGAACTTGACATTAGTTTTTTGTCAGAAACGACTTGTACAAAATTTGAACTTTGTAGCTCAACGCGTTCTGAAGCTAGAAAGGACACGAACGGACGGACATCCGCTTTTGAGATTTTTGAGTGATTATATGAACTTCTGTATTATTCAGTTTTTTCTCCAAGGCTTATTTTTTAGCGTTACAAAGTTTGTGGCAAATTTATAATACTCTCAGATTTCATCAAAATGGTTTCCTGAAGAGTATGAATACTACTTATCTGCAATTTAAAATATATTAAAACCATGATGTTTATAGTTATTTCAGAAAACCTCGCTCTTCCTTCTACCACCTCCCATACAAATCGCGCAGTTTCACTAAATCCAATACAGTATTATTCACAGCACATATTAAATTTTTGAATCCTAAATTTTGTGTGTGTATAATTTTGGTAGCAACTCTAGCGTGATGTGAAAAAATTAGTTCAGCCCCTTACCACTCCGAATACCAAATTTTTTTAAAATCAACAAATCTCTCTTTCATCTAGAGTATCGCATGATTGGGCCTTAGGTCCAATCGCAGTCCTATTATGTTTTTAATTTATCTTATATCTTTTCTTTATGATCACTTGTGCTAAGACTTTTGTCTGTGTTTTAGCAGCCAATATAAACTATTGTGGAATTATGCTTAATAGTTTTTTTTTTTTCTTTTTCTTCTGTTTCTTCTTTATTTACTGGAGATGGGAAGAGAGTAGATCATCATAAAGGATACCATGGGCTGCTGCTCAACATCATTTAGATTTTATTCCTCTCCCATAATCCTCTCGCTAATATTTTGCAGCACTAAACAAGGATTGGTGCTTTTGCGGGTCATTTTGGTGCCCGTTAACGCTCTGAAGCAGCCAGCAGGAGGTGCTGCCCGACTGTGAAACGCCCCATTACAGAACCTGTGACGAAAGTGTGGCTCCGCATTCGGATTTTCGTAACAGAGTGGAGAAAGAAAATATGCAAAATTATTCTTTCAGAAAAACCACAAAAAAAAATCTTTTGTTTCTTGGTAAAAGATTCTTACACTTGTTAAGGAGAAACCGCGATTTTAAAGTTCGAGCATAACTTGCTTTCAAATCCCTTGTGGCGCCTTGACGATCCTGAACCCTGCAATGCAGAGTCAGCCGCTACCACTCGCTTTTGCATTTAAGAGCTCGTCCCATTCGCTCTAAATGGCCAGCTCACTACAGTTTACGTATCTTGATGAACGTTGAAGCTTCTGGTAAACCATAGAGTTGATACAACTCATGGTTGTATCTTATTCGCCATTCCGTTCCTTCCTTCACAGAGCTCTGCTTCAGTACAAAAGGACAACCCCTCTAGTTCCGGTGTTACATTAAAAAAAAAAATGTTTTTTCAATATTCTTCGGAGGATCTTTCTTTCGAATGCGATAACTGCTTTTCCGGAAGTTTGCGTTAAAGTCCACGTCTCACTGCCATAACAGAGCACAGGTCGTATATTAGTTTCATGTTCACGCAGCTTATTGTTGCTTAATTTTCTCTCTTTTTTAATTTCTTTAAATCGCTTTACACTTTTCACTTGAGACATTTTCGCTCACAAGTTACCTCTTTCCAATCTTGAATTTTTCGCTTTCCTTAACTGACCCGTCGACTGTTCAATTCGGGCTCACTATGCGATGACCTGATCTCGACTCTTCTATCGCTTTTGACTTCATTGCAACTTCACCATGCGGTGCTTTGATTTCGGATCGTCTATCCGGACTGACTGTTCCCCAAAACAATCGCCCTTTTCATATTGTTTTTATCGGCCGCTGTCGATCAAGGCCGCTTCTATAAATCATTTCCTTCTCGTCCGAATCATTCCCTTGTTGTATAAATCTTTTCCTTCCCGACCGCTCGCTGTTGATTGCTTCTGTAAACCATTACCTTCTCGTCTGAACCATTCCCTTGTCGTGCGAATCTTTTCCTTCTCGGCCGCTAGTTTTTGGTTGCTTCTATAAAGCATTTCTTTCTCGTCTGAACCATTCCCTTGTCGTGCGAATCTTTTTCTTCTCGGCCGCTAGTTTTTGGTTGCTTCTATAAAGCATTTCTTTCTCATCCGAACCATTCCCTTGTCGTGCGAATCTTTTCCTTTTCGGCCGCTCACTGTTGGTTGTTTCTATAAAGTATTTCCATCCCGTCCGAATCATTCCCGTACAAATCTTTTCCTTTTCGGCTTCTTGCTGTTGGTTGCTTCTGTAAAGCATTTCCTTCTCGTCCGAATCAATCTATTCTACTACTACAATGGCACTACAACCCAAATCGGACCTTGGCCTCCTGACATTCAGGTTCCTTCACATGTTTCATTACTTATTGTGGAATGGTTGTTAACCCTTCGCACAACCCTCTATCTACGAATCTTTCATTTTCGTAGATTGAGGTGTCCAAGGTATATCTAAGCAAGCAATGCGCTAGAATTATAAATTACGCCGACCGGGATTTGAACTCACGACCTTAGCATTACAAGACCAACACGCTACCTACTAGGCTACACCCTAGCTTGATCGAATGTTCAAGGTCTCCAGACTCTGAACGTTCGATGATCGCGCCTTTATTTTGTTGTTGGTCAAAGGTGTTCTATTTAGCACAGTGTTGTTGTTGGAGACCTTGAACATCGCAGAGTAGTATAATGCTCGCATGAGTGCACTTATTTGCTTTCGAGAACAGTGGAAGATTGCAATTATGCGATGGGCCGACTAGTGCTGATATGTAACAATTCGTTTTATATGGTAGCATGAGCCGTCGATTGATTTCGTCCATTTCATGCTATCCTTTGCTAGATTACCCCAAGATATGTATATAAAGTTGTTCACACTGTCGAAATTATGTTCCGCAATTATTATATTTTGACTGATTGGCGTTCTCTTTTTTGTTTTCGTTATTGCGCAACTCGGCTTCTTTTGCGGCGGAGTCAAGATTGACAAATACCTTCTTAGCACTAGGGAATAATCTGTAAGTAGTCCGCGTATGCTAATAGTCGGGTAGACTAGAATAGTAGTTTCCCACTGGTGTCGACTGGGATTTTTCGGATGGCATACTCTAGTGTCAAATTATTACTTTTCATTCGAAAATTTTATTAACATCCCTTTTCCCTCTCCTTCTATCACTTATTTTCAAGTTTTGACTGATGCAGTTTTGGTGACATATACTTTCGAGTGCATTAAACTCGTAGCCATTTCCTCTCGAGTATCTGATTGATTGGGATTCACGTGCAACCGCAGCTCTGTTATGCTTTCTATTTGAAAGTTTCGCGGACATTTTCATTACGGAATGGATTTAGAAAATTTTGGCATCTTCTACAATTCGTTTACAAACAGATTTGGCTTACAATTTTTTTTTAAATCTTAATACCAAAACACCTGGATCCCATTAGACTTCAAAGACTCATTGCATTCGGGAAAGTAAGAAATCAAATTCATCTTGTGCCTTCAAACAGTTCAAACAGCACATAGACAAATAATTGCATTCAAATTAGTCAATTGCAAAATGAATTGTGTAGGAAAATTTCCGTTAAAAAACATCAAAGCTAATTACTTAGCTTGATTAATTAGCAACAGTAAGAAAATACACGATTTGAACACGCTTGTAAAATCACTAAACAATTTCTCAATGTTCAAGAACACCGAATTTTTCAAGATAATTTATCTCTCTAAAAATAAAAAATGAAAACAGCAAATTCGGGATTCTTTCGTGTTGCCCGGCATCCGACGATTAGTGCTAAAGGCGATATGTGCATTAAGTGCTTTGAGTAAAAGAGCATTTTCATCCCGCACTCCCACATTTTGATAAATTCATCTTAACTCGGAAACATCTTCGAAATTCTTGGCTGTCATTGGCAGAATTTGTCTTCGGGCATGATGTATGCTGCATGATTCGTACGAGTAAATTATTTGTAATACGCACTGTACTCTCGGCGTTAAGCAAGATTAATCCATTCGAACTGCTTAATCCCAGGCTATGGCCATGTTATGATGGCTACGATGGTCTGGCCGGATTTAGGAGGGATTGGGCCATGCATACGGCCTTACTTACATCTTGGGCGGATTACAAAGGCCTTAAACGGTTTCAAGAAGCCTTGCAGATTGTTCGGCATTGTACGTATTGTTTGTGTGTGCCTCGTTTGAAGAGGTTCCGTCTGTCTGGGGGCTATAAGAAAACTCAATTAAGCCTGATCAAATGCACAATCAAAACACGTGAGTGGTGAAAAGTTATGACAAGACCATTGTTTCCTTTTTGTATTTAATAAAGTTATTTAAAATCTCCCTCCATTACCCGAGATCTCGACAGAAAGATATGCTCGGGAATAATGCTCATTTAATTATTGCAAAGGGAATCAGCGCAGCAGTAATGAAATTTTAATGAAGAAAAATGGCTATCGAGGTGAAGGGATGCCAACTGACGATATCGTTTGTTGAACGGGCCTTACGACGATACTGCCAGGACACAGAACTCGCTCCGGGACAGGGCTCTATCATTAACATCAATTTACGAATGGACAAAAAAACAACAAGAGATGAGCTCCATCCTCTCATAAATACTTGGACCAATCTTGGGCCATTTTTGTGCGCCACAAAAGCCTTTTGTTTCACATCGGGACGAACAACGATACTCAAGGCGAACGTGGTCGGGCCAAATCGCATATTTCACAACTACATAAAGGCCGTGGCAAAGTTTCCTTTCAGATTCATTACGATCAATGGCTGGGCGGGTCAAAGGTGACTTAATCTGACGTCAACACGAGCCGCACGGATTAAACAATTTGCGCTTTAGGGGGAGCGACTTAATAACGCCAATTGCTTTATGACGCTCCGATTTTATACTTGTACTCCCAAGACAAGCGATTTCAATTGATCCGAATCGCAGCGGCGGCAGCAGCAGCATTTCAACTTGAATTTAAATCGTTTTGTTTAATTGAAGGTTGAAAGGGTGGAACTTATGAATGGGAAAATTGCTTGGGAAATTGTTCTAATTATTGCGATAATTTTCAATGAAAACGATGCAATGTGAACCAATTTTCTTTGATTTGAATTGATTTCTTCGCTGTAATATTTTAAATGGATTCATCGAAACGAGGGCACACCTGTTTCTTAAGTTCAATCCTGTTGATGTATCTAATTCTCGTGCTAATTATATATGAATTGAAGACGATGCAAGATAATAGGCAACTTTTTTTTTTACGGTATCAGAAATAACCTTAGGGATAGACATTTAATGGAAATAGACAGTTAAATTCGACATGGGTCAGGGAAACAAATGGAAATAGGAAAGTTAGAAGGGAGTCGTAGGAGGGATAAGTCTGAAATGGCATTGGACGTTGTTTTTGAATTGTAGGGGATTGTACCTAGCTGGAAATACACTGCCCGGTAATGCACTCCATATCACTGACGTCCGAGGGATGAAGGACTGCCTAAAATTCACTGTTCTCTTCGGCAGATGCTTCAGAGTGTACTCGTGAGCGTGTACAGCTTGGTGAGTATTACACGGGGCATGTATGAGAGGAGCTATTATATCCTTTAGTTCCTTACTACATTTATCATGCAGAATATCTAGAATAAATGCAGGGTACACCAACATTTCGCCGATGCACGAGGGGTCTATAGGAATCGATACGGTTTCATCTCCAATTAGCCGGAACGCATGTTTCTTTTTGGATACGATCGAGCAACGCTAGGTGTGATTTTGGAACCACAGCCCAATCATGAGAGTTGTACTCACCGAATAGCATTCTTACACTCTCGCAGAATATCTAAACGTTTTGTCAACGTTTTGACGACTGTAAAATTTTGCACAAAGTAACGTAAAATCCGCATAAGCTGGAATCTGCAAGCTACTAAAGGACATTAAACCGGCCGACGCCGGGACATTAGAGATAAATGACAGGAATTGGTTTTCGAGGCATTAAACTCAACTCTGTTTTTCCTGCCACATTCCAGGGTTAAATTGAGGCAGAGTTTAATGAACCTATTGACCCATTACGACATGAGGACACTGAAGTTGGTCGTACCTCCGCAGGGGAGTCAAATTGGAAGAGTTGTCAAGCGGGCTCTCATCAGCGAAATTATGGATAGGATGGAAAGTTAACGACAAACGGTTAAAGAGAGGGTGAGTGATTAAACTTAACTTTGGAAGACACTGGAATTAATAGAAAAGGGGTCAGAAGTAACTCCATCTAGTAGAACTCAAATGGACCGCTCTGAGAAGAAGCTCCCAATCGGACGAGTTAAAGCCAAAGGCTTTCAGCTTAGCTATGAGACATTTATGCCAAACTCTGCCAAACAATTTCGCTATGTCAAGCGTAAGTACTAGTCCTTCGCCGCATTACTATAGGTAAAAGTTCCAACGTTCAGTTAGATAAACTAAGAGATCTTCCATAGAACGCTCTGTACAAAAACCATATTGGCGGTTGTGGACTATTCTGCCATTACTAGCTGTTTCTATTACCTTTGAAAGCACTGATGTAATGGCAATAGGGCGATAGTTAGCTGATTTTGCTTTGCATCCCTTCTTGGAAATCGGCTGAATACTTTCCAGATCTGTGAAAAGCACCTTGAAAAGTGTGAAAGATTGCGAAGTGACTGAATTTTTTAGGGATATTAGAGGGATGTCATCCGGACCAGCAGACTTGTTAACATTTAGCTCTTGCAGAATCTTGCGAATAACCTTAGTTCAAAACTGGGAGACTGGAGATTTGACTGTTAAAGTTTAAAATTTCTGCCAAAACTCGCTGCTATGTTTGGCTTTTTCCATATCATCGGCAACTACTCAGTCACCATCATGAAGAGGAGCTGCTGAAGATAATACAAAATAGTTGTTGACCGTTTCAACAAAGAAGAAGTAAAAACAGCCCTAAGGAACCACCCAAACAACAAAGCGCCGGGCACTGATCAAATCCCAGCTGAACTTCTGAAAGCCGGCGACACCTGCATAGCGCATCTCCTACATAGATTAGTCGCGGACATATGGACGCAGGAAATACTTCCTGAAGATTGGCGCAAGAGCATCATATGTCCAATTTATAAAAAAGGTGACAAACTCTGCTGCGAAAACTACCGAGGAATATCTCTGTTGTGTACGTCTTATAAGATTTTGACGAAAATTCTAGAAAAGAGAATTAAGCCCTATGCTGATAAAGTAATTGGTGAATACCAAGGCGGATTTAGAGCTGGACGCTCAACCACGGACCAGATATTCTCAGTTAAACAGGTGCTGGAAAAGTGCTGGGAATATAATATTGATGTGCACCAGATATTTGTTGACTTCAAACAAGCATACGACAGTATCGACAGGCGCGTACTGTATAAAATCATGTTGGAGTTTGGAGTCCCACCGAAACTGGTTCGACTGACAAGAATGACAATGACTGAGTCTTTGTCACAAGTCAGAGTAGAAAACGATCTGACTTCCAGTTTTAAAACAGACAACGGCCTTAAACAAGGTGACGGCCTCGCACCAATGCTTTTCAACTTAACACTCGAATATGTTGTTCGGAAACTTCCCGTTGACACCAAGGGAACACTATGCTTCAAATCCACACAACTCGTAGCATATGCCGACGACATAGATATCCTTGCAAGATCTCTGGAGAGTGCTAAGGAAGTATTTGTAAACCTTGACTCGGTAGCAAGGGAAGTTGGACTACGCATTAATGAAAACAAAACAAAAATTATGACGCAAACTAGGAAAAAGACGCCAATCAGACAAAATATTACAGTAGGAGACTATAACCTAGAAAACGTAGACAACTTCATATATCTAGGGGCAAATCTATCGAAGGATGGAAGCGAACCCATCGAAATTAAAAGAAGGATAATGATGGCAAACAAGACTTATTATTCGGTACTTCCAATAATCAAAAACAAGAACGTGCACAGGAAAACAAAACTTAAGCTATACAAAACAATCATAAGACCTGTGCTATGCTATGGCAGCGAAACGTGGACATTAACTCAGGCGTCCGAAAAACGACTTAACGCCTTTGAAAGGAAGGTCCTCAGAAGAATCCTCGGACCTGTGAGGGAAGACTCGATCTGGAGAATACGATACAATAGAGAATTGTATGCCATCTTCGACAATCCAGAAGTGTCAACCCTCATAAAATTTAAAAAATTACAATGGGCTGGTCATGTGGAGCGGATGGATGACGGAAGAATTCCCAAACGCACACTAAAAGGGAAAGTCAACGGACAAAGACCGGTCGGAAAACCACGAAAGCGCTGGGAGGATTCGATTGACGCAGACAGCAAATCACTGCTAAGATTTTCAAACTGGAGGACGCGGTCACTGAACCGAGATGGATGGAGGCAAAGCATTCAGGAGGCCAAAGTCCGATTTGGGCTGTAGCGCCATCGTAAGTAAGTAAGTTTCAACAAATGACCAAAAAAGTTTGGAATTCTTGGTCTTTTCAACCATCTTAAGCCGACGATTTTGGTCATGCTCGAACTTAGTTTCAAGTTTCTATTGCAAGTGTTCTTGCCAATGTAAATGAGTTCCGCCAGTCGGATTGTTTCGATATTTTTGGCTCTAGTTTCATCGATACCCTCATTTGTGAAAACGGGCATCTTTCGACGACTGAATCGTCTCGGTGAAGGGGTTAGCTGCCAAGTCACAACTTTTTGGCTAGAAGCAATGTCTCCAATCAAAAGCACTGTTAAATCAATGAAATTCCTGTTACGACCCCATATAGGAGCATAGGACAGAAACAACTCTCTTCCAGAAGGCGCGATTCTGAGCATCGGCCAAGGACTTATTTATTTATCTGACCTCCTGCTCAACCGCTCGTTTCCACGCTACATGATCGATCAACCCGACGTCTTCCTTGAAGATTATAATTCAGAGCCTGTTTTGTGATGTTTCGCTCTGGTTTCCTCAAAGTGTGACCGATCGACTACCACTTCCGTCTTTGAATCTAAATGCCTATTTTCGTCAGTCCAGTTGTACTCCAAAGTTCATCGTTGGAGATCACTTTTGGCCAGAATATCCCTAAAATGCGTCGGAGGCATTGGTTCACGAAAGTCTGTAGTTTCTTGGTAAGTCAAACGGTCACTTTCCACGTGGTACAACCATAACAACACGGATTTGACGCATACGGCAAAAACTCGCAGCTTCGTGCGAAGGGAGATCTCTCTTAACCTCTAGAAAGGGGACAAGATACCGAAGGCTGGACGATCTTTATTTAGACGAACCTAAATACTTTTTGCGACTTCGTCGTCCATGCTGACAATACTTCGAGATAACAAAAATTTTGCACATCTTCCACATCTTGTCCACTGAGAAGAATCGGTGTGCATGTGTTTGAACCCATGTACATGTACTTGGTTTTACGAATTTTTATTTTCAGTCCCACCTCTTTGCAACCAGCGAACATTTGACTCTAAGTTATGTGGAAGCAAACGCATATCAACTGCTAGGCTGTAGCCTAGTGGGTAGCATGTTGCTCTTACAATACAAAGATCGTGAGTTCAAATCCCGTTCGACGTAATATAATTTCCGCACACTATCTGCTTGAATATACCTTGGTTACCTCAATCTACGAAACTGAGAAATTCATAGATAGATGGTTGTGCGAAGAGCTAACAGCCCATCCACAATAATTGATGAAAAAAATGTTAAGGAACCTGAAGACCA
This sequence comes from Chorisops tibialis, assembly GCA_963669355.1. Classification (NCBI taxonomy): domain Eukaryota; kingdom Metazoa; phylum Arthropoda; class Insecta; order Diptera; family Stratiomyidae; genus Chorisops; species Chorisops tibialis. The sequence goes on along the minus strand of OY770264.1, from coordinate 12,293,820 downwards.
AAGCCCGATGTGGGCTGTAGTGCCATTGTAGAAGAAGAAGGAACACACGTCATCAGCATAATTAAGGTGACTTGAGGTGTTAAATAGTCTCCATTGAAGAACTTCATCTTTCCCACCTTCCAGTACAGCTTTCAAGATGTCATTTATTACTACCAGAAACAAAGCCGGTAGTAATATGCAGCCTTGTCTGACACCCGTTCGCACAGGAAAGCTCTCGGACAGCTCTCTTCTATTTAAAACGTGACAGCTTGCATCTTCGTAAAATTCTTTAATCATAGCTATGATCTTATCTCGAATAACTATCCTCCATTTTACGGTCGATCACTGATTGGCGCTGCATCATCCGAGTGACTCCAGCCTTTCCCTCGTCATTCAATGTTCGAGCGTTCGAGAAGCCAATCATAGTCCGTTTTCGAGTGCCACAAGTCGTTATCCAACTCCGCCATAGACGGTCCCAAGCCCGAGTTGAGAAAGGAGGAGGGTAAATGGAGTTAACCTGAATGGCCAGTAACACCAGTGCGTCTCAGGAAGTAGGCAAAAAGTATGACATAGTTGGACTTGCAGCATAGCTGTGAGAACTCCAGCATGTCATATTTAGCTCAAAACTCCCACCCTTTTTCTACTAGGGTGTAATAAATAAGTAGGACCGGTCCTCCAGGTCGGGGGTTGGGCGAGGCGCCGACAACGCATCACCGGAAAAAGAACACTGTCCAGAAACCTGAAGAACAGCCTCGGAAAGGATGGACTCAACGGCAACGACCCCGCAAACGAAAAATGGACTACTCTATTGGATCTTGGAATGTTCGATCCTTATTTAGGACAGGAGCTCTGAAAGAGTTTCTCGAAGAAGTGGCAAAACACAACATCAACATAACTGCCATCCAAGAAACGAAATGGCTCGGTAGCGAAATCATGGACATGAGATCACACACAATCTATCCAAGTGGAAAATTGTCGGGAAGCAGAGAGTTTGGAGTCGCTTTTGTCGTTGACAAAAAATTTAAACAGCAGGTCACGAGCTTCAAACCAATAAGTGAAAGATTGTGTGCAATCCGAATAAAGACTAAATTTTTCAACACTTGGTTGATCAACGTTCACGCACCAACAGAAGACAAGGACGATGTAACTAAAGACGAATTTTATGCCACCCTAGAGACAACCTATGACTCACTGCCCTCGAATGACCTAAAAATTGTCTTAGGGGATTTTAATGCAAAAGTCGGAAAGGAGGAGGCTCATAGAGGAACAACAGGAGGGCACAGTCTCCATGACATAGCAAACGACAATGGCCAACGTCTTATTGATTTCGCAAGCAGCAAAAATATCATAGTAAGCTCTACGTGCTTCCCACATCGCGATATTCACAAACGAACGTGGGCATCACCAGATGGTCACACCTTCAACCAAATAGACCACGTTCTTATTGAGAAAAGGGCTGCTTCCAGCATACTTGATGTACGAACTCTCCGCGGTGCGAATTGTGACTCTGATCACTATCTAGTCAGAGCTAAGTATCGATGCAAAATAGCTTGTCGTGGGTATTCGAAAACGAGTAGAGCTCGCAAATTTAATGTCGACATGCTTAACGACGAAACGGTGGCGCAGGCTTACATGCTAGCATGTAATAAACACCTGACACCAATATATGAAAATATCCAAAATATGCCAGTGGATAATGCGTGGATGAAAATACGAGACGGTATCAAATCCTCCGCGGAAGAGGTATTAGGATATCAAGCACGGCGAAAAAGCAATGATTGGTTCGACCAAGAATGTCGCGACGCAATAGATAGAAAGAACGAAGCTTACAAAATTTTTACTGAACGACCAACACGAGCCAAAAAAGAAAAATATGACGAGCTTAGGCGATATGCGAAAAAGACCTGCAGACGAAAACAAAGGAAGTACCATAATGACAAGATACAAAAAATGGACGACGACATGAGAAAAAATAATACGCGGGACGCATACGCCATAGTAAAAGATTTGAAAAAGGGATATAAACCAAAAACCAGTCTCTGCAAAGACGCAGAGGGCAATATCATCAGCGACACAGAAGAAATCAAAAGGAGATGGGCTTCATACTTCGAACATCTTTTGAATCCCATCCCAATAGCACCGATAACGACAGACAACATTTCAATTCAAGCCTCAACTGACGAAGATGAACCATCATCGACACCACCCACGCTTCCTGAAATCAAAGCAGCCCTATGTGACCAAAAACGAAACAAAGCGCCGGGAATTGACGAAATACCAGTTGAACTTCTGAAAAACGGTGGAAACTGTGTCGCTGAAATACTGCACAGCATGATATGCAAAATTTGGACAGAGGAAATCATACCCGACGACTGGCGAAAAAGCATTATATGTCCAATTTACAAGAAAGGAGACAAACTCTGCTGTGAGAACTACAGAGGTATATCATTGTTGTGTACGTCCTATAAAATACTGACAAAAATAATTGAACGTCGTCTTAAGCCCTATACTAATCAAATAATTGGCGAATACCAAGGCGGATTCAGAACCGGACGATCTACAACAGACCAGATATTCTCGGTGAAACAGGTGCTTGAGAAATGCTGGGAATATAACACAGACGTGCACCAAATATTCGTAGATTTTAAACAAGCATACGACAGTATCGACAGGAGCGTACTGTACCAAATCATGCTTGACTTTGGAATTCCTCCAAAACTTGTCCGACTAACAAGACTCACAATGACGAACACTGAATCCCAAGTGAGAATACAAACCGATTCCACAACCAGCTTTCGAACGGAATGTGGTTTAAAGCAGGGAGATGGTCTAGCTCCTATGCTTTTCAACTTGGCACTAGAGTATGTCATCCGAAAAATCCCAGTCGACACCAACGGGACACTACTATTCAAGTCCACCCAACTAGTAGCATACGCTGACGACATTAACATTCTAGCAAGATCCTTCCCTAGTGCTAAGGAGGTATTTGTCAATCTTGACTCCGCCGCAAAAGAAGTCGGGTTGCGCATTAATGAAAACAAAACAAAAGTAATGACGCAAACAAGAAGGAGAACGCCAATCAGACAAAACATAACAATTGCGGAATATAATTTGGAGAGTGTGGACAACTTCATATATCTTGGGGCTAATCTAGCAAAGGACGGTAATGAAACAGACGAAATCAAACGACGGATAATACTAGCAAATAAGACGTATTATTCGGTACTTCCAATAATGAAATCCAAGAAAGTGCACAGGAACAATAAGCTGCGGATTTATAAAACTATTATACGACCTGTGCTCTGTTATGGCAGCGAGACGTGGACATTAACGCGAACTTCCGAAAAAGCAGTTAACGCATTCGAAAGAAAGGTCCTCCGAAGAATTTTGGGACCTGTGAAGGAAGGAACGGAATGGCGAATAAGATACAACCATGAGTTGTATCAACTCTACGACGAGCCAGAAGCTTCAACGTTCATCAAGTTACGTAAACTGCAGTGGGCTGGCCATGTAGAGCGAATGGAAGACAGAAGAATCCCCAAACGTGCTCTTAAAGGCAAAGCGAGTGGTAACCGGCCGGTAGGCAAACCACGCAAGCGATGGGAAGACTCGGTTGATGAAGACAGCAAAGCCATTCTAAAAATTAGCAGCTGGAGGACGCGGTCTTTGGATCGAGACGATTGGAGGCGACGACTTCAGGAGGCCAGGGCCCGATTTGGGCTGTCGCGCCATTGATGAAGTCGTTATCCGTCCGTATCCGAAGCGCTATATCCGTTTCTCGTATCAGTCAGGTGTTAAGTTCATGGGTGATTAGCCCATGGTCCAGTGAGTGTCCATTTGCAAATTTTTAGGGCAAGCAGGACTGGCTATGGGTGGATTCTAGTGCCCTCATCCTAAATTGGGGGGAGGGGAAATCGTCAAGTGTTTGCCAACCAGCTCTCCAACCCCTTCTATATAAATTGCACAAAACTTTTGAAAAGTTGCGCTGAATATTCAGAAAATTCACGTTAATTTAACTTTTTCAAAATAATGGTTTCAGTGATACAAATGGCACACAGTAAATAAAAAAACAAAAAAAATTTGATCTTGTGATTTCAATTTCGACCAGCAGTTCAAAGATTCCTTTCCTTCCAGGTGGTAGAGCCACCTCTCATACAAATATCACTGTTGAAAATCGGTGAGATCGATGTTCTTTAAAAACATAACAGAATTATGATTGGGCGTAAAGCCCAATGAAATAGGAAAGAGTTTATTGTACCAGAAAATATATCATCGAATGGTGAATAGTGACTTTTGTATGGGAGGTGGCAAAAGCAAAGGGGAAGGCTTATAATTTTTTTATATGACACCAACGTAGTATACAAAATGTTTCATGTTAAAAATCATAGTCCGTTTTCGAGTGCCACAAGTCGTTATCCGTCCGTATCCGAAGCGCTATATCCGTTTCTCGTATCAGTCAGGTGTTAAGTTCATGGGTGATTAGCCCATGGTCCAGTTTGTAGCTTTCATAATTTCCAAGGAAATAGAACAATTTTTGTCTGAATTTATGGCATTTGTATGGGAGGTGGCAGTGAAAGTGAGAGGTTTTGGATGATTTTGAATCTGCTTATCAACATCCTTATCACATTGCTTTGTTACTTATATGTTCGAAGGAGAAATGCTTTTCTTGGATTTTCAATACAAAAATTTGTATGGGAGGTGGTAGAAGGAGTGAAGCGAAGTTTATAATTTCTTTAGCATTTATTGCAATTATTAAGGAACAAATTTTGGCAAAATTTTAAGTTTGTACCTTTTCTAGTTTCAATAAGAATCGATTAAATGCATTAACCAAAATTGTGCATTTGTATGGGAGGAGGTAGAAGGAGTATTCGAATAAAAACCAAATTTTTCGACGTCAATGATATTTGTAATAGTATCATCATCATCAATGGCACGACAGCTCAAATCGGGCTCTGGCCTCCTGAAGTCGTCGCCTCCAATCGCCTCGATCCAAAGACCGCGTCCTCCAGCTGCTAATTATACTCTAGATGGAATCTGAGAGTATTATAAGTTCGCTCTAAGGTTTGTAACGCCAAGAAATAAGGCTCGGAGAAAAAAATGATGAATACAGAAGTTAATATTATCACTCAAAAATTTCAAAACCGGATGTCCGTCCGTCCGTCCGTCCGTCCGTCCGTCCGTGCGCTCTCTAGCTTGAGAACGCGTTGAGCTAGAAAGTTCAAATTTTGTACACGTCGTTTTTGACAAAAAAGTAAGGTCAAGTTCGTGAACGGGCCAAATCGCTTCACCCCTTCTACCCCCTCCCATACAAAATGACACAATTTTGCAATTTGACAATAAATGGATTTACTCAAAAAATCATCACTCTTTCTACCACCTCCCTTACAAACTGCACATTTTCACTAAATCAAACTCACTAATTTTCTCAGTTCCCATTCAGTTTTTGGAGTAAGCATTTTGTATAAAACATTTTCATAGCTACTTTAGCATGATGTCGAAAAAATTAGTACAATGCTATCATCCCTTCTAACACTCCCCATACAAAATTTCTTGGGATCACAAAAAATTCTATTTCATCTAGAGTATCGTAAGATTGCGCTTTACGCGCAATCGTAGCCCTGTTATGTTTTTTAAGATGGCTTTGCTACCGAGTCTTCCCATCACTTGCGTGGCTTTTCTACTGGCCGGTTACCACTCGCTCTGCCTTTCAGAGCACGTTTGGGGATTCTTCTGTCTTCCATTCGCTCTACATGACCAGCCCATTGCAGTTTACATAGCTTATTTATAATAGTATACTTTTCACAAAATTTACAGTTGATAGCTTTGACGGTTTTCGAGAAAAATAGTTTAATTAAAATTCCGAAATTTCGTGAAATTTGTATTGGAGGGGGTAGAAAGAGTGAAGTGAACACAACATTGGTTGCAATTATAATAATATTAATTAAGACAAAAATTGGTTGCTAGTTTCAATGAAAATCAAAGAAATGCATTTTTCAAAATTGTGCATTTGTATGGGAGGGGGTAGAAGGAGTGAGGGAATCAAATCAATATCTTAGGATGTTCATGATATTTCCATCAATAAACATTTGCCTAATTTTTAAGTCGATAGCTTAAATAAAGGGTTTTCCAATAAGGACTTGACAACTTTTTTTCAAAATAAAATGCAAACCATTTGAGACGTTGTTCCTTCGTGTACTTTACCATGATAAAAATGTTAAGTTTACTGAATAAATTAACAGTGACAGTTCGATGATTAGTGAAAGGGTGCGTTCACAAATTGAATTCAAAGTTGTCAAGTCCCTATTGGAAAACCCGATAGCTTCGAAGAAAATTAATATCTTAAAATTTCGAAATTTCATGAGATTTTTATGGGAGGGGTTAGAAGGTGTGGGTGGATGTTGCCCATTCACGAACTTAAAGTTACTTTTTTGCTAAAAGTAACGAAAAAATAATTTCAGCATTATAACTCAAAGCGTTCGAAAGTTATGTTGTAGACAGTCGGACAAACGGACAGACAGACAGACAGACGGTCACTCGAAATCGAGGTTTTTAAGCGATAACAATCATTTTTGTACCCTTGGCGACCCTGTGCTAGCATTATTTCTTTGCGTTACAAACAGTAAAGCAAACACAATATACTCTCTTGCGAGTAAAGCCCAATCTTACGATACTCTAGATGGAATAGAAATTTTTGTGATCCCAAGAAATTTTGTATGGGGAGTAGTAGAAGGGGTGATAGCACTGAACTAGTTTTTTTTTCCATCATGCTAGAGTAGCTATAAACGTGTTTTATACAAAATGTATGATTCAAAAATTGAATTGGTACTGAGAAAATTAGTGTATTATATTTAGTAAAATTATGCAGTTTGTATGGGAGGTGGTGGAAGGAGTGGTGGGTTTTTAGTAATTTTTTTTCATAAATAACTCCAAATATCATGAAATTGGTATTTCTCAAATTTCAGACCATTAACATTCATACCTTTCAAGAAACTCAATTTTTTGTGTAGCTGGGAAATCGTGACACATTGTATGGGAGGGATAGAAGCAGTATAGCTAAATTATTTTTTTTCTTATCTAAATGATAATGCTAATTGAGTACTTATTACAAAATTTGAGAAAATTGGTTTAGAGTGTTTTATGAAAAAGTGCAGTTTGTATGGGAGGTGGAGGAAGGAGTCAGGGGATTCACATAATTTCAAGTTATTAGCTTTTATATTTTCCAAGAAAATTTGATTATTCGAAAATAAATCATTTTGTATGGGAAAGGGTAAAAGGAGTAGAGCGATTTGACCCATTCACGATTTTTTTCGTCAAAAACGACATGTACAAAATTTAAGCTTTCTAGTTTGCTCAAATCAATCAAATCGATAGCACTTATTCACGCAATTGTGTTGAGTTCGACTAAACATCTACTTAATCTTTTCATGATCCCTCAGACTTAACATAGACAAGCGAAATTAAAAAAAAAGGGAAAATACCGAAAAATTTGTAAAAATATCAAAACGATAGAATATGCATGAAAATATATAAATGGCATCCAAAAATTTCTTTCTCCCTTCAGAAGGGATAATCCCCTGGGCTAATTGATTGAAGGGATCGCCCACAAAAAGGGATATATTAGAAAACATACAGGACCCTTTCTATCCGGACGTGGCACAGCGAGCTGCCTATACCTCCTTCTTCTCCTTGCACACTTTCATTCGGTCGAGACTTAATGTCTGTTTCGATTTTTCCGGCTCATTTGTCCGAAAATGGTGCACTGTGCAAAATCCTTGTGTAAAATGTAAAATACATTTGCAGAATGGTACACCGTCCGACATCTGGACTTAATCTGATGATGATAATCTTGCTCTGCAATGGCTTAAATCATTTTAGGGACCCCTCCTGAACTACAACGCGACGGTGATGTCCATCTCACACTTTGGCGAATGATGTGCAATATTATTGCAACTCAGAATGGACAACAGCAAAAAAAAAATTCGATGTACTCGTAGAGTTTTTGTGCACTAATCGTTCAAGCTGCTATCTATCGTTTTGATAGCGACTGCATGGAGAGCATGGAACACCCATATTTTCATAATACCTCACAATACGTTTTTTTTTGTGCATTTTCCGGAGGAGCATCATGTTTGCCGTAATGCTCGATGTGTGTTGGAGGTTTGTTCGATGTTCTTGCCCGGTTTGTATATATGGTAGAGCTTCACTTTGTGCCGATTGCAAAATGCCGACAGATTGCCGCCAATTTAAATGTTTAAAGGGTAAAAGCCGCAAGCGAAACCTAAACGAAAAGCAAACACGTTGGCTACATGTAGTGCAGATTGTGCAAAGATGTGGAAGGAGCAGGAGGAGTGGGCAATTTGTACGTACCGTACCGGGAGGTGAGAGATTTCTACAGGTATCCAAGGCATGGAGATAGGTTATTTGAGCTCAACATTCAACCATGTTCTGAAATGAATACCTAAATTCACGTCATTGTGTAGGTTGTCTGCTTCAAGTATAGGGGCATATTTTTATTTTATTTTTTCTTGCAATTCAAGACTAAAGTGCCTTCCTTATGTTCACATAAGTAATCTCGACAAATAACAATTAAACAAGACAATAACGTACAAAGAGAATCCTTCACCAATGTGTCAACCCCTCGGTTTTTTCTTAAATCCTTGAAAGGGGTAACGTGTTTTAAAAAGTTATTGTAAGTCAGTTATTACGGATAGGTCTATAAATGAGCTCTATTTTGGGAATTAAGCAGTTCTGTACGTTGTTTCTTCGTTGTAAGTAGTGTTGTGGTATTGCAACTAGTCGGTAGTTCTCAAATTTATAAAATAAATTGCTCAAGAGTAGATCTACACTAACCTAGAGTGTTCAAGGATATTCATATAGTTATTCTTTAGGCCTGGATAGACCGCTGCACTATTTTAAAAAAATGGCTATGGATAGGTGATATATATTTCCAAAATTGGTCATGTTTAACGGCGCAAGACCACGTGGCGAAGATCTGTTGAAAAGAATTATGCCACAATAGTCAATTTATTGAAGGGTGCTAGGGATCAGTTCAGTTTGATAATGGTCTCAGCAGAGACCGAAACGTCGCACATAATAAATCAAACAGTGTAAAATCCGGAAATCTCCACTTTTATTTCAAAATGCACTGTGAAAACATTTACCAAACCATTAGCTGGGGGTCGCTTGATTTCAAATAAAAATCAAGCTAATTCGTTTTTAAATTAAACACAACCGCAACTTTATTTATAACTTTTTTAACTATTATTTTGGGCCTTTCCAGCCTTCTTCGCTTCTTCTTCTTCTTATCGCCTTTTCAATTCCAACTAGATCGGCTTCTCAATCCTGACTGACTGACTACATCACAAATGCTCCCTCTTAATACTCCAGACGGAATCTGAGAGTATTATAAGTTTGCTCTAAAGTGTGTAACGCCAAGAAATAATGTTCGCACAGAGGCGCCAAGAATACAGAAATATTTGTTGTCCGTCCGTCCCTCCATCATACTGTGCGCTCTCTAGCTAGGGAGCGAGTTGTTTTTAACGAAAAAGTAAGCTCAAGTTCGTGGATGGGCCAAATCGCTCTACCACTTCTACCCACTCACATACAAAATGACACAATTTCACAATTTGAAAATAAACGGATTCGCTCGAAAAGTGTAAATGCTATTGATTTCAAAATTAGAATATGATACTTTTGTGATGATTTCAATCCACTATATAAAATTTATTTGTTTTCCTTCCACCACCTCCCACACAAACTGTACTTTTTCATGAAATGCTCTATACCAATTTACTCAGTGCGAATAAAATTCATCGAGCTGAAACTGTACACCAAATAATTATTTACAATTATTAGTAAAGCCAAACAAATTAGACGATTAGCTGTACCCCTTCTACCACCTCCCATATAAAGCGATACAAATTTACAACAAATGGATTTTCTCGAAAAGCTTTAAAGCTATTGATCTGGGATTTTGAGTAACATACTTTTATGATGATTTCAATCTACTACATAAAAATTATTTGAGTCCTCCTTTTTCTTCGACTACCTCCCATACAAACTGCACTTTTTCATGAAATACTCCAATCAAATTTACTCAGTACGCATAAAATTTATCGAGCTGAAATTGTGCACTAAATATTTGTTTAGAATCATTAGTAAGAAAAAAAAATAGACGATTAGCTTCACTTCTTCTACCCCATCCCATACAATTGGACACAATTCAACAACTTTACAAAAAGTCGATTTTCCTGAAAAGTATGAATGCTACTGATCACAATTTAAAACATGTCGAAAGCATAACTTTTATAATTATTTTTGAAAAAGTCATTGAGAATTCTCTACTCCTTCTACCACCTCCCATACAAACTGTACTCTTTCATGAAATGCTCTAAACCAATTTACTCAGTGCGAATAAAATTCATCGAGCTGAAACTGTACACCAAATAATTATTTACAATTATTAGTAAAGCCAAACAAATTAGACGATTAGCTGTACCCCTTCTACCACCTCTCATATAAAGCGATACAAATTTACAACAAATGGATTTTCTCGAAAAGCCTTAAAGCTATTGATCTGGGATTTTAAGTAACCTACTTTTATGATGATTTCAATCTACTATATAAAAATTATTTGAGTCCTACTTTTTCTTCGACCACCTCCCATATAAACTGCACTTTTTCATGAAATACTCCAATCGAATTTACTCAGTACGCATAAAATTTACCGAGCTGAAATAAAATATTTATTTAGAATCATTAGTAAGGCCAATAAAAAAAAGACGATTAGCTTCACTCCTTGTACCCCATCCCATACAATTGGACACAATTTAACAACTTTACAAAAAGTCGATTTTTCCTGAAAAGTATGAATGCTACTGATCACAATTTAAAACATGTCAAAAGCATAACTTTTATAATTATTTCTGAAAAAGTCATTAAGAACTCTCTATTCCTTCTACCACCTCCCATACAAACTGTACTCTTTCATGAAATGCTCTAAACCAATTTACTCAGTGCGAATAAAATTCATCGAGCTGAAACTGTACACCAAATAATTATTTACAATTATTAGTAAAGCCAAACAAATTAGACGATTAGCTGTACCCCTTCTACCACCTCTCATATAAAGCGATACAAATTTACAACAAATGGATTTTCTCGAAAAGCCTTAAAGCTATTGATCTGGGATTTTAAGTAACCTACTTTTATGGTGATTTCAATCTACTATATAAAAATTATTTGAGTCCTACTTTTTCTTCGACCACCTCCCATATAAACTGCACTTTTTCATGAAATACTCCAATCGAATTTACTCAGTACGCATAAAATTTACCGAGCTGAAATAAAATATTTATTTAGAATCATTAGTAAGGCCAATAAAAAAAAGACGATTAGCTTCACTCCTTGTACCCCATCCCATACAATTGGACACAATTTAACAACTTTACAAAAAGTCGATTTTTCCTGAAAAGTATGAATGCTACTGATCACAATTTAAAACATGTCAAAAGCATAACTTTTATAATTATTTTTGAAAAAGTCATTGAGAATTCTCTACTCCTTCTACCACCTCCCATACAAACTGTACTCTTTCATGAAATGCTCTAAACCAATTTACTCAGTGCGAATAAAATTCATCGAGCTGAAACTGTACACCAAATAATTATTTACAATTATTAGTAAAGCCAAACAAATTAGACGATTAGCTGTACCCCTTCTACCACCTCTCATATAAAGCGATACAAATTTACAACAAATGGATTTTCTCGAAAAGCCTTAAAGCTATTGATCTGGGATTTTAAGTAACCTACTTTTATGATGATTTCAATCTACTATATAAAAATTATTTGAGTCCTACTTTTTCTTCGACCACCTCCCATATAAACTGCACTTTTTCATGAAATACTCCAATCGAATTTACTCAGTACGCATAAAATTTACCGAGCTGAAATAAAATATTTATTTAGAATCATTAGTAAGGCCAATAAAAAAAAGACGATTAGCTTCACTCCTTGTACCCCATCCCATACAATTGGACACAATTTAACAACTTTACAAAAAGTCGATTTTTCCTGAAAAGTATGAATGCTACTGATCACAATTTAAAACATGTCAAAAGCATAACTTTTATAATTATTTCTGAAAAAGTCATTGAGAATTCTCTACTCCTTCTACCACCTCCCATACAAACTGTACTCTTTCATGAAATGCTCTAAACCAATTTACTCAGTGCGAATAAAATTCATCGAGCTGAAACTGTGCACCAAATAATTGTTTACAATTATTAGTAAAGCCAAACAAATTAGACGATTAGCTGTACTCCTTCTACCACCTCCCATATAACACGATATTAATTTACGAAAAACGGATTTTCTCGAAAAGCTTTAAAGCTACTGATCTGGGATTGAGAGTAACCTACTTTTATGATGATTTCAATCTACTACATAAAAATTATTTGAGTCCTACTTTTTCTTCGACCACCTCCCATACAAATTGTACTTTTTCATGAAATACTCCAATCAAATTTACTCAGTACGCATAAAATTTATCGAGCTGAAATAAAATATTTATTTAGAATCATTAGTAAGGCCAATAAAACAAAAATAGACGATTAGCTTCACTCCTTCTACCCCATCCCATACAATTGGACACAATTCAACAACTTTACAAAAAGTCGATTTTCCTGAAAAGTATGAATGCTACTGATCACAATTTAAAACATGTCAAAATCATAACTTTTAAAATTATTTCTGAAAAATTCATAAAGAACTCTCTACTCCTACCACCTCCCGTACAATTTGTTCAATTTCACTAAATCAAATACACTAATTTTCTCAGTTCTTATTCAGTTTTTGAAACTTAAATTTTGTATGAGACATTTCGATAGCAACTCTGGCATGATAGTAGACAGGTGAAGATCGAAAATTGGGCCGACAATATACTCAGTAGTGTTCGATAAATTTCAACACTACACACTTTTTAAAAATTTCCCAAATTAAAATTAAAGAGCTGTAAATGTAAAATAGTATAGGAAATACTGAAGCAAAAAATCACACCCCTTCCCGAAAAGCCCACTCCTGGTAAATCCTTTTTTCCAACATTATTTTTGGGTAATGAATAGAAAGATGCAATTGCTGATAAAGGCAATCTTAGTTAACTTCAAACAAAATAGCTCAGCAATAAAAAAATAATTAATAATTTTTTATTTAGTCCCAGTAGGAACCTTAACAGTACAAAACTTTTCAACAAACTTCGAACAATTTAATAATGTCTATTCAACTCCCACTGATATGCTCTACTATTGAGTCTAACAAAACAACACACACCCAGGACGATTTCTAGTTAATTTTAGTTATCAAAGTTATTTGAATAGATACCGCGCTTTATTTGTGAATAAAAAAAAACAGAACTACACACACATGTTATACATTCTAGACTCGCACGTTACCAATTCAAATCCCAGAACACAAACTGATTCTATTCTTTCGTATCTCTAAGGTAAATTTATTTATCTTAAGCTTTAAATTTTTCACGACAGAACAATTGAATTCCCTCCAGATATAAGATAACACTTTAGTTCTTAGTTGGTGTTCTAAAACGAATCAAGGTAAAGGTTGGAAATGTTTTATCATTTTTTTGATTGATTGTGTTTTACGTGGGCATCTACAAAATCAAACACGATACCTTGTGTACAGTCGTAATATCACAAATGTTTAGATTGTGCGGAGCGGACAGAAAAAATTGATGATAGAGAGCAACTTTTAATTTTTTTAAATTTTTGTTGTTCAAACGAAATGGAATTGTAGAATTAGCTACCAACCTTAGAGTCATATTTGCTTGTACTTTTCGGTATTATTTACACTTTTGAGTCAATTTTGTTGACATTTAACAAGTAATAAGTTTATGTTTTGAAGGTAACTTCTGGTATTTTGATGATATGATACGACAGACAGGCAACAAAGTAACTAAGTTAATTTCGTCGGTTGTAATTTAAAGTGGCGCCATATTTTACACGTTTACATATTTTCTGTGTGGTTAAGTGTAGACTGACATAAATTTAAGTGTAGAAGCATGAGGCATGAAATATGATTTGATGCTTTCAGGATGCCAAGGAAACACAAGGTTGATGGCAGTAATGAGAAAAAATAATTGCACGTAGCCAGCCAATCAATCAATAAAGTGTCTGTTAAGTTCTCTTCCACAAGGCGCGATCCTGAGCGTCAGCCTTTAGTTAGCACCAGGTCTTATTAATTTTTCAAACTGGAGGGCGCGGTCGTTCGACCGAGACAAATGGAGGAGGTGCATCCGGGAAGCCAAAGCTCGATATGGGCTGCAGTGCCATTGCATCATCATTAAGTCTTGTTAATTCCTTTGGCCTCCTGCTCAATTGCTTGCTTCCATGTGATACAAGTTCGACCAACCCCAGGATTACTATAATTCATGTCTTGTTTTCCGATGTTTGCTTTTTGTTTCTCAAAGTGTAACCCATCCACTGCCACTTCCGCCTTTAAAATCTCAATGCCTATTTTAGTCTGTTCAGTCCTACTCTACAGATTGTCGTTAGAGATCGCATCTAGTCAGAATATCCTTAAAATGGTTCGTAGATATTGGTTCACGAAAGTTTTCAGTATCTTGGTGACCCTAACGATTACTTTCCATGAACGCGTAAATAGCAACCCCGCCGACCCCGCGTTACAGGAGGCGGCAGGGTTCGACGCCACCAAAGGACAGTTGTGTTTAAAAGAAGTTAAAAGTAAGTTATACTCGAACTTTGAAATCGAGGCTTTTCCTTAATAAGAGTAAAAATCTTTTGCCAAGAAAAAATTGTTTTTTTTTCTATAAATTTCATAAATTAGTTCATTGGGTCAGCTAAACTCCTCACAGTTGACGTCGATAGATCCGAAGATGATAAACCTCGTAAAGCTCTCTGATTAAAAAAAATATATTAAACCTATCGATAAGGATTTCACTTGGAAAATCGGGAACATTTGTTAAACATTCGCACAGAGCTTCATTTTTGCATTATAAATTTGCACAGAACTTATGTGAGAAATTAACGTGAAAACCTACCACGATGGCTTAACTCCACGGTTAACAACACGGATTATTTTAACGCCCCTGGTGATACCAGTTTATATCTGGACCTTGGAGGTAAACTGCACTATGTCGGCTTGGTGCTGTTTTCTAAAAGTTATTATAATTCACTCAGCATGAGAGCCTTGTAGAGCTATAGTGCACTTGATATTAATGACATCATAGCCAAAGTTACGTGAAAAAATGTAACACTTCGTATGTGTATGATGTATGATCGCAGTAGTTTTTAAACTGCCCTACTGAAAAGTTGAATAGCATGACATAGTGCAGTTTACCTCCGAGGTCCAGGTATTTATTTGCAGTTTGGCATTCATACTATTGGATGCGAGACATATCTACCATCTCTGCCAGTCTGTGGGTTGAGGCGCCCTGTTGTATAAAGAGACTCCTCACCGTGAAACGAGAAACAAGTTCCAAGAAACTCTGCCCCCGGTGTGGACATAATCTAGGCCACTACGTGTACCCCGAAGGAACCTCATCCACGGCTGAACCGATTTGCCCACCTTCTGTCGTATCAGCATATCTCTTCAACTCAGTCTGACCACGATCCATACCATCAATTTTTGCAATTTTCTTCCCTTCGGGTCACTAATTTTCCGTCGGTATGGTACTTCAATCTCCTTGATCACTGGAGAGAAAAGAGAAGCCCCATTAATAGAAGACAGTTATCACAACCGACCACTCCAAGTGGGCTAACCTGGAGAAAGGGGACTTCATCCGCTACTAATTTCCGCAAATGAACTACTCAACAACCAAATCCGTCGGTTTCGCTCCCCTCCGGAAGTTACTTCGCAATGCGTTTCGCTACCTCGGTTCACAATGGTACTTTCATTATAAATCTACTTCTTCACCGATATCTAACCATATAAGTGATTCAGCAATTCATCGCTTCTTCATTTCATTAGTTGAGCGACTTTCGCTGTATGGATCTGTATCCCTATAGACACAGAGCCTCGTAAACTCCTTTGTATACCGCCGATATGACATGATTTGGGGTCGACAGCACCTTCCTCGTAATACCAGATATAGACCTCTGGTGCAGTCTTCGCGAGCCACTCACGTCAGTCTAAGTTCTCGCAAAACTTTGAAACTTAACGAACAGCTGAAGCTGCCAAACTACAGATGAAAACTACTGTAATCGGCGAAGCTTTGAACCAGTACCTACTCCCCTACACCCGGGATATAATTTTGAACACAATATTGTACCGCAATAAACATGGTTTTGGGGCATAACTCTCGACATTTTTTAGGGCGGGGAGGAGGACTACGCCACTGTCCATGTAGTACAACCATATAGCAACAAGGAACTTACGCATGCGTCAAACACTCGCAGCTTAGTGCGAAAGGAGACCTCTTTTAACCAGAAAGGGGAGGGATAACGAAAGCCTAACGAACTTTATTTATGCGAGCCTCGATATCGTTTTCGGCTCGAAGTCCATGCTGATAATGTTTTTGAGGTAATGAAAATCGTGCACCTCTTCCACATCTTGTCCATTAAAAATGTCAACCAACGAATGCCCGACCTGAGGCAAAACTACCGCGATGCTCATATAAAGCTTAAAAAGGCTGTTAGACACGACAAGAGAAAGGCCATTGAAGATCTGACAAGGCAAAATCTGCGGCTTACCTTGGGGATATGGGTTCACTATTCAAAATCATGAAACAGTTGACGAACAGGAATTTCACCGCCAACCACCTGGTGAGAGATGTCAACGGAACTCTCCTTAATATGAGTGAACACCAGTTGCGGCGATGGAAGGAATACTTCTCTGATATTTTAAACATCTTGTCAGAGGAAGATATTCCAGAAACAGAACAACTACCAAACATCCAAACGCAGAAATCTTCTATTAATTATGATCCCCCGGATAAGGAAGAGATAGTTTCCACCATTCGGTCAATGGCGGGAAGGAAAGCCCCTGGTATAGACAGACTACCAACCGAATTCCTCAATGCGGACCCGGAAATAACAGCTGATATACTCATCCCACTCTTTACTGAAGTATGGAATGAAGGAAGAAATCCGACTAAATGGAAGGAGGGCGTCATAGTGAAAATCCCGAATAAGGGCGACCTTCGGGATTGTGGCATTTGACGTGGTATATGTCTAATTTAATTCTAGCTGGGATTAGTGATGTCATCGAAAACACTCTCGAAGTTTATCAGGATGGATTCCGTAAAGGGTCGTCTTGCACCGACCACACAAATTCCCTATGGATAATATTAGAGCAGTCATTTATTGTTAAAAGGTTGTTAGACCTTCGCGCCAGTGGCGTGGCGTCCATTGATGAAATGGAAGCAATGCTTCCCTTACGTTTTGCCCTTTATTCAGTTTAGAAAATCTAAACTGAAATCAGTACGGATATGAAAATTTCTTTATAAGAAAGCGCGCATTATTCTCGTGTACCATTGTTAACAGCATTTACGTGATCAGGACAGCTTTTTTTCACGCTTTTTCTGACCAACGATAGTTGAAAGCCCTCCACAGGGAAAAAGATGAGATTTTAAAAAAGCATATATGTACAAGACCACCGGCCAGTACGAGCAAAATTTTCTTGCACGATCAGCGGAAGTTCAACTTCAATGGGAAGAGATATGTGTTGCATCAAAATGTTTCCACTTTTAATCTCATTACTTTTAGTCGCATATACAAGATAACGAGACCGCCGGCCAATACGAGTAAAATTTTCGATCGTGGCGAGCGCAAGTTCGATTTCTATAGGAAGGAGAGATTGCTTGCAGCTAGTGCTTTCAGTCGCAATTTCTCCCTCTCGATCAGTATTGACAATAGACAGTATTCTACAATGGCACTACAGCCCAAATCGGACCTTGGCCTCCTAACATTCAGGTTCCTTAACATTTTTCATTACTTATTGTGGAAGGGTTGTTAGGCCTTCGAACAACCCTCTATCTACGAATTTTTCATTTTCGTAGATTGAGGTGACCAAGGTATATCCAAGTAGGCAATGTGCTGGAATCATATTTTGCGTCGACCGGGATTTGAACTCACCGAATTTCTGTATTAGCCGAAAAATGATGAGGAAGAAAAATGTGAGGAGATAGATCTGGCAATATTGCCAATATTTGTTGTGCTTCGAGTGAAAAGAATCGGTTTCAGGGGAGCACTGCCTAAGAAATTGAAAAAATCGATTTTTTTATTTCCGATTAATAATGTAGACTGGATTCTAAATCGATTGCCGAAAACAGTACCCCCTTCGGATGAGTAGAAGTGTTTCAAATAATGATGTAAACTTGTGGAGTCTAGCATATTGACGCAGCGCTTGTAGCTTGGTGCAAAATAATTGCTTCACCTAGCTATAAAGTCACGCCACGCCACTGCTTCGCACAATCCTCTATCTACGAATTTTTCATTTTCGTAGATTGAGGTAATCAAGATATACCCAAGCAGAAAGCTTTTTGGAATTATAAGTCCATCAGGATTCGAACTCATGTCCATCGCATTGTAGACCAATACACTACCCACTAGGCTACACCCTAAAAAACGTACGTTTCTTTTATAATAATTTATACTTTCCAAAACATCATGTTAGAATTTTTAATTTAAGTGAAAAAAAAAAATCAACTCCAATTCAGTTGAACAATTACCAAAAATCTTTGTGTTGTAAATTTTATTGGATTCTTCTAAAATCAAAACAATGGAAACAAGCTCAACCCTGCTTGAATAGAGAGACTCTAGTCCGCCTAATACATCAACTAGTTTTTTGAAATTTAGGATTTTCCGGGAAAATGGTTTAATTGTATTGTCTGGGGGTATATTTCAATCGCATTTCCCAACAATAGAGAAATGAGTAAATGAGCTTTTAAATTGGAATAATAGAATGCGATGTAATGGCCAACTATTAATGATTGGAATTCATTTGAAATGCGAATAATTGAACGAATTGCACATTAGTATACCGATAATTAAGCGTAATCATGTGAAAATTACATGAAAATAACTTCGACAATAAATTTGTTTTCAACACAATTGAATTCAAGCAAGTCTTTAAAAACTAATTAAAATATTCATTAGCCATAATTAATTGTTAAGGTAGGGAGAAAACGTGCATAACATTAGAATGTACTAAATTCGCTTATTAAAATTAATAAAAGCAAACACTTTTTTTTTTGTTTAACAATATAGGGTTTAGGGCATACTCTCAAGATTACAACCAGGTCGCTAGCTTTAACTGTCGAAGGTCATAATGTTTTACTTAAGGGTCCGGTTTTCGTTGAAGATGAATCGACAAAAAAATGGGAATAGCTCAGAATAGTTGTGGCAGTGATAAATAGGCTGAAAAAGAGCCATTCGATTAACTGGGATTGTAGAATTTTTATTATTTTTTTTCGGCTCACAACAAATCAATCGTTATACTAAAAAAGAAACAGGGTCGAAAAAATATTAATTCCATGCAAAAAATTTAAAATCAAAGATTTTTTAGTTAAAAATATGACCCGATACAGCTCAACTTGTTTATTGGTTTTTGTTGTCACACCCATCCACAGCTCTATACCAACCCATAGAATAACCATTTATGCATAAAAAAAAACTCCATTTTATTCAAATTTTTATAATTTTATTGTATTTCATAAAGTACGGACTATAGGACATGGTTCAGTGGATTCTTCCTGAACGAGTGATGAGGGTTACACCATTATCGCACGCTTTTCGATCAACGTAATATGCTTAAGTACTCTACAGGTAAATCGAACCGTATCGGTTTGAAATTTTTTTTTTCTCAAATTCGTAATTTTCCTACCTTTTTCTTTCACCCTACTATGCTAAGGGTGAGCTATACTTCAGCTTTACATACATATAAAAAGTAAAGTATCACGAAAACAAATCTTGTGATATAGTCCTGGATAGAAAAAAAAACAACAAATCTTTCCTAGCTATAACGAATCAGTATATACTCCAAAAATCGGACCATATCGAGTATGCCGAAGAGGCATAAACCCTTCAAAATTCTGGGACGACTAATTCTTCATCTGGAAATTCATTCTTTCGAAATCCGAAAAATTCGTTTTGCTCCACTGAACTTTTTCAATGCACGTGTTGCGCCTGGTCGCTTACATTTTCTGTATTTGTAGTCTGTGGCACCATAGGCAAACCATGCCATCCAAAACCGACATTATAGCGTTGATCCTGACGTTGAACCTCCTGTATCCTTCGGCCTCTTCGTATCTAGAATAGCCAAACTCTCAACGTCTGGGATTTTGCGAGTTCCGATTTAATATACCGAGTGAACATAGACATCCTCCGATCCCTTCATTCAAATATACAACAACAGAAATGGTATAAGCCCAGGATAAGATTAATTATTTCTATGAGGGGTTGTTACACAGGCAAAATTCGAAAAAAAAAAAATTCTTTGTTTGTTTGTTTAACAAGTTGTGTTCTCTCCTCTCATTTCGTCACAAGAGCCTGCGGAGACTTTCTTTTCAAAATCCAACGCTCTACACATCATAATAGTGGGGTCGACCTAAAACCTCCCTCAGCTCCCAACTGGAGAGCTAATATGACGGTCGTGGTGGAATACTGGTTCTTTGCTTGCGGGTTTTTTCTTCAAGAACTGAAAGGAACCATAGATAAAAATGTAAATACGGTGAAATGTCCCGACAATAATAAATAGAAGACTCTGTTATGTACAAAAGAAGCGGGTGATAGACTCGCTAAGGATTTCGAAAGATTCAATCTTAAGTCCTCCCTCGGTGAATATTGATACGAGTGACCTTTTTTTCTGGTCCAATGCATTGCACGAGTCGTCGCCGGTCTTTTTGCTCCATTCGCCGCAGAGTGGGCTCACTCCCTCGCTCACATTTTAATTACTTCTTTGCCAGGAATCCGAACAAATATTTCGGATATTTTTCATCTCTAGGGGAAGCCCTGCCCGATAAATGTTTTCATACTTTCTGGCATAGGACCGTTTGGCCATAGTTCAATGGGCTAATCCCCTTCGAATGTTTTGCTATCGTTATCCAAAAGTATGTGGAATTTTTTTTTTTTCTGTTTTCTTTCGGGAATAGGAATATTCTTCTCGGAAGGCAAAATTATTGGTTTCGCTTATTGAACGGATAAATATATATGAAAGCCAGACACGGCGACAGCAGTGTATCCTTGGAGCGTATTGCCAACATTTCGCTGGCTATGGTGTGCGGTATGTAAGGGTGCAAAATTAGATCAGTGCAAAACGTTGTAGACGGATAAAATATGTCGATTTTGCAGAAAATTGCACAGCACAGCTGAAGTTGGAGATTTTCAATATCTTTCGATTGCAGGAAGCGAGTTATTGAAGAAATTACATTTAATTTTGAAGAAAAATTGCACATGTTGGGTTAATTTTTTTTATTTCGCCAGACAGGATTCTCAGCATATTCTGACTAACTTAATTTGTTTTGTCTTTGAATTTATCTTAAAGTTCATATTCACATCATTCGCTTGGAATTTCGAATAAGAAGAGTTCACATCCTATTCCATGCATCCCAGGACAAGAAGGTAAAACGGTTTCCATGGTTCGATGACGATGACGATGAAAAATTTAAAAATTAAAGCATGGAAGTCGTACAGTTTCTCGAGAACCGATGCGGACTACGTTTTTTTACTCTGAACTACGCGCGTATAATAAATACGTCAGTAAAATCAAGCGATCAATCAAGGATAAGACAATGCAGTTTTGGAATTTTGTGAGTTCCAAACGGTTATCTCGTTTTTATGTCCTTTGAGGGTGCAGTGAGTGACCCCTTAGATATAAGCAACTTTTTTGCCGACCATTCCCGTACTACTTTCACTACCTCAAATCGTATTATTAGTCCTGACGATTTCCATTATATGTCGAAGTTCCCTTCTATCTCATTAGAGATGAAAGATCTTCATATTGAGGAGTGACCATTTTGAAGTTTATTTCAAGCATCACGGATAGTTTTTCTAGGCATCCCTGCTGCCGTATTAATGCATTGTAGCACTTCTCTGGTTCTGCCCTTTATGTTATATGTTTAACACTTCTCTCAGATCGTGGATATTTCCTAGTTTTTGGAAATACTCCACTATCAGACCATTGCTCAAGAAAGTAAAAAGAATTGATGTATGAACCTATCGACCTATTGCTAATCTTTCTTGCATTCCTATTATTTTATTTTATTACTATTAGGGAAACGCGTGAGAGCACTGCGAGCTTTTTGGCCTATTGTGCGTTTATAGCCCCTTCACCCTATTATAATTCAATAGCTTTAGCTAATTTGAGAATTTTCACGAAAGCCGTATTGTCTAGTTCCTTCGTAGAAAGGAAACCCTTTCCAAGATGACTGTGTCTTTTCCTAGCTACTGCTTCACAGTGACATAGGATGTGTACTGTCGTTTCTGAGTCCTCGAGACAAAGGCTACAAATGTCGGTTTCAGCTAAGCCCATATTTTTGAGGTGGTGTTTTACTCCACTGTGCCCGGTCATTAGGCCGATTAGAGTACTAATATTCTTCTTGCTAAATTTTAGAAAATCCTCCACTTTGTTTTTTTGTGGTAGGATCAGTTTTTTTGAAATTAACAAGCCTGGAAGTCTATTCCAGTAGATTTTATGTTCTTGTTCTACCCACTTTTTGAGTATGGGGTTGGAGTACCCTTTCGGTTTTCCGCAGAATGGCTCTAGACCAATAAAGTTTGTTTCTGCGCCGTTTTTCGCAAGGCGATCAGCCTCTTCATTTCCCTCAATTCCCATATGTCCTGGTACTCGCATTAAGCTTACATCATTCATTTTCCTAAGGATGATTACGTTTTGAAGGCATTCCCATACTATTTTCGATCTGTGTTTATTGGATGCTAGAGATTTGAGAACCGCCTGATTATCCGATAGGATATAAATGGATTTATTGCGATGAGCTCTCCATATATTTTCTTGGATGCATAGCCCCATTGCAATTAGTTCGGCTTAGAAGATAGTGACTTCTTTACCAAGTGGTTTTGACACCGAGAAGTTACGACTTTTGACTCCGGCTCCTGTCTCCTCAGAGGTGCGAGCCATCGTATACCAGATGGTTGATCCCTCTATTATTTCAGGTAGCATGGATTGCCAGTCCTTGCGTTCTCTGATTATAACTTTGAAGGGGATTTCAAAATTGAATTTTGTCGGCACCGCGTCCGAAAGTGTGGAAGTTATAACCTCTATTTTTGGGTCTTTTAGGATTTTGAGGTGACCTCTAAAATCCCCTGATTTATAATTGTTTTTCTCCTGTATGCGTAACACTCCTTTGATAGCTCACTTTTTTATTTGGATATGTATCGGAGGGATGTTAAGGAACATTTCCATTGCCGCTGTTGGACAGGTTTTCATTGCTCCTGTGATACCAACGCAAGCGAGCCTTTGGATTTTTTGTAGCGTAAGCTGTGCTTTCCGTTGAAAAATTTTAGTCCACTATATCGTTGATCCGTATGTGACTATTGGGAGAATGACTGTTCTGTAACATCTTCTTCTCTTCTACAATGGCACTACAGCCCAAATCGGACCTTGGCCTCCTGATATTCAGGTTCCTTAACATTTTTCATTACTTATTGTGGAAGGGTTGTTAGTTCTTCGCACAACCCTCTTTCTACGAATTTTTCATTTTCGTAGATTGACCTTGGTCACCTCTTCTGTAACACCAGTAAATCATTTTGGGCCTTAATCCACATTTTCTGCCGAATAAGCTTTTGCAGGCCCAAAATGCCTTCAGTGCTTTGGCATGAGTCCATTCTATATGTTTGCTCCAGTTGAGTTTACTATCCAGTATAACACCTAGTTATTTTACCTCATCTGAAAAGGGTATTGATGTTCTATTTACTGAAGGAGGTACAATGTGGTATTCCTTTCTATTTGTAAATGGTACTATCTCAGTCTTACTTGGATTAATGTTTAAGTTCTTAGACTGACACCAATTCATTATCACCTCTAAGGCTGATTGTATTCTTTCCGATATTATTGAATCATATTTGCCTCTAATTATAATGACGAGGTCATCAGCATATCCTATGGCCTCGTATCCCTGGTCTGTTAGACGGTCCAGAAGCTCATCTACTACAATTGACCAAAGAAATGGGGATAGAACCCCACCTTGAGGACATCCTCTATAAGTCTGTGCAGTCAATGTGCTATCACCTAGATCCGTGGTTGCCATTCGGCTCTTCAGCATGGCGTGTATCCATTTTATCGTGGCCGTTTCCAACCCCTTTTTTCTAGCTGCCACTATTATGGCTTCATGGGGAGTATTGCCAAATGCTCCTTCTATATCTAGGAATGCGCAAAGGGCAATTTCTTTATAGTCTTTAGCCTTTTCGATTTGTCTTACCAAACCATGAAGGGCTGACTCTGTTGATTTCCCTTTTTGGTAGGCATGTTGGTTGTTATTAAGACAGACCTTGTTAGGCCCCGTTCTTATGTGAATGTTCACTAATTTCTCCATCGTTTTGACAAAGAAGGAGGTAAGACTTATAGGGCGAAATGACTTCGGCTGTTCGCTGGGACGGTACCCTGCCTTCGGTACAAGTACCACTCTCGCTTTCCTCCAGATGTTTGGGATGTATCCCCATACAAAACTGGCTTTAAAGATCTTTATCATTATTGGCATGAGGATCTCTAACCCCTTCTGCAACTCCGGCTGATTTATAGGGTTTAAAAGTGTTGATCTCTCATCTGATCTTTTCCGGAGTGAAGATTTTACCAGCAATACTTTTGCTGAACGGAGTTTGACGATACATCCTTTCCTCTTCCTCTAAATCTTCATTATTGTTAATTATCTTGCAGCCTGGGAAATGTGTTGCCATTAGCATTTCAAGAGTTTCCATGCTGCTTCTAGTTAAGGACCCATCTGGTCTCTCTAATAGTCCAATATCTGTCGGGATGTCTTTTGACAACACTTTTTGGAGTCTTGAGACCGTTGGGAGATCATCTATCTCTTCACAGAATCTTCTCTTCTTTTTTTTAACTTTTTTGAAGTTTATTATATTCAGTAAGGGACTCAGTGTATTCGTCCCAGGTACCAAAGGTTTTTGCTCTATTGAACAATTTTCTAGTTTGTTTGCGTTTTGCCGCTAGTTCCTCGTTCCACCAAGAAGTTTGTTTGGCTCATTTTTTTGTAAAACAGGACAACTTTGTTCGTAAGCATTGATAATATTGTTTATTTGTGATTTTATCAATGCAGTCTGGGCTGCTTATTGTTTCTTCCACGATACCTATTTCGTACTCTAGGACTGACTGGTAAAGATTCCAGTTAGTACATTTAGGGTTTCTGTATTGTTCTATGTAACTAAATGAAGTCTAAATATCAAACCAAATATGCCTGTGCTCTGATAATGAAGTTTCTTTTGATACTTGCCAATTTTCGCTCTTGGCAACCAGGCAGGGGCTTGTTATAGTTAGGTCAAGTACTTCCTTGTGTTAACTTTTGTTTATTATATCTAGGTTGTTAGTAGTAAGGAACTCCAAAAGTGACTCACCTCTTTTGTTGATATCACTACTTCCCCAGATAGTGTTGTGTGCGTTGGCGTCACAACCCAGTATTACCTGTAATTTGTGGAGTCTGCTGTATTCCACTAGTTCCATGACGCCTTGAGGTGGAGCCTCTAACTCCTCTCTAGGAAAGTATGCTGAGGCTATTATTATCTCTTGAATCCCTCCTGCCTTTGGTATTTTCACCAATACAGCTACTAGATCTGTTCTAATGAAACTTGGAATATTTAGGTATTTAATTTCAGATGACACAAGAAGGACTGCTTTTGCATTTAAATTAATTTTAGGAGAAATTGATTCTCCATATTTACATGAAGCTATAACTTTTAGTGTTCCGCGTCGAACCTTGAGAAACTATGTGCCACTCCACATTCCTCATCATCGCACCAACTATGGACAAAGCGAACCAATTGCATCTCTTTCGCGTATTTTATTTATTAAATTTGCCATTTGAAGAAAATTTTTTTTAACCCTAAAATAACAGAAACCAGTTTTTTTATTGTATTTAATAAATGTTAGATCCTACACATCTTCTAGTAGGTTGATGCAAAAGCTCTGTACCTAAAGATAGTTCAAGGCAACCAGGTTATCGTGTGATATATTAAAACGACTACTTTCCACATCCTGTATCAGCTAATTCTGATGTACATAGGGATTAAGACTTCAGTGGATAAAGTCCATTTAAGTCATTTGAATCCAATCTCTTGCCTCCTCGCTTCTCTCGCCCACATAACATTCATACCGCACGAGTTGGCTCTAAAACCTGTTTCTGGTCGCACAGTAAAAATTCTGATATTTGTCCGTACATCGTTCGACGCGAATATGTCATGCACTATCACCCGATTAGTTCCCATGCCAATACAACTCCCAGAAGTTCAAGGCGAATATCAACCGCCTCTTCCGACTTTGCAGTATATGGCAACCCTAAGACTTGGTAGACCAAGAATGACATGGCTAGGCTCGGCCATTAATTTTAAGTCGCTTTACTTTTTTAAACCCGAACTTACAACAACATTTACCAAACAAAACAGACAACTCAGTCCATAAATTTCATCTTTCTTCCCTTTTTACCAGTACTCTCCTTCTACCGAAAGGAGTAATCCCTACAGTGCCAGCGTTACTTAAAAAAAGGAAAAGAACGATTTCCAGCAGGGGATTAGGTAATAACTCAATAATTATTTAAAAAAGAAAATATTAATTCTTAATTATTTGTACAATAGTTTGGTGAATGTTTCACAGTGCATTTCGAATCGAAAGAAAAGATTTCCGGATTCTACACTGTTACGCTTTATTATTCGTGACGTTTCGGTCTCTGCTGAGACCTTTATTTCAGTTTGATATAGGTCTCAGCAGAGACCGAAACGTCATATCACCGTATCACCGAATAATAAAGTGTAACTGTGTAGAATCCGGAAATCTTTTCTTTCTATTTGTACAATATTTACCGCGAATATTTCACTTGTATATGTCGAAGAGATTTTTGATTGTCTAATTACCTTATTTTCGAAAGAAAAGAATTTTATTGCTTAGTTAACAAGAGTTCGTAATTTGAAAAAAAAAAAAATTTTTTTGCATCAAATATAAGTGAATTTGATTTGCGAGGGTAAATTCCTTACCAATAAATTGAATTGAATGAACCGCATGCGAACCAATTAAATTCAAGACAAGTTTTAGTTGAACAAATCGTAATTCAATTTTCGATGGTTTCTCCATATATAAATTAATTGAAAATACTATGGCAAAGCTATCTAAAATAAAAAGTTATTTGCTGTAGACTTCGTAAAGAATCGCCAGTAGAATGTTTGAGAAAAAAATCGTTCAGTAATGATAAATGGCCTAGTTCCATTGAAGTATTGAGGTAAACAATTTTGAGATGTCCTAAGGTTTGAAAAAGTTTCTATTCCTTCGCACATACCATCTGAAGTTATTCTGCTTCGTCAATTCCATCTTTAATTAACAACAATGAGGTTATTACGGATACCTACCTGACGGTAAACATTTTAGCAACTCAATTTGCAGTCAACTCTTCTTTACTACCAATGAACTCCAACCTTCTAACGTATACTGGGCTAACTAACTCCTCCTTAGGGCAAATTATTTAACATTCGTTCATAACGAGTTCCTAAAAATATAGATGCTAGGGTGTAGCCTAGTGGGTAGCGTGTTGGTCTTGTAATGCGAAGGTCGTGAGTTCAAATCCCGGTCGGCGCAATATATAATTCCAACACATTGCCTGCTTGGATATACCTTGGTCACCTCATTCTACGAAAATGAAAAATTCGTCGAACGAGAGTTGTGCGAAGGGAAAACAACCTTTCCACAATAAGTAATGAAAGATGTTAAAGAACCTGAATGTCAGGAGGCCAAGGTCAGATTTGGGCTGTAGTGCCATTGTAGAAGTAGTAGAAGAATATAGATGTTAACAAATCCAGATGGCCTTGTCCTTAAAAATTTCTGCGCTTCACTTGCTAAACCTCTAAGCAAAATATATCTTAACATGCACAGTCCCATCTGCATGGAAGCTTGTAAGCACTCAGCTAGTCCCAAAAAAAAGAAAGCATTAATGCCGCTAATTATCGCCCAAAAGTATTAACCTCACTCCTGTCGAAGGTCATGAAAACAATCATCAACCATGGAGTTATAAAATATCTGAACAACAATGATATTTTTGATGACAAACAGTATAGTTTCCGGGAAAAAAGTTCCACAGAGGAGTTTTTCACTACCCTTACAGAACGTTGGAACAAAAGTATTCACCAGTCTGATGCATATTGTATTGTTGCTCTTGATATTTCCAAAGCTTTCGACGAAGTATGGCACAACTCCCTTTAAGCTAAAATTAAAGCTATTCGTTTGGGTGACTCCCTTATTTCCTGGATTGAAAGTTTTGTAACCAATCGTTCAATGCGTGCAGTATTGTAACATTTGAAATACTTTCACTCGTTCTACCGCCTCCTAAGCAAACTGCACCCTTTCATGAAATACAATGTACTAATTTTCTTAGTACCTATCAGTGTTATGAAGCTCAAATTTAAGACAAAAATATTTTGGTAGTGATTAAAGTACGATGTGAAAAAGTAAGTTCGATCCCGACCCCCTTCAATTACATCTCAACTTTTTTGTCGATTTTCTTGGAACGTATAAAGGTTACTGATCTCTAATTTAAATCCATTTCTACATCGATTTTGTTTAGCGATATGGTTTAATGCAATTTTCAAAAAAAATTATGCTCTGATTAAACGAAATATGCCCTTGTATATGATGATCCGGAAAATCACCTTCTGAAGTCAATGAATCTTTCATTCCATCTGGAGTATCGCATGATTTATCCGTAATCGTGCGCAATTTATATTTATACTCTAGATCAAATCTGAGAGTATATTGTGTTTGCCTTACCGTTTGTAACGCTAAGAAATAACGCTCGCACAGAGCCGCCAAGGGTACAGAAATATTTGTTGTCGCTCAAAAACCTCGATTCCGAGTGACCGTCTGTCTGTCTGTCTGTCCGTCTGTCCGTCTGTGCGTATGTCTACAGCATAACTATTGAAAGCTTTGAGCTATAGTGCTAAAAATTTTTGTGTGTCAATTTTAGCAAAAAAGTAACTTTAAGTTCGTGAATGGGCCACATCCCCCCACTCCTTCTACCCCCTCCCATACAAATTTCATGAAATTTAGAAAAATTAAGAAATTGATTTTCTTTGAAACTATTTAAGCTATCGACTTGAAATATACGTCAAAATATTATAATATAGATTTCATTAATACCACGGAATATTGACCTAATCCCCTCACTCCTTCTACCCCCTCCCATACAAATGCAAAATTTTTGTTAAATGCATTTCATCGATTTCCATTGAAACTAGAAAAAGTACAAACTTCAAATTTTGCCAAAATTCGTTTTTTAATAATTGAAATAAGTGTTAGAAAAAATTATCAGCTCCGCTTCACTCCTTCTGCCGCCTCCCACACAAATATCTCTATTATAAATTCAAGAAAAGCATTTCTCCTTCAAGTATATGAAAGCTATCGACTTTGAAATTGAATCAAAGCAATGTGATAAGAATGATGATAAGCAGTTTCAAAGTCATCTTAAACGCTCCACTTCCTCTGCCACCTCCCATACAAATGCCTCAATTTAAGGAAAACTATGACCAATTTCTTTAAAAATAATGAAAACTAAAAACTTTAAATTCAGCAAAAAACATTTTGCATGCCATGTCCGGTGCCATATACGAAAAATACAAACCTCCCCCTCCACTTCTATTACCTCCCATGCAAAAGTCTCTATTCACTATTCGAAAAAATTTGAGATGACATATTTTCCGGTATATTAAAGTCATTTCCATCTCATCTAGAGTATCATATGATTGGGCTTTAAACCCAATCATAATTCTGTTATGTTTTTATAAGCGAATTAAATTTCATATATCATCTCCGGGTGTTTCGACGTCAACTCTGAAGAGTTTCGCTGATGTAATGCTACTATAATCGTTAGTATTAGTTGTGTGTAAATAATTGTAACATACTTATGCATAGTATTTTATGCCTTTTTGTTTTGGGCGGAGGGGAAGGGGGGGGGAAGATTCTTACGCTTATTAAGGATTTCAACTTGATTTCAACTTCCTCTCGGCGCCCTTGTACCCTCGCGGCCCCACGCAACCCGAGGTCAGCGGAGTGCTATGTACGCCACTGGTGTTAGCCTTTCGCACATCTCTCTATCTACGAATTTTCATTTCGACAGAATGAGGTGGCTACGATATACCCGGGATTTTAACTTACGATCTTCGCATTGTAGACCAACAGGCTACCTATTAGGCTACACCCTAACTTATGGTTAAATTAATTACATATTGTTATAAATCTGACAACCTCGACGTCCCCAGCAATATCGAGAGAAGTCCATCAACATGTCAAACGTTATAAACATGTTTCCAGCAACTTCTACCGAACTCCACAATGTAGGCAATCTTTCTAGACACACACACACAACGACACCTGTCTGGGAGACTTAGTATAAATACCCGCCAACTTTCAGACAACGAGTTAGTCATTTTGGTGACACCTATCGGTGGAAGAACGCGAATCGGTACAAGTGATAGATTGGCAGTGTTCCTGGGTTGTACGAATTAAGTTTTAGAGCGAATTTAGTGAAGTGATCGGGAAATTGTGTATAAAGTGCAATAAATAAATTATTCGTTGTTTTTAAAACGAATTGAGTTTTCTTTGGAATCTGGCGAACCCCTAGCTCGCAACAATTGGTGTCAGAAGTGGGATTCCAAGGATAAATTCGGGTTAAAAATCGCGAGTGAAATTAAAAATTCTCGGAACGGATAATTTTGTGAGAGCGGAAAAGTGAAACTAAAATTCTCGAACGGACAGTGAGAATTTGGTGAAACCGAATATTCTCGAGTGCTCTAGTGAACAGTGACTTTAATTAGCGAAGTAAAATCGCGGAACTAAAATTCTCGAACGGACAGTGAGAATTTTGTGAAATCGAATATTCTCGGGTAATTTAGTGAGCAGTGACGTAAATTAGCGAAGTAAAATCGCGGAACTAAAATTCTCGAACGGACAGTGAGAATTTTGTGAAAACGAATATTCTCGAGTGAGCAGTGACTTTAATTAGTGACGTAAATTTAAGTGAATTCGATCGCGGAAAATAATCGGTAGTGAGAATGCCGCGTTATTTAAAAGACTTAAAAGTAACGGAGCTGAAGGAAGAGCTCAATAGACGCGAGTTACCTACAACAGGGAGCAAGTCTGAACTTGTCAGCCGTATGATCGAGACACTTGAGGCTGAGGGTGAGAATGCAGATAGTTTTGAGTTCCAAATCGAAGAAGCTAGTAAAGAGGAGTGCTCTGGTACATCGGATGCCTTAACACAGTTAATGCAACAAATGATGAACAAATTAGAGCAACAATCAGTGGACATTAAACAACAATCTGCGGACATTAAACAACAATCTGCGGACATTAAGCAACAATCTGCGGACATTAATCACAAACTAGAGCAACAATCGGCGGATATTAATCAGAAATTAGATCAGACCTCAAAGAACCTTAACCAAAAATTGGAGCTGCAAAATAATAAAATAGACATCATGGGCAAGGCCATAGAAGAAAACGTTGAGAAGAAACTTCGAATATTCGAAGAGCAAATTACGGAAAAGATATCCGGGATTGTACAAGAAGTCGAGCGCCTAAAAAGGGACTTGGATAACGTGAAAGCAGTCGGAGTCATGAAAGCAGAGCACGTTACGCATAAGGGTTTCAAAGCTCCAATCTTCGATGGACAGACACCGTGGGCTATTTATAAGATCCAATTTGAGGCTGCCGCCAGAAACAACCATTGGAATGATCTCGAACGAGGAACGGCTCTTATAATGGCGTTAAGAGGTCCACCAGCGGAGGTTCTTCAAACGATTCCGCAGGAGCAACAACAAGATTTTTCAACGTTAGTCCAAACATTGGATCTTCATTACGGCAGTGACCGCATGAAAGAGATCTACAAAATAGAGCTGTACAACCGAACTCAAAAGAATGGTGAAACACTTCAGGAGCTGGCACGCGATATTGAACGACTCACATTATTATCGCTGCCCAATGCGCAAACAGAGCAACGCAACGATACGGCTGTTTTCGCATTCAACAATGCTGTACTGGACAGAGAGCTGCAACAGGCGTTAAAACTGGCAGGTAAGAAAACGATTGGCGAAGCCTTAGTATATGGGCTGACGTTCGAAGCTGCCAAGCAAAGCTCGCGGAGTAACTATCGAGTTCGAGAAATAGTAGAAGAATGTGTGTGCCAGAAAGCCGAGTACACCAAGCGGAGCGAAAGATTTGGTGCCCTCCGATGCTGGAATTGTGGACAGGCAGGACACTTGAGACTCGACTGCCGGAAAGCGACCAACTATTGTTCCGGCTGCGCTGCTAAACAACGCGAAGATAGAGATCGGGCAGGTAGATCTTGGTCAAGAACTAGTCGTCAGAGTTCAAATCTTACACACGGTTTGGATCAAAGATGCCGGAGTCGGTCGAAAACCTCGAGTCGGCAAGATCGATTGCGACAAGAACAATACATCGGGAAAGATCATGGAAGCAAAGATGGACAATCGAATAAGGATCGCGAACGAACGGGTAGAAGTTGTGACGGTCAAGTACTTCATGCGAATAATCGTGACAAGACCAAACATGGGAAGCGATATGATCGAGAAGATCGCGAAAGGAAGAATGCGGAACGAGAAAAGGGAAGTAAACGTGCCGCTAAGGAGGGGAATGAGCGCGAAAAGGAAACGGAGAAAGAACGCGAACGTGGGAAGGAAAAAGAAGCCGGAAAAACCATTCGGAGGTTAACGATCGAACCAGAGGATGGATGGAATCAGCGAAAACCCCGCACTAAAATGAAAGTGGTACATCTCGACCGACTAACAAAGTACCACGGTGCCATTGCGGAAGTGAACAACTCTGTTCGGGACGAACAGGGACTAAGGAGAGGGTAATGTTATAAATCTGACAACCTCGACGTCCCCAGCAATATCGAGAGAAGTCCATCAACATGTCAAACGTTATAAACATGTTTCCAGCAACTTCTACCGAACTCCACAATGTAGGCAATCTTTCTAGACACACACACACAACGACACCTGTCTGGGAGACTTAGTATAAATACCCGCCAACTTTCAGACAACGAGTTAGTCATTTTGGTGACACCTATCGGTGGAAGAACGCGAATCGGTACAAGTGATAGATTGGCAGTGTTCCTGGGTTGTACGAATTAAGTTTTAGAGCGAATTTAGTGAAGTGATCGGGAAATTGTGTATAAAGTGCAATAAATAAATTATTCGTTGTTTTTAAAACGAATTGAGTTTTCTTTGGAATCTGGCGAACCCCTAGCTCGCAACAATATATTCATTGATATCTTTTGTGAAGTTTATTGGTTCTGTATAATCTATAAATTTAATTTCATTCAATTTTCGTATTTAGTTTTAAGCTTCATTATTTTTAGTTTTTTCCAGTATTTCCTACTTCTTTCGCCATTTTTCGCATATATCTTCTGAAACCAAAAAAAAAAAAAAACAATTTATTTGTTAATCGTGGATATTTTTTAATTTTAAATGTAAGCCTCTGTGAGATAAATAATAGAAAATATAATGGTCAACCAAACAATAGAGGTCCGTCGACCAATCTGCTCGATCTTTTGCAAACACTGTTACCCTTTTCTATTGAGATTTACTAGAGATATCCCCTAGATACACAGGCCTACAGACAAACATTACAACGAAACTAACTTTATTGTAAGCCTGATCTCAAATAATGTAAATCCGTCTACAAACGGCTCTCGATATTTTCGCGATCATAGTAAATTCCTTTTATTTCATAATCCGGGGAAGTAAAAATTTAATACTTACTTACTTACGATGGCGCTATAGCCAAAATCGAACCTGGGCCTATTGAATGCCTTGCCTCCATCCATCTCGTCTCAGTGACTACGTCCTTCAGTTTGAAAATCTTAGCAGTGATTTGTTGTGTGCGTCAATCGCATCCTCCCAGCGTTTCCGTGGTTTTCCGACCGGTCTTTGTCCGTTGACTTTCCCTTTTAGTGTGCGTTTGAGAATTCTTCCGTCATCTATTCGCTCCACATGACCAGCCCATTGTAACTTTTTAAATTTTATGAGGGTTGACACTTCTGGATTGTCGAACACGGCATACAATTCTCTATTGTATCGTATTCTCCAGATCGAGTCTTCCCTCACAGGTCCGAGGATTCTTCTGAGGACCTTTTTTTCAAAGGCGTTAAGCAGTTTTTCGGACGCCTGAGTTAAAGTCCATGTTTCGCTGCCATAGGATAGCACAGGTCTTATGATGATTTTGTATAGCTTAAGTTTTGTTTTCCTGTGCACGTTTTTGTTTTTGATTATTGGAAGTACCGAATAATAAGTCTTGTTTGCCATCATTATCCTTCTTTTGATTTCGATGGGTTCGCTTCCATCCTTCGATAGGTTCGCCATTAAGTATATGAAGTTGTCTACGTTTTCTAGGTTATAGTCTGCTACCGTAAGATTTTCTCTGATTGGCGTCTTTTTCCTAGTTTGTGTCATAATTTTTGTTTTGTTTTCATTAATACATAGTCCAACTTCCCTTGCTACCAAGTCAAGGCTTACAAATACCTCCGACGCTCTCCAGAGATCTTGCAAGGATATATACGTCGTCGGCATATACTATGAGTTGTGTAGATTTTAAGCATAGTGTCATGGTGTCATACAACATATTCGAGTGTCAAGTTAAAAAGCATTGGTGCGAGGCCGTCACCTTGTTTAAGGTCGTTATCTGTTGTAAAACTGGAAGTCAGGTCTCTGACTTGTGACAAAGACTCGGTCATTGTCATTCTTGTAAGTCGAACCAGTTTCGGTGGGACTCCACCAAGTAAAAATTAAATACTAGGAAAAAACAGTGGCGTGGCGTCCATTGATGCAAGGAAAGCAATGCTTCCCTTACGTTGTGCCCTTTATTCAGTTTAGAAAAGCTAAACTAAAATCAGCACGAATATGAAAATTTATTAAAAAATTTCTTTTAAAGAAAGCGCGCATTATTTTTGTCTACCACTGCTTACAGCATTCACGTGTCAGGACAGCTTTTTTTCCCCCACGCTTTTTTGACCAATGATAGTTGAAAGCCTTCCACAGAGAAAAAGTGGCGATTTTAAAAACGCATATACAAGACCAATACGAGCAAAATTTTCTCGCGCGACTTCGATAGGAAGAACATTGCGTCGCATTAAAATGCTTTACCTTTCATTTTATTGCTTTTAATCGCATATACAATAGAACGAGACTGCCGGCCAATACGAGTAAAATTTTCGCTCGCAGCGAGCGCAAATTCGACTCCTATAGGAAGGAGAGATGCGTTAACGCAATTGCTTCCAGCCAGTGCTTTCAGTCGCCTGCTCTGGCTCTCGATCAAAGTATTGCCAGTATTGAAATTTCTGTATTAGCCGAAAAATTATCAGGAAAATATGAAGAAACAGATCTGGCAACATTGCCCATATTTGTCGTGCTTTGAGTGGAAACGAATCGGTTTAAACTACGACAGATCAGGCGATCTTTTTTGGACGTCTTTACTTTTTTCTTATTTAGAAAATAAAAACTAAACGCTTAAACTAAAGCTTCAATTAATTAATTATTCAACATGTCTAAAGTTTATGTTTAATAAAAAAAATTAAAGGGTCTGTCAAAGCAAGACGTCACTAAAGTATTTCTTCGAATTTCGGTCCGTTACCACCCTAGCAAATAAAATGTCATCTATTGAATGAATTGAACAATATGGATTGTCCGTTATTTTATTAATTTAAGTTCCTGTGTAGGGGTAATTGTAAATCATTTTTTTGTTTACATAACGTTCGTGATTCCTGGGTGCTCTCAACATTAATAATGTTTCAAGCAGCTGACGAGAGAGGTTTTAGTAATATTTATAATATATTGCTTAAGCGTAATAAAGCAATATATTTAAAAAAAAAAATAATTGCTTCCCCTAGCTATAAGCTCACGCCACGCCATTGAAAAATACCCAGAGTCATGGAAGGTGATATGATTTTATTCATCCTTCACGCATTTTTTACATTTTTTTAGACTCTCATAAAACATATTTTCAATATTGAACTCATCCTATCAAACTAAAAATTATTGCGTGAATGAATTTCATATCGAAATAGTTAGCTCGTCTGCGCGATAATCGTATAAATCAATAAAAATATTGCACAGGTGCTTTCAATGGAATACCTTCTCCTTTCTTATACCAATTTCAGCCAAATCGACCGAGAAGAACAACACAAAAATACACAATTTTCCGTTGCCGATTTTTCTTTTTAGAGGGTCAATCTGATTGATGACCAGAAAAACCATAATTTACCCTCGTTGGGTATTAAAATGTGGGCTTAGCTCTGCAATTTATGCCTATATGGTCGTAGTAATACACGCCCAAAGGGATTCTAGCTCTGGATGGATGAATAAGACACATATGTACGTCTGTATAGTTGATTTCAATCCCAAAGGGAATCGAACGAAACATGCATCGGATGATGTATTGCATCGAGAAAGACGATTTACGAA
Organism: Chorisops tibialis; assembly: GCA_963669355.1. Classification (NCBI taxonomy): domain Eukaryota; kingdom Metazoa; phylum Arthropoda; class Insecta; order Diptera; family Stratiomyidae; genus Chorisops; species Chorisops tibialis. The sequence goes on along the minus strand of OY770264.1, from coordinate 12,257,168 downwards.
ATCTTATAGAATAGTAGATGAAATGTATTGCGTGACATCATTATAACTTTGACGATGGATTTGATGAAATAATTGCAAGATATTCTGAATTGTTTGTAGACAGTTGATTAGGTCGGAAAATGTGATTATTTATTTATTACCGCTGGCAAATTAGCAGCTGTTGCGGTTCCTGGATTGATTTGATAAATGTAGATTTGGGGTAGAATTTTGATGCTTACTCTCGAAGCATTGATTTTATGATAATTTGTGGCTTTCGTCTCGCGAATATAGCCAAAATCTTCCATTCTTTGACTAATGATATTCATTAATCGATCACTAATAATTTAAATTACCAACAGTTTCGATATTACCATTTATGGATAATACAGCCTGAACTTAAATGTTCATGGATACGATTTCATCAGAAGAGCGACCCAGATTTTGAAGAACTTCTTTCTAAAAAGTGGTCCTCAAGGATCTTTCAGAACGATCGAATCGACATTGTTGTTAGTACCCATGTGTTGACCAATATTGGACAATAAATCTATTCCAGAGAATTTTTAGGTATGAACGAAACTGTAGACACAACATTTCAACCGAACATATGTTCAGCCCAAACCATGTGCATTTTAAATTGCATAAAGAATAAGAAAAAAAAAACTAAGTTGTCAAAAACCCATAAAACGTTAATGTATTGTAACCAGGCGTATAATATTATGGCATTTCATGTTTTCCTAACAATTAATTTATGGTCATGTCTGTTGTAATTGGCCGGGGCCATTACCACCTTGGACATGTTCCGCCCACCCACCACGGTGTGCCTTACTGTAACGCAAGAAATCTCTCTTTCTCGAAGAATACGAAAAAGATCTGAAAGAAATCCGTCCGTTTCTGAACGATCCTATTAACTAGCGCTAACATGATTAACAGCTCGTTTAACTATGGATGATGATCTAAATCTTACCACCGGAGAAAAATAATTATTGTCGACCCTTTTCCCGGAAGGTTTGTCTCCAGAATTCCCGATCGAACACGGAAAAAAAATCCATCACAATCATTACGGGCTTGCTATTTTCGAAGGCCGATAATTTCGGTAATTAAATGAAAAATCTCTGTTATAATAGATTTTTCTTTAAATTTTATTTTTATGGGTTTTCATGATGGGCTACCTAAAATGGGCCCGATCTCTTATTGGGATAGGATGTCGATTCGAGCGCGACGTTCATTGGCAAAACAAAAATCAAACGTACAATGCAATGTTGATCGTAAAAAAGAATCTTTTAGAGTTACCTCGCATTATAAATTTTCTTTGGATTTATTTTTTTTTGGGATTTTGTGTACTTGGGTTACGCACACTTGCCAGGCAGATGTCTTCAAACGAAGAACTATTCTGGAAAAAAAAATAAATGACTTTATTTGAGGTTTACCTTTTAGTTTGGTTTTTTTTTTTTAATTAAAATACGTTTAAGTTTAATCAGTTTTGAATATTCCAAATTATTATTATGTTAAGTAAATAAAGTTATATCCAGGGGTGCAAGAACTGAACCGTAACAGAACGACAAATTTCCAAAAGTTTACTACGTAATTTGAAAATCTTTCAACATACATAAGAGGAACCTGAAAGTCAGGAGGCCAAAGCCCGATTTGGGCTGTAGTACCATTGAAGATGATGAAGAAGAGTTCAATATATTCTACTTCTACAAGGCGCTACAGCCCAAATCGGACTTTGGCCTCCTGATATTCAGGTTCCCTTCGCACAACCCTCTTTCTACGATTTTTTTCATTTTCGTAGATTGAGGTGACCAAAGCATATCCAAGCAGGCAATATGCTATATTGCACCGACCGGGATTTGAACTCACGACCTTCGCATTACAAGACCAACACGCTATCTACTAGGCTACATCCTTGCTGAGTTCAATATAACAATTCACATTTTAAAACTGAAAAAAGAATTTAGACAGTGGAGCTTTTCATGGCAAAAAGCCCTACGCACTTTGGCTGTCCTCTATTACCCCAAGGCTTTTTTATTCAAAGTATTGTCCATCACTAGCCATTACTTTTTCCCATTTTTCTGGCAGCATTCGGATACCACGTCGGAAGGACTCTTCATCTTTTGTGGCTATACACGAATTGACCCAATTTTTAGTGTCTTCATATGATGTAAAGCGCTGCTTAGACAGGCCATGTGCCATTGACAGGAGCAAGTGATAATCGAAAGGGGCAATGTCAGTGGAATACGGCGGGTGGGATAGGACTTCCCAATTAAGTGTTTCCAAATAGGTTTTGACCGGCGCCGCAACATTTTTGTCGTGTCTGGAGTAGTAATGGGCGCGGTTTTTCTTGAGTGCTCCGATCAATTTCATTAATTGTATGCGGTAGAAAGCTCCAGTAATGGATTCGCTTGGTTTCAACAACTCATAATACACGACACCAAGCTGATCCATCCCATCAAATACACAGCATGAGTTTTTTTTCCATGAATATTCGGTTTGGCTGTCGATGTTGAAGCATGGCCATGTGGTTCCCATGATTTTCTCGGAATGGCTAATAAGATACAACCATGAGTTGTATCAACTTTACGACGAGCCAGAAGCTTCAACGTTCATCAAGCTACGTAAACTGCAGTGGGCTGGCGATGTAGAGCGAATGGAAGTCAGAAGAATCCCCAAACGTGCTCTTAAAGGCAAAGCGAGTGGTAACCGGCCAGTACGCAAACCACGCAAGCGATGGGAAGACTCAGCTGATGAAGACAGCAAGGCCATATTAAAAAACATAACAGGAGTACGATTGGGCATAAAGCCCAATCGTGCGATACTCTAGATGAAAGAGAAATTTTTGTATCTTAAGAAATTTTGTAGGGGAAGTGGTAGAGGGGGTGACGACATTGAAATAATTTTTTCACATGACGGTAAGGTTGCTATCAAAATGTTTTATACAAAATTTAGGATTTAAAAATTTAATAGGTACTGAGAAAATTAGTGTATTGGATGTAGTGAAGTAGTGCAGTTTGTATGGAAGGTGATAGAAGGAGGGGCGAGTTTTTAATGACTTTTAAGGAATAACTATAAATATCATGCTTTTGACATGTCTTAAATTGCAGATCAGTAGTATTCATACATTCCATGAAAATCGACTTTTTATAAAGTTGTGAAATTGTGTCATTTTGTATGGGAGGGGGTAGAAGGGGTAAAGCTAATCGCCTAATTTTTTTTTGGTTTTACTAATAATTCTAAATAAATATTTAGCGCACAATTTCAGCTCGGTCAATTTTATACGCACTGAGTAAATTGGCGTAGAGCATTTCATGAAAAAGTGCAGTTTGTACGGGAGGTGGTGGAAGGAAGGGGAGGACTCAAATAACTTTTGTACACTAGATTTATATCATCATTTAAGTAATATATTCCAAATTTCAGATCAATAGCATTTATATTTTTCGAGCAAATCTGTTTATTATGAAATTACAAAATTGTGTCATTTTGTATGGGAGGGGGTAGAAGGGGTACAGCTAATCGTCTCATTTTTTTTGGTCTTAATATTAATTTCAAATAAATATTTCGTGCACAATTTCAGCTCAATAACTATTATACGCACTGAGTAAATTGGTTTAGAGCATTTCATGAAAAAGTGCAGTTTGTATGGGAGGTGGTGGAAGGAGGGGGAAGACACAAATTATTTTTATAGAGTAGATTGGAATCATCATAAAAGTATTATGTTCCAAATTTCAAATCAATGTCATTTGTACTTTTCGAGCAAATCCGTTTATTGTTAGATCGCGAAATCGTGTCATTTTGTATGGGAGGGGGTAAAAAGGGTGTAGCGATTTGGCTCGTTCACGAACTTGACCTTACTTTTTTGTTAAAAACGACGTATACAAAATTTGAACTTTCTAGCTCAACGCGTTCTCAAGCTAGAGAGGACACGGACGGACAGACAGACGGACAGACAGACAGACGGACGGACGGACAGACATCCGGTTTTGAGATTTTTGAGTGATTATATGAACTTCTGTATCATTCATTTTTTTCTCCGAGCCTTATTTCTTGGCGTTACAAACTTTGTGGCTACGTACTCACCTTTTTCTAGGAAGCGCGAAACTATATTATTCGATTATAAGCTTTTTTTTATACTCTAGATGAAATCTGAGAGTATATTGTGTTTGCCTTACCGTTTGTAACGCTAAGAAATAATGCTCGCACAGAGCCGCCAAGGGTACAGAAATATTTGTTGTCGCTCAAAAACTTCGAATCAGAGTTGCTGTCTGTCCGTCTGTCCGTCTGTCCGTCTGTCCGTCTGTCCGTCTGTCCGTCTGTCTACAGCATAACTCTCGAACGCTTTGAGCTATCGTGCTGAAATTTGTTGTGTGTCATTTTTAGCAAAAAAGAAACTTTAAGTTCGTGAACGGGCCACATCCCCCCACTCCTTCTACCCCCTCCCATACAAATTTCACGAAATTTCGAAATTTTCAGAAATTGATTTTTCTTTGAAACTATTTAAGCTATCAATTTGAAATTTGGGATAAAGTATTATGATATAGATGCCATTAATATGACTGAATATTTATCTGATCCCATCACTCCTTCTACCCCCTCCCATACAAATGCATAATTTTGAAAAATGCAGTTTTTCGATTTTCATCGAAACTAGTAAAGGTATAAAAACGAATTTTTGCCAGAATTAATTTTATTATAATTTCAATTAGCATTGAAAAAATTATCAACTTCACCTCACTCCTTCTACCCCCTCCCATACAAATTTAACGAAATTTTGAAATTTAAATTAAATTATTTTTCTTCGAAACTGTTGAAGCTATCAACTTGATATTTCGCATAAAGTATAAAAATAGAAATATCAATAACGGGGAAAAAAATTGTTTTCATCCTTACACTCCTTCTACCCCCTCCCATACAAATGCATAATTTTTGTTAAATGCATTATATCGATTTCCATTAAAACTAGAAAAATTACAAACTTAAAATTTTGCCAGAATTTGTTTTTTAATACTTTAAATAAATGCTGGAAAAAACTATCAGCTCAGCTTTCCTCCTTCTACCCCCTCCCATATAAATATCTGTATTATAAATTCAAGAAAAGCATTTCTCCTTCGAAAACATGAGAGCTGTCGACTTTGAAATTGAATCAAAGCATAGTGATAAGGGTGATGATAAGCAGTTTCAAAATCATCGAAAACGTTCCACTTCCTCTGCCACCTCCCATACAATTGCCACATTTTCTGCAAAACTATGTCCAATTTCTTTAAAAATAATGAAAACTAAAAATTTTAAATTCAAAACATTTTACATGCCATTTTCGGTGTCATATAGGAGAAATACAAACCCCCCCCCCCTGTACTTCTACCACCTCCCATGTAAAGTCTCTACTCACTATTCGAAAGAATTTGAGATGACATATTTTCCGGTATATTATAGTAATTTCCATCTCATCTAGAGTATCATATGATTGGGCTTTAAGCCCAATCATATTTCTGTTATGTTTTTTGAATGACTTGTGTTATAGGCAATTTCGGCCTTTATGTGCAATGGACAACCACAGTCATGGAGGAAAGGAATGGGATTAGGAAGGTAGGGGAAGAGGAGTGAGAAATTTAGCCCGTGTTAATGAACAAAAAGACAGGTGTTATATACATGTGACGCTAAATTTACTTTGATTCTCAAATATCATCGATAGTTAAACGAAAAAATATTTTAATTTTATTAACCCCTCCACTCTTATTAACATTTAAGTCTTTTTATTAATGGTATAATTTTATCAATGAAATCTTAATTTGAATTATATGTACAAAGTCTTAAATAGGTTTTCAATAGCTGTAAGCTTCTTTGAATTTAAATAAATAAATACTGGATTGTCGTATCAATATAACCTATAATTCGCTAACCAGTTCCGTCCACAGTTTTTATGGGGGTTTATAGGTCACGTGTATGCATTCTTCTTCTTCTTCTACAATGGCGCTACAGCCCAAATCGGACCTTAGCCTCCTGAAATTCAGGTTCCTTAACATTTGGTTTTCATCTCACTCTCAGTTTTCGCTTGACAGGTCACGACCATAACCGAAGTTTGAGTTAGACGAGTTGTGGAGCGCCGCCGGAAAGCTGACTGCATATCCTTGCTGAATGTCCAAGATTTTAGACAGCTCGAAGACATGGGAGTTCCGGGATGTGAAGAGTGCCTGGACAGAAGTAGATGCCTCGGAAGTAGAGAATCTTTGGAAGTTTTGAGAGTTTTTAAAAGAAAGAGAGCGGGATGGTTTATTTGTTTCTGCTAGAATAGTGCCCTCACTGAGGCCAGAACTCAATTCCAGAATAAGATTGTATAAAATTAAATTTTAACTGATGAAGTTTTTATACTTGAAATTTTTCCTGCTCCCGAACTCCTCGTAACATAAATATTTTACGTACGTTTCAAAAGATTTTCATCATAGATAATAAAACGACTTCATTAAATCAACAATCATTATAATCTAGATTTTCCCTATGAAATTCATTCGTATATCCTCAATCTTAATTTTATGACTAACAAAACGGACTGATACGCCGTCTTCAAAGAAAAGTCAACTCTAGCATAAATGTACATGAAATGAACCAAATCTAAACCACATTTACACATCGTCCCTTTTTCATATAAAGAGAAAAAGGTTTCATTTATTGCCTTGTCTTCTCTTGCCGTACGATAAGGAAAAGGATACGGATACGCTCGGCAAGATAGACAAAGAACGGAGTAAAACCATAAAACACACCAGACTAACGTTACGAGTGAAGTCCATATGGAAGTTGATTTTACCCTCGAAGCAAACTTCTCGAGCCACTTTGAGGTCAAGTGACCTCTACTTAGATACATCTTATGGACCGACAAAATCCTTTTTCTTCAGCACACGATTGTACTTTTTCTTTCTGCTTTCTTACGGCCTTTTGCCCGGCTGTGCAATACCGATAAACTTTAATTAAGCAAAGTCTGGTCATCGTCAGCACACCTTAACTGATGTAAATAAACCGGAAGGGTTTTCCGTAATAATACAAGACGCTATCCGACCACCGTGTTTGCCATCGGCCGTACATAATAAAATTGTTGGCTGTTGCTCACTCTCTAATGAATATTTTCCTCCAAATGACCCAAAGATAGTTTTGGCCCCTCTCGAAATTATCCCAAAATCAAGATCGAAAAAAAAGAAAGTTGACTTCTGTGGTTTTTAATCACGATAAAAATAGGAAAGAGTACCGGAATAAGATACCTGCATAACACGTGGAAGCAAAAAAAAGATACAGCCAAAGGTAAAAAAGTACCCAATTCCGAAAAACAAATAAAACTAAGGGAAAAAACCTAAAAACATTTTTTTTGTTCCTGATGATGGAAACAACTTGGACGTGAAATTGACGCTAAGCCTTGTTCCACTCGAACATAATTTCCTCCATCCACCGATAATTTCTACGGATGGGCCGGAATGGATTCCCACCAGCACTCTCGATCTTATGATTACCTGGCGATCCCGTAGGCCCTTATATCTATAACTAGGGCCCAGATGAATCCAATAAACGGAGCTCCGTCGGCTGTTTTTAATCACTTTGGCCCTAAACCAATAAACCAGGGAGTCCAGTTAAATCCACGGCAACGATGTTGGGAATATGCCATAAGACGGAGTTGCATATGCGGCTCGCCGGTTCGACCGGCTAAACCGAATGTGTAAATAACACGTTATCCAAGGCGGCCTAAAGAGGAGAAAACTAATAACATCCATCTTTAGGCCACTCATCTGATAAGAATCTCTAGAATCGGTTCTATTGGAGCGCTCTTACAATAACTTCTCGGACCGTTGTATAACATTTAGTTCGAAACGTTTTAAAGTATCGATGCTAAAATTAATTTTTTTTATTCGTTCCTCAACTATTTAGGGATTAGATATGAGGAAAACTTGTGTAATCTTAAGGTCAGTTGAACAGATGGAGTCGGCCTCATCGAAATCTTCACACAACAAAAGTCCCCTAAATAAAGCACGAAATAAGTTGTTAATCGTCCCCAAAAAGTGATCGGTCACGATCTCTATGCGATCGAATCATCATCTGATCTTCGAAACGGATAAGGAACTTGCTTTTTCTTCAGAATTCCCCGATAATCAGACCACATGTCCCATAAATTTCCAGTAAAGGTGACATTTTCTTCGATCGGTTTGCATTTGCAATACGATCGATTTTCCGATCAATGATCGTCCGTCCATATATGCATCGAATTTATTTATTTAATTTGTTTTGTTTATAAATTGGAAATTGTGCGCACCTCGGAATCGTTTTTGAGCCGGTTCTTAGTGCCGTCCGGATCGGAAAGTAATGTGACACTGTGTCATTTCGATGACAATTTGTTTGGCGATTTGTCCAGATAATAAACTCGTATCTGTCGGAGTAAATGGCCTCAAAAATGGGAAAAAAACGATCGGTTTTATCTAATTGTTCATCTGGTTACAAAACCGCTTTAACGTTTTTGCGATAAGTTTTATAAATTGAAAATTATTGAAAACGCACACGAACAGGGTGATTTTTCTTTTTTTATTTTTTTCGTTTATGGTTGATCCTATTTTATGAGTCAACTTTCTCGTTTTGAAAATTTATTCATTCAGAAAGTTGGTTAGTTATTCGTGTTATAGCCAAGTTTAGTTTATTATATTTTGTAATTATTTATGGCTTATTTGGCACGTAAGAGCGATTCTTTAAGTCGATGGGTGTGAGTAGCATTCGCATTAAGTATTCGTATCTGAGAATAAAGTTATTGCAAATGTTGGCATACTTCAGAAAAGGCCAATCGTTAAAGATCTAAACGGAGAAAAAAATGTAATGAAATTCTACAAAAAATGTAATGGTTTCTGGCCCCAATGAAATTTCATTACAGTCTTTAATGCTGTCGTAATAAAATTTACTCTAATCGCAGAGCTATTCAAAAATCTGAAATCTATTTAATTACAGTACAAATAAAACACTACATTTAAATTTTTAGAATTTTATTAATATAATAAAAAACAAAAAAAAAATTTAAATATTCCAATATAAAAATGATACCAACGAGCGTAGTATTGTTATCGTGATGGCAAAAACCGTGTCGAATATCATGATATTCGGCAAAACCATAATAAATGTACGTACGAGTAGCTTGGCGTAGCGATAGCCTCTAATTGAAATGAATAGCATACGTAATGGCATAGTTAAGTTCCTGCATAAAACAGCAATACTCCTCTGCCAGGGTATGGCAAACATGTTTAGCCAAGTGTGGATGCGGCAACATGGTACACCCCCATGAAGAAATCAGCTGCCGCCAGATTATATACCAGGAACCTGGGCACGTCCATTTTCGATCGAAAGAAGATCAGCACCAAGACCACAATTTTTTGCCCAGCATGGCCAGCTGAAATACCTACCCAAAACCCGAATCTCAGTGTCCACGAATTGAATATATCCCGGCACATTAGATACGAGCTGGAAAGCAGCAGGCACTGCACAGACCTAGGTGTAACATCAAATCCAACTGAATGCACCGGACTCGTACCATCTTCCTCGAGTTACTCCTCCACGAAAGCAAAAAAATTTTCTGGATAAATGAGGACCTTACCGAGCGAGTCCGCAAAAGGGTAGTTGTAGAATGACTTTTACCAATTCCTGCAACTATCTTTGGAGACTGGAGACTAGCGACGCAACGGACCTGAGCTAACCATCTCCTTGTGGGATGGGTGCAGTAGAATTCACCTACAGCCAGTCCTGCTTGCCACAAAAATGGCAAATGGACACTCACTGGATCATGGGATTATCACCCGTGATCTTAAATCCTAACTGATACGAGAAAAGGATACAGCGTCTCGGATACGGATGGATACTATGGTAACAACTTTTGGTATTCGAAAACGGACTATGATTGGCTTCTGGAACGATCGATCTTTGAATGACGGGGGAAGGGCTGGGGTCATTCGGTCCTTGCACCGCCAATCAGTGATCGGCCATGAAATGCAGCACTATAACATCCAATTCTTAGGCTTGAGCTAGGTCAGGTGGACAGGAACAGAAGAACAACGAACGCCGAGCGGAAACACCATTCTGTACGTTGGTCCTGAGAGTGAAGCCAAAAATGGTGTGGCGATCGTCTTTACACCGAGAGCGAGAAGCAGTCTCATCAGCTGGGAACCAATCTCGGATAGGATTATCGTCGTCAGGCTCAGGACCAGTGTCAGAAACTTCACAATTCTGCAGTGCTATGCACCAACCAATACCGCGAAACCTGGTGACAAAGTGGAGTTTTAGAGCCAAACAAGTACCACCTTCGATCGTGTTCCAAGAAGTGATATTATAATCATCTCAGGAGATATGAACGCCCAGGTTAGCTCTGACAACAATGAACTAAAACACGTCATGGGGAAGCATGGTTACCCTTGGGTCGACGCGTCACGACCTTGGATTAAGAGACTTGAAATCGGCGAATTATTTGTGAAAATTTGTGGTACTCGGCAAATGGTCATCGGAGGGAACCTTTTTCCACACGAGAGTCACCATAAAACATCTTGGATTTCCCCTGTTGGTGTTACTCAGAACCAGACCGACCATTTGGCTATAAGTCGCCGATGGAGAAGATATATCCTCGATGTGCGACCGAGGCGTGGAGCTGACGTGGGGAGTGATCACCACTTGATCGCTCCCTGCTTGAGATTGTGCACAGCAGATAGACGACGACCACAAATACTTAATGTGGATAAACTCAGAGACCACAACAAAAAGCGCGACTACACCACTATTCTACGCGAAAAGTCATCCACATTCGGCGAATATGAAATGCTCACACTGGACGCCAATTGGGGAACACGTTTCTAACTAGTGCTGAAGAGTCTGTGGGATATGTGCAAAGCGGTGAGAAACCCACGCACGACACATGGGATAAGGTTGGCGATGGAAAAAAGCCAAATTGGCAATAATCTCTCGACCCGATGTCAACCAATCGAACACCTGACTTGAGACAGAACTACCGCGATGCTCATATATAGCTTAAAAGAGCTGTTAGACGCGACAAGAGAAAGGCCATTGAAGATCTGGCCAACAAGGCAGAATCTGTGGCTTACCTTGAGGATATGGGTTCACTATTTAAAATCACGAAACAGTTGACGAACAGGAACAGGAGAGATGTCAATGAAACTCTCCTTGATATGAGTGAACACCAGTTGCGGCGATGGAAAGAATACGTTTCTGATATTTTACACATCTTGTCAGAGGAAGACACTACAGAAACTGAACAACTACCAACCATCCAACCGCACCAATCCTCTATTGGGAACGAACCCCCAGATAAGGAAGAAATAGTTTCTGCCATTCGGTCAATAGCGGGAAGGAAAGCCTCAGGTATAGATGGACTACCAACCGAACTCCTCAAAGCGGACCCGGAAATAACAGCCGATATACTCCTCTTCGGGAAGACTGTCGACAGCCTTAAGCGAGATTGCATATGGAATAGCTATGATTATAGAATCCTACGAAGATGCAAGGTGTCGCGTCTTGCATAGAGGAGAGCTGTCCGAGAGCTTTCTTGTGCGAACAGGTGTCAGACAAGGCTGCATATTATCACCAGCCCTGTTTCTGGTGGTAATAAATGACATCTTGAAATCTGCACTGGAAGGTGGGGAAGGTAAAGGTAATGGAGACTATTTAACATCTTAAGTTACCTTGATTATGCTGATGACGTGTGTTTGCTTGCACATAACCGTTTGGACTTAGAGTCAAATGTTCGCTCGTTGCATTCTAAATGCAAAGAGGCGGGACTGAAAATAAATGTGCGTAAAACCAAGTACATGCACATTGTTTCGAACGCAAGCACACCGATTGTTCTTAACGGACAGGACGTGGAAGAGGTGCAAGATTTTTGCTATCTCGGAAGCATTGTCAGCATGGACGGCGGAGCCGAAAAGGATGTTGAGGCTCGTCTAAATAAAGCCTGTCAGGCCTTCGGCCTTTCCCCTTTCTGGCGGTCAAGAAAGATCTCTCTTCGCACGAAGTTGCCAGTATTTGACGCATGCGTCAAATCCGTGTTGTTATATGGTTTTACTAATTGGAAAGTGACCGTTCGACTTACCAAGAAACTGCAAATTTTCGTGAACCAATGCCTCCGACGTATTTTAAGAATATTGTGGCCAGAAGTGATCTCCAACGACGAACTTTGGAGTACACCTGGGCAAAATAAAATATGAATTGAGATTCAAAGGTAGAAATGGCAGTGGATCGGTCACACTTTGAGAAAACCAAAGTGAAAGATCGCCGAACAGGCTCTGGATTATATGAAATTTGGTAGAGCTATGGGAATTTTAGGGAGATATACGTAAGTGGCGATGGACATTATTTTTGAAGAGCTGAAAATTATACTTGCTTGGAAATATGCTAGCAAGTAATGCGTTCCAAAATCTGGACTTTGCATGGGAAGGGGTAGAAGTTTCGGAGGTATTCGACTAGTTAATATCTTAAGCTTTTAATCATTTTTTCTACAAACTTTCAAGTTTGTAGCTTGAAATTTCACTCAAAAATCTTGAGTTATTTTTCAATACACGTGAAACACCTAGTGCAGGTTAAGGCCTCCTTTTGCTGGATAGCAGTTTTGGCTCAAATGAATATTTTTTCTTTATGTATATCAAATGGATGTATGCACGCACAAAGTCTTAACTTTGTATCTTTTACCAGAGTCTTAAAAAAATTATTGAACCTCCAACTCGTTCCCTTACACAATCCATCTTAAAATTTTTACGAAAATTATAGATAATGTGGTTCTAAAATTTCACAGTTCCAACTTAATACCTGCTTTGGGTTTTGATATATAACGCTTTGAAATTTTGAAAAGTTCACCTTTTTTTTGAAATGCTAACTGTTTCCCCCCACATCTGTTATGACCAATTTTTATATTTTTCTTGTATTCCGCTAGTATAGCTTAATATTTGCTTTAAGTTTCAATTACATAGCTTAAAAGATAGTTGAGATATTAGTTTTTAAGAGTTTCTCTTTGCGAAACCCCCCCCCCCTCCTCCGAGCCTCCTTTTCACAATTATCGCCCTCCCTTTTAATAGATTATAGTGGAACTGTATGCCACCTAATTGGATTTTTTGGGATCAAGTAGTTCCAAAGATATAATCATTTGAAAAAAAAAAATAAAAATCCGCCGATAATTTGTTTTTAGCCCCCCGCTCCCTTTTCGGGCGCCAATGGATAACAAAACTAAATTATTTTGAAAGTTTTTCCCACAACCCTCTCTATACCTATGCTACAGCTTCCTATCTGTATTCATAGTGGAGATATTAGCAAATGCAGTTTTTGACTCTTTCCCTCCCCCCACATCCACCTTCCACCTAACATTCCACACATCCGTCCGCTCCTTCTGCCCATACAAATTTCATGAAATTTGGAAATTTATAGAAATTGTTTTTTCTCCAAAACCATTTCAGCTATTAACTTGAAAATTACCTAATTTTCAAGTTAATAGCTGAAATGGTTTAGTACAACGATGTGAATATCAGTAACGTCAAAAAATATTGATCCGATGCCCTTACTCTTTCTACCCCCTTCCATACAAATGGACAATTTTCAAAAAGATATTTATCGGTTTGCATTGCAACTAGCGAAGCAACTTTCATTACAATTGCAACCAATTTTGGAAAAATTATCAACTTCACTTCACGGTTTCCACCCCCTCTCATACAAATTTCACAAAATTTCCGCATTTCAATTAAATTATTTTTCTTCAAAACCGTCAAAGCCATCAACTTTAAATTTTGAAAAAAGTATACTATTAAAAATATCATTGGTGTCGAAAAAATTGGTTTTGATTCGAATACTTCTTCTTCTACCCCCTCCCATACAAATACACAATTTTGGTAAATGCATTTAATCGATTTTCATAGAAACTAGAAAAAATGAAAACTCAAAATTTTACCAGAATTTGTCCTTTAATAATTGCAATAAATGCTTTTCACTCCTTTTACCACCTCCCATACAAATTTTTGTAATCAAAATTCATGAAAAGTATTTCTCTTACGAACATATGAGAACTATCGACTTTAAAATATTAACAAAGCAATGTGAATAGGATGTTGATAAGTAGATTCAAAATCATTCAAAACCTCCAACTTTCTCTGCCACCTCTCATTTAAATGCCATAAATTCAGACAAAAATTGTTTAATTTCGTCGAAAATTATGAAATCTACAAACTTTTAATTCAGCATTAAACATTTTGTATACTACGTTCGTTATATACAAAAATTACAAACCTCCCCCCTCTGCTTTTACCACCTCCCATACAAAAGTCACTATTCATTATTCGAAAGAATTTAAGATGACATATTTTCCGGTACAATAAACTCTTTCCTATTTCATCTAGAGTATCAATCATAGTTCTGTTTTTTTTTTTAAATAAAGCTCCGTCCATACAAAAATTTATTGCCAAAATACGTCGCAAGCCCCCAACTCTGAACTCACGGACCTTCTTCCCAGGCACAACTATGGAAAAAAATTAAACAGATACTTCACAATAAAAATGATTTTACGACATAAGATCCAGACAATAATGAACACAATAGTAAACAAATTGCATTAAGAAAAGAATTGCAAAATTCTCGAGACAGTTTTCAGCAAAAAAAAGGACTTTCTTGATCTCCTTGGCCCCGACCCTTTTAGTCGAGGCATACGCGAGAATAAAATGCACACGGGGGTAATAAATCCTGCCCGTAAATACCTTGAGATCATTTACCGAGGTATTTTCTCGGTATCACCTCCGGTAAATTCTTATTTAAGGTGCACACAGTATGCGAATTTTTCACAATGTAAATAAAAACTGCGAACGAAAAAGAAATACACGAACAGAACTGAAAAACTCTTGTAGGATTTGCGTGTTCCAAGGTGCAAGGAAACATGCACTTTTATTGAAAACATCCGCTTTTTATAGGGTTGTATATCTTATGCATAAATGTCGAAGTTTTTGCTGTTCCATGTTGAACATAAATTCATTTAAATTGCCAAATAAAATTTGCCGAATTTAGCACTTTTATTTTGTGGTGTGCCTTAAGAATCGCGTGCTTTGAGTCGTTTTCATATCACTGATAGTTCTGGTGACCCCCTGCCAGATATCTGCCAAATATCGCGCACTATAAATCTTCTTGTGTTGCCCACCAACTCGATTTTATTTCGATTCAGCGAAGATAAGGACCAATATCGAGCTGCCTATAATTTTACAATTTTGAATGAAAACCGCATAACATGCATGCATGATTGCCAAACATGAGCTGCTCATTAGTGAAATTTCAATAATTTTCCCATTTTAATGCAATTTAAGTGCGGTCATGTTACGAGAAATTTTGATTTTCGTAAATTGTTCTGTACGTAATTTGTTTCATGTTCTCCATTTTTTGTGTGGGATATTTATTCATAAAACTTAACAACATTCAATGCAATTAACATTTCAAGTGTTAGCAATATAAAACGATTAAAAATTAATTTTGAACACGAAAATTTTAACCAAATAAATTTTCAGTTTTATATAATTAATTACTCTTGACAGTTTTTGTAATGAATTTGTCGTCGAAATAACAACAATAAAATTTTCAACAGAATTTTATAATTTATTATCGCAGGTTTTCATACAAACACATTTAGCTATGTCGATAGTTATCTCTGTCTTTAAACAATAATTAGAAATTTGTACTTGAAAATTTTGTGTAGAGAAAAAAAAACGACAAGACTAATAGAGGTCAAATTTTGAATAGTGCACCTGTGAATCATAGGAGAGATAATAAGTGAATTATTATGGAGAAAAAACGACGACGAAGACAACGTATGAATATGATGTGCATAAGAGGTGAGAAGATTTTTATGAATGACTTGAAATGAAGCAACTTATTCAAACAAGTTTTTTTGTTGTGAATGAAAAGAAAATTGTTAAACAACTTAGAAATTTTGTTAGATCTTACGAGTGTAGATAGCGTTCGGTTAATTTGATATTCAATTTTTTTCTCGAAAAGTTTATGAAATTAACAGCAAACGGAAACGAGTCGTTTATAATTTTGGTGTTCGATTCTCTGAAACATATATTGATTAACATCGGTTTGTCTTGTATAAAATTGTATGCGCTATTATCATGTAATTCAATATGGCGAAATCTATATAACATACGAATTTCACCTTATACAAATGTATTAGGCGATTAAATTCATCATTTATTTTCCATTTTGCTGTGAAGACCCAAACTCTATTCCATAAGTCGCGACACTGAGCATCGACCTTTAGTTTTCGCCAAGACTTGTTTGTTCTGGCCCCCTTCTTAACTGAACGTCACCATGTGACATGGTCGACCAACCCGACGTCTTCCTTGAGGAATATAATCCAGAGATTATCTGGAGATGTTTCGCATTAGTTTGCTCAAAATTTGACCGATCCACTGTCATTCCCGCCTTTGAATCTCGGCGCCTACTTTAGTCTGTCCAGTTGTACTCCACGTTTGTCGTTGAAGATCATAACTGGCCAGAATATTTCAAAAATGTGAAAAGCCTAAATGCAAACTTTACCGTCACTCGTTATTTTCCTCATGGAAGTTCAATGCATGTGGTATTGGATGATGTGGTTTCTCCTTCTTACAAAATTAACGCTGGTGTCCCTCAAGGTTCGTTTCATTCTCCAACCCTTCTTCTAATATTTGTTAATAACTTCCTATCTTCAAATTTCAATCCTTCCCTGATGACGGCACATTAGATTTCACCTATCACTTCAAAACTGCGTCCTTAGCCCGATGTATTAGCTTGGTAGAACAACGTAGGTATATGGCTCAATCATTGAATGACGACTTGGCTAAAATTCTTAGTTGGGGTAGTAAGAACCCAGTCGTTTAATGCTTCGAAAACTCAGTTCCATCTTGTGTCCCACAAACGTGACTATAACGTTGATCCAATCAGCCTCGGAGGACAGCCTTTAAGCAACTCTTCAAGTGTTAAGATGTTAGGTATCCAAATCACAGATATCTTGGAACGATCATACACTTAACATCGCCAAGGAAGTATCTAAATGTTTGGGTTACCTAAAACATTTTAAAAACTCCTCACCGTTTCTGGGTTACTGACAATTTATAAGGCCTATATTAGACCACGTCTTGAATCTAATTCCCACCTATGGGCGGCACCTGCAAAAACTTTTCTTTCCTATTTATAGAAGATTCTGACAGTACTGCATCGCTCGATTCACTATTGTTTCTTAAGTCCAAGATAGATCCTTCATTTTCTTTAGAGTGAGTTCTTTCCTGTTACCAAGTCCTATTTTATACCTAAGCGCGGATTTGTATTGGGCAAGAAGCCTGCAGCTCTTTCGCGATGGTTTGTCTTACGCTTTCTGGTATCTGCTCCTAACTTAAGTGACCGCAGTAACCGTTCCTCTCCTTCTTCAGTTAGAGTTTTAACTCTTTTCTGATTCAAATTTGGATCGTTAGTGTCCAAAGAGTTTTGCAAGAGTTTGCATGTTTGTTTTTGATCAGTAGTTGTACCTCCGGGCCAGCCTGACTCCCTCACTGATCCGGATGTGCTAGCAATAGTACCACCATCAACATGACCTGCGTCAATCATCGTGGGGACTGTTCATTTGTAGCTGCTGCCGACACAAGAGGTCTTGACACCAGTGGCGTGTCATGACCTTAAAGCTAGGGGAAGCAATTATTTTGCGCCAAGCTACAAGCACTGCGTCAATATGCATGAGTCCAAATGTTTACATCATTATTTGAAACACTTCTATAGCAAATTTCGTTCGTATTGGCAGTCGGTCTTGTAAATGCGTTTCTAAAATCGCATCTTTTTCTCTATGGAAGGCTTTCAACTTTCGCTGGTCAGAAAAAGCGTGAGAAAAAAAGCTGTCCTGATCACGTAAATGCTGTAAACAGTGGTAGACAAAAATAATGCGTGCTTTCTTTTAAAGAAATTGTTTTATAAATATTCATATCCGTGCTGATTTCAGTTTAGATTTTCTAAACTGAATAAAGGGCGAAACGTAAAGGAATCATTGCTTCCCTTGCATCAATGGATGCCACGCCACTGCTTGACACTCTCGAGCTTTCACTGGTAATCGCGCCACGCTTTCTTCCGACACTTAGGTGGATACCATTACTATTACACGTGAGTGAATATCCTTATCGCGAAAATTGTCTAAGATCATTTTACTTTATTATTTTAATAATAAAGTATTGTGATCGACACAGAAAAAAAAAATTTGCTACCCTGAAATTTTGTTTTTTCGCGTTTCATGACTAAATTAGCCTAAAAAAGCAAAAAAAAAAAATCCGTCCCGCCGTACGCCGTAAGCCGTACGCCGTACATATGGACTCGTACCTCCAAGACCGTTAAAGGTACAATGTTGATTTTTGGGTGGGTTATTAACTTGGTAAGTGAGCTCCATTATCCAAATTTTGGGGAGTGTGGGGTGGAAGGGGGAGGCGGGGGGATGGAAAAAGTCGAAATATACACTTGCTAATATCTTCACCACGAATGCAGATAGAAAGATGAAAATCAGCCCACGTATAGAAAGAGCTGTGGGACATATTCCAAAAATAATTTAATTTTTTTATCCATTGGCGTCCGTAAAGGGGGGGGCTAAAAACAAATTGTCGGCCGAATCTTTTTTTGAAATGATTATATCTTCGAAACTACTTACCATAAAAAATTCATATTTTGGGACAATTAAGATGGCATATAGATCCACCAGAATCAGCTTAGAAATAGGCTTATTATTGTAAGGGGAAGGGTCGGGGGGGGGGTGCAAAGAAAAACACTTAAGAATTAATATCTCAACTATCTCTTAAGCTATGTAATTGAAATATAAAACATATACTAAGCTATACTAGCAAAATACAAAAAAAATATAAAATTTGGTCATAATAGTAGTGGGGTGAAATGGGGAGCATTTGAAAAATGGTGCACTTTTCAAAATTAGAAATCATTATATCTCAAAAGTAAGTACAGATATCAAATTGAAAATTCGTCAGATTATATAACTACATAATTTATAGTTTTGATAAAAATTTTAAGTTAGGGGGTGTAAAGGGAGGGAGGTGGTAAGCAAAAATGTCGAAAATTTTGAGTGAATTTTTTAGGACTCTGCTCAAAGATAGAAACTTTAAATTTCGCATGTGCATACATCTATTTGATATACATAGAAAAAAAATAATAATTTGATCCACAATTGTTATGAACCGACCACCCCGGTCTAATGGGCACAAGCTGTTTCATGTGCAACGAAAAAAACACGAAAACTGAAAATTTTTGGATGTAATTTTAGGGTAGAAACTTGAAAATTTGGGAAATACATTTAAAAAAAATCCCCAAAAGTATAAAATATTAACTGGTTGAATACCTTCAAAACTTCTACCCCCTCCCATACAAAATTATTTTTTCGACCATTTTTAAGAAATTAATTATCACCTAACTATTAAAAGCTATCCATTTGAAATTTTGCCTAAAAACTTATAAAAATATTTGCAAAGAAATTATTTTAAAAGTTTCAAAATCACACTTGCCCTTCTACCCCCTCCCATACAAAAGTATGATTTCGATCAATTTCATTAAATCAACTAATAACCAACAAATTAAAAGCTACGAACTTGAAATTTTGTACAAGCACACTACAAGAGAAAGGGAATAAAATTGCGTCACAAATTTTACGATTCCCCTACCTCCTCTACCACCTCCCATACAAACTGCACTTTTCACTAAATCAAACTCACTAATTTTCTCAGTTCCCATTCAGTTTTTGGAGTTAGCATTTTGTATAAAACATTTTCATAGCTACTTTAGCATGATGGCGAAAAAATTAGTTCAATGCTATCATCCCTTCTAACACTCCCCATACAAAATTCCTTGGGATCACAAAAAATTCTATTTCATCTAGAGTATCGTAAGATTGCGCTTTACGCGCAATCGTAGCCCTGTTATGTTATTTGTTCTGTTTGAATCATGTTAGGTTTAGGTTTAGGTTTAGGTTGTAGGAGGGTAGTTGCACGGAACCACAAGCACTGAGGCCATCTAGTTGGGCCCATTGTACTCCCCCTATAGTTATAAGTTGGAAGTCACTCCTCTTGATCTAACCACTTGGTTCGGTTTGCGAACCTTAACAGGCTCGAATGTTAGACGTCTCTGAGGTCGTCTAGTTCTGAAAAGAATCTAGAGCTTAAACAAAGGAGACGACTGTTGGAGATTTGCGGACAGTGACAAAGAATCATGTTAACTATTTCGTTAATATTTTTATCTTCGTTTTATCGATTTAAAGTATCTTGGCTAATAAATTTACTTTTTGCATCAAATGTTATGCTTAAACACTATAGAAAGCATTAACTATATTTCTTCTGAGCTCGGTTGTAACCAAATAGTGATCTGTGTTCCAATTAGCTCTTCAAAATGCAGTCCAAGCCGTCCCCTTTCTTATTCCGATGTACTATAAGTTTGGTACGAGTATAAGAAATATGCCTCGGTGAAATAAATGTATGGCTGAGAACGACGAATTATAAGCTCCCTAGCCCTTTTGTATCGCTACTGCAATGAATATTGTTCGGACTCTAATCTCTTAACCCCACGTATGCCTTTACCCCGTAATACTCGAGCTGCTTCACGCGCTTATAAGTATTCTCTCGGCCCTATCTTCGGTCGCAATGTCAAATTTCGTGATTCGTTTTTAAACCGGACTGTTCGAACATGGAACTCGCTGCCCATCTCAGCATTTCTGCATTCAACAATTCAAAAGAAATATTCATAGCCACTTCCGTCTCTATCCCCCTAATTTCCAAAAACCAATATCCTTCCCCATCACCAGAGCTGTGCTTCAATACAAAAGGCAGCTTCATGCGAAAGTAGATCTCTTTTAACCTCCAGAAAGGGAAAGAATACCGAAAGCCTGACGAGTTTTATTTATAAGACATACATACATCTTGTCCATGAAAGACAATCAGTTTTGTTTGATCAGAATCTATATCAAATCAAAAAAAAATCTGTTAACATAATAATAACTGCTAAAAATACTTTCTATAATAATTTAATCGCCAAACAAAATGGAAAAATTTCCGTTTTTTTTTTTGTTCTTGTGGTTTGGGGTTGGAGACGTTTGACTTGCCGGCTTTATTATTAAATTAAAAGTATTAGAATTTTAATATACAAAAAAAAAATTAAAGAACATTAAACTTGTTCACTATCTCTATCTCTATTTCACAATCCTTACAATTTATTGCTCTGTAATTTTTGCGAAATGAGTAATATTGATCGCTGGCTCTGATGGCATTCCTCCTTACGCAACAGCCCAAATCGGACCTTGGCCTCCTGACATTCAGGTTCCTTAACATTTTTTCATTATTTATTGTGGAAGGGCTGTTAGCCCAGCCCTTCGCACAACCCTCTGTCTACGAATTTTTTATTTTCGTAGATTGAGGTGACCAAGGTATATCCAAGCAGGCAATGTGTTGGAATTATATCTTGCGTCGACCGGGATTTGAACTCACGACCTTCGCATTACAAGACCAACACGCTACCCACTAGGCTACACCCTAGCTAGATGGCATTCCTCCATTAGCCTTAAGATGTTCTCCTCTCCTTTGGCAAAACCTCTCCGCAATCTTTTCCATCTACCCTACTCTTCTGCTTTGTGAAAAGTTGCGAATGTTCAGCCAATTCCCAAGAAAGGAAGCAAAGCAAACTTCGTTAACTTCTGCCCGATAGCCATTACTTGAGTGCTTTTTAAAGTGGTGGAAACTACCAACAATTGCAAAATCAGCTTATTTACAATCGCCAATACAGTATTGTTCGACGGAAGATCTTTTGATCAATCTGACGGAACGCTGGAACTCTTGCGCTTGACATTGCAAAAGCTTTTGACAGAATTTGGCATGAATGCATCTTTGTAATGATCGCGCTGAAACCTCACATATATATTTAAATTCACAAAAATACACCCGCTCCTCATTCAGACTGTAGAGAACTTAGTGGCGAAGAGAGCATGAGCTGTCAGGCTTTTTCTTTACGCAGGGTCGAGAGTCGAGAAGTCGTTGTCTGACGCAAGTAGAGGTCAGATGGAAACAAGAAATTGTCAGGCGTATACCCAAGAAAGGAAGCAAGTGGAACCCCAAATTAAGCCATCACTTCTGTCTTATCAAAAGTGATGAAAACTGCTGTCAATCGCAAGGTCTTGCAATTCTTGGAGAGTCCCGTAAAGGTTCAGTTTTATCATCTACCTTATTTTTAGAATTTTTAACGACCTTCTGTCGTCGACTCTCAATCAAATTCACAGCTTTGCAGATGACGATATACTTGAAAGCAATTGCAGCTTAGACTTAATTGCTGTGTCGCACCAGTCTTCTGCAGTAAGATATCTATTTCATTAAATCCTGGAATCCACACAATCCGCAATTCAGCCTAGATGCCTCCAAATGCATAGGCTTTCTCCGAAGAAATCTCCTTCCTTGAAGAAATATTTTCCACCACCTGATCCTGCAAACATCTACAAATCCCAAATAATGCCCCAACTCGAGTACAATTCGCATATCTGGCACCCACAGCTCATCCAGCGGTACTAAACCGAGTTCATAGTCCTGGAGTTTATTATATCCAAAAATTTAAAACAAATATTCACCGATTTATTTTATCCTGTAAGTCCATTCCAAATAAATTTGCATGTTATTAATTTTCGTTTTGCCTTTTCCCTCTCTAAACCGATTGGACTGTACACTATTGCATTAAAAGCTGACCCCTAAGCCAAGCTTGGAGTCATAAAAAACGAACACTCTATTCCATCAATGGACACACCCTAAACTCGTATCTCTCTCCGCCCAAAGGTACGAGCAGAGTAAAAACGATTGTATCACTTGTTTATTAAATCTGCTAAAAATGAATGCCATAAAAACCTGTAATTTTTAAAATGTTGCTGACAACACCTCCCTCCCTCTGGTAAAAATCCTGTGACCGACCATTCCCAATCAATCAAGGTTATTTTGGTAAAGTTAAAATTTTGCTGTTCACACCCTCCAATCTTGTAGTAATCAATAAGGAAACAGGCTGCACAGAATTTTACTAGACTAAAACAACTACTGGGCGACCTTTAAACGTCTTGAAATTATAACAATCATTGAAATAACATGAAAAATTTAAAAATATTACGTTTTTTAATAACGACACTATTTCTATACGAAAAACACTTTTTACATATTATTATTCGTAACGTTTCGGTCTCCGCGGAGACTTTTATCAAACAGTTTGATAAAGGTCTCAGCTGAGACTGAAACGTCACGAATAATAAATCATAATAGTGTAGAATCCGAAAATCTTTCCTTTCAATTGCTAAATTGTTCTCATATTGTGCTAGTACAGCTTAATACATGTCCCAAGTTTCAATTACAACCGACAAGAAATAGTCGAGATAGTAATGTTTAAGAGTTTTTCTTTGCACCCCCCTTACAAGTATTGGTCTCCTTCTAAGTTGATGATGATTAATCTATGAGCCGCCTAATTAGTCGTAAAAAATTAAGTAATTTCGTAGATATAATCGTTTGAAAAAAAAAATCGGCCAGCAATTGGTTTTTAGACCCTCCTTTCTGTACTTCACTGGATAAAATAAAATCATTTATTTTCGCGTTTTTCCCACACATTAATACACCGGAATTTCGAGTTTCAGCATTCTATCTGTAATAGTAGTGGAGATATAAGCAAACGCAGCTATTGACCTTAACCCTCCCCCGCCTCCCCATTTCCTCCTCCTCTCCCAACTGTACAAAACTTAGGGAGTGAAAGATCCCTGACCAATCTACAATTCTCCCAAAAAATGACTTCACTATCTATAAGGGCTTTGGAGATATAGATCTTTGAAAATCGTTGAATCGTACACGTACTGTCTACAGCGCAGCGTCCAGACAGACGAATTTTTTTATACTCTAGATGAAATCTGAGAGTATATTGTGTTTGCCTTACCGTCGCTAAGAAATAATGCTAGAACAGAGTCGCCAAGGATACAGGAATATTTGTTGTCGCTCAAAAACCTCGATTCTGAGTGATCGTCTGTCTGTTTGTCGTTCTACAATATAACTTTAGAATTAATCAATTCCCTTTACTCCTTCTACCACCTCCCACATAAATACACAATTTTCAAAAATGCATTTATTCGATTTTCATTCTAACCTTTATTTTAGCAATAACTAAGCAGAAACATGCGTTTTTAAAATTCTTCTCTGTCTGTCTGTCCGACTTTCACGCAAAAACGGCTGAACCGATTGTAATGAAACTTTCACAGTTTATTAGGTATGCTCCGAGATGTAATCTGCTTTTGGTTTTATTTCCCTCCCCTCGCGCCTTCTACCCCCTCCCATACACTATAAGCGCTATTAATTTGAAATTTAGAACGTATTATTTTTATTATAAATGCAATCTTTAAGAAGACAAATTATTTAAATCCCCTTACTCCTTCGCCCACCTCCCATACAAACTACACTTTTTCATGACATACTATACACCGATTTTCTCAGTACGTATAAATTCTATCGAGCTAAAATTTTGTACCAAGTCCTTAATTATTATTATTATTAATATCGGGAAAAACGAACCCATTATCTACACTATTTCTACCCCCTCCCGTACAATGTGACACGATTCCAAGACTTTACAAAAATTCGATTTTCTTGGAAAGTGTGAAAGCCACAGATCTAAAATTTGAAATACATCAATTGTATAATGATTGTAGTTGTTTTTCGAAAAATCACTAAAAACCCCTCACTCCTTCCAACACCTCCCATAAAAACTGCACTTTTTCATGAAATACTCTAAACCAATTTTCTCAATACGTATAGCTTTAATCGAGCTAAAATTTTGTATAGAATCATTAATTAGCATTATTGTTAATATCGGGAAAAATCAACCGATTAGCTTCACTCCTGCTACCCCCTCCCATACAAAGTCACACAATTTCACAACTTTTCAAAAATTCTATTTTCTTGAAAAGTGTGAACGTTACTGAACTAAAATTTAAAATATCTTAGTTTTGTTTCTCAAAAAATCGCCAAAAAACACTCCCCCCCTTCTACCACCTCCCATACAAATTGTACAATTTCACTAAATACAATGCACTAAGTACCTCAGTACCTATTCAATTTTTTTAGCTTAAATTTGGTACAAAATATCTTTATAGCTACTCTAGCATGATGTGAAACAAATTAGTTCAGTACTATCACCCCTTCTACCACTCCCCATACAAAATTCTTAACATCACAAAAATTTCATCTGTAGTATCGTATGATTGGGCTTTACGCAGAGTCGTAGTCCTGTTATAGTTTTAAGCTTAACGTTATTTTATTTGTGCTTTTTTTTTTTAATTAACACAAGCTATAACATTCTTCATTACAAATATGGTCTTAGATCACGGGATTGATTTTATCACGAGCCTGTTCCATACAAATGTGAGTATCGTGGTTTCATTCTTAATAATTTATGGTTCTGATTTCAACAAAATAGAAACCATTGTCTTCAAAGTGCCATTAAACTAATAAGTTTATGTATTCCGGATAATGTATTACTAACTACATTCTCAAAAATTGCTTATTTTGCGATTCTTACGCGGACAAAGTCGTGGGCGATCGCTAGTAATCTATATAATAATGAAAAAGTGTGCATATACATATTTCAAGTCACGTGGCTCACATTAAGTAGATTATTAAGCTCTGTCGAAATAATTTCGTCGGTATCGGTGGTTCAGCGGAAAAACTCGCCTGCCACGCGGGCGGCCCCGGATTCGATTCCCAGCCGATATTCTTTTTTATGAATATTTTTTTTTACGATATGACGACAGTAAAAATATGAGTTCAAAATAAGATCGATTTTTAGTTCGAAGCTAACGACTTGATGTCTAAAATTGAATGCATTTGAACCTAATTAAAGTAGACTCAAAAATTGTGGCTGAATTTTGGCGTGACAAGTTTATCAGCATCGGTAATTAAGTGGTGAGATGCCACGAGGTTTCGATTTTTGGTCCATGCAACTTTCTTTTTATATATTTTTTTTAGCGTATTGCAAATGCGAATTTTCTCAAAACGACAATGAGTTTTCACATGGACATCTCTATGTCGCCATGTCATGAGTCCAAACAGAAGAAGATCTGAAGCTATTTAAGAACATAACAGGACTACGATTGGGTGTAAAGCCTAATCAGGCGATGCTCTAGATGAAAAAGAATTTTTGTTAATCTTAAGAAATATTGTATGGGGAGTGGTAGAAGGGATGACGCCATTGAACCAATTTTTGTCACATCATGCTAGAGTTACTATCAAAATATTTTAATGAAAATTTAATAGTTACTGATAAAATTAGTGTATTGGATTTAGTGAAATTGTACAGTTTGTAGAGAGGTGGTAGAAGAAGTGGGGAGTTCTTAATGGCTTTTTCAGAAATAGTTGTATATATCATTCAATTGACATATTTCAAATTGCAGATTAGTAGCATTTATACTTTTAAAAAAAAAGCTACTTTTTACAAAGTAGGGAAATTGTATCATATTGTCTTGGAGGGGGCAGAAGGGATGCAGCTAATCGTCTAATTTTTTTCGGTCTTACTGATAATTCTAAAAAAATATTTTGTGCACAATTTCAGATGCGATTAATTTTATAAGTACTGAGTAAATTGGTTTATAGTATTTCTTGAAAAAGTACAATTTGTATGGGAGGTGGTGGACTCAAATAATTTTGATACAATAGATTGAAATCCTAATAGAAATAATATGTCCCAAATTTTATATCAATAGCACACTTTTCGAGAAAATCCAATTATTATCAAATTCATTTTGTATAGGAGGAGATAGCGATTTGGCCCTTTCACGAACTTGAAATTGAGTTTCCTGGCTTAACGCTTTCTTAAGCTAGAGAGCGAACAGACGGACAGACAGACAGACGGACATCCGGTTTCGAGAATTTTGAGCGACAACAAATATTTCTATACCCTTTGCTACTCTGTGTGATCATTATTTCTCGATTAGAACATTCTCCGATTTCATCTAGAGTACATACATATAATAATGCCAATAGGAAATTCATCACAAAGAATGTCGTTTATAAGGAATCCCTAATATACAGCATTAACTTCTTTCATTACAGTACACAGATTTTAAGTTCTGGACTGAGTTTCGTAAATCAGATGTGTTTGAAGGGACCGGAAATAATTAAAAATTAATTATATACATATATTATATTTTATTAAATAAAAAAATATTTCCAAAAGGAAAAATTATTTTTGCTTATTTATTTTCTGAATTATTCAGCAAAAACAATAAGGTGGACCTTATCCTTCCTTTTCGTATACAATTTTGCGTGTGAAGCACGGATAAATTAATAATAAAGTAGCTAAGTTACAAGGACATTGCCTTAATTGATTTCTATCGTAATATTTCACTCTCAAGTACTGACATATTTCCTATTTCTAGTTTATCAATTAAAATTGCAATAAACGAAGCAATATTTTACAGAATACTAATTAGTGTTTGAAAAATCGATTTTCCCTTCAACTCCATGTCATAATGGAGAAACAACCCCCTTTTCGAAATTAGTGCCTTCCTTTTTCGCACGTTAATCAAGATCTGTAAAATTTTGCCATATTAATAATGAATTATGATATAGCTCATCTTTTGACCTTTTTTTTTCCGAAGATACTGAAATAACCATTAGATAAATGAAAAATTGTTGCCAAGGTCATTACGTAAAGTGTTTTTCAGTTCGTCAAAATGAGAAAACATAGAAATTACTCGAAACGCTAATGAGAACGGTACGAGATGATGGCTGATGCTGCCTACGTTGGCACAATTTGCCTCCCGCCCGTAGCACATAATTAGCCGTAATTAGTGTTTAGACATGGGAGTAGAAATAATTATGTTTCATATACGTAATCTGCACACATCGCATGATGTACGTTATGTTAAAAGATTTCGCCTTCGTACCGTGCTACACACGTAAAACTTCCGGAATTGATTGAGCACGGATGAGATTTAGAGACCTGTATGATGACATCGTAACAGATGATAGAATCACCTTTACCTTTGCTGACGAGATTGTTTTTTTTTTTTTTTTTTCGTTGTCCTTGTTGGTGTTTTTTGTATTTTCTTATGAAAAACACGAAAAGTATCCACCACTTGTTCTTGTGTAGGAGGTGTTTTCCGACAACGACAATAGGCGGATTTCATTTTCATGAAAACCGAGAGCTAGGCCAGCAGCGTTTCAAGCTGGTTGGAGAGTTGACGATTATTTGTACCTTAGGGGTATGATGATTATGAAATGTTAGCCTTCGCTGTCGTTGTCGACGTCATTAGGCATTTAATTGACTTCTTATGTCTCTTGTTCAGATTTATGTTTTATTTTTAAGCGCCTGACAGCAATTAAGGACCATGTAAACATTATTCGATGGCAAGATATGCTGAATGTTGAAGATGGGAGGCGAGTATTTCATGAGAATATCGCGTTTGTAATACTTGGAGGCGTTAACAGTGTTGCACGTTTCAATGGTGTACTCGATTTAAGTATTAGAAAATGTTTGAAAAGGAAAAACTCCAAGAAAAAATTTCAAAGAGACTTATTATTACTTAATGTACTTAATTTGGCCGGCTATGCTACAATGAGGGATAAGTTTGCTGAAGAATAATATCTTATTTTCTTTCGATAGTCGAAACTCATCCAATCTATTCTATATACACTTTTTTTGTATTGAATTTTTTACCAAATTGAACACATTAGTTTATTGTGATAATTTTAAAAACCTCTTCCATTCCCTGCAAGTAGTAATCTTATAAAACCAATCAAACGTTTCAAAAACTCTGCTACTTCTAAATTACTTTTATGTAACCAAATAGAAGAAAATCATTGGTATATGTATTTATCTGTTTTGTAAACATTTTCCAACAATATTCTTATAATATTAAACTAAATTTCCCAAATGCGGACCAAATTCAAATTTCAATGCAACTTACTAGGCATTAAATAATTCGATACATTAATCCACCTTATCTTCATATCATGAGAAGGCAATAAAGATTTTTTTTCTATCGTTTTATTAGCGGCGCCCCCGCATATCAATCTTCATCCACAGACTTCATGAATTGAATCGTGTTTTATTACGTAATTTCGTATAATGAAATTCCTGTGGGAATGAACTCCCTGGACGCACATCGATATGTTCAGGAAAGCCCATCTCAATACTTAACTACCGTTGGCTTTTCAGATCACCTTAAAGATCGTACGAGGTAAGAAAGAGATCCGATCATACGATCTATAACTAGCTAACGTACTAGCAATTCATGATGCATGAACAAACATAAGAAAATTGTCTTGTACGCTAGCGGATGGTAATTTTTCAAGATGTTTCTATGGGTAGGTTGGCCCTAAAACCATTGCCACACGAAGAATCGAACTGCCAACCAAACCCGAAACCAACCTACAGCCACAAGGGAACCACACCGTATAACCAACAACTGAACCTTTTTTTTCATCTTCTTTAACAAAAACATGACAAATAAGTCCCAGTTGGATTTACTTTATGGTTGATGGCCTGGAAGGTGGAAGCATATACACAACAAGTTGAATAAAATAAAAAAAAAAAAAAATTGCCACACTCGACATGTGGTATTAATGCCAGGCCATTCTTAACAAGACGGCTCATTGAATAAAGTCAAATTGCAGCACACAATTGTTGCCCGAAGATCTTGGCTATTATTCAGCACCATCAGAAGCAAACGTACTGAAGATAGCTCGTTCCCAACGGGTATGAAATTGAGTGAAAAGAAGCGTCTTCGTTTGTTGGTGCAACAAGTAAAAAGCGAGCAACAAGAGCGCGGTAGCACA
This sequence comes from Chorisops tibialis, assembly GCA_963669355.1. Lineage (NCBI taxonomy): Eukaryota > Metazoa > Arthropoda > Insecta > Diptera > Stratiomyidae > Chorisops > Chorisops tibialis. Next base: position 12,227,319 of record OY770264.1, on the reverse strand, counting down.
CACCACTGCGAACTACCTTGAGAAGACGTTGATGGATTCTCTAGCTGGCATGGAAATGCTAAAATCGCCCTTTCTGTATTATGTACCCAATTCGTGCGACCGGATGAGAATTGAAACCTTGCATTGGTTTTACGATGACATAGGAGGAGAACGAAAAAAACTTAAAAAAAAGACATCAAACTCGTTTCTGAAGGGCTCAATCTTTTAAACTATTTAAAAATTTGTTGGGCACCTTTGCACTGTTTAATGAATGAGCTCATTTGGTATTCAATAAGTTGGTAGAGAGTAATTGAGAGAAAAAATCCATTGTAATGGGATTAGATAAGTACGATGCTAAATCTGGTGGAAAACACTTAAGGTATAACTACTACCAGATCTGTTTTGTAAGTACGTAGCCCTTTTGATTTGGTCAAAATTGATAAACAGAGCAAAAAATCGGAAGGATTATGAAATGGATAGAGATAAAGTTATAGATATGCGTATGAATATTTTTAGGAACTAAGGACATCTTTAGCTGCGAATAAAATTTATGATTTATTAAGAACTAGCGATCACCAGCGACTTTGTACGCGGAAGAATCGCAATAATAAGCAATTTTTGAGAATTTAGTTAATTTTGTATTTTTTTGGAATCAGAACCATAAATTATTCAGAATTAAACCATGATACTCGTATTTGTATGTGACAGGCTCTTGATCAAATCAATTCCATGATTTGAGATCATATACATACGTATTGAAGAGCGTTAGGGAGTAGTTGTAGCTTGTGTTAATTAAAAAAAGCCAAATATAATTGCTTTCCCATCATACTCGAGTAACTTTAAAATTTGGGCTTCAAAAACTGAATAAATACTGAGAAAATTAGTGCATTGATCTTAGCGAAATTATGCAGTTTGTATAGGAGGTGGTAGAAGGAGTGGAGGGTCTTTAGTGATTTTTTGAGAAAAAAATATAATCGTCATGAAATTGATATATTTTAAATTTCAGAAGGGTAACTTTCATACTTTTCAAGAATATCGAATTTTGGAATAGATGCGATATTCTATCACATTGTATGAGAGGGGGTAAAAGGTGAGGAGGGGTTTACTATCCCCGATATTATTATAGTTAAACTACTAATTAAGGATATAGTACAAAATTTGAATTCAATAAATGTTACACGTTCTGAACAAATTGGTTTATAGTATTTTAAGAAAAATGTAGTTTGTATGGGAGGTGGTGGAAGGAGTGAAGGGATTCAATTATTTTGTATACCGTAGATCAGATTTATGATAAAAATAATATGTTCTAAATTTTAAATTATTCGCTCGTATGGTTTTCAAGAAAATTTGATTATTACATATTTTTGAAAATGATTCATTTTGTGTGGGAGGTGTAAGAAGCCGTAGGGTTATTGAAATAAAACCAAAAAATTATATCTGCAAGCATACCTAATAAACTGTGAAAGTTTAATTATAATTGGTTCAGCAGTTTTACCTTAAAACATTGACTATCGACTTAAGTGTGCATCGCGCATTAAAGGGTGACCCCCGAAGTTTATTTCGATAACCGTAAAAAAACACTTGCAAATGTATAATAGTAAATCAGTTTAGATAGAAATCAAAAATCTTTTTTGTACTCGTAAGTTTTTATCGACGAATTTATTTCGCAGAATAAGTAATCCATTGCTAACATTTAAATCCATTAAATTATCTCACCTGGTTTTTGGCAGGAAGCCAGCTGTAAATCCATTTCTTATATTGCAGTTTTTCAAAGAAAAGAAAATCACTTCGACCCGGCAGGGATACCAATAGAATCGAAACGATTTCCGAAAAAAACCAACTTCAAACAGTTGAACGCGATAAACAGCTCAATGGGATAACGAACGCAATGCTATTGACTGCGGGAACTGGGAATAATATAATGGAAATGTACGGAGTCAAAAGGAAGCTTAGTTGAAAATCCTGCAGTTTCGATGGAGTAGACTGAAGAAGGTGGAATGAATACCCGGCCCAATATTATTGCCTGGGCTTCATCGTTGATTATATAAACAGTCTGTCTCGAAATTGAGAGGCCATAGGACTTGTGTGTGAAGTGCTATGCCTATGCTGAATGTCGTTGAAGGTTTATTTCAGATTCTAATATGAAAGTAGCCTGGAGATTTTCTTTGAAAGGGGCCCTAGTAAACATGCTAGAATTGTTGGAATGGTTCGGGGTACAAATTAGTCGTACTGCAGAAAGATTTATCATCACATGCTCAGCGTATCCCTCATCCCTAGTGCTCTTTTTCATAAGGCTTTAGGTTTTTTTTTTTTTCGTTGATATTTTAATTTCGGAGCGACAAAGTGTTTCGAGTGTGTGTCGCCTTACGACACATTTCGTTGTTGTTTTTGTTTTTTTTGGTACATATTTGACACTCATGTAAACATGTAGGCAAATTATGCATGCAACACTCCTGCATATTCCGTGATGCACATAATGTGTTGCTCGTGGCATATCCTTACATCCTCTAGACCGAAAATTATATGATTTTAGACAGCAGGATGAGAGATATGGTAGAGATACATATACGTGGGTTGACTATGGATAGAAATGTCAATTAGGAAGGGTTTAAGGCAGCTCACTCATGTTAAGTAAATACCGGAAGGAGTTTGTTTGTTATTCACTCGAGGAGAAGTTTATTAGGAGTTAATTGGAACATCAACAGATTAATGGGGATTTTAAGGAATTTTTTTGTTGGAATGAATCAATCGTGCTATGGATTAAATCAATAATTACTTTTATTCGGAAATTTAATTAAATCTCTTATTTTTTCAATCGAAATAAATTTTGAGACAAATAGAGAAAGAAATTTATTTAAAATAAATTCTCCTTTTTTTAAATGCGGGCATATTGTTATTATTATGAATTTTTATAAAATATTTCTTAAATGGTTTTTCAATACATTATTTATGTTAGCAAGATTTTCTTTTTTTTAAGCTATGATTTATAACCTACCTTGTTCTCTTACACTTTTCTAAAGCCTTCGATACGGTGGACCACAGAAGACTCCTAGACAAGCTGTCGTCCATTTCCAATTTTTCTACGAGTGCAGTCAAACTCATTGGTAGCTACCTAACTAACAGATACCAGCAAGTCCGAATTGATCATGTTCTATCCTCTTCTTTACCTCTTGTGTGTGGTGTCCCCCAAGGGTCAATCTTAAGTCCACTGCTTTTTAGCATTTAAATTAATGATCTGCCGGACGACTGCAGCCTCCATCTATATGCGGATGATGCACAAATCTACTTAAGCAGGCCTATAGGGTTAGTTGAAGACTGTGTTCAACGCGTAAATCAGGATATTGCTCGCATATTAAGTTGGTCTCAACTTAACCACCTTACGCTCAACGAGCAAAAATCTCAATGCACTGTTTTCTACACCGGACTAGGTAATCCAAATTCCTGGGATCTTACCCACCCAATAGTCAACGGCACTCCCCTCTTTTTTCAAAACTATGTAAAGGATCTAGGAGTAATTCTTGACTCGTCTATGAGAGGAAGCAACCATGTTGCTTCTGTCTTAAAAAAGGTCTACGGTAGTTTGCAAAGACTATGGGTATTCGCTAGTGTCCTATCCTTGCATATTAGGCTAATGCTCGTTAAGTCACTAATTATACCTTTCTTCACTTACGGTAGCCTAGTACTTCCTAGATATGATTATAATTGTCAACAGAGACGAAACGTGGCTTTCAACGACTGTATCGCCTTTGTCTTTGGACTAAGCCGTTTTGACCATGTATCACAGTATCATACGAGCATTCTAGGGTGCACTTTATCCTCTTTCTTGAAGCGCAGAGCACTAATTTTGTTGCATAATATTTTATATACCTGAGAACCGCTTTATTTATGCGATTACTTAATACCTCTGAAAGCCATTAGACACCGTAAATTCCTTGCTCTGCGTTTCTTTAAGACGGTTGGCGAGTATTCCTTTTTCGTCCAGACCATAAGAATCTGGAACAATCTTCCGCCTCATATTCAGCGTGTTGATGATTCGGGTACATTCAGGCGATTTGTGTATTCCTTAGAGTTTTAATTTATTTTCCTTTCATTTGTTGTAACTAGTAGTTTCTTCAAAACATACTTTTGGCTTCTTCAATATTGTATTTTCTTTTCTGTTTCTTTTTTCTACTTCATTATCAAATGATTTTGTACTTTCTCTATTATTTTTTTTTTAAGTTTCTTTTAGAACTAGTTTTAGTATTTATCTTTGATTTAATTTAATTTTTATTAGATTTGAGTATTTACCACATTTATTATACTTATAAAAGATTTATTATCTTGTTGTATACACTGAATAAATAAAATATTAAAATATCAAATGATTCACACTTCATGAATCCGGTCCGGAATAATGAAACTGCACTCCTGATTTGGACAAGCGTCTCCTCGATTCAGACAGCGATTAACACTAAGGCTTCACCCTTAAGGGGCCAATTATCACCATCCGGTGCCTAAACATCGCAGAAGCACACTACTATCCTTAACAGCAAACGCAACACCGACATACAACCAACTTGTGAAATACGATCCACAAAAGTAGAGTTTCCGCGTCAGAAATTGGAAAAAGACTGAATTCGTCGAGTCCTTATGTTATGATGCAATGAGTTTCTCCCTAAGAATAGTTGATTTAGCAATGCAAACACGGTTTGGATAGAAATAAAACAATTCTATAACAAGAAAAACAGATAAGAAGAAAAAAAATAATAAATTTTATATAAGTAGAGTCGAACATTGAGCGTATGTCCCTTTGTAAGAAAACCTATGTACATAGTGAGTTAGAGTTAATAAATGAAAATAATTGAAATTAAAATGAATTATACATAAAATGTCTAATTTTACTTTATTATTCTAATAATAAAGTATTGTGATCGACACAGGAAAAAATTTGCTACCCCGTAATTTTGTTTTTTCACGTTTCATGATTAAATTAGCCTAAAAATGCAAAACAAAATCCGTCCCGCCGTACGCCGTACATATGGACTCATATCTCCGAGGCCGTTAAAGGTAAAATGTTTTTGAATGGATTGTTGATTGCATAAGTGAGCTCCATTTTCTTCCAATTTTGGGGAGTGTGAGGTTCAAGGGAGTAGAAGAAGAAGAGGTTCAAGGGGGAGGCGGGAAGAGGGAAAGAGCCGAAAACCACACTTGCCAATATCTCCACCAGGAACGCAGATTGGAGGCTAAAAATCTGCAGAGATATAGAGAGGATTATGAGACAAACTATAAAAATAATTTAATTTTTTTATCCATTGGCGTCCGAAAAGAGGGGGTGGGGTGCTAAAAAAACTGTCAGCCGAATTTTTTTTCAAATGATCATATCTTCGAAATGAATTATCATAAAGAATTCATATTTTGGGACCATTAAGGTGGCATATAGATCCACTAGAATCAGCTTAGAGAAATGCTAAGCATTGTAAGGGGGAGGGTCAGGGGGTGTAAAGAAAAACACTTAAAAATGAAAATCTCGACTATCTCTTAAGCTATGTAATTGTAACTTAAAACATATATTAAGATATAATAGCGAAATGTGAAAAAAATATAACATGTGGAAATAATAGTAATGGGGGAAATGGGGAGCATTTCAAAATTGGCGCTTTTTTCAAAATTACAAATCTTTATATCTCAAAACTTAGTACAGATATCAAATCGAAAATCATGTTAGATTGTAGAACTACATAGTTTTTAATTTTGGCAAAAATTTTAAGTTGGGAGGGGTAAGGGCTAGTTACTCTGCTTTCTATCATTTTATGCACTACGTATCCTTGTCGCTTTCCGTTGTTATTGCTTGTTCTAAGGATCGTGTTCTATATAAATAAAATAAGATATCCCAAGCGTATAGACGAAATTTTACCCATGAAGATACGTTGAAATGATGAAAAGGGTTTCAAACAATCAAGGCTCATGATCCCCGCTCATTGGCCGCTATCGGGGGGAGGTCGTAAGCAAAAATGTCCGAAATTTTGAGTGATTTTATTAGGGCTCTGGTGAAAGATACGAAGTTTAAATTTTGCATGTGGATACATCTATTTGATGTACATAAAAAAAAATATAATTTATTCCACAATTGTTATAAAATGACCCCCCCCCCAATCGTGCGATACTCTAGATGAGAATGATTTTTTTTATTTTGAAAAATTTTGTAGGGGAAGTGGTAGAGGGGGTGACGACATTGAACTAAATTTTTCACATCACTCTAAGGTTGCTATCAAAATGTTTTATACAAAATTTAGGATTCAATAATTTACTAGGCACTGAGAAAATTAGTGTATTGGATTAAGTGAAATTGTGTAGTTTGTATGGAAGGTGGTAGAAGGAATGTGAATTTAGTAAAAACATCAAAAATCATTTAATTGACGTATTTCAAATTGCAGATCAGTAGCATCCATACTTTTCAGGAAAATCGTCTTTTTGTAAAGTTGTTGAATTGTGTCAAATTGTATGGAAGATGGTAGAAAGATTGAAGCTAATCGCCAAATTTTTTTTGGTTTTACTAATAGTTCTAAATAATTACTTAGTGCATAATTTCAGCTCGATAAATTTCATACGTACTGAGTAAATTTATTTAGAGTATTTCATAAGAAAGTGCAGTTTGTATGGGAGGTGGTGGGAAAAGGGGGAGGACTCAACTAATTTTTATAGAGCAGATTGAAATTATTATAAAAATAATATATTCCAAATTTCAGATCAATAGCTTTCATGATTTTTGAAAAAATCCGTTTATTGTCGAATTGCGAAATTGCGTCATTTTGTATGGGAGGGGTTGTAAGGGGTGAAGCTAATGTTCTAATTTTTTTGGTCTTACTAATAATTCCAAATAAATATTTAGTGCAAAATTTCAGCTCACTAATTATATACGCACTGAGTAAATTGGTTTAGAGTATTTCATGAAAAAGTACAGTATGTATGGGAGGTGGTAGAAGGAGGGAGAGGACACGCATAATTTTTATATAGTAGATTGATATCATCATAAAAGTAATATGTTCCAAATTTGAGACCAATAGCTTTTATACTTTTTGAGCAAAACCGTTTATTGTCCAATTGCGCAATTGTGTCATTTTGAATGGGAGGGGGTAGAAGGGGTGGAGCGATTTGGCCCGTTCACGAACTTGTCCTTACTTTTTTGTCAAAAACTTCGTGTACAAAATTTGAACTTTCTAGATCAACTCGTTCTCAAGCTAGAGAGGACACGGACGGACAGACGGACGGACGGACGGACATCCGGTTTTGAGATTTTTGAGTGATTATATGAACTTCTGTATCATTTGTTTTTTTTCTCCGAGCCTTATTTCTTAGCTTTGCAAACTTTGCGGCAAGCTTATAATACTCTCAGATTTCATCTAGAGTATAAAAACTATTAACATCCCCCCTCTCCTCATAAAAACCCAATTTCGCATAAATGAATGAAATATTGATTATATTGGAGCTATTAATCGTTTCCGCAATTGAGTGTTAAATTGACAATAGCCATGCCCAAGAACTTCCTTTCACTTAGTCTTCCCCAACCACTTTAACCTGCATATTGTCTTTTCACGCATCCACAACTTGTCCCAAGAATAATGAAGTTTCGCCCGACTTGCTGACAGTTTATTTGGACTCGGCACGACTTATTCCATTTCAGGACTCCACTCCAAATACATATAAGAAAAGAAGAGGCCCGCCAATATGTAGAGCTTCGCGAAAGATGGCGGTGGAAGTAAATTATCTCCAGGTCGGCTCAGCAAAACTTCCCTAAGTCGCAGCGAATTTTCGAATTATGAACTCTGGATTCCCTATCCTTTCCCACACCATACAGATTTTCTCCTTCAGAGAATCTTCTGAAATTTATTTCTTTTCATCTGATCCTTCAGCCACCCTTAAAATTGGTCCTTCAGACACACTCCTCTTCAACTAACAATGCTTCATGTAGTTTTATGTCTTGGATGAGATGACAAAATTCACCCCGGTTCCTGACGAGATAAGCCACGCCAGCCAGAAAGCATGCAGCAGCCATACTTCAACCTTCCAGTCATTGCCAATACCATGGAATGACGTTTTAAGGAGGCAAACTTATCTTACCGCTCCACGGCTTCAAAACCTCTGCTCTCTAAAAAACACGGCTTGGGCCACTGAAAATAGGGATCGCGATTGGACTGAGCAGCAATTTGATAAAGCATTTTTTTGAGTGTGTGTTCGGTTGGTCCTCCCGCGGTACACATATTATCCTGCGCACTGTTAAAAATGCACCAAAGCTGAATATTTAGGGATGCTTCTACAATCGCGGTTTCAGCTGTTTCGAGCTTTTCACCCAAAATTTAAACGCCGCAAAAATGGTCCAGAATTACAAGTGTGAACTTTTAAATTCGGTCAAGAAGATGAGGGTAAATAAAAATATCAAAGCTGACTCTGCAAGTCCTGGAAAGAAGAAAATGGCGTCGAGACAATGGAAAGATCTTCTCAATCCTTAGATACTAACCCCATTGAAAACGTGTGGGGGATTATGAGAACTCATCTCGCCAGAAAGCCTGTCCTCGATTTAACTGGTGCACGCTGTCCGCGAATTTCGGTCCTCGTTGTCCACGGACTATGCAGAAAGGCTGGTTGAAAGTATGCCGAGAAGATTTTACTTGACAACACAAAAAACTTGGATAAATATCTTTGATCCTATTTAATTAATCGCGGTTCCATTCTTCTAACCTAGGCTGTATAAATGAAATTTTGTGTATTGAAATATGGAAAGTGGTAAAAGGGACGTAAAAATTAGACTTTTGACAAATCCGAGCATTACTTACCAAATTACCCGACTACAAATTGATCTATATCGTACCTGTATCTATCGTTAAATTCTATTTCTAACAAGGTAAATTTCCGTGATGTGATTAATTTCGCCTCTTACATATCGAATCAATAAGACGATTCGCTCCATCCGCAGAGCACGGCTAACGATAGGATAGAGATTATGTCTAGGCATTTATCTTAGACTCTGTCTAGTCTTGCATAAAATAATCTAACGCTAATCGCATCCAATTTGTTTATACTGTTCCTGCGCGTCAGTCGAAAAAAGCAGCTACAACAACAGAAAACAGCAACACCAAAAAGCATAATCCCTGGTGTTATTTATCGAGTGCGTTATTTAATGCGAGATTCATCCATGTTCGTTGTTGTTGTTGTTGTTGCTGTTGACGTATGTATGGATATGAATTTCTTTAGCTCCCGATTCGTATTCTTTTTATTTCGCACGTTTTAAACTAATTTGACACTTTCGGAGTGCAGACAGCTCCGAGACCTGATGTTTGTGATTTATCAAAATGTGGATTCATCTTTGTCTTGGACCATTAGTCAGTGAAATTTGTGAACTTGTGTGGAGCCGAAGAGGATTAGATGGCGCGAGACTTAAGAAAAATACCAAAAAAAAAACAACATCTTCAAGGAATTGCTTGGCTCTCAAGAAAGTTATTTTTAAGCTGCAGCACAAGCGAAAAATTTTTAACGCTTCCGTGGGTATAGTGTGTTTTTTTTTATGGGATGAGTGGTTTTTGATTGTTTTGTTTTGGGTCTCGAGAATGGAAATACGTTGATAATGTGAGGTTCTTTATTGATTTCGGAATTCCAATGTGTAATAATGGTCCAGAAGGAGTGCTGTCTGAAAATTATTGATCCGTAGAAGAAGCGCAGCCGTAATTGCTTGGCTGTTGCATGGAAAATAAAAAAAATTGTGAGAAAATGTATGCATTTAATATTAGAAGCCTTGCACCGGTTGAACAAACTAAAAACATTATGAAATATAATCCTTTTTTGTCTCGCCCATAACGCAGACATAAATACATTACACAGCTCTAAGAAACAGAAGCGACGCGAGTATCAACTTTATTCGGGCATTTTTTAAGAGAATCAAGTATTATGTTTCGCAACGATTAATTATTATTGACCTCATCGAACTAAGGCATGGGCCTTTGTAAGTACAGTCAAACCTGCTAATCGGAGCACGATATAATCGGACCACATTTAAATTGAGCCATGGAAATAAACCTGGTCAATCAACCCACCTTCTAATAGGACTATCCACCAGGATTAATGTTAGGTCGATTATGTACAAAAAAAACCTGCAGAAGCTTAGGACCTAAAGACATAATGTTCTGTTTTTGGTTTTCTTAAAATCGCGATTGATTTTGCCAAAGACTATCAATATTCCTAGCCTATGGAAGAATTTTTAGCCATTGAGATACATTGAGATTAATCGAAAAGGTTGTAAACAGTCAAAACGGCGGTCACCGATTGAATAGCTTGGCTGTTGGATGTGGACGCACGGATAGCGAGGATTATGTGCCTTGATTGTTTGAAACCCTTTTCATCATTTCAACGTATCTTAATGGGTAAAATTTCGTCTATAGAATTTGGATATCTTATATTATTCATATAGAGCACGATCCCTAGAACAAACAATAACAACGGAAAGCGACAAGGATACGCAGTGCATAAAATGATAGAAAGCAGAGTAACTAGGACAAAAAATTCTTTTGCAATGCCGATTCTTAACGAATTCTGCCTCCGGGAAGGTGTTTTAACATATAATATCATGAATTGATTAGCCTAAGTAGGCACATATTGAATCCTTGAAACTCAAAAGATAGGAACCATATTCCTCACAGTGGCATCCCGCCGAGCCGGACCAATATGGCTGCATACTGTCGCAGGCGGGCTTACTTACTTTACCAGATATCCAGAACCTTCAATGCCATTCGTCGTAAAAAGTGGGAGTATAATGAGAAGGATACCCATAACACTCCTTCTACCCGTCTGTAGAGCTACGAGGTTGTAGTACCTATGAGAAGGAGAAGGAGTGGTCGTGACATAGGCCATAGGACATACCAATAGGCAATGAACCTTAAATTGTAGCTAAAAAAAATGGTTTAAGAAAAGAAAAATATAAAATATTGTCAAAAACAAAATAAGAACAGAGCACAGAAGGAGAATATGGATGACTACGGAAGAAGAACACCACAAACAAGAAGGATGACGGGAAAAAGAACTAAACTCAATGACAAAGAAGGTGAAAGGAAAAAATCAAAACGAAGAAGGATAACAAGCATAAGAACAAAGTACACGGGGAGAAAGGGATCCACTTGGGAACAAAATAAGACAGGGGATAAACAAAAAGCAAACCACAGCCAAGGTGAAATAGAAGAAAAGTAGCGGTAAACCATAATTATCGATTAATAAAAGAAATGGGTAATTAAATTAAAGGGAAATTAAAAAGGATTAGGAACTGTAATTTTGATAATAGAATCCGTCCATTTCTAAATAATTTTCCTGAGAAAATAAGGACGGAATGGAGTTTTATAAACTGGATTCTCGTAGATGGGTATTTGTGTGGAAATAGGTAAATATTAAATATTGGATGAACCGATCAATTGGTGAGTAGCGAACAGAGATAGACCAGTTATCCGAAAGTAAACAAGATAACGAGTGTCGAGAATAAAGGAGAATAACTTTGCGTTTAGTAACGCGATTTCGCAGGCTAAAGGGACTCGGTACTGAAGTGGGATTGAGATAGAATTATGAAATAAAATAAATAATGGATTGATGAGTTAAAGTAAAGAGATTGATCAGTCCGCTGTAGCCGAGATGTCAGAGAAGGACCGGTTATCCGAAAGTAGACGTTAAAAATTTCATTAACAAAATTACAAGTACAAATGACTAAGAAAATTATTAAGATTGTGGAAAAACATAAGCTCATAGAAGAAATTGCATCAAGTATTGATGGTGAGCTTCTCATTTGAGAAGTTATTAGAATTAATTATGTATATACGAACAAGAAACCCATCTTGCATTTCTCAAGACATTCTAAAACTTCTGTCCGATAAAAAAAAACTATACAAGAAAAATAAAGGCCTGCGAACGAGAAAACTAAAATAGATTACGAAAGGCTTAAGAAAATAACTAGCCAAGCTGTACGAAAAGCTAAGGAGAACTATCTGAGCAATAACTTCATTAATGCTACTGGAAACCCTTCAAAAATGTGGAAGGTTATCAATGAATCCCTGGGAAAAAACACAACGCAAAAAACTGGAGTTCATGATATATTAACCATAAATAAAGCTGAAAGCAACTCGAATACCATTGCAAATACTATGAATCAACATTTTGCAACTGTAGCTGATAAACTTTTAGCTAATAAGAATGATATACATCAAACAGTTGCTTACTCCAGAATTTCAGCTAATAAATAAAATAAAACCATGTTCCTAAATTCCACCACCACTGAAGAAGTGTTATGTATATTATCTCAGCTAAAAGTAGGCGCGGCACCTGGTTTTGACGGAATCACCACTAACGGCCTTAAGGACCTAAGGAAATTAATTGCTCAGGCCTTAGCTAATATAATTAACAAACATATGGAAGAGGGAGTGTTCCCGAAAATATTGAAATCAGCTGTGATTACTCCGGTACATAAAGATGGTGATAAAAATAACCCTGGTAACTATCGATCGATTGCACTACTTATGGCGTTCAGCAAAGTATTTGAAAAAATTATCAACAAAAGGATATTAAACTATTTAAAAAAAAACAAGTGGGTTCGATCCAAATCAGTATGGTTTTCAGGAAAACAGCAACACGATTGTTGCTCTTGTTGATGCTGTGCAATATATCAACAAGGGACTGGATGAAGGAAATTATGTGGTAGCATTATTTGTTGACATATGAAAGCATTTAACACCGTGGATCACAAAACGCTGATAGATGTACTTGATGAAATTGGAATTAGAGGAAAAACAAATGAACTCTGTAGAAGTTATCTTACCGATAGAAACTATGTGACTAAAAATTTTGATGAACTCTACGTGAATTAGGAGTACCACAAGGCTCAATTCTGGGTCCCACCTTGTACCTCCTGTACATTCAAAATTTGTAGAAAGCTAGACTACACGGAAAGTATGTAATCTTTGCTGATGACACCATACTACTATATTCAATGAGATCGAAGGAGGCTGTTAGGAAACAGATTAACAATAAATGCTTCAAAGACGAATTACGTAATATTCAGGCAAAAGAACAAAAAGAATATCAACCTATCGCTGAAAATCACTAACCAGTTATTAAATAGAGTGCCATAAACCAAATATCTTGGTCTAATTATTGACGAACAGCTAACATGGACCAGTCATATAGCTGCAATAAGAAAAAAAATTGCTCCAACTATTGGCATCTTACGACGATATCGATACCTTCACGTGAAAATGAAAGAAATTATATATAACGCATAAATAATATCTAATATAAATTATGGATTGCTAATATCAGAGTCATATGAAGGAAAAGCTCGCCGTAATGTCTGGCATCCAGGCGAAAAAGTTCAAGGCGAATGATGACGTATTGTGACAGAAATTGCTGATGAACTGGAGATACTCGATACACACTAACACTTCTGTCCTAATAGAGTTTGGACAATGCATGTACAGCGATCGCGCGGGAAATTTGGACCGAAATTTGAATTTTCTCAATTCTTTTTCTTTTATGAAGTAAACACAATCAAATTGAATTATTATTTATGAAAGTCATATTTATTTTCGGTTTTAATGAGAATTCTATTCAAAAACATGTAGTTTAACGCAAGTCTTCGCTCGTGTACGTACATTTGAAATCGGTTTGGCTGATTTTCTTATTTCTTATGTTGCCTTCTTGTGCTTCTAAACGCAGTCTTAACTGTTGGTATTAGAGCATTGTCCAAACTCTATTAGGACAGAAGTGTGTATCGAGTATCTCTAGTTATGACCAGGTCGAATGTATGGGATCGTGAAAAGGGATTCTTGAGATGTGTGTTTTTTTCGTATGTAGAATTGAATTGTTTTTGTTTCTTTTAGCAAATTCGGTACCGTGGTTTTGTTTTTGATTTCATGAATCAATGTGAAGCATAGGTTTTGTGCGATTATGATTTATGAATAAATGAAATTGTCTTTTGGACATTTTGGATCTTAGGATAAAATAGAAACATGAGATTGTGCATAATTATTTAATACCCTTCGAACTGCAAACTTTTGAATTCATGGCCATATGACGGTTGCCATGCATATTTGTTTGGGCTTTGTCGGACTCCCATTTACATTATTTCTTTAAAAGGATTAATATAGAATAATCTAGAGCCTCTAAATGATGTTTATAACACGAATTTTCAACAGAAAACCAAAATGATAAGTTAGGGGTATTTTATACATTTGAGACATAGGATTCTGTTATATTTTGTTTTAAGCAATTGAGTGATGAATTTTCTTCTAACAAGCATTTTTGTTAGGGTTCGCGCATATGAACTCATATTGTCTATGCGACCAATATGAGAAGATGTTGGTTTCTTAACCGCTTTTACTTTAATATTTTAATAATAAAGTATTGTGATCGACACAGAAAAAAAAAATTTGCTACCCTGAAATTTTGTTTTTTCGCGTTTCGTGACTAAATTAGCCTAAAAATGCAAAACAAAAAAAATTCGTCCCGCCGTACGCCGTACATATGGACATACCTCCGAGATCGTTAAAGATAGAATGTTGGTTTTTGGGTGGATTGTTAATTTGGTAAATGAGCTCCATTACCCGAATTTGGGGGAGTGTCAGGTGGAAGGGAGAGGGAAGAGTCATAAACTGTTATAAACTGTTGGAGAAGCCGATGGAGAAGGACGTATTGACATCGGTTCCTTCTGAATTTCCACTGAGTTGCTCATAATAACGCCACCGGATTAGTGCAAATAATACGGGGACGATTATGGAGATTTATCTTTGGTCTAGAGCTCTAAAGCAAGAGGACACTTGGTTGGCTCGTCTATGGGATTTCGGGTGCCAATGGATGGTACAAGTAAGATGAAGAGTTTGCATAGAAACCGGGGAAGAGTATCTTAATTTTCATATATGTTTAACTTCGGATTCTTCGAAGTCTCCAAAGATAGGCACATGTGCTGAAAAAAGCGACGGATATAAACCCAAATTCGAAGGAGACTCGCGTGGCGGGTCGTGGTGGTGTCGAAGGAACCGATCAAGGACGAATTGTCATCGGTTTATTCTAAATTTCCATCGATGTGCCCATAATAGTGCCACCAGACTAGTGCAAATAGCATGGGACGATTTATCGATGGTCTAGATTCCTAAATCCAGAAGACACTTTGTTTTACGGTCTGAGACCAACGGATTGGTTGAGAAAAGAAGAAGAAGAAACGACCAGCAACATAATAATAAAAAAAGTAAATAATTGTTTACGGTTTATATGAGAACGAAGTCGGTAGTATGTACTAGTTTTCAAAACTTGCCAAACACACTAGGGAATCATTCCCTAGACAGGATTAGAGTTTTTTATAAATATACTAGGAATCCTCTTTTTTACCACATAAGTCTCTCATTAGAGTGAGCTAGTGGGACGACTCCTAGTTAGGCTTAGTTTGTCTGGGAGATTTTAAACAAAAGGGAAAACCTTATTGAATTAAGTACGATAGAAATTAAATAAATGTTAATATTAAAATCAAGTTTGAGAGAGGTACTTACCAATGAAACTAAACAAAACATAGAGTAATTGGGAGGATATAATGCGTTGACAGCACAAAGGTATTGTAGAAAGGAACAGATATACAGAAGGCGGTCAATAAATATGTGAACGCTTAAGCGTTTAAATATATTAGAAAATACCACAAAAGTTATCTTGTTAAAAAAATACTGCAAAGCCTAGTATAGTTGAGTCTATTGACTAAAAACAGGATATGTCAGCTGACAAAAAATCCAAGGAATAGAAATATGAGAATCCGGGAATGGTATAGTTTGTTAATAATGTTTTGATAATCATTAAAACATATAATAATAAGATTTAGGCCCAATAGGAAATAAGAAACAACCACACTAACCATAAAAACCAAAAAAAGTAAGAAAATACTCCGAGTTAGAAAAAATACGACCAACCAATAAAAAACCCCATTGAAACTTAGGTTTTCTCGCAATAAACTCAAACATTAAATTCGCTACACTATTTATTCAATGAAATGCAAATTTCCCGCTTATTCCGCAGAAATGGTACCCTGGATTATTACATTTCCTCCACCATATATGACTGCATTAACATGATTTTCCTTTTCCATTTCTGTATTGGCCTTTCTTCAACCTTTTCCATCGGAGCCAAATACAATGGTACATCGGTACCAACTAGAGGAGCAGGATTGTTTCCAGGGCCCAATCAGAGAACGTATGGTGCTGCTGGTTGTCCGCCGGCCTCAGTTCTTGAGTCAATTGGACCTTTTACGAATTTTTCGTCAATATTCGCTACAGTGTGGACGTGGAAAGGTCGAGTCCTTGAGCATGGTGACGAATGAGCCAATGGTGTTTGGGACATTTTCAACACTGTTTTCGGTTGAACGTCCTGGTCGAAGTCGTTTCGGTGTCTTCACATTTTGCATTGAGCCATTCTCTTGTAATTTTTTGAGTAGGTTGCGCACACACATCTCAAAAGCACATGATTACGATCGAAATTTGCTCTAATTTTGCGGCCAGCTTTTAAATAATAGGCCTTTCCAACCCTAAGCCTCTGGCTCAAACACCCTATATTAAAGCGGTTGCATCCGTATAAATATCGACCGAATATTACTCTAACTCTAACATTCTTTTGGCGATGGAACTTACCTACATACTTTAACTATTCCGGCGATTTCCCCCAAAGATTTTTCGTCCTGTCTCATTTTAACAAAAAAAATTTGGTTCCTTTTTCAACAATTAATAATATTTTATATTTTCTTTTCTTTCTAGTGTGCAACTGTAATGGTCACGCCCGTCAATGTCGCTTCAATATGGAACTGTATAAGCTATCAGGACGAGTATCCGGTGGAGTATGCTTAAATTGTCGTCATGCAACTACAGGACGCCATTGTCATTATTGTAAAGAAGGATACTATCGCGATCCAACAAAACCGCTGAATCATCGAAAAGTTTGTAAACGTAAGTCTTTTTAAAATTCAATTCGGTGGATAAGAAATTACGTCTCTCAGACGTGCTGGCTAGTTCAGTATTTAAAAAAAAAAAAAAAAAATCTTAGAATGCGGAAACTCAATCTGCACTTCTTTATGTTTAAAAGCAGCAGCTTTAAAACAAGTACGCAGTCACTACTTTATTGCTATCTGTCCATTATCCGAGAGAAATGGGAAGAACACTTAACATATACCCTTTATGAATCCATTTGATTTTAAAGCAAAATAACTCCTATGAATGAAATAACTACAGAAAACAAAAATAATCTGTTAATACCTACCACCGAGATGATGAACAAGAATAAAGTTGAAATCGAGAAGTTCTTAGATGGATTTAAAACGAAGCAGTCTACACTAAAACCGGACTAAAGCAAATTGAGTGCATCTGTAGTTCTACAATCCAAAAAAAAAATAATTAATTTGTCACCTCGTTTTCTCCAACAACACAGCAACTAAAAAACCTAAAAAAAAAATTAACACAAATTTTCAATTAAATCATCGAATTCGCGTTCGGTGTATCGAATTTATGAGCTACACGGCATGGATATCGAATGAGCAAAACCGAAAGAATCCATTAGCGAGGCAATTTACCTTGAGGCTCATTTATTAAACATTATCCCAGCGAGAGATCCCTGGGCATACGAGAGACGACGACCCACTACACATTTGGGGTGGAGACAGAAGCAAGATAATAATCTCTTCTCGATTAAAATTTAAAGACTTTCCGATTTGTTTTCGGATAACAGAATTGACTTATGATGATCCACCTTAAGTCGAAATATGCCGCCCTCGATGAAAAATTTTGTTATAATGAGAGTTTCGTCATACTGAACAAAAAAGTTTTCGTCGTTCAAGTCGCGCATCTACTTCCTCCAAACTTGCTTATCCCGGGATTGCGATATCAATTTCGATGAAAATCCTCTTTATGGCTTCTTCACTTTCGGCTCAATCATTTGGAAAATGTTTCTATTACCCATATAAAAATTTTCGGGTGGGGCCAAAGGGAGTTAAATGAGAAAAGAAGCCACTTCATCCTTCCCGAAAAACAAAAAGAGGAGCACGGAAAAATCTTTTGGGTTATCCAAACATTGGACCAGTTTCATTGTTGTATTTATTCAGTGATGCTACGAGAAATTCGCTGGAAAGGCTCTGGAAGGAGTCTTTTTAATATATCGCTCTCTAATGTAGGATTACTGCAGTTAATCCGACTTATTTATGCGAGCAGACAGTCTTTATTTCAACAATTTCTCAGTATTTCGTGGGACAATCTGCTCTGGCTTCATTTGGACACACGTCCGGATAAATTTCAATTCTCAAGACTTACGGATGAAGACCCCGACGCGGATTGGAGCATCAGGGCATAAAATCTCGGGGCATATTTATACCGATGCTTTGGAGGTCTACTGGGGCGAAAACCAGTAGCCGGCGACCACTTGGATAGTATGACTACCACGAAATGCTGATAAATTTGATCTTTGTCATCGCGGATGTTAATGAAATTTAAATATTTCTTATTTATGATTGTTTAAGCAAGTGAGCAAGGGAGAGAGATGTATGGGAGGAGGATGAGGGTGGTAGGTTTGAAGCAATGGCCTTTTCGAGGTTTTCTTTTAATCA
Organism: Chorisops tibialis; assembly: GCA_963669355.1. Lineage (NCBI taxonomy): Eukaryota > Metazoa > Arthropoda > Insecta > Diptera > Stratiomyidae > Chorisops > Chorisops tibialis. The sequence goes on along the minus strand of OY770264.1, from coordinate 12,208,718 downwards.
ATATTTATGATGACGGGGGTCTTAATTAACATATCCTCTTGGTTCGATGCCGCAAGACACCACGGTAGAGTAATTTCGGTTAAATCGTGAACTATTCTCGAGATTTTTTTTCCCGGATTTATTCAAGCCAGTGCAGCATTTTTGGATTTAAGAAAAATGCAGGTCATCGCCATCAATCATTTAAAATTTAAGAGGTTAACGTTTATGCCTACTTATTTCATTTTTTGAAAATTTTAAAATCCGTGATATTTATGTATTAGCTCTGCGTGTGGATTATCACAAAGCTGACTGGTTATAAGCATTCAGTTTGCTGTTGATACGACAACTTTACCGCACTTGATTATTCATGAAGGGAATTAAGTGATCGTAAATTATATTTAGGGCATTTTAGTTTTTTTTTCGGGCTCTTCCACGAATCTGTGTTACAGTATCCCGAAATTTCAGTACGACCACCAATATTCAAAAATGTTTTTGCATTTCCAATATCCAAATTATTGGGAGTATAATTTGAAAGCCGCCATTTTTTTTCCAAAATTCGAGCCCTTATTGTGCAAATGGTTCTCTGGAAAAGTTATTTCACCGACAATATGGGCTGTATTGAAGGTTGCTAGGAATGTGTGGGGCAATAGGTGACACACGGGTGCCCGCAAAGATCAGTTTGCGGTCAATTCCTGTAGAACATGATGATAGATGAACTCTTTACTAAACTCTTACTAAACAGAGAGGAAGATATGGACAGATCCCGTGTTTTGCTTAAGAATAAGAGCGTGCACATTTCCCAATCATCAGAGTTGGTGAGGCTAGAATCAAGTATGTGGTGCAACTTACGTACTTGTGGATGAACGCCTTAATTTCGGTATCCACTTAATGGAGCTCAAGTCACGCATATTAAATGTACTGGGGCAACTCACAAGAGTTCTGCGTGAAGATTGGGGCTAGAGAGAGAGGCAGAAAGGAGGATTTACAGTGGCCTATTGTGCGCGGCTAGGGGACAGCCTAGTAGGTAGTATGTTGGTCTTGTAATGTGAAGGTCGTGAGTTCAAATCCCGGTCGGCGCAATATATGATTCCGGCACATTGCCTGCTTGGATATACCTTGGTCACCTCAATCTAAGAAAATGAAAAATTCGTAGAAAGAGGGTTGTGCGAAAGGCTAACAACCCTTCCACAATAAATAATGAAAAATGTTAAGGAACCTGAATATCAGGAGGCCAAGGTCCGATTTGGGCTGTAGCGCCATTGTAGAAGATGTAGAATTGTGCGCGGCGTTTGTTGCTAAAGCCTGGAATGATGGCATAAAAACGGTCGCTGGTCGCAATAAATATTGTCAATACAACGCTCCATAGTGTATGCCAGGTTCTCTGTATGCTGTACTGTGTCTATTCCAGGCAGGTCCTTATGGGGGTCATGCACTCGATTTGGAGGTGAAACGACGTAATTTGACATACAGAGTGATGAGAAGATTGCCGATGCATCTGGGTGATTGACTTCATGACGCAGACATCGCCGATAAGAGCCCCACGAAATGTTGCACCGCAATTAAAAATATTCTTGTTGAAAAATCGCAGGACAAATGAACTGACTTTGATAAGGGGCGTACGACCTACGAATTTATACATCGTATACGACGGCGGCACAGAGTCCACGTCAAAGCGAATTTTATTTCAAATTTGGGCTTCCTTCTGATTAGCCATCGTAGTTCCAATGTTAATTGTAATCTGTGCCTAACGTTCTGTAGTAATACCTGCAGAAATTTTATGGTTTTGTTTTGAATTAATAAAGCCCGTCAAGTTTTCAAACTCCATGTCCATGTCCTCGTGCTACAATACCATGAAAGGTAAATATTTAGATGTACTAGTGGCTGGGCCATACCGTACATTCATGATACAAAGCAAAATATTCCTAAATAGGATCTGGACTATCAATCAATCAAAATCCTATGAAGACCCCCTGTAGGAGCATAGGACATGAACAGCTCTCTTTCACAAGGTGCGATACTGAGCATCGGCCTTTAACTGTTGCCAGGACTTATTTATTCCTCTGGCCTCCTGCTCAACTGCTTGGTTTCATGTGCTACATGGTCGACCAACCCGACGTCTTCATTGAGGATTATAATCCAGAGCTTATTCAGCGATGTTTCGCTCTGGTTTCCTCAAAGTGTGACCGACTCACTGCCACTTCCGCCTTTGAATCTCAATTCCTATTTTAGTCTGTCAAGTTGTACTCCAAAGTTTGTCGTTGGAGATCACTTCTGCGTTGGCGTTTGGCGTTGGTTCACGAAAGTTTGCAGTTTCTTGGTAATGTAGAACAACCATATAACAGCACGGATTTGACATGCGTCAAATACTCGCAAATCAGAAATGGTAAAGGATTCCGAAGATCTGACAAGCTTTATTTAGACGATCCTGAATATCCCTTTCTGGACTTTAACAAAACAAAAATCCCAGGTTAGTTATTTGCTTATAAGCAGCTCAGCAACTAAAAACCCTTAGATTCCGAATTTCTTTCCGGCGTTAAGTCTTCTTGAAATTTCACTGTAACAACAATTCAATGACGACATATCGAAATTATATTCTCTGTGTAAATTAATTTCGGCTTCAATTTAAATGAATTTCCAATTTCCGTATACCTCCTAACTCTCGTTCAACCTTGATATGAAATTAATTTATATGAACTTTGAAAATTTACTATGAATGCATTTAATTAGTTTTGCTTCCTTTCCCGAAAGCTTCGAAGGAGCTATCTGGGTCATTTTAGTTGTCTAATTTATATATACAGCCTCCTGTCTGGCACATATATTCTTTTTTCATGAAAAATTAACAATTTCCTCTGAAACGCCACATCAATATCGCATACATGTTAAAAACCATGAACCTTAAACGCCAATCTACCATGCAAACATGTTTTTCCGGTCGAAAACATAAATTCAATCCGAAATAAAATCTTACTTAGCACCTTCTTTCCGGGACGGCTAAGTGCCCAATAAACATCACCTTCGGAAAAAAAGAAAAACATAAAAATCGTATAGAGCCCTTCGTTCTCCTCTCGGCTATAAACATAATTTTGTTTACCAATTATATAATTTTAATTTTGCTCAGATTCTGTTAACATGCTCATATCATCACTCCGGCTAGCTTCAGCAACCGATTTAGTCTAATGATTTATACATTTAAAAATAAATTTTCTAAATTAAGATTTTATGAAGTCGCGGGCAAATGTACGCAATAGAAATTATGATTTTCTTTTGATATTTAATGTAGATTAGACTGAAATCGAGCTAAAAAATTAAGAAAAATGGTGAAGAAAATGAAACTTATATACAACATAATTAATTAAATAGTTTGCATAATCTTTGTTAGTCCCATGGTTACATTTGCTAGGCATGACAGTTTAGTGAAATGAACAAGAACAAACACATTCAAACAAGAAAGAAATAGAAAAATCAACCAACAAACAAACAAACACACATATGAAACAGATACAAGTAAAAATATGACAAATTCAAACAAATAAAGTAACACCTAATAATCAAACACATAAAAATGAAAACAAACAAAGTATTGAACATGTTACAAAAAACGTACAACCAAACAAACAAACAAACATCAAGCACAGAACAACTATTATACAAACACTCCAAATACCAACGAAAAAAATCAGGAAATAAATAAACAAACAAAAAAGCAAACAAAACAAAAAATTATGCGAACATACCAAAATACAAACAAATGAACGGATATTAACATTAAATTCACAGAACAGTGAAAAATTCTATTGAACAAATTGTATTTCACTACTAAACGAGCACACAATCAAACAAGAAAACTAATCCAACAAATTAATCGATCAAGAACGAAATAAATACCCAAAGACAAACATTTAAGTAAACAAACAAGCAAACATTCAATTGGAAAATTAATGGTAAAATCGGCAAACTAACAACAATACAAAATTGTTTAAAAAAAACGTCAAATGATTAAATAAAAATTTAATTTTTTATTTTTTTCGAAAATTTTATTTTATGCATTGCGACAATCTTCATCGCATCACCTCGATCTGATTCAACCATCATTAAATTTTATTTCTTCAGCTTTATACCAGATACGATTCTGATAGATACTAAGGGTCTGAAAACAATAACTTTAAAATTTTAACACTTTTGAATGTGAAACTCCTACGTGCGATATAAAGTTACCAGCCCATAGCCCACACACCAAAAGACCAAGCCCGGCTAGAGTGTTTCTAATATAAGTTTATTACACTGCTAATTAAATACCATACATTATACTAATTTTTATGTTACAACAATACAACGTGTCCCTTAATTCCATAATCTCGGAAATAACATATAAGAAACATTTTAACACTTTCAGGATGTTCGCTCTAAAAACTTCTGTGACGGGAAACATGGTTGTTGTTTTTTTTTTCTGTAGTAGACTTCAAATTTAACTTATGTTGTAAAAATATTTTAAAGTCATACCGACTATGTTAAGTTGTCTTAGAGCCGCGCGCGACATATAAAATGAGTGGAAAAAAATTTCATTGAGAAAACGGCCAAAACGATCGACTACGCGCTGTTCTTTAAGAAAAGCTATTAAAAGACTTTGAGACCAATCACTCAACCGTTTGGTGTGGATTTTCCGATTCTCCTCATTCTCCGCAACTACAACGACGGCTATTTAAGAAGAAGATTTTATATTTCTTATGCAAACGGTGGTAGTTACGAAGGAACTCTATAACAGCATACCTACTAAATTACGTTCTACCATATATTGTTGCATGTACGATAGTGCTTATAATGTTCGGACATGTTGTATAAAATCCGAAACTAAAGTGAATTTGAATGGTTCGTATACGGCGCTATTTTAAGGATCACTTCCACACATGTCTAATTAACGCCAGGCCAATAATAAAATATAGCGTGAGGTGTCTAAAGGCTAACGTAAGATATTTTAATTACGTTGTGTTGAGAAAATTTGTTGCGTGTTTTTGTGCTCGAAGAATATAAGAATGGACTTGAATGCCTTCTTTGAGAGATCGCTATGGTTTGCTTTTTTTTTATCCCTCTCTGTTTTAGGATGTTAATCCTATGGTATTTGTCATTTTCTTGGATGCAGATAAGAAAACGGAAGGAATCTTTTTGTATCTTTAATTGAATTAATTTGATGTTAATTACTATGACATATCAAAGAAAACTAGTTTGGTGGTCATTTAGTAGATATGCTAGTTAGGTAGCATTCATTGAATTTTTTAAATAACGCAATCGTTGATAACATTAGTGATAACAGATTTTTTGGCCAAATTTTGAATCAAATTTGATAGAACCATATCTTTTCTATTCCAGGGTTGATTTTCTGGCGGCAATTAGCTCTCCTGTGTGAAGTTATCAGTCTAATAATAATTCGGCATTCTCACTGAATACTCAATTAATCAATCGATTTCCTCTTAAAAGTTCCTATAGGGGGTTTTAAGAGGAAATCGATTGATTAATTGAGGACAGAAACAGTTCTCTTCCGCGACGCGCGATCCTGAGCATCACCATTTCGTTGTTGCTAGGACTCGATTATTGTTCCAGCCCCTTGCTTAATCGCTCGCTTCCATGCGCTGCATGTTTGACCAGCCCGACGACTTCCTTCACGATTATAATCCAGAGCTCATTTGGCGAAAAGAGGTTTGACCGATCTACTGCCACTTTCGCCTTAGAATCTCAGTGTCTATCTTAGTCTGTCCAGTTGTACTCCAAAGCTCGTCCCTGGAACATCTGGCTACAATATCCATAAAATGTATCATAGGCGTTGTATCATGAAAATTTTCGATTTATTGGTAGCATAACAACCGCTTTTCATGTAGTATTACCCTGTAACAACACAGATTTGACAAATTATGATCAATTGCAGCTTCGTACGAAGAGAGATCACCCATAACCTCCAGAAAGGGGGAAAGCATACCACAGGCCAAAATAGCTTTATTTAACGACCCTCAATATCCTTTGCGGTTCCGCCGTCCATGCCAACAATGCTTCCGAGGTGACAAAAATCTTGCAATTCTCCCATATATTGTCCATTAAGAACAATCGAAGCGCATTTGTTCGAATTCAAGTGCAAGTAGTTGGTTGCACGCCCATTTATTTTCTGTCCTGTCTCTTTGCATTTAGTATGCAATGAGCGAACATTTGACTCTAATCAAGGCGATTTAAGATGTTAAACAGTACCCAATAAAGACGTTTGTCTTCCCCACCTTCCAGTGCAGCTTTCACGATGTCATTTATTGCCCTAGAAACAGGGCTAGTTATAATACGCAGCGGACATCTCTCCTCTAGCTAGAGTGTAGCCTAGTAGGTAGCGTGTTGGTCTAAAATGCGAAGGTCGGGAGCTCAAATCCCGGTCAAAGTATAATTTCAGCGCACTGTCTGCAAAAATGCAAAACTCGTAGATAAGGGGTTGTGGGAAAGGCTAACAACCCTGTCACAATAACAAATAAAATGTTAAGGAACCTGAAAGTCAGGAGGACAAGACCCGGGCTGTAGTGCCATTGGAGAAGAAGAAGAAAAAGCTCTCCTCTATGTAAGACGCGACATCTTGCATCTTCGTAGGATTCATTAATCATAGCTATGATCTTAAGATTACTGGAATTACTCTTCTACGCAAAGAATTCGTTATGTAGTCTCTCTTAACTCCGTCGAAAGCGTTCTCGAAGTCCACAAACATGAAGATAGTAGCAAACCCATTTTGGTGGACTGCTCTAATATTATCAGTAGGGTATGTGTATGTTTTGTACAAGACAACCATTTAGGGAATCCAGCTTGATAAGCTTCGAGAGTGTTCTCTAAAACATCACTAAACCTGTGGAAAATTATCTTAGCCATAATTTTCGATACGGCAGTAATTAGACATGTACCCATCCTTCTATTCAGTCGGGTATCTTTTATCATTCCACAATTCATTAAAGAGTGGAAGGAGTTTATCGGCTGTTATTTCTGGGTCCGCTTTGAGAAGTTCTGATAGTAGTCTGTCTATACCTAGAGGTTTCCTTCCCTTGACCGAACGGCGAAAATTGTTTCTTGCTTATCTGCGGGATCGTCCCTTTTTTTTATACAATTTGGGAAACACGTAAGAGGACTGCGACTTTCTCGGCCTATTGTGCGTTTACCCTACCATAACTCAATAGCTTTGTCTAATTTAAGTATCTTTGAGGGAGCCATGTTGGCTACTTCCTCGGTAGAAAGGAAACCTTTCCCAAGGAGATTGTGTCTTTTCCTAGCTACTGCTTCACAGTGATACAAGATGTACACTGTCGTTTCTGAGTCTTCGAAAGAGAGGCGACAGATGTCGGTTTCAGCTAAGCCTATCTTTTTGAGGTATTAGCCTGGTTTCGAATGCCCTTTTAATTTTCCTCATAACGGCTCTGGACCAATAAAATTTGATTCTGTGCCGTTTTTTGCAAGGCGATCAGCTTCTTCATTTCCCTCAATTCCCATATGTCCTCGTACCCACATTAAGGTTACATCGTTCCTTTTTTCCCAAGATAATTAAGTTTTGAAGGCAGTCCCAAACTATCCTCGATCCGTATATATTAGATGCTAGGGCTTTCAGAACCGCCTGACTATGCAATAGGATATAAATAGATTTGTTGCGATTAGCTCTCCTTAAATTCTCCTGCATACATGCCAATTAGATCAGCCTGAAACCGAGAAGTTAGGACCTTGGACTTCGGCTCCTGTCCCCTTAGAGGTGCGTGAGCCATCTGTATACCAGATGACTGATTCCTCTTCCATTTCAGGTAGCAGGGATTACCAGTCCTTGCGTTCTCCAATTATAACTTGGAAGGGGGTTTCAAAGTTGAATTTTATCGGCATAGCGTCCGATAGTGAGGAGGTTAGAACCTCTATTTTTAGGTCTTTTCGGATTTTGAGGTGACTTCTAAAATCCCCTGATTTGTAATTGTTTTCCCTTTGTATGCGCAACATCCTTTTGATAGCCTCCTTTTTTATTTGGCAATGTTTCGGAGGGATGCTTAGGAACATTTTCATTGCCGCCGTAGACAGGTCTTCATTGCTCCTGTGATACCAAGACAAGCTAGCCTTTGGATTTTTTTTTTCTGACAACATAGTCAAAATATCAGAGAAGTATTCCTGAGATCGTCGTAGCTGGTGTTCACTCATATTAAGGAGAGTTTCGTTAACATCTCTCACCATATGGTTGGCGATGAAATTCCTGTTCGTCAACTGTTTCGTAATTTTAAATAGCAAACCAATATTCGTAACCGCCGATTCCGCCTTATTGACCAGATTGAAGATCTGAAGATCTCTTGTCTTGTTACGCCTAACAGCATTCTTAAGCTGAATACCCATCTGCATATATGTTTGACATCGGGTTGAGAGATGATTGGCAATTTAACATTTTTTCGATCAAACCTTGCCACATGTGTCTTCTGATATCCAGGGCTTAGGTTTAGGTTTAGGTTGTAGGAGGGTGGTTTCGTAGTACCACCATGCAGTGGGGCCATTTAGTTGGGCCCATTGTACTCCCCTTATTGATTATAAGATGGAAGTCACTCATCTTGTTCTAGCCACTTGGTTCGGTTTACGAACCGGAGTAGGCTCGAGTGTTGGACGACTCTGAGGTTGTCTAGTTCTCACAAGAATCTAGAGCCTAAGCAAATGAGACGACAGTTGTAGATTTGCGATCAGTGACAAAGATAATGTTCGATAGATTCTTCGTCTTCCTCGCAACCTCTGCAAAGGCTGTCGTTCGCGATCCGCATCCTAAGTGCGTGCAGTCATAGCAAGCAATGACCTGTGGTCAGGCCAACAATAGTTCGGACGCTATAGCGACTACGTTGTAACAGCTGAGATTTTTATTCGGTTCTTCTCAAAAGAATCTGGCCATTCTGCAGCTGTCCAGCTACGGCCACTCCGCCAAGATAGGATCCAAAATAATTTGTTTGAAGCTAGTCTCCAGCACTGTTGGTGCTACATCGATTGACTTCCTAGTAGAATTGATGTTTGCAGATCGTTGCCGTGCAAGCGTGTCTGTTGCCTCGTTACTTAGCAGGTCGCTATAACCGGGTGTAGCGTTCTGAATATACATAATAATTTAATATTACTTCCGCTTATAACATCGCACTGCAATAATTATAGTGCAGTGGATCAACTCTAAAAATTGTAACCATCTTCACGGTCTCTAACGATACACTACTTCCTTCCTTTTTAAAATTCTCACTCTCTTTTTCTGTACTTACTGAAATCAACACGTTAGTTTCTTAAAAATAAATTATATTCACAAAATTTAACCTAGTTTGTTTTTTTTACTTAAAAAATTAAATCATAAATGTGGACAAGATCCCACAAATGGTGACCCCGACAGTTAAAGTAAATAAACAATAAAATCGAAGTGAAAAAAACAAAAAAATTAAAAAACGTGAAAAAAGATAAAAATTAAAAACGTGAGCCACCACGGGAAAATCTAGCGGATCAGCTTGCTGCAGAGAAAATTTATTCACAGCGTTCTCGGAGCAACGAGAAATTCTGCGAAATCATCGATAAAAGACTTATCAACACATCACCAGCAAGATTCGAAAAGGCATCTTTCCCAAATCATCGATAGAAGACTTCATCAACATATCATCAGCAGATTCGAAAAAGAATCCTTCCAAATCATCGGATCAATGGCTTCATCAACATATCACCAGCGAGATTCGAAAAGGAATTCATAATTCAAGTTCAACAACGAGCCAATTTTCGGAAAAATTATCAGCATAATCGTATTAACCTAAACATTAATTTGGCCACATGCTTCACAAGTAACAAATTTTTCAATATAACACATACATATTTACATTCACACAAAAATTTTAATTCGAATACCAAAACACTTTACATAAATATTCACATTTACCGACATTCAATTTACCTTTTCATAATCATAATAAAAAAAAAAAAATTTTAAATTCATTCCAACAACAACAATTTTTTTTTTTTCGGATTTGGATTCAAAAAAAAAAAAAAAAAAAATCCTCTATCTCTTATCTTAAAATTTCAGCATTTCGAATCAATTGTAACATAAATTGTAATTCGCATCGTCCGTCTATTACTATCGAAGTTTTTTTTTTTTTTAAGTGCAGCAAAAATTTTACTACCTGGTGATCATAGTTCGAGTAACGACTCAATTTAATAGTCACATCAAACTACATCATAATAACATTTGTGAATTTCCTCAAAATTTATTATTTTCTTCTTCTTCTTTCTTTTTTTTATCATAGCTTTTGTTATTGAGTTGGCCCAATTTTTTTTTTCTCTCTTTTATTAAAAGCATTAAAAAAATACCTCAAAAGTTAACGTCATGACAAACGAAGATCACAAAAGCGATGGCCAGGCCAAAACTACCACCTCACAAGGTGTAATATTACCAACCGTTCACGGGGACCCTACTCCCACTAATCAACTTTCGGTAATTAAGCTACCACCCTTTTGGGAGACCAGACCTGATTTATGGTTTCTTAAAGTAGAGAGTCAATTCCGAATTAAAGGAATAACTCAAACAAATACAAAATACGACTACCTAATTTCGGCTTTAGATTCGGCCGCAATGGAATTAGTAGCCGACATTTTAATTAATCCACCTACGAATAACAAATACGATCACCTGAAAGAAACCCTCTTAAACAGATCGCGCGACACTGAAGAAAAGCGTTTGGACGCACTTCTTCATAAAATTGAACAGGGCGACTTGAAACCTTCTGAACTTTTCCGACGGATGGAAAATTTAGCTGGTGGCAATAGTCTCATCAATAAGCCCTTACTTCATAAGCTGTGGCTTAACAAATTACCACCACCAATTCAAGCTTGCATTATAGCAATTGAAAAAGCCCATGAATTTGAAGAAATCCTTACTATTGCAGATCGCATCAACGACACTCCTTCAACCGTCGCAATATCAGCAATTAACAAAAACCATAACTTCAAGATAAGTGAAAGCATTGCATCCAACAGCAATGATATTAACAATTGTTCTGCGAACTCCTTACAATCGCTAATAAAAAGTTTATCTCAGCGCATTGATGACCTCGAAACTCAATTAACTCGATCTCGCAGTCGTTCTTTGAGTTCGAACAGAAATAGCTTTAGATCTCAATCGAAAAGAGATTCACAAGGAATTTCAAGTGCAATCTGTTGGTACCATCGTCGTTTTAAGACAGATGCAACTAAATGCGTACCTCCCTGCAATTTCAAAAATGCAAAAAACTAATCTGTCCAACCTCGATGGCGGCATCAGGCACGGACAGAATTTCACGCCGCCTATTCATACGTGACAGGTTATCCAAAATCATATTTCTCATCGACACAGGTGCTGAAGTTTCGACTCTACCTCGATCAATGTTCAAAAAACATAACGTCAAATCTAACTTCAAACTATCAGCCGCAAATGGGGCTAATATCACAACATTCGGCACTAAGCATTTAACTCTGAATTTAAACTTGCAACGAAACTTCACCCATTCTTTTATTATTGCTTCCATCGACTATGCCATAATCGGTGCAGATTTCCTGTACAAATTTAACCTCATCGTCGATCTAAAGGCAAAAACTCTAATAGACAGGGAAACTCTACTCAAAACGCACTGTTCGTCAAAGCTCGCTAATTCCTGCTCGCCCAAGCTTTTTGTAGTTGAAGGTGAATATGGTGCCATACTCAACGAGTTTCCATCAGTCAAAGCACTACCGAATTATTATACACCTGTCAAACATAATGTAACCCACAGAATTGTCACACTCGGACAACTACAGTAATCCCTCGTTAATACGAACCCGGATAACACGAACATTCGGTTTACGCGAACCATTTCTTTTCCCCCATTAAATCCAATGGTTTCAAACCAAAAATCCCCGGTTAGCACGAATTATTCGGGTAACACGAACTGCGAACTCAATTTTGTAACGCCAATACGAAAATGTCGGTTAACACGAATTTTATGATTGACGATGGAAACGAAAAAAAAAAGAAAAGTCAAGGAGTCTTTGTTTACCGTTTGTTTATGCTTTTATGCTTAGACTTGCGATCTGCCCTTTATCGTTACTGTTTGCTTTGACGATTCGCTCTAGTTCTATCGCGTGTTTCTTGAGTTTATGAAGGGAAAATGAGTGCTAAGAAAAGTGTCCAAAGATCTATTGATCTTTCGATAAAGAGAAAAATTCTGGAAGAAGTGGAATGTGGTTTGATATCGAAAACGAAAATAGAGGAAAAATACAGCATCCCATATCGAATTGTTTCAAAAAAGCTTGGACCACCGTGAACTCGGACAATCCCATGGAAGTGGAACCAACATCTTCGCCTCTACTAAACCTGGAAATTATGATCGACGGACCAGAAGACTGGGAGAGACTCGTAGTGGCAACTGAACCACCTGTAGCTCTTACTTTTTCTGAGTTCCTTTCACTAGACGAAAACTTACCAGTGTGTAGTTTATCCGACGAAGAAGGACAGGAAAGAGAAGACCAAGAAGAAGTGGAAGAACAAGTGATCGAGGAAATAAAGAAGCCCAATCGAAGTGAAGTCATAACGGCATTGGAGATTTTACAAAGGCTTGTGAAAACTTCTACCGAAAACCTAGATGTAAGTTTTGACGACAATTTGGACAAGATAAGAAGAGAGTGCATTCGACAATTTTCAAAAACTTACCAACAAACCACAATTACCAACTTTCTGAAACACAGGTAGAAATATAAATTCGTATGTCATCGTATGCTATGTACATTATATAAGTGTTATCGAAAAAATATATGTTTTTCTATACATGATCTATTTTTTCATTTAAATTTTTTGGACAGAATGGATATAAACTGTGTTTAACTGCGTGGAGATGAATGCAGTATGTGTGTAATATTCGGGTTCGGATAACACGAACCCAGTTCGTGTTAAACGAATTCGGGTAACACGTATTTATTTAACACGAACTGAGTATTTCTTTCCCCCGTCGAGTTCGTCTTAACGAGGGACTACTGTACCAAGTTCGCGTCCAAGAAGACTTAATACTGAAAAGTATAAGGTAGCAAAAGCTGAATTCGATTCCATGGTAACATTAGGTATATGTCGACCTTCATCTTCACCTGCAGCCTCACCTCTTCACATGGTTCCCAAAAGGGATTCCATGGACTGGAGGCCATGCGGAGACTACCGCCTCCTAAACACAGTTACCGTCTTCGATAAATATCCACTTCCCAATATACAAGATTGCTCATTACATCTTCATAGCTGCACAATCTTTTCCAAAATTGATCTTGTGAGAGCCTATCATCAGATACCAGTAGCTCAAGAAGATATTTTCAAAACCGCAGTCATAACGCCATTCGGATTATTCGAATTCCTTCGAATGCCGTTTGGGATAAAAAACGGCGCCCAAACATTTCAACGTTTTATTAACGAAGCGTTAAAGGGATTAGATTTTCTCTTCATTTATGTCGATGACATACTAGTCGCAAGTAAAACAGAAAAAGAACACAAAAATCATTTAAGACAACTCCTAGCACGACTAGATAAATATGGAATTAACATAAACCCATCTAAGTGCATTCTAGGAGTTCCGAAAATAAGCTTTTTAGGATTTGATATCGATAGCCACGGAATAACTCCATCAACCTCCCGAGTCGATACAATATCAAAATTTCCAACTCCAACTTCCACGAAACAACTGCAACGTTTCTTAGGAATGGCTAACTTTTATCATAGATTTTTGCCTAACGTAGCTCATACTGCGACACCACTATACAGCTTATTAAAATCGCAATCAAAATCCCCTGCAAAGAAAACCGAGTTTACGTGGAACGAAGAATCAAATACAGCTTTTGAATGCATCAAGACTTCCTTAAAAAATGCAACGCTCTTAGTTCACCCAAATCCAAACGCCAAAGTGAGCATCATGGTTGATGCATCAAGCAATGCAATAGGTGCAGTCTTACAACAGCTCGAGGACAATCTTTGGAAGCCTCTCAGTTTTTTCTCAAAAAAACTCAGTCCCACCGAGTCGAAATATTCCACCTTCGATCGTGAGCTTTTGTCTACCTATCTTGCACTTCGACGTTTCCGACCATTCGTTGAAGGCAAAGAGTTCACAATATTCACAGATCACAAACCACTCACTAGGGCAATAACCGCAAAAACAGAAAAGTCTCCACGACAAATCAATCAATTAGATTATATTGCTCAATTTACCAACGATATTCGGTACATCAAAGGCAAACTAAATGTCGTCGCTGACACACTTTCAAGACAGCACATAGATTTATTGGATTACACTCGGATTAACTTTACCGCAATCGAAAACGAACAAGAGAAAGATCAAGAGCTACAACAACTTCTCGCAGTGAATCCTACAAAACACGGATCTTACAAACTCAACAAGATACAAATACCTGAAGAAAACCGCGAAATTTGGTGTGAAATTTCCACTTCCAACAATCGTCCGTATATTCCAGAAATACTTCGTCGGACCATTTTCGACAGCTTCCACAATCTTTCCCATCCTAGTATTAGAGGAACCCGAAAGATCATAACAGCCTCTTATTTCTGGCCATCCATGAACAAAGACATCAACACATGGACTAGATGTTGTATACCGTGTCAAAAATCCAAAATCACAAGACACACCAAGTCTCCTCATGGAACTTTCAAAACCCCTGCAGGAAGATTCGAACATGTTCATATTGACATTGTAGGACCGCTGCCTCCATCAAAAGGTTACACATTTCTTCTCACCATGAAAGATAGATTTTCTTCCTGGCCGGAAGCAATTCCCATAAAAACTATAAGCGCTTCAACCATCGCACATGTTGTGATAAACTCATGGATAGCAAGGTACGGTGTCCCGAAAACTTTAACTACTGATCAAGGCACCCAATTCGAATCTTGCCTGTTTAGAGAACTCACGAATCTTTTCGGAACACACCGAATACGCACGACAACCTATCATCCTCAGTCAAATGGACTGATTGAACGTTTCCACCGACAGTTAAAAGTCGCACTTCGAGCAACAGACAACCCAAACAAATGGTACGATAACCTACCATGGATATTGCTAGGAATCAGAACAGCTATAAAGGAAGATATTAACATCTCACCTGCGCAACTGCTCTACGGTCAAGCAATACGCCTTCCTGGTGAATTAATCACTGCCAACTCTTCAAAAGACATTACGTTAACCACTTCCATAGCTAAGGAAATTCAAGCAAACATTAGAAAAATTCAACCCAAACTCAATAACCATCGCAAACAAAAAGATATTTTTGTGCCACAAGCATTAGACACGTGCACACACGTATTCGTCAGAGAAGAGGGTCACAGAGGTTCCTTAAGTCAAGCATATACTGGACCATTCGAAGTGCTAGACAAAAAAGAAAAATTTTTCAAAATTAAAAAAAACTCAGATGAACAAACCATTTCAATTGACAGAATCAAACCAGCATTTATCTTAAATTCAAACATTTTCTACAGCCGGACGATGCGAAATAATAATAATAAAGTAACTTTCAATTTGTAACCTCATCATCAAAAAATTGTTTCTTTTTTTTTTCATCGAGGGGGAGTGGTGTAGCGTTCTGAATATACATAATAATTTAATATTACTTCCGCTTATAACATCGCACTGCAATAATTATAGTGCAGTGGATCAACTCTAAAAATTGTAACCATCTTCACGGTCTCTAACGATACACTACTTCCTTCCTTTTTAAAATTCTCACTCTCTTTTTCTGTACTTACTGAAATCAACACGTTAGTTTCTTAAAAATAAATTATATTCACAAAATTTAACCTAGTTTGTTTTTTTTACTTAAAAAATTAAATCATAAATGTGGACAAGATCCCACACCGGGTATCCAAATTTAAAAAATTTCCATTCTGGCCGCTAGGCGATTCAAATTGTGTTTACAAATGGACACTAGCTTGGATCGGAGAAAATGTAATTATTTCCAAGACTGTTCGAAGGTAAACCAAAACAGTAACAATGAATGTTATCACTATCAGGATTCCTTAGTGCAAGGAATTACTATAAATCGATTCCAAATTTAAAAATTGAAAGTCGATTTGTCCTCTCGCTCATCATATAGTGAAGGGACGAAACAAACATCAACATCCCAACACCAAGTACAAATAGTAATAACAAAAAATTGATAAAAATTCACATACATCGGTGTCAACTAGCGTTAAGTTTACGTCTTAAGCACTGCTTATCAATAAAGAAGTCGAATACATCAGCATTGTTATTAACTTCTCTCGCGAAATCTGAATTTAAATAACATTGGAATGATCGCTCTACTTTTAAATTGACCAACTGCTGCATTATTAGATGCGCGTTTTTCTGAGTAACACCGAAACTAGAGTATACTACACTTTTGTTTAGACACACATCATACGTGACATGGAAAGGTAAGACCCTTGCATGCTGGTGTTATTTTTCAAAATACTACGATATAAAAATGAACTGTGAGGCGCCATTCGGATCCAAAAGGATAATATAACCGAATCCTACACAAACTTTTCGGTCTCTTATCTTAAGCAAATACCTTCCACTTTCATGTCGAAAAATTTATGATAACAGCGAAAAGACAAAAATATATAATAATATCCGATTACAAATCTTATAACTTACAATTTTCCCATAAACTTGTCAAATTAATTGAATCCCACTCGAAGAACATGTTTCACACAGTACTACAAGAACAACTCAAATAAATTTGCTCGGTAAGGGTTCACGCAATGATTATTCGGCTCGAATTAAGGAGATAGAACGACGATAAAAAGGATCTGGAAGCCCATATAATAAAAATACTTTCGATGTTCATTCAGAGCGCATTAATTCACGATGACCCCGCACTTAAATCGGATAAGTTGGCAATAATTCAAGATAAGATTAACGCTGAAGGTTAAACGTGCGAATATTCGCGTTCTTGAAAAATAAAACACCGCGAGAGAAGAAAATCCTATTGAATTACTTACGTTCAGGTGGCGAACATATTTCAAATATAGTGGGCATCTTTCACAAGTGTGTAAATTTGCCAACTATAGATACATTTGTCTTAATGTCACTTTAAGTACCTGGCAAGACGCATCGTTCTATGTCACCTATTTAAATTCGAGTTTATATGTTTTATTACTTTTTTTTTTTTAATTTAATGAAAATGGCGAAGAAAACTTGAATCATAGCGCGAAAATTTCCGGAGAAAATAACTAACGCCACAGCTAAACGTTTCGGACGATGGATGTTATTTATCGTCCAAGATTAAAATCTTGTCAGCCATGGACCATGTTGCATCCCAATCTCGAACCATTCGTATGGTATAACGCGTCGTACGGACCATGAAACAACGTACGGCGTTTATTAAAGAGGCAATGGAGCTGCTGAACTGCATTCAAGAAGTTATTATTCTGCAAAAATATGTTATACGCTACCATATTTGTGTTAGTGCAAAACACACTGCTGAAGATACTAAGCAGACAAAAGTGTCATTTTGATGACAATTTTTCGTTGTTCCTTTTATCACAGAGATCTTTACGCGACCCGAGCCAATGTTCCGGCTCAAAATTGCATTATTAGGGTTAATCTTAGATTTGAAAAAAAATAATGAAAATGGCGACTTTAAGTTACAAAATTCCCAGTGGACATAACGATCAAAACACAAGATTATAGGATACGATGTATCACTTCTATTTCACCTTTTGACGAGGCTTCATTAAAATTCTCCTTTATGATTATTACACTACACCAGGGAGAGATCTCTTTTCTTAAGAAATACCTACTTTTCGAGGAAGATGGAACGCTTATCAAATATATATATATATATATATATAAGAAAAATGTTGTTGACACTCTCTTTGTGGATCATAAATTACGTCACTTCATGTCAATAATGTTGAAAATATCGTCTCGAATGCATTTTGCGTGGGAAATGTTCGAAAAAAAAACTTATAAGATTTCTTTCTATTATATACTTAATAAGAAATTGTTTTCGACATTTTCTTTTAGTTTGTTATTTATGTCTTCATTCTGAAGACATTATTATCAGATATTAGAGAAGTTTTTAGGCGTATTTAAATTCGAAATTAGTTTAAATGTTGTGTGGACAACTATGGATATTTAAATAAGTGAGTTTATTTTCGAACATAAAAATGTAGTTCGCACGTTTTAAATGTGATTTAAAGACGATTTAGAGTGACATTAACTGAAATTTTCGATTTTTTGCTTGAATCTATTAATTTTTAGATCAAAACCATTGAAAGGTTTAGTTAAAGTTTTGATTCAAGGCGAACAGGTCATATCTGGAATGATATCGGGAAGTTTCCCTGTAATTCTCATGAAATAAGAAAAAATGTTTTGGCACTAATAACAATATGCAGAGCTCTTGAAAGAAGGTGGAACAGAGCTTACCAGTCGAATATTTAAATTAATTGCTAAAATTTGGGCAACTGAAAAATTACCCGATGACTGGCGGAAAACCACTTATGTCCGGTATACAAAAACCATTTGCGTTGCGAAAATTACAGAGGAATTTCACTGTTGTGTACGTGTTACAAAATTTTGACGAAAATTATCGACCGAAGACTCAGTGGATACGCTAACAACATCATCGGAGAATATCGAGGTGGGTTTGGATCCGGACGATCGACAACGGACCAGTTATTCTCAGTAAAACAGGTGCTAGCAAGATGCTGGGAACATGATATTAATGATTGATTTGATTGAACTGTTCGTCGAGCATACGATTGTGTCGACCGTAATGCTCTGTACAGAATAAAGATTGAATTAGGTGTCCCACCGAAACTTGTTCGGTTAATAAAAGCCACGATAGATAACAATGAGTGCCAAATAAAAATCCAAAACGAGTTGACTCAAAGCTTTCCAATGGAGTCAGGTCTCAAACAAGGAGATGGTCTCGCCTAAATGCTCTTTAACTTGGTGCTCGAGTATGTCGTCAGGAAGGCAACTTCAGTAACCTCAGTGGACACCAGAGGTACACTACTCGTAAGATCACCACAGTTGGTGGCGTGCGCAGATGACGTGGATATTCTGGCCCGATCAATACTGTGCGTTAAAGAGATATTCTAGGAGTTGGAGTCGGCAGCGGGTGAAGTAGGGCTCAGGGTCAAGGCGAATACAACTTCGAGCAGGTGGATGAATTCGTATACCTGGGAGCCCTTCTCACAAAGGACGGCAATGAGCGACATGAAATTCAAAGAAGAATCCCGACAGCTAACAAAGCATTTTATGCGGTCCTCCCATAATGAAATCAAGGAAGGTCCATCGAAACAATAAACTACGCATCTACAAGATATTAATTCGTCTTGTGCTGCTATATGGATGCGAAACATGGACCTTGACGCGGGTGTTGAAGAAGTCAATCGACACGTTTCTGCGAAAAATTCTTCGGAAGGTGGACGGAGCAGTTAAGAAAGGAGCTGATTGGCGAATTCTATACAACCATGAGATGTATCAATTATTTGGCGACCCACCAGCAAATATTGTGATAAAATTGCGCAAGCTACAATGGGCTGGCAATGCACGAGTAACGAATCCCAACAAGTGCTCAAGGCAACCGTAAGGGAAGCCACAAAAGAGATGGGAGGACTCAGTCGACGCAGATTGCAAATCGCTTTTCGATTTTTCAAACTGGAGGACGCGTTTGTTGGACCAAGTCAACTGGAGGAAGTGCATCCAGGAGACCAAGGCTCAATATGGGCTGTAGAGCCATTGCATCATCAACACGGATTTAACGCAAGTATCAAAGACTCAACCTCCAGCACGGGAAAAAAAAGGTACCAAAAGCCTAACGTGCTGTATTTTTGCTTGTCCCAATATCTCTCAATATGCAGAAAATGATCCGACGTAACATCTGGCATGTCTTCCACATCTTGTCCGTTAAGAATAATCATTCTGCATGTGCTCAAACGTATGTGCATGTACCTGGTTCTACGTGGATTTATTTTCAGTCCTGCTGCTGGCCATCAAGCAATTATATTTGATATAAAACAAAGAAAAGGCGTACAACGACCTAAATTAACAGGTCCAAAGTAGAACGATAAATTCTTGGACAGGGACACGTTCGAAGAAATGATGAACACCAACATCACAACTCGAAGCAAAATAGCAAAGATCCCCGCGAAACAACTCAACCACACTATCATAACAGCGTGCGATGCACCCTAAAACCCAAAACTCGGAAAAATTCATACGTACCAATACTTTAGTACCGAAAGTGTGCATGCCGATCTAAACAAAAGCAAGAAATCCCAGCAAACAAATTAATTCATTAAAGAATCGTTAATGAATTATATTAACGAGCGATTTGTTCATTAACAAGTCATTAACGATTCACCAAGCGGACTAAGTCGTCATTCGTTAATGAATTACAACACAAGTTTGAAAAAGGTCTCAGCAGAGACCAAAACGTCACGAATAATAAAGTGTAACAGTGTAGAATCCGGAAATCTTTCCTTTCAATTCGAAATGCACTGTAAAAACATTCACCAAACCAATTAAAATATTGTTACATGCTAACCTGGCAGCCCCGCAACTCGATCTCTCTCGAATAGACAAGAATTATGTAGAACAGTATACTCATTTATGTAGAAAGCCACAATTAAAGATCTAGAGCTTTCCAGTATAGTTCACACATACACACCGAAGGAAGCTTCGAGAACAGTTATGAGTATGAAGAGATGTAAAAAAGCATGAAAGCTTTCAGCGAGAGAGTCAGTCAGTAATTTTTATTACGGAGACGCGAACCAGTGAAAGCGATAGAAAAGCACGCGGCGGTATTGCCATATAGTGCGAATTAAGCGGGAAATTGAATTAAAGTGCGAATAAATAAATTATCACTTATTTTTTTTTAAACGAATTGTGTTTTTACTTGAAATCTCGGCGAACCCCTAGCTCGCAACAATTGGTGTCAGAAGTGGGATTTCAAGGAGTACTCTCACAATCAGAAGGGAACTATTGCGTAACTCGCCGAGAGCTATTAGCCATTGTAGAAGCAGCAAAACATTTTTAAAAATATCTGTATGGTCAAAAGTTCCTTCTTCGAACGGATCACGCATCGCTTAAATGGCTACTTCAGTTTAAGAACCCCGAAGGCCAAGTAGTCAGATGGATAGAAAGGCTCGAATCCTACAATTTTGAAATTGTTCACCGAAGAGGAAGAATCCACGGTAATGCCGATGCGCTTTCACGTCGTCCTTGTCCACCGAACTGCAAGCATTGTCACCGCGTAGAAGGAAAAGAAGCCGGAGAGACCGTTCAGAGGATAACGACCGAACCAAAGGATGGATGGAATTAGCAAGAACTGGAAGATGCCCAACGTAAAGATCCAGATATTTCACCGATCATGGCATGGAAGGACGAAATGGAACGGCCTGAGTGGAAAGACATCTCACAATTCAGCGAAACCTTAAAGTGTTATTGGGCACAATGGAACTCCCTTCACCTAGATGGCGGATTATTAAAACAGAAATGGGAAAACGATGACGGAACATCGTATCACATGCAAACCATCGTCCCGCATTCTAAGGTCGAGGAGGTTTTGAAGGAATATCATGGAGGTACCTCCGGTGGGCATTTGGGAGTAAACAGAACCTTGGCAAAGATACGAGAAAGGTTCTATTGGATCCATCGCCGAGATGATGTCGAAAACTGGTGCCGTAAATGTACTACGTGTGCATCGAGTCAGGGCCCAAACCGCAGATCAAAGGGAGAAATGCAACAATACAACGTGGGAGTCCCATTCGAGAGAATTGCTGTGGATATTGCTGGACCATTCCCGGAATCAGAAAATGGTAATCGCTACATTTTAGTGGTCAGTGATTATTTCAGCAAGTGGCCTGAAGCTTACGCAATTCCAAACCAAGAAGCAGTAACCGTCGCAGAACAAATTATTACCAACTGGGTGAGCAGATTTGGAGCGCCACGTGAACTACACTCCGATCAAGGACGCAATTTTGAATCTCAAATATTCAAACACGTGTGCCAAATGCTGGGGATAAACAAAACCAGGACAACTCCATTACATCCACAGTCCGATGGAAGGGTGGAACGTTTCAATAGGACATTGAACTCAAACCTATCCAAACTCGTCAGCGGGAGGCAACAGGACTGGGATCAGCACATCCCTCTATTTTTAATGGCCTACAGAACATCGGTACATTCAACCAAAGGAGAAACTCCCTCCCGAGTCATTTTCGGAAAAAATATTCGAGTCCCTGCGGAACTAATGTTTGGAGTGCCACCAGACCAACCAACCAATGCCAAAGATTACGTCTCGGATCGTCGATGTCGACTAAATACAATTTATAACCTGGTCAGAGATAAAATTGATTTGTCGACCGACCGCATGAAGTCGAGGTATGATCAACGGGCAAATTCATCAGGATTACAACAGGGCGATTTGGTTTGGTTATGCAATCCCAAACGACAGAAGAGCAGATCGCCGAAACTACAGCGCAATTGCGAAGGCCCTTACCTGATCATCAACCGGTTAAATGATGGCGTCTACCGGATTCAACTACATCAAAAACCTCGTACTAAAATGAAAGTGGTACATCTCGACCGACTAACAAAGTACCATGGTGCCATTGATGAAGTTAACGACTCTGTTCAGCAAGAACAGAGACTAAGGAGAGGGTAATGTTACATGCAGACCTGGCAGCCCCGCAACTCGATCTCTCTCGAATAGACAAGAATTATGTAGAACAGTATACTCAACTATGTAGAAAGCCACAATTAAAGATCTAGAGCTTTCCAGTATAGTTCACACATATACACCGAAAGAAGCTTCGAGAACAGTCACGAGTATGAAGAGATTTATAAAAGCGCGAAAGCTTTCAGCGAGAGGCAGTCAGTAATTTTATTACGGAGACGCGAACCAGTGAAAGCGATAGAAAAGTACACGGCGGTATTGCCATACAGTGCGAATTAAGCGGGAAATTGAATTAAAGTGCGAATAAATAAATTATCACTAATTTTTTTTAAACGAATTTTGTTTTTACTTGAAATCCCGGCGAATCCCTAGCTCGCAACAATATTTTATTTTACAATGTATAATAAATTCACTATTTGTAAATGAACTGTTCGCATTAGTCCAGCTGAAATTATTTCGGATTTTTTCCCGGGCTCCCAACTTCGCCACCCCCCTCCCCGTCCCCTCCCTCTCTGTGTTGATCCCTGACCACGAAAATTAAATAATTTCCTTACTTTTCTTGTCACCCACAATTAACCAAGCAATCTTAATTGCTTAATTAGCAATTTCTTCTTCAATTGTAGCAATCATCAGCATCATTATTTACTATAGTGCCAGGAATACACCTTAAACAATATTTCATTGATCTGATTTATCGTAAGAAACCACCTTGCAAAAAGCGGTGTTGAAACTGCTATGATTACATACAATAAAGGAAAACGCTATCTTCGCTAGAAACAAATTGTTACATTCTATAAATTGCCATAATTTAAAATAAACGTTCTTTGACAGAGGGGGCGTTCGAAAACTGGCATGTTTTAGCCGCAGATTTAAAATCATTACGAACCATCATGCTTGTATAGTTCTCTCCTTGGACAACATCTTATTTCATCCGAACCTTTCCTTGTTTTTTTAAATCTTATTGCGTGCAGTCAATTTTTGATTTAATTGCGTTTTCTTAACAGAAACCCAGACGCCATTATTCATCCCTCTTGGAGCCCGAAACTCCCCGAACAACATTTTAACAGCAGCAGCATAGTCAGCAAGCACTTAATACGAATTGTGAAACGTGTAGAAGCGCTGCAAAAAATTAACAATTAAAAAAAAACTTAAAGAAAACTCTGCAAGTCTGCGGATTTCTTTTATTTTGCATCCTTAGCGATGTTATTTTCTGATGTTGTTTTTTTATTGGTATAAACAACACAAAAATCGTTTTGTAGTAAAGATACTTTTTTGGGGGGTTATCTTATAAGAACATAATGCCAAAAAAATGAAGATTTCTTCCAGAAAATGAAAATTTACGACTTAACAAAGTTCGGTGCTTTCCAGTGTGCACGCTTTAATTGACTTGTTAGAAGTTTTTATTTTTTTTCCTTTTATTTATTTTTTTTTCGGCCTCTTTACCTTGGCTTGAAATCCTGTGAGATCAATTTCGTTTACATTTCTTTTGGGGGTATAAAATCGCGCTAGAATTGGTCTTCAAAAGTCTTAAATTGATTCATTCCAGGGGATTTTTAGCCAGAATTTTGCATTTGCATTGTAAATCGAGATTATTTGGTTTATGTGGTTTTAGTGTGGTGATGGGTGGGGGACAACAGAATAATGTTTTGGGGGGTTTTGTGTGAAGTAAGAGAGACGACTTTTCGAGGAGAAAGACATTTGCCGGCACTAAGTCGAGGATTTTATTCGGCATTATGATAGGTACGGAGACTTTAGGGGTTTATTTGAGACAGTAAAAGTTAATGCAATTTGTCTGCAAGGATTTGAAAGGAGACAGGGTTTTATAAGTTTTTTTTTCGATTGAATAATTTTCATTACGGAGTTATTTTATTGGAAAATTACAGTTGAGGAAATTCAAATTATTATGATAATATTTTTTTACGAGTTAAGGATATTTTAACTGTTTAGCTGACTCGTTTATGATGTTATTATACATAAAGCTCAATCATGCGATACTCTAGTTCATGGACAGCCAGTTGATCTATTGAGCCTTATTTTGCTCCTCTTTAACGAGTTGGCTAACATTCGCATTTAAGAAGTTTGCTTCCAGTCTTCATAACAATTTATTTACACTGAAGCGTGTATGCCACCCCCCGGGAGTGGATCGTTACCATCTCGTCTATCACACAAAATTTCATGCAGAGTGTAGTTAAGTGTCAAGAAAAAACATCGTGCGATACTCTAGCTGAAAGAGAAATTTTTTGATTTTAAGAAATTTCGTAAGGGAAGTGGTAGAGGGGATGACGACATTGAATTATTTTGTTCACATCACGCCTGATTTGCTATCAAAATGTTTTATACAAAACTTATGATTCAAACATTTAATAGGTGCTGAGAAAATCAGTGTATTGGATTTAGTGAAATTGTGCAATTTGTATGGAAGGTGGTAGAAGGACAAGCGGGTTCTTAATGACTTTTTCAGAAATAACAATAAACATCGTGCTTTCGATACGTTTTATTTTCATTCATACTTTTCAGAAAGAACGACTTTTTATAAAGTTGTGAAATTGCGTCAGATTGTATGGGACGGGGTAGAAGGAGTGAAGCTAATCACCTTTTTTTTTTAGTCTTACTAATAATTCTAAATATATATTAATGCTCAACTACAGCTCGATAAATTTTATACGCACTGGGTAAATTGGTTTAGAGCATTTCATAAATAAGTGCAGTTTGTATGGGAGGTGGTAGAAGGAGGCAAAGTACACAAATAATTTTCAGACCAATAGCATTTATACTTTTCGAGCAAATCCGTTTATTGTCAAATTGCAAAATTGTGTCATTTTGTATGGGAGTGAGTAGATCCGGTGAATGAATTCCTATACCTGGGAGCACTTCTCACAAAGGACGGCAATGAACGACATGAAATTCAAAAAAGAATCACGATAGCTAACAAAGCTGATATATGGATGCGGGTTTCGGAGAATTTAATCTACACGTTTGAGCGACAAATTCTTCGGAAGGTGTATGGAGTAGTTAAGGAAGGAGATGACTGGCGAATTAGATACAACCGTGAGCTGTATCAACTATTTGATGACCCACCAGCATCTATCGTGATCAAACTCTGCAAGCTTCAATGGGCTGGCAGCGAATGCATGAGGATCGAATTCAAAACGGATGCTCAAGGGCAAAGCCCAAGACAACCGTTGGGAAGACTCAGTCGACGCAGATTACATAAAGATTCTCGATTTATCAAACTGGAGGACGCGGTCGTTGGACCGATATAACTGGAGGAGGTGCATCTGGGAAGGAAAAGCTTATTGACTATTACATCAAATCAAATATTACGGTGATGTTCCTCAATATCACTCTCTGACTCTCTCTGCTGAGACGTTTATCAATAATGATCTTGATAAAGGTCTCAGCAGAGACCGAAACGTCACGAATAATAAAGCGTAACAGTGTAGAATACGGAAATCTTTTCTTTCAATTCAAGTTTTGTGTTTTTTGCACCGGGCTTGACCTAAATCAAAAACAAGGCGTGCACCACTCCACCTCCTGCAGAAGACAGAATACCTTTTTGTTAACCATTGAAAATTTTCTCTCTTTTACAGCATGTGACTGTCATCCGATAGGATCATCAGGAAAAACATGTAATCATACGTCTGGCCAGTGTCCATGTAAAGATGGTGTTACAGGACTTACTTGTAATAGATGTGCTCGCGGCTATCAACAGAGCAGATCACATATTGCCCCTTGTATAAGTAAGTATTTCAGCATTCACGTATTATATTATCATTCGTTTACGTATAACAAATTTACAGAAATTCCAACAATTATTAGTGCCATACAACCACAAAATACGGCACCAGAACCAAACCAAAGCGAACCCAGTTCAGCATATCGACCCGATGGCGGAAGGGGTAAGTAAGTGAATTTTAATTTTAATTTCAGTAGATCGTCGATCTTTAGGTCCTTTTGTAGTTTTGGCTTCTACCATTTCAATAATAATTCAATCGATGCAGGCTTTCTGTGTACCAAAATGAAATTCTCTTCTTCAATGGTAAAACTTTCCGAAATCGGGCCTAGGCCTCTTTCAGGTTCCTTAGCATTTATTTGCTATTGAGTTAGGGTTGTTAGCCCTAACCACAAACCTCTATCTACAAATATTCATTTCCACTGGCTGAGGTAGCCGACCAGAATTTGAATTCATGATCTTCGCATTACAGACCAACGCGCTGCCCACTAGGCCACACCAACACGATATAATAGTCATCAGATTGAGGTTAAAATCTGTGCTCGTACCTGGGAACTACCTCTAGGACTTTGTTGTTGTTTTAAACACCGAAACAAGTGGTAAACGGAAGGAGTCTTGTAAACGGAAGGAGTATTGTAGTTTTAAAACACTTTAATTAATTCTTTATAGCTTTACAACAACAAATAATAAATACAGAAATATACAGAACCGATTCGCCGAGCTTCCGGTTGCAAACTACGTTTTTTGTTCAACTCCACCGAAACCCATGAAATCGCTTGTATTTCATATTTCGCTGGCACCAGGTTGGAAAGCGCAAGTCCACGTCGAACTCTGGGGAACTCTGCCCGCGATATGGGCCACCACGTGTTCCGTTAACCGGATCTAACCATCGCCGAGGGTGGAAGCAACGTTCCATGGGCTCCCGTGGTACCTGGAACCTTCGGTGGGGCTTCGGAACCATACAGATGGCTCCAGTTGAGTTTCTTGCAATTCGTGACTGGTCGCAATCCTCAGGTATGTGACCTTGACCTTGGTCGTTCACCCGGTATTTGATAACCAAAGTTATTCTTTCCTTGCGAGTAAGAAGAACATATAACATACAGGGGGCAAACAGGACGGCACAATAACGTCACAAAGACTCCACAGCTCTACCCTTCAATGGCCAGCTTCCACCCTTCATCTTTTGGATGCCTCGCGTGCAAAGACGCGGAAATGTCTAGCCCTGTCCCACCAACCACCACTCCCATAGCATCCAGCTGCCTTAGATCTGCTTATCTTGGACATTCGGCCAAAATATGCAGCCAGCTTTACACCAGCGCTCCACATTCGCAATCTCTCGCCTCTGATTTCCCAACCCTGTGGACAGTCACGCTCAACAACCTTCCATACAGTGCACTTGCTAGCACTCCTAGTAACGCAGCCTTTAACGTCCATCCACGCATCTTGCATGCTTTTCCCGGGATGGAAGCCAAACTGCCATTCGGACGAACTTTAATCCTCACCTTGACCGTGCCAAGCACTGGGAGAAGAGATATGCCTCTATAAGACCGTGAATTACTCTTAACTTTGTCTGGAAACTTTAGGAGCACGGCCACACGTGCGATCGTCCAACCTGCAGGAAAAACACGATCTCGAAAGCATCGGTTGAAAATGCAAATTACATACTCAAGAATGGCATGACAGATGCTTTTAAACATCTCGACTGTCATTCCGTCGACCCCTGGCGCCCTTCCGGATCTGACCTTATTGAAACTAGCGTCAATCTCATCGAGCTGAAGTTTAGGGATTTCTCCCTCTACTATTGCCCGATCATGACGAAGTTCTCTCGGCTCAGGACCTGGAAAGAATTCATCCATTAGTACTTCTACACACTCATTCCATAGTGACATAATGTTACCTCCAACATTAATGCTAGACATTTCAGTCTCTGATCGCATTCCCCTTCAGATCTTATAGACCTGACTCCAGGGATCACGAGAGTTTGCACGGACGAAACGTCTCCAATGGTCCTCCTTGGATGACGCGATCAACACACGATACTTATACATGCCTCGCTGGTATTCAAGTTTAAGCTGGGGCGCATTAGATTAGCCCCTCAAACGGGCTCTTTGAAATTTCTTCACCAAAACCCGAACTCGGGCTCGCTTACCTGACAATTCTGCGTGCCACTCGTCGACAATTCTAAGTCAGATTGCCTCCTTTCTTCGGGCGCTTGCCTATTTAAATCCTTCTCTATTAGTTCGCCACTCATTCGTTCGCCGTCGGCTACATTCAGCAATCTCTGTTATTTCGACTATAGTCGGTACCCGTCGGTCTTCTCCGTTGTTTCGATTGTTGTCGGATTCCGTCGGATCCAAGCTCCACCGAAACGTAACATCTCGTTGTTCTCATTTTCTTGATAAAGAAGCATTTTCTCGTCTCCACATGGCCTGTGTTGTTATTGTTAGATGATGCAGAGTGCATTTGTTAATTCATTACTATTTGTCGCTACCCGAGTAAATTTTCTGTCGCCCGATTGCTATCGTTGCCTTCATAGTAAAGACCTAGCAGGTGATCAGAATTATTTCGTTCTTGTTCGATTCTTGTTCCTGTCGTTCGGGTCTTTAGAAACATTCCAGCAAACTACACTTAGGTGTAGCTCTCTAGAATGCTTAAGGTTTCCGAATACTTGACGTTCACCATTCGCTTTTCAAGATCAAGGATATGCACTCTAAAATTCATTCTCTCACTCATGGTGATCCCTAGATATTTCACTCCCTTAACATATTAAACGCCTCAATCGCCAGACTCTTGAGTACAGTATCGTATATATAACGTGAAGCACTCGGCCCAAGGGCCTTCACTTACTTTCCTGCGAAGGCTCGATTCCGTGGAGTCGCCAAATTCTCCAGTGGCACACGCATGATTTGGCAAAGTCCTCCTCATGCAACTACCCCATCGCCCTGCGGGGACTATCGAGTACAGTGGAAGACCGCGGATATTTAAATAGGGCTAACAAGCAACAGCACTTATGTATTCAACTACGATTACCTCAACCTAATTCTCAGGTTAGGCTTCTTCCTCAACTTCTACCTCCACCTATATCTATCCTATCCCAGTTGGAAACGGAAGGCTTACTGAATGAATTCTGTAATGGCTTTTCGTAAGGTATAACACTTACTAACCGCATTACTACATTTATATTTTGCATTACCGTGCACCACTCTTTTCACATATTGCACGTAATGTGTAGTTTGCGTTACGTTACTTTGTACCACAATTTTTTCATAATACCTATAATACAGGCAATGTCTGAAAAAGTAAATAAAGAATAATAATAGGGTAAATCTCACAATTATAAAAACATTCCGATCTTAATGCTAAGTTCTTATTTTTAATTCTATCGCTAATTTTTGTTTTCACTTTAATTGAATTAGTAAATATATAGCATTTAGGATTTATTATTTGATCAGTTGTTTGTACATCAATTGCAGTCGTTACGAAATTTATTTTATTATTTGTTTGCATTTCTCTTGAAATGTTCACCTCCATATCATTTATTGACGATTTGTTTGCATTTTTAATCACATTTTATCATTCCTTTTTTACAAGGCATCAAATATTTCATATACTACTTCCTGCCCTTTGCATCTTTACCATTTAAAATTATTTTTCGATAAGAAATTATATTAAAAGGATGTTCTTTGAAATTCAGAAGAGAAACCTAAAAAAAAACGGACGTAACAAAAACACTTCTTTGTATTTTGGAAACCACAACGTAAACGATTCTTTGAGTCTTGCTTAAACTTGAACAGAGCGCACCATCTGAGAAATTTCTGTATACAACACAATTTTTCTGCAAATAACGTCGTAGTTTTAATTACTGGGTATTACCTTTTCGCTTACTAGACCTTACTTTGGTAAGGCTCTTATTAGGCGTTACTTTTAAGCTTACAGTACGTTACTTTGGTAAGGCCCTTACATTTCGTATCAATGAAATAAGTTATTACCTATGCACCAGTTCCCAAATTTCCTACTGGGTTATAACCAAAACTGTATACACTAGGCGTACCACTGATATAACATGATTCGGAGTGCTCGACACCGCCATCGTAGTACCAGATAACCTCTGGTTAGGCTGCGCAGGCTTTGGTGCTCACAAAATTCCAATAGGAACGCCTGCTTCGTACTTCGGTCTAGAGCCACTCCATGGAGGAAGAAGAAGAAGACTGAATTCACCTTCCCTCATTCACCATTCGTGGCGTGGTGAGTTTAGTGGTTTTCCCTCGCAAATTTCATTCAGATAAATTGTTCCTTCAAAATGTTTGCTTGTGACTTTTTAGTTAAGTACTATAATCCACGCATAGTTCTTGATGTTAAGAACGTACCAAAAAAAAGTTGACACTTTTTTAAAATTTTGCTCCAACAATAAGGCTTCATCTTTGCCAAAATATGGTAAAGCGTCTCTAATGACCCATGGAGTAACCATACTTCGGTCTAATCCATGCAAGTATAATACCGATCGAATGACTCGGGTCCATGGAGTCTTCAAAAGCAGTTACTAGGATTGAGCCAGGAGTCAAAAATTAGTATTTGGCGAAGTTGCACAAATTTTGAAGCCCAATTAAACAAAGTTGAGCTATTTTAGAAATTTACTATTAACTTTATAATACCCCGAATCGCAGATGACAAACTTAATTCTGTTTATATGTACAAATATCAATTCGTATGATCCGTAATATTCCAAATCTAATCTAATTTTGGTTTCCTGCGAACCGATCTATTTTAATTTGCATCGAATCATCAATTGCAAACAAATACATTCTTGCATTCAACGGGAGAAACATTTTCTCATGATTTCTTGATTGAATTTTGACGATGAACAGAAGATCTTCCCAGCCTTAAATTAGACAAACAAACAAACTTTTCATAGCTAGTTTGAAAGTTTATAAAACCATCATCTCCGATCTCAATGTCAATCCGATACGATCAATGTCAATCGGAAGAATATGGCAACTAAAATAAACTCTAGAAAATTTCTCAAAGCAGAAACGTTCTAATTCATATTTGATGAAATAAAACCTGGAAAAAATCGATCAATCTACACTCGATCACTTACGAACGGATCTCTTCTAAAGTTGGAATTCTTGTGAAAATAAGTGACCTATCAACAACAAACATTTTCTAGTATTTGACAAGATTGCTTAGAAGATCGCTCTTGATCCGTTGAGAAACGAGATCATCTCGATCTTATTGCCAAATTCTGATCTTCGGAACATCATCCGATCATCGTTTCACAGTTTATTTCGATGCGAATTTGAATTTCCGCTTGATAGAAGCCTCAACGCTACCGATCGCCACATCATAAATGATGATGATCGGTGGTAATCTTGAGGAAGTTGCGCATTATTAACTTTTTTTTTGCGAATCCATAGCACGATCAGAATATGATCTTGGCAGAAAGTTTCCAAGTTTCGTAATAATTAAACCAAAGTGTTCGTTAATTGATCGATCCGTAACACTTTGATCATCAATTTTCGTTTACATGATGAGATCGTTGAATTTGAGGTTCGATCGCCGTATCCAAATTTTTATATCAGTCTGGAATATCTAATGTAAATATTTGGGTAGTCGTAAACTCATTATTTGGATTATAGCTAATCGGGGCTTTATCTTTGTTATTTCGATGTTTTTTTTTAATTAAGTTCCCACATTGAACTCAGTCTGGAGAAGATATAACCATCATATTCAATGTTGGCATATTTAAAAGGAATAATAATTATGAATCTTAAAGAATTTGTTCAGGTTTTTCCAAATTTTCGATGTTTTTTTTAGTTTGGCGCCTGTCTGGGATAATAATTAGATTATAATCGCAAGAAAACTTTAATATGGAAAAAAGTTGAAAGAAAATATTTGAAAATTTGGGATTTTGAAAAAAAAATTAAAATCAGGAACATGGCAATTTCATATTTTCATGATTTGATTTTTAGCTCACCTCTGCTCTGAATGTAAGGTTTTTTTCTTCTATGCGTTTTGGTAAATTTTTCTCACTTCTACTTTGAATAAAGAAAAATTAATTGAGAGAAATTGGTCTTTAGTGATAAAATCATCTACAAATGCACCGAACAATGCTACGTCTTTAATTACAAAATCTTGCAAGACTCGACGACCGCTTTTGGCACTCCTCGAAAATACTTTCCCTTATACACAATAGTTTGAATCGTTTTAATTGGTTTCTGTTCTTCATCCATTCAGCGAACAATACATAAAACGCGAGAAACCGGTCTATTTGAGAACGAATTGCATATGTGATATGATAAGAATCTCATCCAATTTACCAATTGTAACAACAACAAAAAAATCTCCGAAAAATTGATTGCTGATGCATCGATCCTCTATTATTCAACAAGCTAGTGTGCGTACCCCTCAAGTACGCTTATCTTTCATAGATTCGACTAACATTATTTGAAATTTTCAATTTTCAAAGCTAATTACGTTGCCGAAGTGTATTATTTTGGTTACGAGAATAAACAAGTTGACATTTAACCGAACGAATTTATTGAAAATTCATTTGGAAAATTGAAATTTATAGACGCTTTCTCGCATCATCGAAAATCAGCCGGAAAACGGAGCCCATTTAGTTCCTATAAAATGTTAATGTTGTTTGTTCTAATTACAAACGACAGCGCGCATTCGATGCGGTATGTAATTAAAAATTTCAAATGTGATTAAATTTTAGTTATTTTCGTTGTTTTTTTTTCGGGAAGTTATTTCTCAAGTATTGGACAGGTTCTGGTTTAATCTGACCCTATTCATTATAAATGAAAATTGCGCGCCTCGGGTCAGTTGTTTTGTTCGGAAAATTGAGTTGAAACAATGAAAAATTCAGTTTAAAATTTGTGCTTATGAGCGGTGTAGTAATAATTGTGTGTGTTCGTAATTGTATGCGGTTTGATGAATAAGATACATTGCCATAAAATGTACATATTAAAAAAGATTGTTTATGTTTCGGTTTTGATCGTACAGAAATTTAAAATTAGAATAATGCGTGAAAGCAACAGGTGAAATTAATCATTGCTGGTAGCGAAGAATAATACGAACAGTTTTATGTGCTTAGGTAAACGGAAAAACAACAATTTTTCGCTAATTTTTTAGCAAATGTAAGAGGTGTGAATAACTAATTTATTCTGTACTATAAATCATTTTTATAATTATAAATTGGTCATTGCGGTACAAATTTCTACGACTTTACTTTCCGCTCTAATACATTTTTTCAACATAACTTTAATCATCCGACTTCTGCTTACTATACAACCTATAAAAATGTCAAACTGGAGGATAATAAATTACGCAGCCTATCAAGATATATCTACGCTCAAGCGCGATAAAAAAAAATGTGTCAAGAAATGCCTGTAAATCTATTCTCGAGCGAATACTAAACTTATTTGAGTATGATCGAAAACATTGACGAAAGATCATTAATTGCCCCAGAGGCGTGAGATTTAACCGATTATTTATCAAATCGGAAAGTATCGTGGTAATTGTTCTATTTCAAAAATTCAAAACTTCAAGATTTATCTTCAAATGACAAATAATAGTGGTCACATATTCTTGTACTATGGAATGAGATTTTCTTATTTTCATTTTTCGAGTGGCAATAAGGTTTCAAAAGTAACTTTCGCTTCGTTCCAAAAACCTAATCTTACATACACATTTTGGGGGGTGTTGGGGTTAAGGAGGAGCGCTTGAACCGAAAACTATGAATTCTAATATCTCAAACATGATTCTAGATAGGAAGCTGAAAATCAACATACGTATAGATGGGGTTATTTGAGGCTTCCGTGGCGTAGTGGGCAGCGTGCTTGCTTCTCAGCCAATAGGTCGTGAGTTTGATTCCCACTCCAGACAGGGGATTTTTTTAAGCGCAAATGTTTCAGTTGCTACTGGTGATAAAAAATTATTCGCAATAGAATGGGGAAACGGTGTAAAAGTGAAACAGTTCCACTTCAAGAAGGCCTAGATACTCAGTAGATGGTTTCTGTTTGCTTTCTATCATTCAGTCCCCCATAACATCTGCAAATATTTGTCAGTAAGCAGCCAGTACAACTGAGCTATATACCAGCTTCTCCACTCGCTACGGTCGTTCTCACTCCCCTTCCCCAACCTTCCCAGTCCCATTCCTTCCCTCCATGACTGTGTTTGTGCATTGCACATAAAGGCCGAAATTGCCTATAACACAGGTCATTCTGTAAAAAAACAAAAAAAAAACTCTAAAAATAAATTAATTTTCATCCATTGGGGTCCGAAGGGGGAGGAGGGGTCAAAAAGCAAATTGACGGCCGACTTTTGTTTTTTTTTTCAAATGTACTCACTTACCACAAAAAAATTCATAACTTAGGACCAATAAGGTGGCATACAGGTCCATCATGATCAACAATTATTTTAAGGCGGAGGGCCAGGGGAGAGGGGGGTGGTGGTGCTGCAAAGAAAAACTTGAAACTTGGATCATATTTTAAACTATACTAGCGAAATATTAGAAAAGTAGTGGGGGGAAATGAGAAGCATTTAAAAAATGTTGTGCTTTCAAAATTTGAAACCATTAGATCTCAAAGTCTTATGCAAATATTAAGTTCAAATTTCGTCAGATTGTAGAAATTCAATCTCTAATGTCACAAATTTTGTACAGAACCAAAATTTTACTACGGCATTTCTGTCGAAATTTATTGACATTTGTTGGACGTCAACAAATCTAACTTTGGCCTCCTGATATTCAGATTCCTTAACATTTTTTGTTACTTATTGTGGAAAAGTTGTTAGTCCTTCGAAAAGAAATCACTGTTTGTAAAAAGTAAGCCCAAATCACTGTTGTTGTTCGATTTTACCATACGGAAGGTAATGATTTCGAAACGCAAGTGGTAGTGGTCACGCCTTAAATATGCAGAGCGAAATATCACTAAATATGCTTTGCACTATAAAAAATATCTGCCAAAGAATCAGGTGAAACTTTATTATTGTTGGGAGAAGTGAAGGGTAATTCAATATGCAGTTTAGGGTGGATATGGATATGGGGGTTCCAGGGCAGGGCTATTGTCAATTATTTAGCACTTAACTCCGATTACAATCTATAGCTTCAATACATTGAATCAATATTTTATTCGTTTATGTATGCAAGTTTGGGTTCGCACGTGTAGGAGGGCGGTGAACGTTGTTCTTAAATTGCTGGAGGTTGTATTCAGTGAAAAACATAACAGCACTACGACTGGGCGTAAAGCCCAATCGTGCGATACTCTAGATGAGGGAGAATTTTTTTTATTTCAAAAAATTTTCTAGGGGAGTGGTAGAGGTGGTGACGACATTGAACTAACTTTTTCACATCACTCTAAGGTTGATATCAAAATGTTTTATACAAAATTTAGGATTCAATAATTTAATAGGTACTGAGAAAATTAGTGTATTGGATTAAGTGAAATTGTGCAGTTTGTATGGGAGGTGGTAGAAGGAGTGTGAATTTACTAATGACGTTCTTAGAAATAACTGTAAACATCATTTAATTGACATATTTTAAATTACAGATCAATAACATTCATACTTTTCAGGAAAATCGTATTTTTGCAAGGTTGTTGAATTGTGTCAAATTGTATGGAAGGTGGTAGAAAGATTGAAGCTAACTGCCTAATTTTTTTGGTCTTACTAATAATTTTATATAATTATTTATTGCATAATTTCAGCTCGATAAATTTCATACGTACGGAGTAAATTTATTTAGAGTATTTCATAAAAAAGTGCAGTTTGTATGGGAGGTGGTGGAAGAAGGTGGAGGACTCAACTAATTTTTATACAGCGGATTGAAATTGCTATAAAAGTAATATATTCCAAATTTCAGAACAATAGCTTTCATGCTTTTTGGAAAAATACGTTTATTATCGAATTGCGAAATTGTGTCATTTTGTATGGGAGGGGGTAGAAGGGTCGAAACTGAATGTCTAATTGTTTTTAGTCTTACTAATAATTCCAAATAAATATTTAGTGCACAATTTCAGCTCGCTAAATTTTATATGCACTGAGTAAATTGGTTTAGAGTATTTCATGAAAAAGTACAGTTTATATGGGAGGTGGTAGAAGGAAAGAGAGGACACGCATAATTTTACTTTATTATTCTAATAATAAAGTACTGTGATCGACACAAAAAAAAAAAAATTTGCTACCCTGAAATTTTTTTTTCCCCGTTTCATGACTAAATTAGCCTAAAAATGCAAAAATGTCCCGACGTACGCCGTACATATGAACTCATATCTCCAAGGCCGTTAAAGGTAGAATGTTCGTTTTTGGGTGGATTGTTGATTGAGTAAGTGAGCTCTATTTTCTAAATTTTGGAAGGGGTTAGGTGGAAGGGGGAGGGGGGGAGGGAAAAAGTCGAAAATTACACTTGCTAATATCTCCACCACGAATGCAGATAGAAAGTTGAAAATCAGTACAGATATAGAGAAGGTTTTGGGATAAACTTTAAAAATAATTTAATTTCTTTATCCATTGGCGTCCGAAAAGGGGAGGTGCAAATAAAAACACTTAAAAATGAATATCTCAACTATCTCTTAAGCTATGTAATTGAAACTTAAAACGTATATTAAGCTATACTAGGAAAATACAAAAAAAATATAACATGTTGAAATAATACTACTGGGACGAAATGGGGAGCATTTCAAAACTGGCGCACTTTTCAAAATTACAAATCTTTATATCTCAAAAGAAAGTACAGATATATAAATCCAAAGGAGGTGTAAAGGGAGGGAGGTGATAAGCAACACTGTTGAAAATTTCGAGTGATTTTTTTAGGGCTCTGGTGAAAGATACAAAGTTTAAATTTTGCATGTGGATACGTCTATTTGATGTATATAGAAAAATAATAATA
The DNA here is from genome assembly GCA_963669355.1 of Chorisops tibialis. Taxonomy (NCBI): domain Eukaryota; kingdom Metazoa; phylum Arthropoda; class Insecta; order Diptera; family Stratiomyidae; genus Chorisops; species Chorisops tibialis. The sequence goes on along the minus strand of OY770264.1, from coordinate 12,171,420 downwards.
GCTTGATCTATTATTGTTATAAACCGACCCCCCGGTCTAACGTGCACAAGGTGTTTCATGTGCATTGAAAAAAAAAACACATAAACTGAAATTTTTTGAGTGAAATTTTAAGGTAAAAACTTGAAAATTTCCGAAATGCATTTAAAAACATAACAGAATTATGATTGGGCTTCAAGCCCAATCATATGATACTCTAGATGAGATGGAAATGACTTTAATATACCAGAAAATATGCCATCTCAAATTCTTTCGGATAGTGAATAGAGAATTTTGCATGGGAGGTGGTAGAAGTAGAGGGGGAGGTTTGTATTTTTCGTATATGACACCGAACATAGCATGCAAAATGTTTTTTGCTGAATTTAAAGTTTTTAGTTTTCATTATTTTTAAAGAAATTGATCATAGTTTTCCTCAAATTGGGACATTTGTATGGGAGGTGGCAGAGGAAGTGGAGCACTTAAGATGATTTTGAAACTACTCATCATCATTCTTATCACCATGCTTTGATTCAATTTCAAAGTCGATAGCTCTCATATACTTGAAGGAGAAATCCTTTTCTTGAATTTATAATACAGATATTTGTATGGGAGGTGGTAGAAGGAGTGAAGCAGAGCTAATAATTTTTTCTAAAACTTATTTCAATTACTAAGAAACAAATTCTGGCAAAATTTTAAGTTTCTAGTTTTTCTAGTTTGAATGGAAATCGATAAAATGCATTTAACAAAAATTGTGCATTTGTATGGGAGGGGGTAGAAGGAGTGTACGGATCAAAACAAATTTTTTTCGAATTAATAAAATTTCTAATTGTATACTTTACACAAAATATCAAGTTGATAGCTGTATCAGTTTCGAAGAAAAATAATTTAATTTAACTTTAAAAATTTCGTGAAATTTGTATGGGAGGGCGTAGAAGGAGTGAGGTGAAGTTGATAATTTTTTCAATACTGATTGGAATTATAAAAAAAATAATTTTGGCAAAAATTTGATTTTATAACTTTACTAGTTTCAATAAACTTCGAAAAAATACATTTATCAAAATTGTCCATTTGTATGGGAGGGGGTAGAAGGAGTGACGGGATCTGGTCAATATTCATTCATATTAATGACATCTATATTATAATATTCCGACCCAAATTTCAAGTCAATAGCTGAAGTAGTTTCGGAGAAAACTTAATTTCTTTAAATTTTGAAATTTCATGAAATTTGTATGGGAAGGGGTAGAAGGAGTGGGGGGATGTGGCCCGTTCACGAACTTAAAGTTACTTTTTTGGTAAAAATGTCATAAAAAAAAATTTCAGCACGATAGGTCAAAGCTATCGAGAGTTATGTTGTAGACAGACGGACAGACAGACGGACAGACGGACAGACAGCAACTCGGAATCGAGATTTTTGAGTGGCAACAAATATTTCTGTACCCTTGGCGGCTCTGTGCGTGCATTATTTCTTAGTGTTGCAAACGGTAAGGCAAACACAATATACTCTCAGATTTCATCTAGAGTATAAAAATCCCTAAATATACGAAATATTAACTGGTCGAAAACCTTTAAAACTTCTACCCCCTCCCATACAAAATTATTTTTTCGGCTATTTTTAAGAAATCAATTATCACCTAACTATAAAAAGCTATCAATTTGAAATTTTGCATAAAAACTTATAAAAATAATTCAACTGAAGTTGCTTTAAAAGTTTTGAAATCGCGCTTGCCCTTCTACCCCCTCCCATACAAAACTATGATTTCGACCAATTTCATTAAATCAACTAAGAACCAACAAACTAAAATCTACGAACTTGAAATTTTATACAAGCACCTTACAAGAGAATCGAAATAAAACTACATATCAAATTTGACGATTCTCCTACCTTCTCTACCTCCTCCCATACAAATGTTCGGTTTCGTGAATTTAAAATACACCGAATTTTATGAAAATTCTATGCAACTTCGTCTATGAAACACATTCTACACAGAGAATATTGGTCGTGATTCAAGCAATTAATTAAAAAGCTATTAACATCCACCCACCCTTACTATTACCCTTCCTCCTCCCCTCAAAAAACCCAAACTTGCAGAAACGAATGAAATATTGTTAAATTGACAACAGCCCTGCCCAAGAACTCCCTTTCACTTAGCCTTCCCTAACCACTCTAACCTGCATATTAACTTTCCACTCATCCGCAACTTGTCCCAAGAATAATGAAATTTCGCCCGACTTGTTGGCAGTTTATTTATATGGTAGATTGATATCATCATAAAAGTAATATATTCCAAATTTGAGACCAATAGCTTTTATACTTTTCGAGCAAATCCGTTTATTGTTAAATTGCGCAATTGTGTCATTTTGTATGGGAGGGGGTAGAAGGGGTGGATCAATTTGGCCCGTTCACGAACTTGTCCTTACTTTTGTCAAAAACGACGTGTACAAAATTTGAATTTTCTAGATCAACTCGTTTTCAAGCTCGAGACGGACAGACGAGCGGACGGACGGACATCCGGTTTTGAGATTTTTGAGTGATTATATGAACTTCTGTATCATTCATTTTTTTCTCCGAGCCTTAATTCTTAGCGTTACAAACTTTGTGGCAAACTTATAATACTCTCAGATTTCATCTAGAGTATAAAAAAGATTGACTGATAATGAATTCCACAACACTATCGTCCGAGGGATGAAGGACTGCTTAAGCTTCACTGTTCTTCACTGCAAGTGCTCCACAGTGTACTCGTGCGAGCGTGCAGCTCGGGGGTTATTGAATGTAGGTGGTATTAGGGCTTTTAGTTCCTTGCTCCATTTACCATGGAAGTATCTATAGTAAATGCAGAGTACTCTAATATTTCGACGATGCTCGAGGGAATCAATTGAGACCGATATAGCTTCATCTCCAATTAATCGGAATCCATGTTTCTGGATGCGGTCAAGAAGAGGCAGATGTGATTTTGGGGCCCCAGTCCAAACACGCGAGTCGTGCTCAAGACGTGTTCGGATATAAGCCTTATGGATGGTAGCGGCTTCGTAGGTAGAAAAGTATTTCTTACACTTCCGCAGAATACCTAGATGTTTCGAAGCATCGAGCGCAACTTCGTAGATGTGTTGTCTCCAATCAAGGCTTAACAATCGCCTTGATTGGAGCCAACACATTTTAGACTTAGTAACATGAAGTCTGCAGAAGATAAATCTGTACACTATTTAAGGACATGTTAGTGGCCGACGTCGGAACGTTATGTTTAAGAGATAGATGACAGTACTGCGTTTTTAAGGCATTAAACTATACTCTATTTTTCCTGCCACATTCTAGAATTAAACTGAGGTCAGAGTTCAATGACTGTACTTACTCATTACGGCATGAGACCACCGATGTTGGACGTGCCTTCACAGAGGAGTCAAATTGGCAGGTGCTCTCCAAAGCGCTGTCATCTGCGAAATAATGAATAGGATTGAGAGTAGATGACAGAAGGTTTATGCAGACTAAAAAGAAGGTAGGAGATAAAACTGAGCCATGAGGGACGCCGGAATCAATGGTAAAGGGTGTAAAAGTTACTCCGTCTAGCACGACTCTAATAGAGCGCTCGGAGAGAAAACTGTCAATCTATTTAAGAAAATCTGTATTAAGACCATAGGCCTTCAGCTTGACTAAGAGACATTTGTGTCAAACTCTGTCGAACGCTTTAGCAATGACATGAGCATGTACATGATCTTCTCCAAATTTGTTGATGCAGGAGTTCCAACGCTCGGTTAAATAGACAAGGAGATTCGCCCGAGCGAAATCCATAGCTTTTAACGGTTTGATGACAATTGATTTCTTAAAAATGGTTAAAAAATTCTTTTGTATGGGAGGGGGTAGATCTTTTAGAGTTATTTGGCCAATCCATATCTTAAGCTGTTAGGCATTTTCTAAATGAATTTTACAAAATTTTAAGTTTGTAGCTTAAAATCAAAAATTTTCAGCTTTCATATTTTTTCAATACACATGAAGCACCTCGTGCATGTCATGGCACTCTTCGGTTCATAATAGTTTTAGTTCAAATTATTATTTTCTCCGTATATACAAAAAACGAGTGTATAAGCAAGTAAATAATCGTTATCAATGAACCATTAATGTGTCGTTAATGATTTTCATTATAATTCACTAATGAATATCATTGACGATTCATAAACGATATTATTTATGAAACATTAACGATTTATTAAAGAACTAGACTCTTAAAGCTAGACAAGTGAAGATCGCAATTGCTTCGTGTTATGTTTCTGTTGTTTATGACTTTTGAACATTTCATGGACGCACAACAAAATCACACGCGGACACCTCTGCAAGGTCCAATTTTTTTTACAATTTGCATTTACAATATTGATATCGACACGAAATAATTTTTGGCTCTGTGAAAAAATGAATGGTGAAAAGAAAACTGCTTGTATATAACAAGATCGACGTTGTGCGACCCTTTTTGCTTGGTTTGCTTACGATCATTACGTAGTATATTTATTTCGTAGCATTTCATGCTCGTTTTAAGATCATTATTTCGAGCGCTCGTTAAATAGTTTACTGGGGTGGTTTCTTCACAACGACAGTGAACCGGCTCCCACATCTCATCTTGTACGCGACTATTTGACCAAAAACAACGTTAATACCTTTCTGCAAGCTCCGTATTCACCTGACATGGCCACGTGTGTTTTTTCTGTTCGTAGGACTCAAGTTACCACTTTGCGGAAAGCATTTTAGGATAATTGAGGCTATAAAGGAGAATTCGCAGAAGGAGGTGAAGGCGATTCCAAATTCGGCCAATGGAAATTGTTTTGAAAATTGGAAGAAGCATTGGATTATGTGTATTGCTTGCGATTGAGATTACTTTAAAGGAGATAAAATAAATATCAATGAATAATTGAACAGTTTTCGTTTTATTGATAAATTCCGGGTACTTTTTAAACATAGGGTATATTCTGATATATGTCGAATCGTATCACAAACCACCAATGGACAGAAGAAAAGACCTATGAAATGAGAAAAAAAGAGCTGGCTTCCAAGTTCTGAGCTCATAAAATGATTTTATTAAATTTTTGCTAAATTCAAAAATAAAATCCCTTTACAGAATCTTAACTTTTGATTCAATATCCTGGCAAGAGTGACACCAAATCTTTTAAAATTCCAAAACGCTTGATTTACTATCAAAAGGTTCAATTTCCTCTTAAAAATCTTTCTGCAATGGAAACTGATTATTGTAAATTTCCTTTAATTTTTTGCACAAATTAATTTATATCGCGCCAGGACATTTAACTTAATGGATGCATGAACCAATATGTAAGATTGCTACCAAAATTTTAATTATAGACGTAATCACTATCAGAATTCCTTAATGCATGGAATTGCCATAAAATCGGTTCCAAGTATAAAAGATGGAAATCAATTTATCCTCTGGCTTATTATTTAGTCAAGGGACAAAGCAAACATCAGCATCCCAACACCAAAACATACATAAACAGAGCACAATAAATTGACATAAATTGGTGTCAACTAGCGTTAAGTCTGCGTTTTAAACATAATTTATCTATGGAGAAGTCGAATACATCAACATTCTTGTTAACTACTCTTGCAAGACGCGAAATCGGTTCACTCATACTGTAGTTAGTCCGGTGAAAACAAATCTGCAGAAATCTAGGATGCCTTGGCAAAAATTGAGTGAGAAGGAGTCAACCACCCCAGTAAGAAGTTGATGAGCTACTTCACGTCGTCTCGAGAGTGATGCCATATTTAGTAGCTGAAGTCGATCGGTATAACGAGGAAGACGAACTCTATTATTCCAATTAAGGTGACATAAAGCTATTCTCACAAATTTACGCTGAGTAGAATCAATTCTGGCAATATGCACATCGTAATAGGGAGACCAAACTTGAGAAGCATACTCAAGATGAGATCTAACAAAGGTGTTATACAGACTCAACCTCACCAAGGAATTGTTAAATCCCTTGGATAAGCGAGTGGTGAAGCCCATCATAGAATTGCCCTTTTGCACAATCTTATTTATATGCAACCCAAAATCAATCTTCCGGTCAAATGTAACACCATAAATTGTCAAGTATGTTACAGTCAATAATGGAATTAACACGATCCAAAATACAGTCATTGAGACTGTAAGTTACTACAAACGGTGAGACTTTCCTAGTAAATGACATTACACGATATTTATCCAAATTCAATCATAGGTCATTATGGCGACACCAGTTACTAAAATTTATCAAATCCTTCTGAAGAAGATTATCAGAGTTGGAACTAAGAGACCTACAGGTTTTAGTGTCATCAGCATAAATGAGTACTTCCGAATATTTAAAAGCAGAGGCAATATCGTTGGCCAGGATAAATAAAAGTGGTCCCCAAATGACTTCCTTGAGGGAGCCCAGAATGCGCAGTAAATGGCTTAGAAGTACAATCACGAAAGATAACTTGATACTTCCTAGTAGAACGATCACTGATAAAAAATTATTCGCAATAAAATGGGGAAACGGTGTAAAAGTGAAACAGTTCCACTTCAAGAAGGCCTAGATACTCAGTAGATGGTTTCTGTTCGCTTTCTATCATTAACATCTGCAAATATTTGTCAGTAAGCAGCCAGTACAACTGAGCAATATACCAGCTTCTCCACTCGCTACGGTCGTTCTCACTCCCTTCCCCAACCTTCCCAATCCCATTCCTTCCCTCCATGATTGTGTTTGTGCATTGCACATAAAGGCCGAAATTGCCTATAACACAGGTTATTCTGTAAAAAAAAAAAGAAAAACCTGCTATTTATTGAAAAATTTTCATTTCAAGTCTCATATTTTTCATTGCAATTTAATAAAAAAAAAATTCAATATTATATTTCTAAAGCATTCTCTCAAATAAATGCTTGTGTATAAGAGAAAAGAATGAGAAATCAATTCGATATGCTTAACATAAGAAGATACGATAATTTCAACAATTTGTGGTTCCCACTTATTAGTATCCAATCCGATCTAAATTGTATGAAAAAATGGAACGTTCCATGAGATCATCAGAGAATATTAAAATAAAGATTATGATGCAATTCGTGTTCAATAGAGTGCGAATTTCCGTAACAATTCTACGATTTGAAGAAAATGAATTAAGAAAATTGCTAACTTTAAAATCGTAAAGTTCTGAAATGGCTGAATTGAAAGAAATAAAAGCAAATTTATTTTCTTGGTAAAAGTCACATTTCAGTTAAATCGGTAATTTCGCGATATATGATAAATTATAGCGACATGATTACCTATAAAAATCTGTCCTCAAGAATTCAGCTAATTAAAACTTTTTTTTTATTTATTATAAACATAAATTTCAATTAATTTTCGAAATCTTTTCGCATGAAAAAAGGCGAAATCTTTTTATATTATTTCTTAGCGATAGTCAACAAATAGCTCTTAAAGACTTTTATTTTTAGTCTTTATTTTACAAAAATAAAACAGAAATTTTAGCATTGTTTCTTTTACACAAATAATCCGGCTGTTCCTAAATACAAGAGCGGTGGCTGCTGCGGCTGCTGCTATATATACGCATTCATGGTGACAAGCGTTTCCATAAATAAATTCGCATCTTTAAATCGTTGTTCTTACGCGTATCGTCTTTTCGTCTGTGGCGCGACAAGTCTCCAAATCGAGAGCAATATCTTTACACGAGATACATATCTTACAAATTACCATACAATTACATGCAATCCACAGATTGAAACCATTGAAGAATTTATAGCTGGTGTACCGAAGAATTGTCATCGAATATTTCCCATACGGTTGGTATATAGTTTCCTGTGTGCGTGTGTGGATATAGGCATTAGGCCGGAACAGCGCTCTAAATAGCCGATAATTTTATCACCAAGATACCTACATTAGTTTGAGAAATAGATTTTTAATATCAAGCCACCCAGTTTGATATCATAAATCAACGGGAGTGTAGTTCTTGATCCTTTTTTTTCGGTATTACATTTATTCGATCGTGAATTTTATTATTCATAACATCACTTTATGATGTTTTCGAAAGCTTTCATTTTCAATTTTTACCTAAAAAGAAATATGGCATATAATAAAAGTTTTTATGAGCTGTTAAGTCAGATATGTAAATATTTTCATTTTATTATTGTCGGGAATATTGTCTTTTTTTTTTTTTGGAACATTGACAAACTTTTAATCCAGAGAGTTATATTTTTCAAATCGAAAGGAAATGCCTGATTTTTTTCTATTAAATGCAACAAAAAATTAAATTAGATAAGATTTTCGTTGCTCTTGGAAATCGATCGACATGAATGAATTAGATTATATTAAGTGCTACGGCCTTGTTCCTATATAATAGATAATTTAGTACTTGTCGTACATATTGAAGAGGTACCCCTTTAATGCAATGCACAATTGAGTTAGAATAGGGAGGGGTAAAATAGGCATTGAAGGAGTTTGGATGGGGAGATATGAAAGTGTCGGTGAACGTTACTCTTGGAACATTGCGGGTTATGCACTTTAGAAAAACATAGCAGGACTACAATTGGACGAGCACTGGGCTCGTTAGCCATTAAATTTGCCCACATTGTTGCCAGATTATATTCATATTCACTTATTTCAAATAAAGGTACTACAGATGATATCTTAAATTAGTACTAATTTAAACATTAGAGAAAAAAAAATAAAAAATAATAATTATAAGACTCTTCTGAGGAAATAGAAAATGAAGAAAATAAAAGAATTCAATTTCAACAATAATAAAAAACAGCAGAATTTGGGGCTTTACGCCCAATCATATGATACTCTAGATGAAATAGGAAAGAGTTTATTGTACCGGAAAATATGTCATCTCAAATTCTTTCGAATAGTGAATAGTGACTTTTGTATGGGAGGCGCTAAATGCAGAGGGGGAGTTTTGTAATTTCTGTATATAATACTGAACGTAGTATAAAAAATGTGTCATACTGAATTTAAAGTTTGTAGCTTTCATAATTTTCGAGGAAATAGAACAACTTTTGTCTGAATTTATGGCATTTGTATGGGAGGTGGCAGAGAATGTGGGAGGTTTTAGATGATTTTGAATCTGCTTATAAACATCCTAATCACATTTGAGCTTTGTTGCTCATATCTTCGAAGGAAAAATACTCTTCTTGAATTTCCAATACAAAAATTTGTATGGGAGGTGGTAGAAGGAGTAAAGCGAAGTTCATATTTTTTTAGCACTTATTGCAATTATGAAAGGACAAATTCTGGCAAAATTGTAAGTTTGTACAGCGTGGGCCAGAATAACTGTCGCAGTTTTTCGAAGCACCGTTATTCGTATATTCTTGTCGCCTTGTTTTCTTTGTTTTATTGTGAAATTAACTGAGTATAGTTTTGACATGGCCAGTAACAATTGAAATTCTGTGAAAGATGGAAGCAAAAAGAGAGTTAGTGCAAAAATTACACATGCAAGGCAAAAAGATAGGCGAGATAGTTAAGTTAGTTGCTAAAAGACATAGGTGTAAACCGTAGATTTGTTCAACGCAATGTGGCTCGATTTAAAACAACTGGAAGTGTTAAAATAGCCAAAAAACCAGGGCGAAAAGGAACAGTAAGAACAACTGCACTGGTGAAGAACGTGCGTGAAAGAATTAGGCGAAACTGCGCAAGATCAGCTCGAAATCTAGCCAAAGAGCTGAATGTGAGCCGTAAAACCATTCGAAATGTTTTAAAAGAGGACTTGGGACAAAAGCCTTACAAAAAATAAAGTGCGACAGTTATTTGGGCCCACCATGTACTTTTTCTAGTTTCAATGAAAATCGATAAAGTATGTTTACCAATATTGCGCATTTGTGTGGGAGGGGGTAGAAGGAGTAGTAGAATCAAAACTAAATTTTTCGACATCAATGTTATTTATAGTAGTATTCTTTTCTCAAAATTTAAAGTTGATAGCTTTGACGACTTTGAAGAAAAATAATTTAATTGAAATTGCGAAAAATCGTGAAATTTGTATGAGAGGGGATAGAAAGAGTGAGATGAATATAATAAAATTAATTATGACAAAAATTAGTTCTTTTAGCTTTGCTAGTTGCAATAAAAACCAAATAAATGCATTTTTGAAAATTGTGCATTAGTATGGGTGGGGGTAGAAGGAGAAAGGAGTCGGATCAATATTTTTTGACATTAGTGATATTCAAATCATTATACTATGACCTCATTTTCAAGTCAATAAGTGGTCTCGGAGAAAATTTAATTTCTTTAAATAACGAAATTTGTATGGGAGAGGGTAGAAAAGTGGAGGGATGCTACCACTGTTGTTACTTTTTTGCTAAAAATGATATATGAAAAATTTCAGCACGATAGGTCAAAGCTTTCGAGAGTTATGTTGTAGACAGACGGTCACCCGGAATCGTAGTTTTTGAGCAACAACAAATATGTCTCTACCCTTGGCGACTATTTCTTAGCGTTACAAACGGTAAGGTAAAAACAATATACACTCAGATTTCATCTAGAGTATAATTAGCAGGTAGGGTGTAGCCTAGTGGGTAGCGTGTTGGTCTTGTAATGCGAAGGTCGTGAGTTCAAATCCCGGTCGGCGCAATATATAATTCCAGCACATTGCCTGCTTGGATATACCTTGGTCACCTCAATCTACGAAAATGAAAAATTCGTAGAAAGAGGGTTGTGCGACGGGCTAACAACCCTTCCACAATAAGTAATGAAAAAGAATGTTAAGGAACCTGAATGCCAGGAGGCCAAGGTCCGATTTGGGCTGTAGCGCCATTGTAGAAAAAAAAGATAATTAGCAGCTGGAGGACGCGGTCTTTGGATCGAGACAATTGGAGGCGACGACTTCAGGAGGCCAGGACCTGATTTGGGCTGTCGCGCCATTAATGATGAGATAGAATCCTGAAAAAAAGGTATATTTTCTCAGTCCAATACAATTGCGGAAGAGATTAGCGTCCACTAACGTACATCGCACTCATAGCACGATTCTATTTAACTTTAGACAATGCTTGTAGCTGTAGAATATTCAATGAAGCGTTGAATTACAATAAAATTGGGATATTTTTGGAGAAAAATATTCTTATTGCCGTTTTCCGAGTTTTTTTTTAACCAAATTAGAGAAAAAAAATTGTTACACTGACGGGATTCTTTTGTTGATGCAATAAAAGACCCAATTTAGTTCTCTATATTTTCTACTGGTTTTTTTTTCCAGTCGAAATAACATAATAGATAGTAATGCATTTTTTACAAATCAAAAAAAAAAAAATTTTTCCATAATTTTATATTGTCTTTCTACGTATTGGCGTACCAAACAAAGATTAAATGATTCATGCTGCCGATAGTAAAATACAAAAACTCCACTTAAAACTGATGAGATCATTCTACGTTCGAAGAAGTTAATTTTAAGACATTTTTAGTTTACAAAATAGGTAAATTCGTTTTATTAAAGCCATGAAATTAACGATTCGGCTACATAAACCTTTGATTCTGTGCACAATTACAAAGAATTTCTTTATAACAAATCGGAAAAAAGAAACTAATTTACAACTCATTAAAAATAGCGAATATTAAGTACTTTTCTCGACAAGGTAAACATTTTTCTTAAATATCGTGTTCTCAAAGCCTTGCGAAAATAAGCAATACTTTAAAGAGTTTAACTTTTACAAAGAAAGAGATTCAAATTCAGTTTCTTGACACTTTCTTATTTTTCAGAAAAAAAAGAAGATTAACTGAATAATAAACTTTGTTGAAAGCAGAAAAACTTTCAAAGGAATAAACGGATAATTAAAGTGTGCATTGGAACACCTCAAACTACTCTCAAGGTGCATATAGCAGCAATGTTGTTCGCTTTACACCGTAACAACGCCTAAAACATCGCACTAAACTGACTTTAAATATTATCAATTACCGAGTCTTTAAGGAGATTTAATTGCCATTATGCAAATGATAGCCACCGTTTAAGTTCTTTTCGTTTTTATGTCGAGAGAAGAAGATGCACAGTGTATAACTTGCCCTAAGGCGCCGGTAATTTTTTTTGCATTTTTATTGAAGGTATTTTGCTGCTGCTACCTTTTGCAAGATACTCTCTCGTAAAAGTCGATTTGAAAACGTGATATGATCCAAGTGAATAATCTCTGCGAAGATAGTTTTTGTTATATTTAATTCGGCGCCCAAGATATTATTCATTCCTGTCAAGAGCTATTTGTCGCCAGATTAAGCTCAAGCTTCTCGAAATTTATTTTTCTGTGTTGTTTTTGGTTGAATGGGTGTTTTTTTTTACTGGCCAACAAATTGATTTGTGGACAGCAGATTGGGCAGATGCCCCCGCCACGATTTATAATCAACTCAACACTTTTGAATTTAAACATGTTTTCTAATTATAAATGATTGCAAAAACAAACGATGATTTATTTACGTTGATAATTTTATAGTTTGGGCTCATATGGTTAGTGGTTAAGTGATCATGTTTTTTGGAGATTTGATAGAGGAAAAAAGGGAAAGTCCGGGTTTTTTTTTCGTTTGTTAAATTTATTTTTATTTAATTGACAAGATTTAATCTAGAGTTAAACAATTTAAGTTTATTTACAAATTCCAGCTTCTGTTTTGTGAATCATCAGCAAGGGTGTTACTGTGCTTTCTTTAATGGATTTCAAAAATATCGTATTTAGGAATGTATTTCCCTTTTCATAGGCTCCGTCACGCCTTTTCCCCCGCCAGTCGTGAAGTATTTGGCATGCTTCTGGCTAGGTCTTACTAATTCAGTTGTGAGAACTTGGTACCCGCAAGTTTCATTTGTGGTCATTTGGTGGTGATTGGTAATCACCTTTTTCATTTGGTGGTAATCCGTGTTCTTAGAAATCACCCGCCTCTCCCCTCCATCCCGCTCAAAATACATTTTCTTAAATATCAGGAGTTACAGTTATCTTAGACTAAAACAAATTATGCCATATGTTTGGTGTTTGGTAGTAACTTTTCAACATTTGGTAGTAACTCAATTAGCTCTAATAAATGATTTTCTTAAAAAGCGTGAAGAAACCGCCCCTACACGTCTGTGCAGTCAATGTCCTATCACTCAGATCCGTGGTTGTCTTTCAGCTCTTTAATATAGCGTGTATCCATTTTATCGTGGCCGATTCTAAGCCCTTTTCCGCCGATATTATGACGTCATGAGGAGTGCCGTCGAATGCTCCTTCTATATCTAGGAATGCGCCAATGGAGTTTGACGATACATCCTTTCTTCTTCTTCTAAATCTTCATTATTGTTACTTATCTTGCAGTGTTGAAAATGTGTTGCCAATACTATTTCAAGTGTTTCCATTGGATCCATTGGATCCATTTGGTCCCTCTAAGAGTTCAATATCATTCGAAATGTCTTTTGCTAAAACCTTTTGAAGTCCCGAGACTGTTGGGAGATCATCTATCTCTTCACAAAATTTTCTCCATAACTCTTTTTTTAGCTCCTTTAAAAGTTCCTGTGTTCATTCCAATTACCAAAGGTTCTTGCTCTATTGAACAATTTTACTGTATTATTCTAATAATAAAGTATTATGATCGACACAGAAAAAAAAAATTCGCTACCCTGAAATTTTGTTTTTTCGCGTTTCATGACTAAATTAGCCTAAAAAAGCAAAAAAAAAAAATCCGTCCCGCGGTACGCCGTACATATGAACTCGTACCTCCAAGACCGTTAAAGGTAGAATGTTGGTTTTTGGGTGGGTTGTTAATTTGGTAAGTGAGTTTCATTATCCAAATTTTGGGGAGTTTCAGGTGGAAGGGGGAGGCAGGGGGATGGAAAAAGTCAAAAAGTACACTTGCTAATATCTTCACCACGAATGCAGATAGGAAGATGAAAATCAGCATACCTATAGAGAGGGTTGTGGGACAAACTCCAAAAATAATTTAATTTTTTTACCCATTGGCGTCCGAAACGGGGGGGCTAAAAGCAAATTGTCGACCGAATCTTTTTTTTAAATAGTTATATCTTCGAAACTACTTACCATAAAAAATTCATATTTTGGGACCATTAAGACGACATATAGATCCACCAGAATCAGCTTAGAAATAGGCTAATTATTGTAAGGGGAGGGTCAGCGGGGGCAAGGAAAAACACTTAAGAAGTAATATCTCAACTATCTCTTAAGCCATGTAATTGAAACTTAAAACATATACTAAGCTATACTAGCGAAATACAAAAAAAATATAAAATTTGTTCATAATGGTAATGGGGGGAAATGGGGAGCATTTCAAAAATGGTGCACTTTTCAAAATTAGAAATCGTTATATCTCAAAATTGAGTACAGATATCGAATCAAAAATTCGTCATATTATAGAACTATATAATTTATAATTTTGATAAAAATTTTAAGTAAGGGAGTGTAAAGGGAGAGAGGTGGTAAGCAAAAATGTCGAAAATATTGAGTGATTTTTTTAGGACTCTGGTCAAAGATAGAAACTTTAAATTTTGCATGTGGATACATCTATTTGATATACATACATAGAAAAAAATAATAATTTGATCCACAATTGTTACGAACCGACCACCCCGGTCTAATGGGCACAAGGTGTTTCATGTGAAGCGAAAAAAACACGAAAACTGAAAATTTTTGGATGTAATTTTAAGGTAGAAACTTGAAAATTTGGAAAATACATTTAAAAAAAATTCCTAAAAGTATGAAATATTAACTGGCCGAATGCTTTCAAAACTTCTACCCCCTCCCATACAAAATTATTTTTTCGACTATTTTTAAGAAATTAATTATCACCTAACTATTAAAAGCTATCAATTTGAAATTTTGCATAAGAACTTATAAAAATATTTGAAATGAAATTACTTTAAAAGTTTTGAAATCGCACTTGCCCTTCTACCCCCTCCAATATAAAAGTATGATTTCGACCAATATCATTAAATCAAAGAAAAGATTTCCGGATTGTACACTGTTACGCTTTATTATTCGTGACGTTTCGGTCTCTGCTGGGACCTTTATCAAACTGAGTGTAGAATCCGGAAATCTTTTCTTTCATTTCGAAATGCACTGTGAAAACATTCACCAAACTATCATTAAATCAATTAATAACCAACAAATTAAAAGCTACGAACTTGAAATTTGTACAAGCACCTTACAAGAGAAGGGAAAGAAAATTGCTTCACAAATTTTGCAATTCCCCTACCTCTTCTACCCCCTCCAATACAAAATTCCCCCCTCCCCTCACAAAACTCAAACTTGCATAAATAAACGAACGTAATATTGATTATATATACTGGAGCTTTTGAACGTTTCCGCAAAGTGTTAAATTGATAACTGCCCTGCCCAAGAACCCCCTTTCACTTAGTCTTCCCAAACCACTCTAACCTGCATATTGACTTTCCACGCATCCGCAACTTGTCCCAAGAATAATAAAGTTTCGCCCGACTTGTTGGCAGTTTATTTTAGTTTCTTTGCGTTTGGCCGCTAGTTCTTCATTCCACCAAGAAGCTTGTTTGGCTTTTGCTTGTGTGGAACGGGACAACTTTGTTCGTAGGCACATATTGCATTGTCAACAAGTTTGTTGTTTCCTATTTGATCAATGCAGTCTGGGCTGCTTATTGATTCTTCTACACTACCTACTTCGTACTCAAGGATTAACAGGTAAAGCTATCTTACTTCCAGATCTCAATATGTCCTAGTTGACAATGTTTGCAGTGCTCCACTCCCTATTACTAGTGGCGCTCCACAAAAAAGTGTACAGGGTCTATTCTGTACAACATTTATACAAACTCAATCGCGAAACTTGATCTCAATGGTGCAATATCACTACCCAGACGACATAGTGCTAACATACACTTCAACTAGTATACCAGCACTTGAAGATAGTATAAACAAGAACCTTGACAAAATCAATGTATGGATCAATGCACATAAATTGCTAATTCGGAGAAAACCAAGTATCTTTTCTTCAATAAGCCACCATAAATTGTATTAAACGTTGTTTTCAACATACAAACTGTTAGTAGAGTTGTCAGCTTCAAGTACCTCGGAGTTCACCTCGACGAACACCTATCTTGGGACTCACATCTAGATGCTGTGAGAAGAAAATTGGCCCCGATTGCCGGTATATGTACAAGATGATGCTCCCGGAAATACAAGATGATGTTCCCGAAAAAAATAAATTGAGCCATATTTTTTTTAGCCAATTAAACTATGGCATAACAATCTGGAATTCCCCCTTCAATTTTAAACTGCAATGTATCTAAACAATTCAGAACCGAGCAATACACAATCTATACAAAATCAACATGAGTGAGCACACGAAAACGATTCGCGAATCACACCAGTTCCAAGCTGTGGAAAAACTATATGGCTTAGAGGCTTCTGCTCAAATTCATCGCATTAAGCATCTTAAAACCATCAGCGACATAGTATTCACCTACTACTCCAACAAACATCTATACAATACGCCCCGAGTTGACAAAATATACCCACCTGCCATCCGTTCCTCGAAATATGGGACCAATTCAATATAAAAACATAACAGGGCTGATTGGGCATAAAGCCCAATCGTGCGATACTCTAGATGAAAGAGCAATTTTTTGATTTCAAGAAATTTTGTAGGGGAAGTGGTACAGGGGTTGACGACATCGAATTAAATTTTTCTCATCACGCTAAAGTTGTTTTACACAAAATTTAGGATTAAAAAATTTAATTGCTACTGAGAAAATTAGTTTATTGGATTTAGCCAAATTGTACAGTTTGTATGGGAGGTGGTAGAAGGACAGAATGACCAGTGTTATAGGCAATTTCGGCCTTTATGTGCAATGCACAAACACAGTCATGGAGGGAAGGAATGGGATTGGGAAAGTTGGGGAAGGGGAGTGAGAACGACCGTAGCGAGTAGGAAAGCTGGTATATTGCTCAGTTGTACTGGCTGCTTACTGACAAATATTTGCAATTTGCAGATGTTATGGAGAACTGAATGATAGAAGGCGAACAGAAACCATCTACTGAGTATCTAGGCCTTCTTGAAGTGGAACTGTTTCACTTTTACACCGTTTCCCCATTTTATTGCGAATAATTTTTTATCACCAGTAGCAACTGAAAAATTTGCGCTTAAAAAAAATCCCGTCTGGAGTGGGAATCGAACCCACGACCTATTGACTGAGAATCATTTCAGCTCGATAAATTTTATACGCACTGAGTTAATTTTTTAATGTATTTCGTGAAAAATTGCAGTTTATATGGGAGGTGATGGAAGGAAAAAGAGACTTCAATAATTTTATATGATGAAATCATCATAAAAGTTATATATTCCAAATTTCAGATCAATAGCATCTATGATTGAGGGGGTAGAAAAAGTAAAACTAATCATCTAATTTTTTTTGGGCTTAATAATAATTCTAAATAAGTTATTAATGCACAATTTCAGCTCGATATATTGTAAAATAGTTTAGTACATTTCATGAAAAAGTGAAGTTTGTATGGGAGGGAGTGGAAAGAAGGAGAAGACTCAAATAAATTTTATACAGTAGATTGAAATCATCATAAGGGTAATATATTCAAAATTTCAGATCAATAGCTTTCATACTTTTCAAGCAAATTCGTTAATTATCGAATTGCGAAACTGTGTCATTTTGTATGGGAGGGGGTAGAAGGGGTGAAGATAATCGTCTAACTTTTTTTGGTCTTACTTGTAATTCTAAATAAATATTTTGTGCTTATTTTGAGTTCGATAAATTTTATACGCACTGAGTAAATTAGTTTAGAGTATTTCATGAAAAAGTACAGTTTGTATGGGAGGTGGTTGAAGGAGGAAGATGACACACAAAATTTTTATACCATAGATAGAAATCATCATAAAAGTATTTCAGACCAATGGCTTTTAAAGTTTTCGAGCAAATCCGTTAATTGTTAAATTGCGTAATTGTGTCATTTTGTATGGGAGGGGGTAGAAGGAGTGAAGCGATTTGGCCCGTTTACGAACTTGACCTTACTTTTTTGACAAAAATGACGTGTACAAAATATGAACTACCTAGTTCAAGCTAGAGAGCGCACAGACAGACGGACGGACGGACATCCGGTTTTAAGATTTTTGAGTGATTATATGAACTTCTGTATCATTAATTTTTTCTCCGAGCCCTATTTCTTAGCGTTACAAACTTTAGAACAAACTTATAATACTCTCAGATTTCATCTAAAGTATAACAAAATAATCTCGATCTACAACGAGCTAGCGGATGATCTTCAAGAATCTACAAACCAGTTTAAATTGAAATTAAAGAAATTTTTAATATTACAATAATATTTGAATATTTAAAATCGTTCACTTTGTTAAATAATTCTATTAATGTATCTTAAATCTTTCATTCTAAAAGTTATTGAGTTTCATGTTCTCTTATTCCGCACATCATTATTATTGAGTTTTTATTTGTTTTACTTTCGTACTTACTTATCCTTTTACTCCACTTTTGTAACATTAAATTAAAAGTATTATTATTATTTTTTTTTTCGTTTTATGAACCATTTTTTAAAAATGTATTTAATTACTTTCCGTACGAGCTTAGCTTATGGATTAACCTGAATAAATTTACTTTATTTTACTTTATAAAAAAAGATCCCAATTAGTACGTTATGGGTTTCTATACTGACTTAAATAGTTAATAGTTATATCAAAACAGATATACCTGTAATCTGAAAGCAATGCTTCTTTGGACACGTGCCAATTATATTGTCAGCTAACCAGCGGCTTGTTAAGGTAAGGTCAAGTACTTCCTGCCTGGCACTATTTATGAAGTCTGGGTGCTGCCTTTATTTATAATGTCTAGATTGTTAGTAGTAAGATATTTCAAAAGTGAATCACCTCTTTTAATTATTATACTACTTCCCCATATAGTATTGTGTGCATTAGCATCGCAGCCCAGTATGACTGATATGTTGTGGATCTTGCTTTCCACTAGCTCCTTGATGCCCTCAGGTGGAGCATCTCACTCCTCTGGCGAAGGAAGTAGGCCGAGGCTAGTATCGCCCCTTGAAATTTTCATTAGGACCGCTACTAAATCTGTTTGGGTGAAAAGAGGCATATTTAGATAATTAATTTCGGATAATATAATAATAAGAGCTGCACTCTTGGTCGCTTCTTTTAACAAAAAAAACCTTACCCATTTTTCAAGGAATTCCAATAATTTTGATCTTCGCGGCCCTTGATTCTTGTAGGAAGGCCAAATGGGACTTCCCCCTTTGCGAATCTCCACATCAGTACGTCTATGGCGGTTACTGCACGATGAAGATTCGTCCGAATAACTTTTAGTTTACTCAAGTTTTTGGTCATCTGCGGTAGGCTGCGGCTTGCCGCTGCTGACCTCCTTAACTTCAGGTCACACTAGAGAATTCGAAGCAGACTTTGTGTCCCTTCTTTTCAAGCTTTTTCACCGATTGGCCGTCGATGGAAAATTGTATTATTATATTTGTGCCTTTCCCTCTGCTAATAACTTTCCGAGGCGCACAAACCAGCATTTTGAACATCGATGAGGGTGGCTATCTCCTCTGACGAGTCTTCGAGAGGAAAATATCCCATAATTATTTTTAATCGTGGTGTATTTTCCTCCCGGGACAGCCCTGATATTGGTGGAGCCGTTCGACTTGTTGCTCGCCGCTGTTCGTTACAGCGAAGATGTAGTTTGCTCATCCAGCCAAATAGTTAGCATCGATCCTGGATTGAGGCTAAGTCCACCAATTAGTGGATTTGGACCCTCTTTGGCTGCTTTAGGGATTTCAGCCAGAATGAATTTTTGGATTCTAGCTAGCTGCTTCGGAGTTAGGATCTTGAGCGGATGCTCAGCGTTTATAATACCGATCCTTATTCCTTTGACCGCGTCTCTAAAGCTAGTGCCCGACGTGGTGGGCTGAGCCTCTTGCGCAGGTCTATGCGTGACGCTTTTATTTAAGGCGTCTTGCCTTTTATTATCATTTCCGGCAGACGGCGGTGTTATTGATGAGGTTTTCACCTTACTCTGTGCAGGTGCTGAGGTATCTTGCATTGGCAAGCATGAAAGATCATACGCTTCGTTCGAAGGTTTAGCATGGTTACAGTGGTACGTATACCGTCCCCTAACCTCTTTTGTTTTCTTTAAGACTCAGCTCCGCTGATAGCAGTTGTTCTTCCAATTGAGGCTTGCTCGCGTTTTTCCTGTCCAATCTTAGTGGCGGTCTCTTAATGTATCTGAAAGATTAGCCTCTGCAGTTATTGCAAGCGCGGTTTCTGGAAGGATAATTGTTCCGCTTACCACCTCTTGTACGTCATTAGCTGCTGCTAGTAACGCTTTGGGGAAAGCATAGGCCCCTTGTTTTGTTTTGTTTAGGTTATGCATAGAAATCCCACGAGCAGCGCGAGAAAGTAGAGTAACCACTGGCAAACCTCTTAAGGTCTGCCTGAAACATGACCGGTCTAGATTTCAAAAGGATAAGATATGGAGCCGAAAGCAAGCTATTCGTTTTGTTCACTCTATCTGTAGATATTTTAGCGTTTAGTCTGCACCACGGGGGGGGTCGATCAACCCAGCAGACCAGTATGAAACATACTGTTCGCCACGAAGTTCAAGGCACTATCTTTTCGAAAATTTTTAAAAATTAAGTGACCGGTTTCGAGATAACCAGGTTAACCAGGGAGACTAGCGTTGGAGAGGTCGGTGTAAGCGGAGTAAGCGGAGATCAGTAATTGATCCTGCGAAAAGTGTTTTTTTTTTTTTTTAATAAAAGAAAAACAAAGGACAAAAGTAATAATCCGAAAAAAATAGTGATAGCAAGGGAAAAGAAAAATCGTCGAAAGAAGGGAATTTACTTGTATACCAAATTAGCGAACTTCCGAATTGCTTTTAATCACATTTGTATCGAAAGTAATTCGAAATCCGTCGAAGTCCACCAACTATAACATAATTTACCGAACATTACAAATATTGCACAAGATCTGACCAATAATAATCATAAATTTACCAACGAAATCTCTTCGCATCAATTAACACGAAATTGTTATAAAAAACAATTTCAAAAATTCAAACCATCTGTGAAAACATTGGATCGAAATACGATCTTTTAAAACAAATAACCATTCATTACTCAAACACTTTACGTTCTAGAAAGTATTCCAGAAGTGTTCTTGTTCTTCTTTTTTTTTCTTATTATTCAAAAGTATCTTTTAACTCGTCAGGTGGTGTACTAAAGTACAACACAGAAATTTTACCTGAACATATTAAATTCAATTTTAAATATCATCCGTCTATACAAATTCAGAACAGCAGGGCAGCAATTAGCATAATAATAACCTTTTCCGTTTTCAGTTCGAATTAATTAGTCGAAACATTTATTTCTAATCCGTTTCGGAAATTATTAAAGCCATCATATATTTCAACGCGAACCCAAAAAAAAGAAGAGAAAACAAAAAACTTATAACTCCCCATAGTTTATGGTGTTGGATAGTGAAGATGGCGCCATGATATTTTCATAAGGAAAATATATCGATTCATAAATTAATAAAAAAAAAAATTTAATTTTAAAAGTAAATCTGAAGGTGGGCTGAATAAATTTTTGAAAAATTTATTAATGAAATTTTTATGGGGTGTTCAGACTATTTGGCTACTGGTTGCGGTAATAAAATGCCTGGCTACTATAACTTTATAGATTTATGTATGTAGTATATCTTCATTAAATAGCGAAACTGAAGGGCTTATATTTTTCACATTAACCCATAACTAGTGAGGTAGGGATCTGAAGAATCCATTTTTCTTTTGCCATACCAGGAAGTATTATCTAGCCTGGGTGTAACCTAGAGAGGAGCCAGTTGGTCTATAATGCGAAGGTCGGGAGTTCAAATCCCAGTCGAGCAACAATTCGCCAAATGCTGAGCAGTTTGGAATAGTTGCTCATAGCAAATATTCAGCCGCCGGCACTTACTCACTTTTTGTCGATAGTTTTGTTGAATTCTAACACGAAATAACTACGCATTATCTTTTCAACAATAAAGTAAAGCTAATCTCTGTTTCACAGTCTTTCGCCCGAACTGTGCTTTCTGGAAGATATTTTACCGAAGCAGGTTAGCACAATACACCCATGTTAGTGTTAATTCAAGGATTGTATCCTCCTGAACTTCTTGGGGCCGTGGTACGAAGCAGGAAAATTGACTGCATACTGCCATCCACTTTGCCTAGAGCATGAAAATCTACAATCCCATCGAACACCCATGCTAGTGCATAGTAGTTTTGTGGAGTCTTTGCATCGTTTGAGCTTTCCGATAATACCGATATTTGCCGATCGATCGACAACCTGGTAACACAGCTCCAAGAGAGGGCATCCTGACGCTGGAGGCATTCTGTTCCGCGACTAAGCGCAACTCAGCTCTTCCTGCGACTACTAACTGCTGCAGGAGAACTCCGCCTCGTCAACCAGTTTTACGATGATCGCACTCAGACCTCATAGCTAGTTCGATATTCTTCTTAGGACTTCCGTCGAAATTCGCTCCTCCACGACGATGTCCTCTATCTTCAAGGGGAATTCTGCGGCCTCGTGGTAGTACTTGTCATGTCACTTTGCCTGGTCCGAAACTTTTTTCTTACCCCGAGTCGTTACCTTCTTACTCGGCCTCTCCATCACCAGCTAGCTCCCCAGAACTCAGAACAGTTGTGTTCGCCGCTGCAGTCTCCTCTTTCCCTCTTTCCATCATGGTCACAGTCAGATCCTTGCGATATAATACCAATGGACCGAAATTATCATCTAGTTTTCAAAGAGACACACTTGATAAGCTATTCGGTCAAAATGTGCCGAAAAGAACCCCGGGCCGTGTTGGGGTTAAAAATCCCAAAGTACTTCTTTCGGTGTCTCTTAGTGGGTCAGAAATACCAAAAAAAGTCCCTTATGTCGCGAAAAGGCTTATACATCCTACTGCTATTCAGCAGGCGTAGAAACTCTCACCCTTGAACCTCTCAGAAATTGTGGACTAAAAAGTCACCTTAAGTGAAAAATTTTCGACTTATTGAAGTGGAGATATCGCTATATATAGGGTGCATCAACAAGAGGTGAAAGATTTGTTTCCAAAACCCAATCAGAAAACGTACGGTGTTGCTGGTGGTCCGCCGGCTGCAGTTCTTGAATCAATTGAACCTTGTACGCATGCTGAGCCACATCTTTCGCCAATATTCGCTGCAGTGTGGACGTGGAAAGGTCAAGTTTTTGAACACGGTGACGAATGGTGTGGTCTTGGGTCGTTTTCAACACTATCCTTCACTGCAGCAATATTTTCGGTCGAACGTCCGTGGCGAAGTTATTTCAGTGTCTTCACATCTTGCACTGAGCCAGCCTTTTGGCATTTTTTAAGTAGGTTGCGCATACACGGCTCAAAAGGCACATGAATACGATTAAAATTTGCTCGACTTTTACGCATTGTAACTGCGATTAAAAGCAAATCTATACATATTAATATAATTGTAGTATCTGGCTGTTATTTGCTTCTAAATGGCTATAAGTTAGTTTTTTGCTTTATTTTAACAATAACTAAGCATAAAAACACGTTTTAGAAATTTTTGTCTGCCTGTCTGTCCGGCCGCTTTTCACGCACAAACGGCTGAACCGATTGTAATGAAACTTGCACAGTTTTTTAGGTGTCTTCCGCGATGTAATCTGCGTTTGGTTTTATTTTACTCCCCTCACGACTTCTATCCCCGCCCATACAAAGTGACTTATTTTTAAAAATATATATTAATCAAATTTTCTTGGAAACTATAAAAGCTATCAATTTGAAATTTGGAATATATTACTTCTATTACAAATGCAGTCTTTTAGCATACAAGTTATTGGAGTTCCCCTACTCCTTCCACCACCTCCCATACAAACTACACTTTTTCATGAAACACTTTACACCAATTTTCTCAGTACGTGTAACTTTCATCGAGCTAAAATGTTATAATAAATCCTCAATTTGCATTATTATTAATATCGGGAAAAAATTAACCGATTAGTTTCACTCCTTCTACCCCCACCCATACAATATGACACAGTTCCACAACTTTACAAGAATTCGATTTTCTTGAAAAGTGTGAATGTTCTACTTCTACAATGGCGCTACAGCCCAAATCGAACCTTGGCTTACTGATATTCAGGTTCCTTAACATTTTTCACTTTCTTAGATTGATGTGACCAAGGTATACTCAAGCAGGCAATGTGCCGGAATTATATGTTGCGCCGGCCGAGAGTTGAACTCACGACCTTCGGATTATAAGACCAACACACTACCTACTAGGCTATACCCTAGCTGATGAATGTTACAGATCTGAAATTTAAAATATATCAATTGCATGATGATTATAGTTGTTCTCAAAAAATCACTAAAAACCCCCTAAAAACCCCCGTCTCCTTCCACCACCTCCCATACAAACTGCACTTTTTCATGGAATATTCTAAACTAATTTTCCTAATACATATAACTTTCATCGAGCTCAAATTTTGTACTCAATCCTTAATTAGCATTATTAATATCGGCAAAAAAATTAACTGAGTAGCTTCACTCCATCTACCCCCTCCCATACAATGAGACACAACTCCACGATTATATAACAATTCGATTTTCTTGAAAAGTGTGAATGATACAGATCTGAAATTTAAAGTATATCAATTGCATGATGATTATAGTTGTTTCTCGAAAAATTACCGAAAACCCCCCACTCCTTCTACCACCTCCCATACAAATTGCACAATTTCGTTAAATTCAATGCACTAAGTTTCTCAGTACCTACTCAATTTTCGAAACTTAAATTTGGAACAAAACATTTTTATAGCTAGTTTAGCATGATCTGAAACAAATTAGTTCAGTGCTGTCACCCCTTCTACCACTCCCCGTACGAAATTTCTTAACACCACAAAAATTCCGATTTTATCTATTCATAGTATCGTATGATTGGGCTTTACGCAAAATCGTAGTCCTGTTATGTTTTTAAGCTTAATGTTATTTTATTTGGTTTTTTTTTTAATTAACACAAGCTACAATTATTCAAATGTCCTTAATGCTCTTCAGTACGTATATGAGCTCAAATCACGGAATCGATTTGATCACGATCCCGTCCCATTCAAATGCGCGCATCATGGTTTCATTCTTAATAATTTATGGTTCTGCTTCCAACAAAATACAAAACATTGTGTTCAAAGAGCCATTAAAGTAAGCAGATTATATATCTCACATAATGTATTACTAACTACACTCTCCAAAATTGCTAAATATTGCCATTTTTACGCGGACGAAGTCGCGGGCGTTTGCTAGTTTTCATAATAAAATTCAACGACTGTGCAGGTTTCCATGGTAAATTTTCCGCACTTATTGATGATGACTGTCCACCACCAGGGGGTCAACTCTTTAACTTATATTTTAGTATTTTTTTCTTTTCTATTTAAGATACTAAAGTACAATAACATAAATTTATTTTAATTTTATTTACATATTTAAATTCTTTCCAGGATGCGGAAAATGCAAGGCCGGCACAAAAAGACTAAACCTAAACAAGTTCTGCAAGAGAGACTACGGTACGTACACTATAATTTGATATTTCTAATCTTTAAGGATTCTTTGAAAAAAAAATGTATTATATTTCCATTTTATACGATTTTCACTCAATTTCCATAGCAATAATGGCAAAAGTAATCGGACGCGATACAAGCTCCGAGACAAGCAGCGAAAATTACATGAAGGGAAGCACCAGTCAAGAAGAAATGGTCCGATTCACTATCAACGTTCTAGCGATTTTCAAAAAGAGTCCAACATCGATGACTACAACGAGCGCGTCGTTAAGAAGAGGTCCTTTGACATGGACGATACCACTGAAGGATCTCGAATGTCGATGTCCTAGAATCAAAATGAATAAGTAAGTTAATTGATGAAATTTTCAGAGAAAACGAACTCTTTAACGTTTTTCTTTTCGATCTAATTTAATGATGGAGCTCAAATTCGATAAAATAATTAGTTCTTCTGATGTAATTAGTTTTATACTGTTAAAATGAAAAAATTCGTTTTGAGAGTTTCCATTTTTCCAAAAGGTCACTGCATTCCATAGAGGACCCCGTACCGTCGTACTCAGGGCTGCATAAAGATTATTTGACGCCCTGTACTAAGTTCATTTGTTGCACTTCCTTTTTTATTTTATCCCAATCAGGTAAATTTTTCCTAATTAGTTTTGACGGTATATTTTGAATTAAAGCAAAGTTTTCCGAGTATCACACTCTTTATTTGCTTTATTAATCGTAACGTTTCGATTAGGGTGGATAGCGTTCTAGTCTACACTGCAGTTTCCCTATATTAATTTATTTATTTACAATATTTTCATATTTTAAAATATTTTAAATTATAATTCTACGGACTACAAGCAAGTACTTAAAATTAATCTAATGTTACATACCAACACTAAGTCGTCCATCGAATATTCGAGATCCTGCAATCCTGCACACACACAAACACACATAATGACTCATCGACTCGGAGAAGGCTGACAATATCCGGCGAAGGATGACAAAATCCGACAGGGGCTTACAAAATATACGACGAGGGCCGAAAGTGTCCGACGAGGGTCGACAATATCCGACGGGAAGCGACAATATCCGACAGGGGAGTAAGTCCATTGGCGCAATAGTGTCCCCTATTTCGTTATACTGGATTGAACATTTTGGCATTTTGCTGATGATGCCCCAGTAAGCATGCCACCCCATACAACTGCTCCATTTGCACCTTCGCAGGACCGGCTCTGGGTTGGCATTTCTGGACTGTCGAAGAGGTTTTACAATTCTCTATTGTATCGTATTCTCCACATCAACTCTTAACTCACAAGTCCGACGATTTTTCGAAGGACCTTTCTTTCAAAGGCATTAAGAAATTAAATTTATTTAATTCCATGAAAACCAAAAGTCAATGAAGTGGTCTTCAGCATTTCCAAATTAGGGAAAATAATTTCAAATGCATTTTCTTTGAAATAAACAAAATAATAATCTAGTCCAAATTTCTAACTCTTCTTCATTTTTCATTTCAATTCAGGTCATATCTAATTTTGGGTAAAGATTCAGAAGCACCAACTGGTTATCTTGGAATCGGACCACGTTCCATTGTAATCGAATGGAAGGACGAATGGTATAGACGTATGAAAAGATTCCAACGACGTGCACGTAGTTGCGACTGAAATTATTATTATTAATATAATTACAAACAAAACAAGCAAAAAATATTATATATATATTTATAATAAATTAATACCAATCTATTAATTTCTTTTTTAATTTTAAACAAACAAAAAAATTAAAGTCAAGAAAAAAAAAGGAAAATTACGATTATATTTATCATAAAATTTGTAATATTATATGAATAAAATACGCGCATTTATTTATTTGTAAATTTAATTTCTTTTTGTTTTTCTTTATTATTTTATTTATGTTTTATATAAATAATGATGATGTAACCTTACCATAGATATAAAAGTAAAAAAAAATGAAAATCTATAATAAAAAATAATTTTAATTTAATATCTAGATGTGACCGATTATAAACATTTAAAAATGATCTTTATTAAAAGCAAAAAAAATAACGAATTGTAGAGTAGAATATTCGGTCAAAATTTGTTTTTCTATTCTATTATTATAGTATGACGCTCATCAAGGATGTATTATTAACTTTTTTATATTATAGGACAATAGATAAAAAAAACACATGCACACAAAATAAAAATGTAATAATGGTACCTAGTTATTGCTTTATACATTTTTTTTTTAAATAGTTTGTATTATTGCAGATGTATCAAAATTCGGGAATATTTTCGGTATTGAAAAAAAAAATTGTAAGTCGTGAAAAAGCCTTTTAGATTTCGTTTAAGTTGGAATAGAAAATTACTATTAGGTAATATTTTAGATCGCGTAAAGTCAACAGAGACCGAGATTTATTTATTTCAACATACGATCTTCAGGATTTCGGAAACAGTACACAGCCTTCACCTAGATTCCTTTACTTGCAAGCTGTGCAACTATGCACTAAATGGTGACCTCTGTATCATTAACAGTGTCGTCAAAAGAACTAATAGTGATTTCTATTCTACAGAAAAATGTTGCACCGACTTTGTTCGTAATAGAGCAAGAGCTCTCGAACAAAAAATAATATTGGAAAGCGACAAGGATATGAAGTGCATATAATGATAGAACGCAGTGTAACTAAGATGAAGAACGAAAAATTAATTTCCAAAATTGTTTCCTAATAATTTTTAGCCTTTGACACAATAACGGTAAATTAGTATTTTAAATTTAATAAAAAATTGTGTAAAATTTTTACAAAACAGTTTGTAACTTCGACAAAAAGTTAGTTATTCTCGGTTAGCTCCTCAAGGGGACACCAAGTTTGTGTCAATATACTCGAATAATTTATTCGTTCCACTATACCGGACCCGTTTGGCACCGGATTTGGAAATATATTTTTGGTCCTTCGTCCTATTTGCAATGCGGTCCATCATTAGATACACTTTATATCCTTGTTAATTTCTGCTGTTATTTTTTGTACTAGGATTCTTGAACTATGGGCTTTGTCTAGCAGTTTGGTCTGTAACTTTGATTGAAATTGCCCGGAAGAGTCTCATTTACGTTTTTCGATAGTTCAACCAAACTTAAACATTCGAAACCAAATTAGGGTTGAGAAACAGAATAATGGAAAAAAAATCTACTTTCAGCTTTCTTCTTTGTCTTTTCTTAACTGACCTGATGGCAGAGCAACAAGAATATTGCGACCACTGACCATTTCAGGATAAAAAAGCTTCTAAAAATTTTTTTATTCTAAGTGACCACTATACACTCGAATTTTGAATTCTTTCTGCAATAATACAGAGTTTTTTATTTGATATCCTTATTTTTTAATTTCTGTGTAAATAATGCATAACTCAGTTAACTATAGTAAAATGATAACAATGTGAAAAATATACAAAAGCATATAAATTTCTCTCGATAAACTTCAATAATAATTTTTATTAAAAATAAAAAGTAGAAAGCAATTTATAGATTTTATGCAAGGAATTTATCACTCTAAACGAAGCATTTAATGTGCCAAAACACTCATTTTAATAGAAAAACAAAACGAATAAAACACATGAAACTCAATGTAATTTAATTTAAAAAATTTGTAATCTTAATAATTTATAACTATAAAGTATAAATAGTAGCGCAAAATCGATACGAAATACACTCGAAAATAGAACAACATCTCAGCAGATTTTTCGCAAACGAAATCATATCATTTTTTATCTCAACTCAATTTAATTATATATACAAACTCATGTACAGTATTAAAAAAAAAAAGAAAAAAAAAACAATTTATAATAATAATAAAATAATAATTAATGTTTTTAAATTTAATAAACTTTTAGCTCTTAGTATGGTTCTACATAAATGTAATACGAAAACTACTTAAATAATACGACAGAAACTTGGAAAAAAAAGAATTATAAACCAAATGAATTTTTTATTAAATCTTTGAAGAAAAATAACAAAATATTGGAGTGAAATAGCCGTGGTATATTTATTCTCGAACTTTATTGGTAAGAACGCATCATGAAGAACTTTAATAAACCGAATTATTGCTTATTTCATAATAAGTTCTCTCCATACAATTTCAACTTTTAAAGACACGAATACAAGCATTGAGAAAGAAATTCAAGTAACAACCTCAGTTCAAAAATGTTTTTAAGGCTTTAAAAAATAACAATAAAACTAATTTAAAGCTCATCTATTACCGTCTTCTTCTTCTTTGGCATTTTTTGGTTAATTATAGACTTTTAAAGTTTGAAAGTACACTTTCGGTCAGTGTTGCGCGTTCCTACATTTGTCTCAAAATTTTACTAATTTTATTCACCGCGAAACCTGAAATAACTACGCCGTAAATTGAAATTTAGAAAGTGAATGGACTCAATTCTTAAATTTTGAATTAAAATGTGGATATCTCTGCTACAAAACCTCAGTAACTACCTAGCAAACAAACTGATTTATAAACGAATCGTTAATGAATTACATAAACGAGCGTCATTAATGATACATTATTGATTCGTCAAGCGGACTAAATGGACATTCGTTAATGAATTACTTCTAACGATTCATTAATGAATTATAAAGTGCTTACAAGAAACGAGTAAATAGGCAAGTATATACTCGTTGTTAATGAATCATTAATGACTTTTTTCTAAATCATTAACGAATATCGCTTAAGATTCATAAAGGATATTATTTATGAAACCTTATCGATATTTTGAAGAACTGGAATTTTAATGCCAAACAAGAGAAGATCGAAGATGCTGTTGTTATTCTATTGTTTATGCTGTTGAACTTTTTACGGATGCGCTCTCACACAGACACGTACGAGCCTCTGCAAACTAAGAGTAGAGTACGAGCCTCTGCAAACTAAATCTCTATGTTTTCCACCGTTTCCAACTTTTGCGATGTTTTGAGGTATCGACACGAAATAATTTTTGGCACTGCTAATGCGCATTGTGAAATGAAAACTGCTTGTATATAACAAGATCGAAGTCGTATGACACCCTTCTTGTTTACACTTTTGTTTGGTTTGCCTATAATCTTGAGGCAGTTTATTTGTCTTGCATAATTTCATGCTCGTTTTACGATCGTTATTTGCGAGCGCTCGTTCAATTGTTTGCTAGGTAATGTCAGACCTCGTTAGACTGGTCGAAAAACTTTCAAAGTGTAAAATTTCACAATAACACCAAAAACGAAGAAAAAAGAAAGACAACCCAAATCAGGCCTTGGCCTCCTGATCTTCAAATTCCCTAACATTTTATTTGTTATTGTGAAAGGGTTGTTAGCCCTTTGTACAGCCCTCTATCTATGAATTTCCATTTTCGCAGATTGAGCTGGCCAATATATACCCACGCAATTAGAGCACTGAAATTATAAGTCGACCGGGATTTGAACTGCCGACCTTGGCATTGTAAACCAACACGCAACTTACTACGCTGCACCTTTGCTGAAGAAAGATATAGAAGATCCCGATGTAAAATAACACCCTTTACCCAAAAAAATTATAATCTTCAACCAATGCCAATGCTATTTTACTGTTGAAAACGGCTTGCAGCGCTTTGAAACAAAATTAACAAAATTAATATCATCAAAAAATAAAAAAATCTCTGTACCTAGTGTTAATATCATACTTTTTATTTCCAAAATGATTCCAAAATTCCTAGGATTTTTCATAAGCCAGTCAAATAGAGAAACGACTTTGATATTAGCCAACATTTTTGAATACATATTTGACTCTCTGTCTTATGAGTTATCAGCGCACTCTAAATCATTTCTTAAATTGTAAGAAAGTAAAGAAAAAAAATGAATAATAAAAAAAAATCCTTTAAAAAAACCTTTAAAAAAAACAAGCAAAGTTTCATGTTGTTCATGTCTAAAAATTAAAAAGAAAGAAAAAATATTAAGCAAATAAAAAGAAAAAAACTTTATCCATGTACCTCTTTTAAACAAAAAAAAATGAAAAAATAATAAAAGAAATGATTAAAAAAGAAAAATATTTTTTTTATGACTTTTCGATGTTTTTCAAAATTCTTAATACCTGGTCCAAATTGTTTACACCTTTAAGGGATCGTGTATACTCAAATGAGTTTTTCTGAAAAACCACGCAATATAATAGAAGTTAGATTTTTTCATTTTAATCGATAAAAATGTTTATTAGTGTTTATGCAGAGCACATATTTTAAATCATTCTCAGAAAATGAATTATTTATATTCGCTAATCTGAAAATGAATCTTAAAAATTTTAGATAATGGAAACTTTGAAACAATTTTGTCGCCTACAATTTGAAAGATAACTGTATGTTGTTTTTTACTATATTAACAGAAAAAGGTCGCGAAAAGGTATCGTGTAGACTAGATATTAGTTTTTAAGTTTCATTAATAATATTTGAAGTTTTAGTGATATTTATAACACTGAGAGGCAAGTTGTGTGTCGAGGGCGTAAAATTGTAGTTCTTAGTAAATTTCTCTATCATATTGTTACATGTCAACCCTAGCCGGTCATTGAATGTTCGCGATCTTCAACGGACTTCTATTCTCAACACACGCGCGCACACACATTGGACTCCTTATCGACTGTCTGCGATCGTCAATTGTTTGTGACCTTGAACTGCCACACACAGAGATACGCATTAATACACATGCTACGAGAAGAGCGAATCTTCTAGAATGCGTGTAGCGTGGTATAAAAAGGGCGAAAGTTTGTAAAGGGATAAAACAGTCGAAATTTGAAAAGCGATTAAGTCGTGTGATCGACTGCGCGAATAGAGCGAATATGGAAGCGACATATTGTGAACAAAAAGTGTTAAAGCGATTTTAGAAAGGCAATTAAATAAAGTTTGAGTTTATATTATTAAATGAACTCGTTTTATTTCTCATGAGATCCAACGACCCCGAGCGCACTTCAATATCACAGAATATTTAGAAACTGATTCAATGAATTCGGCATCCCATTTCATTAATAACACTTCAATATTTTTCGATCAAATCAATTTTCACGTAGATTCGAGCTCAGTCTGCCTTGAAATAGCAACCAGAGCAGAATTGTTCCTTCACCGATTTTTCCATCTGATTTTCTCTCTTATACGATATTCTTTCGCTTCCCCTCATTGCATGATCACAAGTGTCAGTCAAATTTAATAGATCAACTTTAATTGGTTTAATAGGTTCAAATCTTCTTCTCGACTTAAAACTTACACTTAAGAGCTCTAAATTGCACTTTTGCTCAATACAAGATACAATCACTACGACACATCGGCAGGACCGGCCCTGGATGAAGACGAGCTTAATTACCAATCAGTTAATTAATAATTTGTAACAGTACCATTAATCTCATTGTCCTCGTTTACATAGAATATTTTTCTGATTATTAATATTGTTGTTAATTTATTTTATGTAAATATTTCCTTTTTCATTTAATTCTTATATGACTACAATATTTATACTCTAGATGAAATCAGAGAGTATATTGTGTTTGTCTTACCGTTTGTAACGCTAAGAAATTATGGTCGCACAAAGTCGCCAAGGGTACAGAAATATTTTTTGTCGCTCAAAAACCTCGATTCCGAGTGAGCGTCTGTCCATCTGTCTCGAAAGCTTTGGTCTATCGTTCCGAAATTTATCATATGTCATTTATAGCAAAAAAATAACGTTAAGTCCGTGAACGGACCACATCCCATCATTCCTTGAAACACCTCCAATACAAATTTCATGAAATTTCGAAAATTGAAAAGATTGATTTTTCTCCGAAATCATTTGAGCTATTGACTTGAAAATTAGATCATAGTATAATGATGTAAATATCGTTAACGTCAAAAAATATTGATTTGATTCCTTTACTCTTTCTACTCCTCCCATAAAAATCCACAATTTTCAAAAATGCATTTATTCGGTTTTCATTGCAACTAGCAAAGGTAAAAGAACTAAATTTTGTCATTATTAGAATTTCAATCAATTTTCGAAAAACTATCAATTTCACCTCACTCTTTCTTCTCCCTCTCATACAAATTTCACAAAATTTTGAAATTTCAATTTAATTAGTTTTCTTCAAAAGTGCTAAAGCTATCAACTTTAAACTTTGGAAAAAATTTACTATTACAAATATCATTAATGCCGAAAAATTTGGTTTTGATTTGAATACTCCTTCTAACCCTTCCCATACAAATGCACAATTTTGGTAAATGCATTTAATCGATTTTCATTGAAACTAGAAAAAGTACAAACTTAAAAATTTGTCGGAATTTGTCCCTTAATAATTGCAATAAATGCTAAAAAAATATAAACTCCGCTCCACTACTTCTACCACCTCCCATACAAATTTTTGTATTGGATGCTCAAGAAAAGTATTTCTTCTTCGAACATATGAGAGCTATCGACTTTAAAATTGTATCAGAGCAATGTGATTAGGATGTTGATAAGCAGATTCAAAATCATCCAAAGCCTTCCACTCTCTCTGCCACCTCCCATACAAATGTCATTCAATCGATTTCCTCGGAAATTCTGAAAGCTACGAACTTTAAATTCAGCATGAAACATTTTGCATACTACTTTCGGATTTATATATAAACATAACAGAATTATTACTATCACTATCAGAATTCCTTAATGCAAGGAAATGCCATAAATCGGTTCCAAATTCAAAAGATGGAAACCAAATTATCCTCTGGCTCATCATTTAGTGAAGGGACGAAACAAACAAGAACATCCCTACACCATGTACATAAATAAAAATAACAAAAAATTAAAAAAAAAATTGACAAAAAAAAAATTGATATCAACCAGCATTAAGTTTACGCTTTAAGCACATCTTATCGATGGAGAAGTCGAATACATCAGCATTCTTATTAACTTCTCTCGCGAGACGCGAAATCGGCTCATTCATACCATAGTTTGTCCGATGAAAGCAAATCTGAAGAAGTCTAGGCTGCTTGGGTAAAAATTGACCAACTGCAAACTGCATTAAGCCCAAAAGCGTGGAAGAATCAACTAACCCTGTAAGAAGTTGATGAGCAAAAACTACATTAGCTACCTCACGTCGTTTAGAGAGTGATGACATATTTAATAGCTTAAGTCGATCGATATAAGGGGGAAGACGAACTCTGTCATTCCAATTAAGGTGGCATAAGGCAATTCTCACAAATTTACGCTGAATTGATTCGATTCTGCCAATGTGCTCATCATAATAAGGAGACCAAACTTGAGAAGCATATTCAAGGTGAGATCTAACGAAGGTGTTATAAAGAATCAATTTAACAAAGGGATTGTTAAATTCCTTGGATAAGCGTGTGGTAAATCCTAACATCGAATTACCCTTTTGCACAATCTTATTTATATGCAAGCTAAAATCAAGTTTACGGTCAAATGTAACACCTAAGTCGATTATTGATTTGACACGATCCAATATACAGTCATTAAGACTGTATATTATTACAAACGGTGAGACTTTCCTAGTAAATGACATAACATGACATTTATCCACATTCAAATGAAGATCATTGTGGCGACACCAATTACTAAAACTAATCAAATCTTCTTGAAGAAAATTGTCGGAATTGGAACTAAGAGACCTAGAGATCTTAATGTCATCTGCATAAATAAGTACTTCCGAGTGTTTAAGAACAGATGCAACATCATTAATGGCTAGGACAAACAAAAGTGGCCCCAAGTGACTTCCTTGAGGAACACCGGAATGCGCAGTAAATGGCATAGAAGTACAGTCACGAAAGAGAATTTGATAAGTTCTATTAAATAGATATGACCTAATCCAATTAATAAACCATGTAGGAAATCCCAACATGTCTAACTTCAACAAAATAATGGAATGGGGTAGTTTATCGAATGCCTTACTAAAATCAGTATAAATACAGTCCACCTGCTTACCCTCCTCAATATCCACAATGGATTTATTCGTAAACTCCATCAAATTAGTGACTGTTGACCTATTTTTGACAAAACCATGTTGTTTACTTGAAATCAAGGATTTACAGTGAAACGAAAAGCACTCATACACTACAGACTCAAAAAGCTTTGGAATAGCTGATAGCTTAGCTATTGGTCGATAGTTAACGATTTCAGATTTTGCACCGCCCTTATGAGTCGGTATGATAAAAGAGGCCTTCCATACGTTCGGGAAAATCCCAGTTTTTAGGGACCTTTGAAAAAGGAGGGAGAGTGGTTCAGCAATAGAGACACAACAGCGTTTCAAGACAACTGCAGGAACTCCATCTGGGCCAGGATAAGAAACATCTTTAAGGCGAGAGATATGGCTAACTATATCATTATAAGAAATCGGTATAGCAGACAAAGTAGTTGAAGCGGTACCTCTGAAGTTATCAAAGTACGTCATGTCAGGGATAAAGTTATTACCAGAAAAAGAGCCACTAAAGAATGTCGCAAAAAAATTACAAATAGTAAATTGATCATTACTATTGCTGCCAAGGAATTGAAAAGAAGCTGGATAACCATCAGATTTACGCTTACAATTAACAAATTTCCAAAACTTCTGGGGATCTCTAATAATATCCGACTGCACTTTAAGTATGTATTCAGAATACAAGCGAGTAGATAAATCTTTGAATAAGTCATAATATTCTACATACAAACGAAAATTAGTGTCAGTCTTCGTCCTAGTATACCTATTCCAGGCAGCATTACGAGAATTGCGAATTGCACGCAACTCACTAGTGTACCAGGGATAAGACAATGAGATATTTTTACGATAAGTAAAAGGAACTGTAGCAACAAAAAATTGGTACAGAATATAATAAAAATCA
Organism: Chorisops tibialis; assembly: GCA_963669355.1. Classification (NCBI taxonomy): domain Eukaryota; kingdom Metazoa; phylum Arthropoda; class Insecta; order Diptera; family Stratiomyidae; genus Chorisops; species Chorisops tibialis. The sequence goes on along the minus strand of OY770264.1, from coordinate 12,135,152 downwards.
ACAACGGCACCCTCAAAATCGGGATTGTCAAATATTTCGTTAAAGTTGAAATTAGAGATAAGGTAGTCCAACTGCACAAAATCTGCTTTGATAAAATCAAAAGATAGCTCTTTCTCACCAGGATTGAAAATATGCTCCTCGTCAATAATAAGAAATATATTAATCGGAGGGTGTAAAACATCAATATTTGAAATTGGTGATGAAACTCTCTTCCACGGAAGTATAAAAAAATCAGGTCAAGCTGTCTTCCATAGGAATTCCGAACAAGACTAAGTTGGTGGAGACCAAGTGCACATATACTATCTACAAAAAAACATTCAAGCGAGGACGAAGCATCAGAAACTAAGAGAGTAGAATCATCGTCAGAAAATGACCAAGAAAGACCTGGCATATTAAAATCACCCAATAAAATGAGTTCGTCAGACATATTCATAGTTCTATGAACAAATATTATACAGTCAACTGTTCTTTCATATAAAGTAATAGGACTCGAAGGGGGAATATATGTCAAAAAGACATAAATATCCTTATTGTTAAACACACATTTAACACACAGGATCTCCAGACAGTGAGGGTTCGGCACGTCAACAACTATACAATTAATGCAGCTTCGGACTGCTAATAACAACCCACCACCTTTCAATCTCAAATCGGAAACGTAACGATCCCTACGAAAGACTTGGAAGTCTGAACTAAAGAGTTCACTGTCAGTAAAGCTACAGTTTAGTCCCGTTTCAGTAAAAGCAATCACATCATAAGAAGAATTCTGGCTTGATGCAAATAGCGCCTGAGTTTTAGTGCGCAGTCCATTTACGTTTTGATAGTAAATGGACAATTGTCTAAGTTTTTTGGACCAGAACCAATTGCATTCTTCCGACGAGAAATAAATTCTTTAAGGAATACTCCAGGGGGCCATGAATTATTATCTAACAATTGATTGAAAAGTTCAGTATTGGTCAGAACAATTTTAAAGGAAGCAATAGAACTACTTTTGGCCTAAGTCCGCTATCGTCCGAGAATTCCTTCCTCGTAAGCGGTTGGCTCGCTCATCGCTTCAACGCACTTCGCCAAAAAACGGACTCGCTCGGTGTCAATCTCCTATAGCAACGTAAGCGGACTTCGTACAAAAACGCAGGAGCTACATGTCGCCGCCACTGCGTGCTCGTTCGATATACCTTAGTTAGCATTACTGAGACCTGGTTGTCCGCCCAGTTCACTAATGCCGAGCTTTTCCCCCGTGACTTCGAGGTGTTTCGTCGAGATTGTCATCATGACAGGCTTGATGCTCCTGTAGGTGGTGGAGTTATATGCGCCGTCCGTCGTGAATTTTCTGCAACTTTATTCGATGTTCCTGGTGCAGAGAATATTGAGCTATTATGTGTTGCTATTTCTCTGGGTGACAGAAAATTATATGTTGTCACTATTTACATTCCGTCTCCATCACCAGCGTCTACTTACGAATCGGTTTACTACGCAATGGATACCCTCCTTAGTATTCTTCAACCGTCCGATGAACTTCTGATTCTTGGTGACTTCAAGTTGCCTCTTATAGACTGGATACGTTCCGATGACGACGACTATTTATTGCCTTCGTATTCTTCATGTCCTCGTCATGAAATTCAATTTTTGGACGACATGCTATCAACTGGACTTCTACAAGTGTGTCCTATTCCAAATGCTTACGGCAGATATTTGGATCTTGTTTTTTCGACCGATGCTAACTTTACGACCGTTGCTCGCTGCCACAGCCCTCTACTGCCTGAATTACCTATTCATTTAGCACTTCAAATTGATTTTAATTTTCATTCAAATTTTACAGATTCTAAATGTATTTTTAATACTTATTTTAACTTCGCTAAAGCTGATTTTGATGCCTTAAACTCTGACATATCTAACTGTGACTGGTCGTCTGTACTTGATGAGCCTGATGTTAATATGGCGACTTCTAATTTTTATTCGATTTTATATGGGTGCTTCATGCGTTGCATACCTGTCTCTCGCTCGAACCCTTCCAACAGGTTTCCCTGGCTTGACGATGGCTTACTTCATCTAAAAAATCTGAAAACGAAAGCTTGGAAAGTGTATTGCCACTCAAGAAGTAACTCAGACCTTCTGCTGTACTGCAACCTCAGGGACTCCTTTAATTCCGAATACCGTGCTGCTTATTCCCTATATCTACAGAATGTTAAATTGTCATTAAAAGACAAACCTAAGCAATTTTGGAAATATGTCAATTCAAAAAGAAACTCTGACGGCTATCCAACTAGTATGTCTCTGAATGATATGGTAAGCACTAATCCTTTTGTGATCAGCAATTTATTTGGTAACCATTTTCGCACTGCTTTCTCCAATAGTCCCTCAGTAACTGACTTCAATGATTTTCAGTACTTGGCAAAGTTCCCTTCTACTTCCTTAGTGCCAAAAGATCTCTTTATTGATGATGAAACCATTTTGAAATACATTGAGGACATTGCCGATAATTTCTCTTGCGGGCCTGATGGTATTCCTGCGTCTGTAATTAAGAGGTGTTCTTTATCTTTTTTACCTATTCTCGGCTATCTATTTAATTTGTCCCTTCGATCCGGTATTTTTCCCTTATTATGGAAATTCTCTACTATAACACCTATACATAAATCTGGCAAGCGCGATGCTGTAAGCAATTACAGGCCAATTGCCATTCTTCCTTGTGTTGCTAAATTGTTTGAGTCAATTGTTTGTGAAGTTTTGTACTTCCATTCGAAGTCGATTTTGGGATCGTTTCAGCATGGCTTTGTGAAAGGCAGATCCACCGTTACTAATTTGATGCAATTTTCTAACTACTGTCTTTCCGCTCTCGAGAAAGGGCAGCAGGTTGACTGCATTTATACAGACTTCAGTAAGGCATTTGACAAAATTGATCACCTTATTCTTGTGCACAAGCTTAACTTGCTTGGTTTTCCTGCGCATTTCGTTTCATGGATTAAGTCATATCTTTCTAATCGTGTTCAAAAAGTGCTATTCCGTGGTGCCTTGTCTTCTGAGATTTACAATATTTCCGGTGTTCCTAAAGGTAGTCATCTTGGGCCACTGCTATTTTTGTTGTTTATTAATGACGTGAGTGCATTTATTGTTGACTCGAATATTCTTCTCTATGCTGACGATGCAAAGATTTATAAAATTATTTCTAATCACAATGATTGCATAACTTTGCAGAGTGACCTTACGAGTTTTTATAGCTGGTGTGTGCTAAATAACTTACCTCTTAATATTAGTAAGTGCACTATTGTCTCGTATTTTAAAATAAGAAAACCGATTCTATTTGACTATGTTGTAGATGGAACCGCTCTACTTCGTTCTGATAAAGTACGTGATTTGGGGGTTTTATTTAATAGCACTTTCACCTTCGACGACCACGTTGATCATATTGCCAGTAAAGCTAGCGCTATACTTGGTTTTGTCAAGAGAAGATCCAAGGAGTTCAATGATCCATTCGTTACTAAAATTTTGTACTGTGCCTTTGTCCGTTCTGTTTTGGAGTATGCGAGCCCTGTCTGGTCTCCATTTTATTCTGTTCACGTAGCTAGAGTCGAATCTGTGCAGCGTAATTTCTTAAGGTTTGCCCTTCGTGGCCTTCCGTGGTCAGATCCGCTTAGGCTTCCATCTTATATTGATCGATTGAATCTTCTTTCGTTGGACTCCTTGGAGAACAGACGTGAGCACGCAAGAGTGGTTTTCGCTTTTAAAGTGATAACGGGAGTTATCGACTCTGACCAATTGTTGTCTTCGATTAATTTTAATGTTCCGTATCGTGCCTTGAGAAATAACGAATTTTGCAGAGTCCCACTGCATCGCACCAATTATGGTTTTCATGAACCAATTTCATCTATGCTCAGGCTTTTCAATCAACACTTCTCACAGTTGGATTTTAACATGACCCCCACCCTGGTAAAAAATCAGCTCTCTTGACGTTGAATAAAATTTTATTGTATCTTTTTATTTTACATTATTGTTTATTTGTTATTTTATCTTGTTTTTCTTTTATTATTTTTGTTTCTTCTTTTAGTTTTTATATTGTTTATTTATTATTTATTATTTTTTATTATGTTGTTGTCTTATTTTTATTTTGTTTATTGACTTCTAACTAGCTATTTTGATTTTCATTGCTTTATAGTTAAGTTGTATTAAATTTATTTTTATTTTTTTTTGTATTATTTGTAGTAATCAGGCAGTTGATGAATAAACGAATATTATTATTATTATTATTACTATCTCTACTAATTTTCTCACATTTAACTGCTGATCCCGTTGAAATAAATTTTTTTGAAATCAAATAGTTTAAGACATCATCCGGAGATGTTCGGGGATCAAGTCAAGAAATGAAAATGGCTTTTGGACGAGGTACAATAGTAAGCAGATGTGGTCGTGTTGTTAAGGAAGAAGAAAACCCAATGGAATTAGCATCAGTAAGAGGCATTCGAGAACTATTCGAAGAAACAAGGGTAGATTTTAAGGGTGCAAAATTTTTATTAGCGAATGCTCTTGAAGAGGGTTGGCCAGTATTAGAAGATGTAGACTTCGAAATCACAGAATTATCATTAGTGGGTGCTTTTGCAGAAGGTTGGCTAATATGTGGATTTACTCACTCTATTCACTCTGGTCTTTGTGGAGGTCGGACGTGGATGAAATGGAAGACTATCCAAATTGCTTTCCGCTACCACCGAATTACAATTATCATGATTGGGCGTAAGGCCCAATCATATGATACTCTAGATGAAATACGTGCTTACCTTTTGCTTGGGAGGTGGTTAAGGCAGAGGGAGAGGTTTGTAGTTTTTGAATGTAACACTGATCGTAGTATATAAAATATTGCATGCTGAATTTAAAGTTTCTTGCTTTTATAATTTTCGAGGAAATTGAACAATTTTTGTCTGAATTTATGGTATTTGTATGGGAGGTGGCAGAGAAAGTGGGAGATTTTGGATGATTTTGAATCTGCTTATCAACATCCTAATCATATTGCTTTGTTACAATTTTAAAGTCGATAGCTCGCATATGTTCGAAAGAGAAAAACTCTTCTTGAACGTCCAATAAAAAAATTTGTATGGGAGGTGGTACAAGGAGTGAGGTGAAGGCGATAATTTTTTTTAGCATTTATTACAATTATTAAGGGACAAATTCTGGCAAAATTTCAAGTTTCGACTTCTTCTAGTTTCTGTGAAAATCGGTTAAATGCATTTACCAAAATTCTGCATTTGTATGGGAGGGGGTAGAAGGAATATCAAAAATCAAAACCAAATTTTTTCACATCAATTATATTTAAAATAGTATACTTTTCTCAAATTTTAAAGTTGATAGCTTTGACGGTTTTGATGAAAACTAATTCAATTGAAATTCCGAATTTCGTAAAATTTGTATGGGAGAGGGGTAGAAGAAGTGAGGTAAAGTTGATAGTTTTTCCGAAATTAGTTGCAATTATAATAAAATTAATTATGACAAAAATTGGTTCATTTAGCTTTGCTAGTTGCAATGCAAACCGAATAAATGCATTTTTGAAAATTGTGCATTTGTACGGGAGGTGGTAGAAGGAGTAAGGAAATTAGATCAATATTTCTTGAGGTTAATGATATTTATATCATTATACTATGGCTTTATTTTCAAGTCAATAGCTGAAATGGTTTCGGAGAAAAATCAGTTTCTTTAAATTTCTTTAAATTTCGAAATTTCATGAAATTTGTATGGGGGGTAGAAGGAGTGGGGGGATGTGGCCCGTTCACGAACTTAAAGTTACTTTTTTGCTAAAAATGACACACAACAAATTTCAGCACGATAGCTCAAAGCGTTCGAAAGTTATGTTGTAGACAGACGGACAGACAGCAACTCGGAATCGAGGTTTTTGAGCGACAATAAATATTTCTGTACCCTTGGCGGCTCTATGCGAGCATTATTTCTTAGCGTTACAAATGGTAAGGCAAACACAATATACTCTCAGATTTCATCTAGATTATAAAAATTACATACCTCCCCTCTCTGCTGTAACCACCTCCCATACAAAAGTCACTATTCATTCTTTGAATGAATTTGAGATGATATATTTTCGGGTACAATAAACTCTTTCCTATTTCATTTAGAGTATCAAATGGTTGGGCTTTTGGCCCAATCATAATTCTGTTATGTTTTTTTTTATCTTGTGCATTATTATATTTCACCCTTAGTATAATTGCAAGAAATTCTGTTCTTTGCCGAATAAATAGAGAAATAAATGGATAAATTTTCTTCTTGTAGTAGAAAATCTCAGATATGCCCGTGCGAATCACGAGTACATATTCAAGTTTTCAATAAAAATAAAAAAAAATGCAGAAAAAGAAACGTTCGCGACGGAAACAAAAGAATACGGAAAAAAACTCTTTTATCCCAGCCAGGTCCTGAAAAGTGCTTCTATTATTTTGCGTTGAGACGTGACTATTATTTCGTACACGAACTTTTTGCGAAAAATGCCTTATACAATGTGTTGGATGAAATCGTCATGCAATCGTTAAAACATTCCAAAAATTATTTTCTAAAATAACTAAAACATTTGCAAATCAAACTAGAAACTGAATCGTAGAATATTGGAACAAATTGAATTCTTCTACAATGGCACTACACCCCAAATGGGGTTTTGGCTTCCTGGCCTTCAGGTTCCTTAACATTTTTTTTTCTTTACTTATTGTGGAAGAGTTGTTAGCCCTTGGCACAACCATCTATCTATGAATTTTTAATTTTCTTAGTTTGAGGTATATCCTAGCAGGCAGTGTGATGGTATTATATATTACGTCAACCAGGATTTGAACTTCCGCCCTCTCTAAAACCTACACACTACCCACCAGGTTACACCCTAGGTCTAGCAACGTAAATTGGATAATTTAATTTTACAGAAATGATAAACATTTAATCAAATCCAAAATTTCTATTGTCAAATAAAACTACAGTGCTTGCATCATATTTGGAATTCGAAAAACTCCGATTTTAATCACCCTAAAAAAAGCCCTCACTTAAATCTCTATCGTTCTCATTTTTGATTTTATCATCGTAAACCTCAATAAAAATTCTTACACCATTCGATAAATTCAATTTAGTAATTTTCTTGACGTCATAATATCGATTTGTGAATATTTTTTCTTCTTCGTTTTTTTTTCATCCTCTTCGTTGCAAATATATACCATGAAATCATCTTCAATCAAACGATGATGTCGTCGAATTAAATTAAAATAAGAAATTCGTTTTGGTAGAAAATGAATTTCCAGGGTTTTTTTTAACGAAATTCTTCTTGATAAATGTCCAGTTGGATGGTTTGAAAATTTTACACGAGCAAGTTGAAAATCTTAAATCTTAAAGTAGATATTTGGTATTAAATTTATATTTAGAGGAAAAAAATTGTTTTTATATAATCATGGGTGAAAGTCATTTTATTAAATTCAAACAATTTATCGAGAGCAAAAGAAAAATCAAATTAAAATGCATTTTCATTCCTATTTACAGACAACTAAATATATTTGTAAAAAATATTTTTTTTTAAAGTGTTTACATTACAGTCTGTAAAAAAACTTAGGAGTGAGAGAAAAACAGAAAACTTGTTATTAAGTTAATGAGTAGCGCATATCTCAAACGAAGAGAGCTCCCAACCTACTTTACTTACTCCATAAAGTAAAAAAAATGCGGTGCATATTTAAATAGGTAGTAAAAATATCTACGGTTGTGTGTAGTCCTTTTCAAAACATTTCGATTCGCATAAGATATAGGATGCGAATCTGAAAGAAAAACGTAAGATTTGTCCTAATCCAAGCAACATACATACCTATAAAAATATGTTGCGTTAGCATCATCCAACTTAAGCCTGTTTTAATGATGTTAATCCGCTTTGTGATGCGTGATGAGTTGGTATAACCATTAAAAAAAAATTAAAGCAAACAAAAAAAAAATAATACACAAGATGTGAGTTCTTCAGACAGGTGCCCGTAATTAGAATAGTAAAAGATTTAAAAAAAAAGAAAAGATTTAAAAAAACATGTACCTAGCTGCTAGCTTTTGCCTACAAACATGACGTGAGTAGGTACGTAGTACCTGCTGGATAGATATGTGCACTTGCTTATGCTTTTACCATCATTAATGGCAAGTACAATCTCTAAAGCTATCAGATGTATGACTTTAGATATGCATAAAATTTTTGTGTTGGCTGTTTCGTGCACGGCGCGATATGTGACTGCGTATGGTATAGAGAAGTACTTACCTACTTGTTGTTGCAGAATAGCATAGAGTAGTATGTATTTATCTACCTGTGCCTAGATGAGGACGTATATACAAATGGAAATGCAGACAGACTTTTTTTTTGGCTTTCTTCACTTAAAAAAGTTTTTGACATACTCGTAGTTTTAGTTAAAGCTTTGCCTCGTAACGTGCCTTTTTTGAACATTTACTTAAGAAATTTTGCAGTTGAGGTCGTCAAGTGCGGCTAAAGCAAATATTGCGATACGTAACTTCTCCTTTTCATGAGCTATGAAGAAATGGATTTCGATCAAAAATTTTGAATGGTTATTCAGAAATTTCGGATCGAACTTTATGTTAGCAAAAAACCACTCTAACTAATTGATTTAAGATAGCAATAACAAAAAGTACTTAGACACATTGCCAAAATCATAAAATCAAAATTACAAACTTCTCATTGGTATCCCCATCTTCTTCTCCTCACAACATGCACAAAATTATTGAAATTTGTATGAGCTTGACTTGACACCGACAGTGTACACCATCCTTACCAAACGATTAGTTAATTAAATAGATATTGAATTTATCGACTAAACAGAAGCGCACAAAAAAAAGATGAAAAGGTTAATACCAATCATCTACAAATTCGATTCTCCATTGAGTAATTGGCAATTTATCTTATTCAGCAAGAATTTCTTACGCTCAATAAAAACGTCTTCAGCATATGCGAATAAATCTGTTAATTCATTAATTTTATAGATCCTAGAGTTCATGCAACATGTTGAGCCTTCTTATTTCCATAAATTATTACCCAATACCATGCGCATAAATAACTGAAGTTGCGAAACATTATTACACACTCGTGTAAGGAAGGAAACGGCCCCGTATAAGTCCATAAGTGAAGAAGTTGAAGAACATGAAAATCTATGCGTGTCGTTTACCACTCTGTCTCTCGAATGTAAAATATCCTTCGAAAGGGATGTTAAAATTCGTTAGTGCGAAGAACTACTAAAATTGATAAACTCTGTCGGTTCAGTATAGTTTTCCGAAGCCGTGTACAACGTGAGTGAAGTAATTTCTGGGGGATGTGGTTGGGATGGGTGGGCGAGGAGAAACGTTGGCAGCCAGGGGTTTGAGCGAAATTCATAAATTGCTCGAACCACCCTAAATCCTTCAACATTTTCTGTATATTCGGTTCATTAGAGACGGATGGGCTTAATGGAAGGGAAGTAATTATTAAGGATCTGGCAACATCGAGTACTACACTATACCTTAGGTTTCATTCCGAATTATTATTTCGAATTATCTGAAGGAATTTCAGGACTCTATTCGATAGGACTGTTTGGAATGAGGGTTGTTGGGCGGTTTATGTGAATTTTCGAGTAGTTTTATTGTACTTAAGTCGGTTAGTTTATTTATGACAAAAGATTCTTGTTTGGGATGTACATATAATAGAATTGTTTGTTTTTTTTTATTTATGCATAAACTTATGGTTGTTAATAGTTTCTAGTTGGAGAATAGATTTACTTTAAAAATATTTTATTTTAGTCATTAACTGATAGATAAAGTTAATTTGACGAAGAAATTGGAATACACTTGTCCTAAAATTGTCCTAAAATAGTCCTAGATACCAGGGGCTTATAAAGAGGAGAGCTGTCCGAGAGCTTTTCTGTGCGAACGGGTATCAGACAAGGCTGCATATTATCACCAGCCCTGTTTCTGGTGGTAATAAATGACATCTTGAAAACTGCAGTAGCAGGTGGGGAAGATAAAGGTGGTTCAATGAAGACTACTTAACATCTTAAGTTACCTTGATTATGCTGATGACGTGTGCTTGCACATAACCGTTCGGACTTAAAGTCAAATGTTCGCTCGTTGTATTCTAAATGCAAAGAGCATGCACAAGGGTTCGAACACAAGCACACCGATTGTTCTTAACGAAAAGATGTGGAAGATTTTCGTTAACTCGGAAGCATTGCCAGCATGGACGGCAGAGCCAAAGAGGCTATTTAGGCTCGTCTAAATAAAGCTCTTTAGGCCTTCGGTATCCTTTTCCCTTTATGGAGGTTAAGAAAGATCTCCCTTCGCACAAAGCTGCAAGTATTTGATGCATACATCAAATCCTTGTTGTTACATGGTTGTACTACGTGGAAAGTCACCGTTCGACTTACCAAGAAACTGCAAACTTTCGTGAACCAATATCTCCGACGCATTTTAGGGATATTCTGGCCGGAAGTACGACGAATTTTGGAGTACAACTGGACAGATTAAAATAGGCATTGAGATTCAAAGGTGGCAGTGGCAATGGATTGGTCACATTTTGAGGAAACCAAAGAAAAATATCGCCAAACAGGCTCTGGATTACAATCCCTTAGGAAGATGTCGGAATAGTCGACCATGTAGCACATGGAAGCAGTTGAGCAGAAGGGCTAGAGGAACAAATAAGTTCTGGCGCGCCTTGTGGGAGAGAGCAGTTTCTGCCCTATGCCCTGTCTTAACATGAATTTGATTTGATTGATTTTTTAACTGACACAGATTCCTATACCGTCAAGGAGACCATTTACCCACAGTAGTTTTCCACTGATGGAAAGCGTAAGTAATTAATAAGGATAGAACATTCTTGCTATGCTACAGTTTTTGTGCTTATTCTATAAATAAAGTTTGATAATGTTGTGAATGTTATGCAAGATATATACTGTTTCGATTATTTTCTTATCCTAATTTTAATTTTGCGATAAAAGTTACAACCCATCGAATTCTTAAAACGGCAGCACTGGTCGAGTATCGTCGCGGAAGTTAAAGCGCGGTCGATGTTGAAACAAAATAACAATAACAAAGGGGATACCCCTCGGTTTGGCATACACACTTACTCGCAGATCGCCAACTACAGAGAAAATAATTTTTCCGTCGCGGGGTAAGCGGTGATATATTAAAAAAAAGTGATCGAACAACAACAAGAACCAACATAACAAAAATTCAGATGATATTGTTGCATGTTAGCCCTAGTCAAATATCCGCGGTCTTCCACTGTACTCGAAAGTAATGTGAAATTTCAGCTCTACTTGCTTATCATCTACCACTCAATACTGAATCAAGTTGATGCGCGCGTGCAAGGACTATAATAAGACCTGCACTATTTTCCTCGAATTCCGATCATGGAACGTTCCCACACTATGTCGCTCGTCGAGCGTTCAAGGCATTCCATCATCCGGCTTACACACGTAGAAACTCAACTATAACGAACAGCGAAACTGTCCGATGTCGACCGATCCACCACGTCATCCGAATCATCGTCTATCGGTCAAATTACCGAAAGTCAGTCGCAAGCGAGCAAATAACCGAACAATTAACTCGAGCGAGCGAGCGAGCGATTACGATTGGGCGTACAGCCCAATCGTGCGATACTCTGGATGAAAGAGAAATTTTTTGATTTAAAGAAATTTTGTAGGGGAAGTGGTGGAGGAGGTGACGACATTTCACATCACGCTAGAGCTGCTATCAAAATATTTTATACAAAATTTAGGATTCAAAAATTTAATCGGTACTGAGAAAATTAGTGTATTGGATTTAGTGAAATTGTACAGCTTGTATGGGAGGTGGTACAAGCAGGGTCGAGTTCTTAATGACTTTTTCAGAAATAATTTTAAACATCATGCGACTTTTTGTAAAGTTGTGAAATTGTATCAGATTGTATGGGAGGGAGTAGAAGGAGTGAAGCTTATCGTTTAATTTTGTTTGGTCTTGCTAAAAATTCTAAATAAGTATTTAGTGACAATTTCAGCTCGATAAATTTTATGCGTACTGAGTAAATTTGTTTATAATATTTCATGAAAAAATGCTGTTTGTATGGGAGGAGGTGCAGGGAAGGGGAGGACTCAAATATCTTTTATACAAGTAGATTAGAATCATAAAAGTAATGTATTCCAAATTTTAATATCATTTATACTTTTCGAAAAAACTCGTTTATAGTAAAATTGCAAAATTTTGTCATTTTGTATGGGAGGTGGTAGAAGGAGTGAAGCTATGTTCACGAACTTGACCTTACTATTTTGTCAAAAACGACGAGTACAAAATTTGTGCTCTCTACGTCAACACGTTCTCGAGCTAGAGAGGACATGAACGGAAGAACGGACAGACGAACGGACGGACGGACGGACGGTTTTGAGATTTTTGAGTGATTATATGAACTTCTGTATCATTCATTCTTTCCACCGAGCCTTATTTCTTGGCGTTACAAACTTTGTGGCAAACTTAAAATACTCTCAGATTTCATCTAGAGTATAAAGATTTGTGCAATAAAAGTTATTGAACCAAGACCCAGAGTGTATTTTATTGCGAAGATAGCTTCTTCTGTTAAATTTCAAGAACGAAATAATTATGAAAATTTGCGAAGAAACAACGGCAGCGACCGGGCGACAGAAGAATTACTCGGGTAACGATGCACTCTGAATGCGCGTGACTATCGAACCATCCAACAACAACAACAGCCTAGGCAGTGTAGAGGAACGGACAAAAAATGTTCAACGACAACAACAGGGAAAAGACTTGAGGACGAGAAAATGCTTTATGAACATCTGTGAGCTCCTTACCAAGAAAGCAAGAAAAACGAGACGTAAAGTTTTGGTCGAGAAAGAAATGGATGGGGGCCGAGAATGACCGAAACAACGAAGAAGGCCGACTATGGCCGAAACAGCAGAGAAGTCCGACTATGGCCGACAGAAATCAGCAACATTCGAAACAACGGAGAAGGCCGTCGAGTCCCGACTACGGTCGAAATAACAGAAATGACTGACTATGGCCGACGGCGAACGAATGAGTGGTGAACAAATAGAAAACGAATAAATAGGCACGCGCCCGAGACGAGGAGTCAGTCTGGTTTAGAGCCGTCTACGAGTGAGTCGATGTTTTGGAAGGCGAAAGTTTGGCTAGAGATAATCTGAGAGCGAAAGAGTCTCAAGTGCGATTTAGTTAAATTTTTATAAAGTTTTGCGGTTAAATTAAAGTGAACTGATGGTTTTATTTCTTTACTTGAAATCCAGTGACTCCTTGCGCACTTAACTAGTACGCCAAATATAATACAATAGGTACGAAAAAAAACCAAGCTTGAAAATAACTGTGCGCTATCCACTTAGTGGAGAATTATAAATCTCAAAATCGCTTGCAGCCACTAGAATTGCACGGCCTAAATTCTATGCAAGCACGATTCTTCTCGAAGAATATAATTCTCTTCGACTAGGACGCATTGCTCAAACAGCTGCAAAACCAAAAAGTAATCAAGGTTCGGAAAATCTTTTCGTAATGGCGAAAATGTAATTGCAACCGGAGCTATCATTATCACAATCAATGAAACTATACGACCAGAATATTTAATAATTGGAAGGAAAAGGGTGAAGCACGAAGCTGTAAGAAAAATGACCACTACCATAATGCTGCGATATGTAACGATTGCGGTTTCCCTCCACGGTAAACAAAACTAAAGCCGATAGTAGGTGTACAGCTAGAGAAGCTTGAGTCATCTTTAACTCCAATCCAAACTTCCATCTACTCAAACCTACAGCAAAGAGTCCCACGCTAAAGCAATCTATGTTAGATATTGAACAGCTTAGCAAATCCACCGATAAAACATCTTCAACACCTCGTCAACGTACCACCAGTAGCGTAACTATTATAGTTCCTTTATTCAACAACCGACCTACAACATCAACAAACCTTCTAGTGCAACAACTGTAAATACAACCCAAACATTTACACAAACTTCGCAAGTTCCAACTCCTACCTCCATCTCAACACTTCTTAATAGCACATTCAATAATATAACACCAACCTTCTCTGAACACACCACTTTTTTTATGGCTATCGAAATAAACTTAGGGAGCCACCCTTTAACGCACGGTGCACAGTTAATTCAACATGGGTAAGGGAAACAAGTGGTAATAGGCAAATTAGCAGGCAAACATAGAAGTGAAGAGTTTGAAGTGGTAGTGAACGTGGTTGTATTCAGTGGGAAAAAAGATTGCCTGGTAATGGATTCCACAACACTGTCGTCCGAAGGATGCAAGACTGCCTAAGCTTCAGTGTTCTCCACGGCAAGGGCTTCACAATGTAATCCTGTGAGCGTGCAGCTTGGCAAGTATTTCGAGGGGCATTGAATATAGGTGGTATCAGGGCTTTTAGTTCCTTACTGCATTTGCATTTGCATGAAAGTATCTAAGTAAATGCAGGGTACTCCGATATTTCGACGATGCTCGAGCGAGTCAATTGAGGCCGAGTATAGCTTCATCTCAAATTAATCGGAATGCATATTTCTGGATACAGTCAAGAAGAGCCAGATGTGATTTTGGGGCCCTAGCCCAAACATGCGAGTTGTACTCAAGATGTAGTCGGATATAAGCCACCATAGAAGTCACCACATGTTCCTACAACCAACAAAACTGCACACAACATGATCGCAATATATATTCACAAACTCTCACTCCGACCATCGCCAATATCTTCCTTTCCAGAAGAATTCCAAGAATTTCACCAAGTTATGTCTCCCAACACAGCGTGAATCAATTTCATACGCAATACTTATACTACTAACAACACATCCGACGATCATATCCTGCCAGCTTTAAATCGTAATGTTTAATCTATTCAGAGCTGTTCTCAATCTCCCCATCCTTCAATGGAATATTCTACTACAATGGCACTACAGCCAAAATCGGACCTTGGCTTCCTGACCTTCAGGATCCTTAACATTTTTCATTATTTATTGTGGAAGGTTTTTTAGACCTTCGCACAACCCGCTATCTGCGAATTTTTCATTTTCGTAGATTGGGGTGATCAAGGTATACCCAAGCAGGCAGTGTGCTGGAATTATGCGTCGACCGGGTTTTAAACTCACGACCTTCGCATTGTAAACCAACACACTACCCACTAGGCTACACCCAAGCTCAATGGAATATTCAGGGGTTCGTTAATAATAAACATGCTCTTGATCACCTAATCGCGGACCACAGCACCGAAATAGTAATCCTCCAAGAAACAAAAATCATAAACTCCTCAATCCATCTTTTCACACTTCCGCAGTACAAATCGTTCGACCATAACTATCCTTACAACAATGACTGGGGGGTATTGGCCTCTTAATAAAAAAGTAAGCAAGTACCTCACAGCTCTCCGTCAAGTCATCCTCCCCGAACATACAGGTAGCTCGGCCTCCGTGGCGAAACGAGTTGGCTTCACAGCCAATAGGTCGTGGGTTCGACTCCCACTTCAGGCAGTAGGATTTTTTAAGCACGAATTTTTCAGATTCTATTGGCAACGAAAAATAATTTGAAATAAAATGGGCAAACGATGCAAAAGTGAAACAGTTCCACTTTTGGAAGGTCTGTATACTCAGTAGATGGTTTCTGTTCGCTTTCTATCATTCATTTCTGCATCTGCAAATATTTGTCGCTAGTAGCCAGTACAACTGAAAAATATACCATCTTCACCACGTATTACGGTCGTTCTCACTCCCCTTCCCCTACCTTCCCAATCCCATTCCTTCCCTCCATGACTGTGCAGATAAAGGCCAAAATTGCTTGAAAATAGTGGCCCTATTAGACTAAATAAAGATCTCTAATCTGTAGCACTCGGCCATGGTTATCTTCACCGATGACTTAAGCATTCTCCAAGCTCTTTCAGCCCCTTCAATAAATGCCACAATCCAACAAGCATTCTCTCTATACCTACCCCAGCATATCTCTTGCCTGGGTTGCAGGCCACTTTGGCATAATTGGTAATGAAGCAGCCCGGGTACCGTCCATCTTGCCCTTAGTTATGGAAACCTTCGTCTAATTATTCCTCCATCTTCGAAAACCGTTCTCTCTCTCGTCTTCAATGCTCTTGGACCAATAATATCTCCTTTCTTCGTTCTCACAACCTATTACGAGCCCAACCTATAATCGCGCATACTCCAAACAAGACTGCTTACGAATTCGGCTAGGTAGAAGGCGCAACATGTAGTTGCGAACATTTTTACGAGCATCTCCCAAAGCTCTGCACACTCTGCAATAGAGCGAGCATTCACTGTAAGACATATCCTACTTCACTTTTCACTTTCCTTTCTAGGTCTGAACCTGGAATCAGACTGCAATACACACAAACAGCAAACTTCTTTAATACAACATACAATCTCAACCATTATAGCCACCTCGTTAGTCTAGTTAATTATAAAAAAAAATTTATATTGTACACATATACGAAATAAAACGATCCCAATCTGCCACCGACCAATCTCAGAAGACCTAAAACCAGCAAATTCGCTCTCAGCCCGACTAAAAAATAAGATAAAGTGCGGTTATCATCTCTCTTTTTTCTATTGTAAGTCATTCCCCTATTTTTAGCCATTCAGGTCCCATCTTCTTTTTTTTATTGGTGTGATCCACATGGTACGAAGTATTGAAAAGACCAGCGAACGAAATAACATTTTCTTAAAGTTATTTATTTTTTTAGGTAGGTATTAACAAGAACAGAGAGGTCCTGGTTGGTTTTTGTGCATTTTCTTCTGTTTTAATTAAAGCATCACGAAATCAGTTTGTAAGATGATTCCTTCTATCTCCCTCTCTCTCTCTCTCCCACTCTCTCTCCCTCTCCCTCTCTCTTTCTCTCTGCCACTTTGGCAAAATAAAAGGCGTGGCTTGTTATTATTTGGGGGGGGAAGTTGCTGAAGTAGGCATACAGCTTGTATATAGACAAGGGCCTTCATAGAATTATTCAAACTTTGAAGGCGAGAATTCAAATCGGTTTTTCGTTTTTTCTTTCCATTTTTTGTCAACCATCAGAATTGTTTCCATTCTCTTCAGTATTAGTCTTCCTGTATATATGTATTCTAAGGGCTAGATATTGTCGGTCTCCGTCGGATATTGTCGGCCCTTGTCGAATATTATCGACCTCCGTCGGACAATGTCAGCCCTCATCAGATATTTTCGACCTTCTCCGAGTCGGTAAGTAATATGTATGCATGTGTGTGTGCAGAATTGTAAATAGCTGAAGATCTCGAACATTCGATGAACGACTAGGGCTGACATGCAACAGTATTATGAACAAAACCATTATGTCAGTCAAATAAGTCAGAAATTAGCTAAGTTAGTCTGAGAATGTCTGCACTTAAGCGGCATCATATTACCCAAGTTTCCCCGATACCCCGAAGCAAATGTTTGCACGTTCATTTGTATTAATTTGCAAAATAAATAAAAAAATAATTTTATTTGTCATCGATATAAAAAAACAGAGAATCCTGTATCGTACATATGGTCTAAAAACTAAAATCTAAAGTTAATTTTTGGGCGAATTGTAAATTTAGTAAGTAAATTCCATTACATAAATTTTGGGGAGTGTCAGGTGGAAGGGAAAGGCGGAGGAACAAAATTATTAAAATATAAAGTTAAAAAAAGCGTTTCTGGCCATTCTTATCGTTATTGTAAAAGAACCAAATTTTTAAAAACACAGCAAATACCACATGGTACTTTCTATTTAGTTTTTTCAGAAAATAAAAAAAAATTTCTCCTTTCGCTCTGTATAAAATTAACTTTTATATTTTGCGAATGAAGGCGTTATAACAACATAATACTCCCAACCACCCCAAACTTGATCGATTAATCACTCCTTATCGTCATAATTCATATGACATGACCCCGAGATGTGCAACCCCCAAACATACTGTTTCCAGACAAATATTATACATGAGCAGAGTGAACCAAGAACCCTTCACAACCCACAAACATACGCACCATAGTTCGCACATATCATTCGAGTCCTATTCCGTTAATAATTCCCAATTACTTATTCAAGATTCATATTTTATCAGCTCTCGAGAGTAGGTAAGTTGGTTAATTTATTCGCCATACGCCCTAACCGAAATATCCGAGCAGGTCCTTTTCGGTTCGTTGCTCAAACTTTTCGTTCAATTTTCATATGAATTTTATCATTTTCATATCAGCCCGCCGGAATAGTCAGGACGAGTGGCGGTAATCCCTTAAATAAATTTTTTGATTGACGACTATTGTGTTGGTATTCATCATTTTGAAATTTCTATTTCGAGTGGGTTGCAGGCTCCGTCTCCCTTTTACTCGTCCATTATCGAAATTTCGGAAGTACTTCAATTTATGTACATTTCAAGGCCACTCAAATGTTTAAAATGATCTAGTTCTTTGGAAGGGACTTTATCGCTAGGGTGTTATTTAACAAGGACTTCTATATGAATGGAAGGATGTTCGTCTATGCTCAAACTTCAAGTGAAGCACGTTATGATTAATATATGGAAAAACTCCACGATATTTTAAGGATTAAATTCATAACGACTCGGAAACGGTTGCATTCGTCAATTTTATTCAATTTTATTCTGAAGCTCAACATCGTATTAAATTTTCTTTCGCTCTCCCCAATTCCGATACCCTAAAGTTCGTTGTCCTACCACAATTTCCTTACAAGGATCAAGAGGAATTCCATTCAAAGTGCAAAACTTATCATCATAATGAGTGTCACATAGCGCACCACTCTAAAGACAACATTGATGAAAAAAAAACAAATACACACACAATTTCTAAAGGAGAAAAAACCAATTCGAAGGTGGAAGGAAGCATATATATCTTGATGATTATCATGACGATGATGAGAAGCTGTAACGAAAACTTATTAAGGCTAAGGTAGGACGAGATTTGCGCAAAGGGCTTATTTATTTAATTGCATAAAGCTCATCTCTCCCGGCAAGGATACGGAGCCAAGGTAAGGTCCTTTTTTCTACCTTCTATACTACTCCAAGAAAAAATACCTCTTTCGTTCGCAGTTTTCCTCCGTAATATTCGAACGAAGGAAGGGTTTGTGTGGTTATTTTTTCTCTTCTCATATATACAAGTAGAAATCTTGTCAATCGTTGTTCAACAGGATAAAAAATATCCTGTGCAAGGTATTCAAAAGTCACAGTTAAAAAATGAAGTAAAATGGATGTAAGTCGTATTGTAAAGTGGGCGTAGATGTACTTCACCTTTTAATTGCGACAAGTATAGTCTGAAGTATACATCTACACATTTTGTTCTTGTCGGCGTGGTAAATTTCAAATTCACTTTGGGAAATTGAAACGAAAAGGATGGAAATTTTTCAAGAAATTTAAATGCAAATTTTTAACTATAATCGGAAATTGGGTAATGATGGAATTGTTTCAATTCGAATTAAGTTTGATGAACTATTTAATTTTTTTTTTGTAAATTATCTACTAGGTTTTGACCAAATGCGTGTCTGCATTTTAAGCTTGTGGGATTTTTTAGACGCCTCTGTTACATATTAAAATATGCTTAATGTTGAAAACTATTATGTCCGGGAAATAATATCGTCCAAATTTCTGTACGGTTTCGTCTCGCAGCGGTCATGCAAAAACTCCAATTTTGGAGAACCCGTCCACAGAAATCGTATGGTATCCCCATTGCACCAATGCCTTCAACTATGTTGTTCTCCAATTGGTCAATTGTCGATGGTTTATTGGCATAGACCAACAATTTAACATCTTACCGACTGCGCCATGTTGTATCGTAAGGGTTGAGGAATGAGACTGGCCCTCAATCAACCATCATTGCTGAACTACCTCGCATAAGAAGGCCCGATGATTTAACGTCTTACCGACTGCGCCATGCTATATCGTAAGAGTTGAGGAATGAGACAGGCCCTCAATCAACCATCGTGGTGTGCTAATTATTGTCGAACTACCTCGCAGGCGAAGGACCAACGATTTAAAGTCTTACCGACTGCGCCATGTTATATTGTAAGAATTGGGGTATGAGACTGGCTATCAATCAACCATCGTGGCCTGCTAATCATTGTCGAACTACTGCCCAGACGAAGGAGGCTGCATCTTTGGGTCCCGCATAGTTTGGGGCCTAAAAAGACCAAATTTGTTTCAATTTATTCGATTCAAATATTTCAACAAAATCAATTTTTACTAATTTGGGGCCCAGTTGAGAAAAAGGCCAAGATGAGAAATAAACAAGTTCTAGCGAATCTTATGACCAATATGAAGCGTAGTATCGTGGGGAAGAGAATTTCTACTGTCCTATCTCGCATTATCTTCATCAATCTTGATATTAGTGGCTTAAGAGGTCCTCAGTGCTTTACAGTATGCTAGGCCCCAAAACATAAGTGATCCCAAGAGCAAGTGCTCAGAGGCCTCGTATCAGATATAGAAATCGAAATTAGTTTATGTATGCAACCAGGTTCTGTTTAAGAAATTTCAACATTAAATGAGTTGTTTCCTGGGGCTGACCAGAACGAAGTAGTGTGTGGAATGAGTGCTAGTCGAGATTTGCCACCGATTGGAAAGAATGACGGGTGACATGTGCAGACACAGCTGGCGTGCCATCCCAGACTACATCCGTGGCCTGTATGAGATGTGTGTGAATGCGTGCTACTTCTCTGTTATCCGAAAGTTTAGGAGAGTGGTTGTGCTTCTCAATTCGACAGAGAAGGTACGAAGTGACCCTCGATCCTACCATGGCATGTGCCTTCTTCCAATGCTTGGTAAAGTACTGGAGACGATCATAATCCGAAAACTCGAGGAGTGAGTTACACATCTGTCCATGAAAAGGCAATACGAATTCCAATCAGGAAAGTGCAAGTTATTTATCAAAGAATACGTATGTACGACTGAGAGCAAGAATGTGCTTGGAGTCTTCATTGACGTCGTATGATAGAAAAATTGCGTGAAGTTGGCTGCCCAGAAGGTGCTCTGTGGATGAGCTACTTCTTGGACAGAAAAGTTTGTATGGTCGGTACCAGAGAATGCGCGCGGAAGAATATCGAGCGTGGCTGTCCGCAGGGATCTATCCGTGGTCCATTTATTTGGAACCTCATGACGAATGTACTCCTGAATCAGCTTGAAACAGTGTGCAAGGTGTGTGTCAATGATCTGCTCGTCCTATTAGAGAGCGAATCTCGAGCTGAGCTCGGAAGCTCTAGGCCTTTGTATGGAATTGGAGCACCAAGGTAAGAGTTGAGGTATCACGTGAAAAGCTAGTGACAATGCTGCAATATACTCCCAAATCAGCCTGAGTCAGTGTTCAAGGCGTGTGTTTATGCCAATGATCTGCCTATTGGAAGGCGGATGTCGGGCTGAGTTCAGAAGTTCTAGATGTTGTATGGAATCGAAGTGCCAAGGTAGAGTTGAGGTATCACGTGAAAAGTCAGTGACAATGCTGCTCAAGCGTAGATTGTCACGCGGGCGACCTCCCGTGATAAGATCAAATAGCATGAGCCTAACTTACGCCACAAAAGACATAGCAAACATATGTGTTAGCATCTAGATTTGAAGGTGCACCTAAATGGTGTCTGAGTAGGCGATCTGTTCGTACCATCTATGCCGGTCTATTCGTTGCTTACGCGGATTATGGGTCGTAAGTGTGGTACGAACTTGTTAGTTCTGCGTCGTACCAGCATGTGGTGTTGCGAGTGCACACACCTGTATGATGTATGTTTTTAACGGACGCCGTGTAGGTACTGATTGGTGTTGCTTAGACCTGGAGCTTATAGAAAGTCAGGAAAGAACTGCTAATGCTACAGAGTGACTAGGTGACTGATAATGAGGTCACAGCCAGAATTCTTTGTAAATACAAGGAACTTCAGGACGAATGCACGGTATGTATTCGGCAAACTAGACAATGTGAGACTGCCAAAGGTACGGGTACATCAAGGATATGAGTTTGCCAGAGAAAAGCTAGTCTAAGTCTGCGTATTACCCTCACCGGCCACGATGGTACGAATGAATTTCTCTTCAAAAGGGGTCTTCACAACAGCGAAGGCTGCATGTGAGGATCCCAGCGTTAAAATTAGATACATGTGTTGTGTGAATGTGTGATGACTTGAATGCGATAGGAATAATGTACGTGTATGGGACTTACCCTGTGTGTGAGGCATTGGCTTATGGGGAAGAATTTGTAGCAATAACAGAGTTCGCGCGGAGGGTATTCCGAAGATACCGGGAAGCAGTACTAAACTACGCTATAGTGAAAACTTAGGGTATATCTGTCCATATCACGTGTGAGTTAGGGCATCATCTGCTTGTTTTTTCTCGTGATTGTCTATGAATATATTGGGTTATTACAGGAGGTGGTAACAATTTTTTCCTTTACAGGGATCATTCAGCTGGTGGAAGAGAGAGTACCGTTTTTGCGTACCTGAGGTGTGAAAAGAACTCAACTGCAGTTCATGGTTCAACAATGAGTGCCTCGAAACAATTAGAGCCAAAAAGCAGTATTTTCTTACCTTTCGCAATAATCCGACGGTAGAAACCAGGGACTCATTAAAAGTGGCAATAAATGCCTGCAATAAAATTTCAAAGCGAGCTAAATTCGAACATGATTAGAAATGTCGACTTAAGATCATTGAGAATCATAAAAACTTAAGATCTTTCTGGTCGTTTGTGAAATCGGTCAACCAGAATTTCATCACATCTTCAACACCTCCTTTTTTTGATGGTGACCGAACCGTTGTTGATCCTGTTGAAAAAGCAAACCTTTTGGCAGCAAACTTCGCAAGAAACTCAAAGCTTCCACAGTCGAACCAGAGTCCTCCCTACTTACCGGACTCTGGTTTCTCGCTGCCACCACTTCGTTTTCAAACTAGGGTTATTTCCAGGATCCTGCAGGAGGCCAATATTCACAAGTCTGCTGGGCCAGGTGGCATCCCCTTTTTGGTCCATAAAAACTATGATTCCTCTCTGGCTAAACCTCTTCGTAATCTCTACCATTTTTCATACTCTTCAGGGTGCTTTCCTAAGATCTGGGAGGTCGCGAATGTTCAGCCAATTCCAAAGAAAGGAGGCAAAACAAGCCCCGCTAATCACCGCCCCATAGCCTTTATCGTAGTGCTTTCAAAGGTAATGGAAACTGCTGTCAATCGCAGGATTGTGGATAAAAATCTCATTCATGATCGCCAATATGAATTTCGCTCGGGTCGTTCTATAGGCGATCTCCTGATCTATCCTACCGAGCGTTGGAATTCCTGAATTCACAAATTTGGTGAAGGTCAAGTTCTTGCTCTCGACATCGCCAAAGCATTTAACAGAGCTTGGCGCAAATGCCTCTTAACCGAGCTAAAGGCCTTTGGTTTTAACACTTCGTTTCTTCAATGGATTGAAAGTTTCGTACTAGACGAAGTAACTTCTGCAAACCTTTTCTATTGTTCTAGCGTCTCTGAGGACTCAGTTTTATCTCCCACTCTCATAAACGACCTGTCGTCTACTCTCAATCCTATTCACTGTTTCGCAGATGACAGTCTTCTAGATAACATCTACCAATTCGACTCTTCTCACATTTGACTCTTCTTGACCGTATCCAGAAACATTTTTAACTTCCTCGAGCATCGTTGAAATATCGGAGTACTCTACATTTACTATAGATACTTCCATGGTAAATGCAGCAAGGAACTAAGAGCCCTAATACCACCTATATTCATTGCCCCCAAAATACTCGCCAAGCTGTACGCTCACACGAGTACACAGTGAAGCCCTTGCCGTGGAGAACATTAAAGTTTAGGCAGTCCTGCATACCTTGGACGACAGTGTTATGAAATTCATTACCAGGCAATCTCTTTCCAACGGGATACAACCTCCAACAATTTCAGAACAACGTTCACCGCGACTTCAAAATCTCTCCTCCTGTATCCTGTATCCACTTGTGTCCCCGTACCCATGTCGATTTAACTGTGCATCGCGCATTAAAGGGTGACCGCCTAAGTTATTTTCGACGGCCGTAAAATAAAAGTAACCCTCTAGTCACGAATCCTGACGAGTGGTTCTCTAGTATTACCGGTGTCGGATAACCTACGGAAGGTTACTTCCACCCCCGGCAATTGGTTGCAAGTACTTCAGTGGAGCACGTGATTGCTGTACTGTGGCTAGACCAAATCGGGGGAAGAGTTCTTAAAAGTTCGGCGTGAAGTTGCGTATTCCAACCGGGAGCCTTGACCCAGTAGCAGCTCTTCACGTGAAACGCATGAGGCGGCACATCACCTGAAATAGCATTTTCGATCAATGGAATCTAACATTCATGATATGATTATATTTTGCATATTCAATTATTGTTTTAGATTATTCTCATATCAGAGATACGCCTCTGCCTTTTTACCTGTTGCCTTCTCTACTGTTGAAGGGAATGATCTTGAAGAAAAAAAATAAAAGCGCTTGGACGAAAATGGGCGAGTCTGCAAAGGATCGATTACCACAACTTTAAAAAAGCTTGCTCAGCCACAGCTCGTTCAACATATTGCTGCCGTGGACGGCTTGTATGGCTTGATCCGATGTCGACGTCATAAAAAGCGAAAGAGCTAAGAAGTAAAGCTCATCGCCTCTCGTCCAACTTCCACAGCTACTGGAGCTTCCACAGCTTTCCTTGCTGATTAACCATTACATTGTGGTTGTTGTTTGTCATTTTCGGTTGTAGAGTAGTGTGGGGCTCGATGGGGCACCTTCGAGTCCTTCCGGTTGTAGAGTAGTGAGGGGCACGATGATACGAGACTAGAAAATGGCCGTTCTTCATTTTGAAAGCATAATGATGAAAACTTTATTATTTAATTAATTTTTGGTTTACTTTTTCTTTTTAATCTATAAAGCTAGCAGTTTCATATATTGAAAGTATTGCTAGTATATAAATTTACAGCTAACAAATGTATCAACGCAATAAATCTAAAATGTTAATGCTAAATTCAGCATTCAAAATGATGAAATGACCACAATGAAACTAAATTTGATTTATTGATAGATCAGACTGTAAAGCTAGTTTATAAAATCAATAGTTCCATCGCTGCTTATTGCAGATAGGCAGAGATGTTGAGTAGGTCAACTCGCAGTACTTGTATTTACGAAGTGAGACATACTGGAAGCGTGACAATGTAGGGTACCATGGTGATCATAATACTTGTCCCAGTACTGCTTGGGAGTACAGTAATGAGTTAAGATGACCGAAATCGTCCGTATAAACCGGATGCCCTCATTCAAAATGCGGTCGAATTTGGATAAGTCATACACTGACTAGTGCGTCCGCTCCCAAGTTCCGAAGTGATTGTTTGCAATGTTTATCTTCTTGTTAAGGTGTCGCTCCCCCAGTTGTGAAGAAGTTGGCATTTTGCCTGGAAAATAATTTGGTGCTAGAGACTCAAATTTATAAAATAAATTATTGAAAGATTCTTGATTCTTCACAATCAAAAACCACTTACTACAATTTCACCTTAATTAATTTCACCCTTCGAAAAAATAATAAATTAAACGAAAATTTCAAACTAATAATTTCCTTATTGGTTTTCTCTGTATTTAGAAAGCCTACAGCAGACGATGACAGTTTGAATATCCGAAATTACAATCCCTTAAAGTAAAAAAAAAACAACAACATCAATTTCGACCACCCCAAGTTTAATGAAAATTTTCACGCTGATTTAACATCACCTAAGCTAGGTATGCCATTAATACCATTTTACGACTTTTTACTATTAAAGGACTATACAGAATGCCGAAGGAGCTCCATACCTATCGACATTATCTCACCCCATAAATGTTGGCGTCGGCGGGGGTGAAGTTATTAAAGCAATAACACCGACAACATTACAGACTTCTGTTACAAAAAGGGATGCTCTCTACCCATACCCGAATTAGTCAGGGAGTTAAATGAGATTCAGTTTTCAATTAAAATTGCTTTTCTAAAAAACGATCATTCCATCGAATTGTCGTGAATATTTGCTCGGTTTATTAAATAAACCCTCTTTCTCTGAAACTAAAATACACTAAGACAATGATTCTAGAAAGGGCTTTTCGAAAAGAAAAAAATCAAGTCCTTTTTGACAGTACTTTGAACTTGAGGAATTCACTTATGACGACGATGGTCTACACACAATATTTATTTGGTTTCTTCAAGACATAGAAGACTGATAAGGGAAACTTTTCCTTAAGAGTTTTCTATGCGGTCCAAGAACTTACGGAGCAAGAAAGATGGAGAAAACAGTTCAAAGGAAACTCATTTCACTGTCAAAAACTCGTGAACTGAAACAATTTTATCGATTCATGTTATGCTGCTCGTGGAGCCTGTCGTGAATGGCAGTCGTACTTTTTATAATTTATGTACTCATGTTTTGTTTGGTTATTAGCAACCTGTCATGTTCACGATATCAGCAGCCTTGAAGGCATTTCGTACTTTAGAATTGGGAAAACAGTTTTAAAACTTTTCTTCTTGCTTTTGAAGAATATGGTTTTTTGGTTTAGATTTTTTTTATTAAATAAAATTTTCGAAATATTATATTAGCATACCTTTAAATAATTGCAGAAAATCGGGTCATAAAAATCTATGAAGTTTGAAAGATAGAAAGCTGATGCTTTTCTGATTTCACTGATTTAATATCCGATGGGCTCGAAAACTACAATGTTTTTCTCTCCTGCATTATGACACGTTCGATTTGCCTGACTTCAGATTTCAGGTGTCCGAAAAGTAAGTTTCGAAACGGTTCCTGCCTGTGTGTATCGACGATACCTTGAATATGTCTTTAACCAAAATAATTGGAAGTAGTCTCAAAAAATCAGACACCTCGGCGGTCAAACCCCAATTATTTCTGGAATTGTTCGCCAAACTGAAACATAAGTTTAGGTTTAGGTTGTAGAAGGGTGGTTGCACGGAACCACAAGCACTGAAGCCATCTAGTTGGGCCCATTGTACTCCCCCTATTGTTATAAGTTGGAGTAACTCCTCTTGCTCTAACCACTTGGTTCGGTTTGCTAACCTTAATAGGCTCGAATGTTGGACGCCTCTGAGATCGTCTAGTTCTGAGAAGAATCTAGAGCCTAAACAAAGGAGACGACTGTTGGAGATTTGCGGACAGTGACAAAGATAATGTTCTATAGATTCTTCGTCTTCCTCGCAACCTCTGCACAAGCTGTCGCTCGCGATTCGCATCCTAAATGCGAGCAGCCTTAGCAAGCAATGGCCTGTGGTCAGGCCGACAATAGTTCGGATACTATAGCGACTACGTTGTAACAGCTGAGCTGTAATATTTTTGTTCGGTTCTTCCCAAGAGGATTTGGCCGTTTTACAGCTTTCTAGCTGCCGCCACCCCGCCAAGAAAGAATCCAAAATAGTCTGTTTGAAGCTAGTCTTCAGCACTGTGCTACATCGACTGACTTCCTAGTGGAATTGATGTTAGCAGATCCTTGCCGTGCAAGCGTATCTGCCGCCTCGTTACCTAGCAGGTCACTATGACCCGGTATCCAAATTATAAAAACTTCCGTTATGGTCGCTAGGCGATTTAAATTGTGTCTACAAATGGACACTAGTTTGGATGTAGTCCTGTAGGATTGGAGTGCCTGAAGCGCCGCCCTGTTGTCCGAGAAAATGTAACAATCTCCGAGACTGTTCTGCTTATCAAGAATAATTTTTGCACACTCGTTAATGGCTAATACTTCTGCTTGGAACACTGTCGCGTGTTCTGGAAGATGAAATGAAGTTTGGATGTCGAGATCGTGGGAATAAATCCCTGCACCTGTCCTCTGTTTAAGATCCGTCCGTATAGAGATGAGAACCTATACAGGTGCTGAGTATCGTATTTGTTGCCCATTCGTATTGTTCAGGAAACTTAATGTGAGACTTCCGTTTCTCAACCTGCGGTTGGTTCATGCAATCATACTCGCGGTCTAAAAGGGAGTTTGCGTTTCTAATGACGTTTTGAATTTGTCCATGACCAATTTGTGGCGCTGACCACGATTTAGTGGTTTTTAATCTAATGGCTGCTAGGCCCGCCGCTTGTTTTATAAAAAGATCCAGAGCTGCAGTCGGTGTGGTTCTAAGGGCACCTGTTATGCACAGACATGCCATCCGTTGGATCAGCTGTAAGGGTGCCAGGTTGGTTTTTAGTACCACCGCCGGCCACCACACCAGCGCACCATAGCAAATAATTGGTCTAACAATACTGGTATACATCCAGTGGATGAGGTGCGGCTTAAGGCCCCATCTCAAACCGAATGCCTTCTTGCAAGCGAAGAAGGCTACCGTAGCCTTTTTTGCTCGTTCTTGAATATTGGCCTTCCAGAATAATTTGCGATCAAGAATCAGACCTAAATATTTAACTTGATTCGAGAGGACCATATTGATACCTCGAATATTTGGTGGATTGAAAGCATATGGTCTTCTTCTTCTGGAGAAGAGGACCAGATCTGTTTTTTGTGGGTTAATAGAAAGTTCTTTATCTAGTGCCCAGCTATCTAACAGTTGTAAAACGGATTGCATGAGGTCTCCTAGAACTTGCTCAAACTTACCAGTTAGCATGATGATAAGATGCTATTGTGGGGTAGCCGTTCTGATTTAAGATGGAAAGGGGTTCATTCACTGTTAGGACCCACAGGAGAGGTGATATTATACCGCCCTGTGGCGTTCCTTTGTGAACAGAGCCTTTCTTGTCTCGTGCTACGATTTTCCGTGAACGAAGAAGCTTTGCTATCCATGCAGTCAGGAGAGGTTCCACACTATGGCTGTGCAAGGCCTCAAGTATGGCGTTAATGTTGACGTGGTTGAACGCGCCTTCCACGTCTAGGAAGGAAACAGAAGTTACTAGCAATAACCAAAAAAAATATCATTACTACACTTTATGAGTTAAAGCAGTAGATCATCAAAAAAAAGTAAAAACCAGAATGAGTTTTTTTATCAATAAGAATAACAAAAGTAATACACCATTCCGTTCCTTCCATCACAAGTCCCAAAATTCTTCAGAAGGCCTTTCTTTCGAATGCGTTAACTGCTTTTTCGGAAGTTCACGTTAATGTCCACGTCTCACAGAGCACAGGTCGTATAATAGTTTTATATATCCGCAGCTTATTTTTTCTGTGCACTTTCTTGGATTTTGTTGTAAATTTTAGGCCTTGGATGGTTTATTCAGATGCCCATGCATCCGAATAAACCAAAGGGAAAGAAAGGTGCGGGACTTAGAGTGGGCCGAGATTCACACCACGTCCATCTCGGTGACAATATCGGGCTGGAGCGACGTGCTAGCGTGTTGCCGGGTCTAGCTACGGGAGGTGTGGGGCGGTTTATTTGGTTTTTTGCTTCTCCTGAAAAGTAGTGTTTTTATCATTTAGGAACACTTTTCTAAAAAACTACACAGCGTATTCATTTGATTTTTTTTTTTTTGGAAAGGTGACACTACTGGCTATCAACCGTATAGGTTTTTTTTTTAATTTTAACTATGATTTTTTTTTCAAGGTTTTTTCTTGCACGAGAAAATTATTATATACTTTAAAGCTTTATAAAAACTTTCATGTAAATTTTTTTAATCGCCATCTATCTTATTTGCTAAGTTTCGAGTAAAATACATGCCTGCAAAATTTGGACGAAATCGGCCAAGTAGTTCCTGAGAAAAATGTACCTCAATTTGCATTGAAAATGGGAGTATTCCCCTTAAGGCCGATGCTCAGGACCGCGCCTTTTAGAAGAGAGTTGTTTTTGTCTTATGCCCCTATAGGCGGTCTCAACAGATTGATTGATTGATTGAGATGCTATTTCATTGTTACTAATCTGTGTTCTGCTATTTATTTTATAGGTTGTTATTTGTCATTGCCAATAAAATTGTGCCGTCTTATTTTTGTATGCATAACATTTGATCTTTAGTTGATATTTCGCCTAGATTAGTTAGTAATTCCCACGAAATTGTTATTCGGTTTTTCTTAATTTTTTCTTTTTTCTTTTTTTATAACAAGCACATTCATACGTGCTTCGCGTATTTTGTATGAAAAGGAAGGATATTTTATAAGGCCCATTGTTATTGCTGAATAAGTTAAAAAATGAATAAGTTAATACAATTTATCATTCCAAAAACATTTCTTGATATAATGCAACTGATCTGCAATTTAAACATGTCAAAAGCACGATGTTTGTAGTTACTTCGGAAAAAGTAATTTAGAACTCGCACCTCCTTCTATCACCTCCCATACAAACTGAACAATTTCGCTAAATCCAATACACTAATTTTTTCAGTATCTTTTAAATTTTTAAGTCCAAAATGTTGTATAAATCATTTTAATAGCAACTCTAACATGATGTGAAAAAATTAATTCAATGTCGGTACGGCACCCTCTCTACCACTTCCCCTACAAAATTTCTTAAAATCTAAAAAATTACTCTTTCATCTAGAGTATCACAGTCCTGTTATATTTTTAAGAAGCTTCAGATCTTCTTGCTTGTAAATAACTTCAAATCTTCTCGTGTTTGGACTCAAGTTATAGCGACATAGAGTAGTCCATGTGAAAATGCATTGTTTTTTAGGGAAAATTCAAATTTGTAGTATGGTAAGAAATATATAATAAAAAAAAAATTGTCCCCACCGAATATAGAACCCACGTGGCAATCGAGCACTCCATCACACAACCACCAAAAAATGTAGCGAAAATTTTTGAATCTATTGATTCAGTTTTAGACATCAAGCCGTTGGTTTTGAACTAAATAAATCGATTTTATTTTGAACTCATGCATGGAATAAAAATTATTTGAAATTATTATCATATTAATTATATTTTTACTGTAGTCAAATCATAAAAAAAAAATATTGGTAAAAAAAATATCGGCAGGGAATCGAACCCAGGGTCGCCCGCGTGGCAGGGCAGTTTTTCAACTGAACTACCGATACCGACGAAATTCTCTTGGCAAATCCACATACTTCACTTGACTTCAAATATACGCACAGTTTTTCATTATTACACGATATGTCATTGAATAAAATTGTTGAGGTTTTACGAATTCTGATTCCGCAACCCACTGTCTGGGACGCGCGGCCTCGCAACTGGGTCTGTTAGTGTTGCTCGTACGGAGGTAGGGGAAGACCCCTTCTCGTCCATATAGGCTATTGTCTGGTTTTGCATTTTGTGTTTTATTGCTGAATAATAGCGTTATTTTTTATATATTGTTATAGATCTGGCAACCACGCACTATTGATCTTTCCCGAATATGCCAGAACAGTCCCCCAATATGCAAAATGCCATAATCAAAGATCTAGAACCTTCCCTACAAAACCGTATAGCACGAAGCTTTCAGTCGGGAGGCAGTCATTTTAATGATCGAGACGTGAACCAGTGCAAGCGATAAAAGCGATACGCGGCGGTAGTGCCAAATAGGTGAATTAAGTTAAAGTGTGAATTAAGTTAAAGTGCGAATTAAGTAAAAGTGCGAATAAATAAATTATCCCCTATTTTTAAACGAATTGTCTTTTTCTTGAAATCCCGGCGAACCCCTAGCTCGCAACAATATATTAATTTTAGGCTGTTTTTGTGTCTCTTCAATATTCGGCGTTTAAACGATACACACGTCTTTTATTTAAGCTCCGCATAATCTATAGCTTCGATATCGGCCTCAACAAGTTGACACAATGGAAAACTTAGACCTCCCATCGCTACAATTCGGCCTCAACAAGTTGACACAACGGAAAGACTTAGATATCCTATCGCTATAATTCGGCAATCCGATTAATTAAAGTCGATTTCCATGTTAACGTCGTCATCCAAGCTGGAAAAAATCACTTTTTTTATTTTTCCCGAACCTCATGGACGGGGAAAACCGCGCACTTGAATTTTTTCTTTCTCGTCCTCTAATAAAAAAAACCATTTGCTTCGAAAAAGACTGCAGGGTCAAATACGATTGCTTCCCTTGCTCATTACTCTCACATTGCCCTCTTGGTGGGAATTTTCTTCTTTTTTTTTCAGGCGGCTAACTTTGAATTTCAGATTTAAAAAAAAACTAACAATTGTGGTTCGGCCTACGGAGACTTAAAACATAATTTTAATGTGCAAACATTTTCGATGACCACTGTATGACGAATTTTTCTAGGTTCTTGTCTTCGCTTAAAAAGCTTTAAGTTCAACTGTCAGTTGTCAGTGATACTAACAGCTGTTTTCTTTACTCTTAGTCGGTCGTACTTTTCTTTTGTTTCCCGCCAATAAATAATCAAAACAACGAAAGAAAAGTAAACATTAATTAACAGAAAATACTAATCGGGTGTGCTCCTCGGAATCGATTTTGGAATCCACAACTTAATTTTTATTTTAAAGATATCGACTTCTGAACTTCAAGACTGCAACCGTAGGCAAGATTTGGAGTCACTGCCAACAGGTGATATTTTCGCTTTATCTTTTGATTGTTTTTGCTAATTTCAACCGCGAACGACGAACACTTCCTTTGAACACTTTAATAACACTTTTTTTCAACTAGCAAAACGCTATCCAGGACGTACGATGGCGGATCGATAATGACGTGTGAAAATGAAGAAAACAAAATTTCTTCGGCAAAAATTTATTTAATTTTTCAACATAGTCCCCTTTTAGCTCGGTCACACTTAGTCCAGCGTTTTTTCCAATTTTTGGATCCCTTCCAAATAATAAGATTTCTCTAACCCTTCAAAATATGCGTTGGTTTCATTGATGACGTCACTATGCGTGGTGGATTGATTGATTGAATAACAACCTTGTAGCGCATCAAAAGTTAAATATTGCCAACTTTCTACTACAGCTGCAGCAACAAATTGTAACCGCAGTAATTAATTTATTCGTTATGAACTTTTTGACACATTCAGATGCAGCGCCACAGTATGCTTCAGCAGTAATTTTACTGCGGTTAAGCCATAACTCTGGCGTTTTATAAAATAACGACCTCGCGTAATCACAATTATAATTTTTATTAAAAAATATTTTTCTTTATTCCAGATTCCGCTAGTAATATATACAAATTTTATAAGTCGGCACAAACGAAACGAATCACAAAAAATATTAAATAGCACATAAAATGAAAATTTCATTAAGATAATTTATGCTTAAATTATGGCTAATCTTGTTTATATTCTACGTACAAAAAGAATACAATATGCCTATGGTCTGCAACTCCAAAATTATATAGCCGAAGGCCTCAAAGCATATCCTGAAAGCCATGAAAAAAATCGTAACGTTTTAATAATAACGGAACATGAACCAGTTTACACTGTAGGAATACGAACTTATAATTATACAATCAAGGATGAAGAACGGTTAAGGTCTCTAGGCGCTCAATTTTTTAAAACTAATCGAGGCGGATTGATCACGTTTCATGGCCCCGGACAATTAGTTGCATATCCTATTTTAAATTTAAAAAAATTCACTCCAAGCATGCGATGGTATATTCAACGGCTTGAAAAAACCATAATTGAAGTTTGCAGGCAATTAGACATTAACGCATCTACTTCTTCAGATACCGGAGTATGGGTGAATGAAAACAAAATATGTGCCATTGGTGTCCATGGTTCTCGATATATTACCACTCATGGACTGGCATTAAATTGTTCCACCGATCTAGAATGGTTCAGCCACATTGTTCCATGCGGTATCGAAAATAAAGGAGTTACTTCTCTTTCAAAAGAACTTGGAACCTATGTAGATACTGAAAAAATAATACCAATATTTTTGAAATGTTTTGAAAATGCTTTTAACTGCAAAACAATACAATTAACAGAATGTGATGAAGCTGAAATTTTCAATACTTGAAATTTTTAAATAAATTTATTGCAACTGCAATCTATGACTTTCATTCAGTGAAGACTAGAGTTACTGTATATGAACGGGCCTTCTTCTGCTGTGTCGAGTTTGAACATGCAGCCGTTAATTAAGCTATCACTCGTCAATATTCAAAAAGTCACCAAGTAACAGCTCGCACTGAAAAGACGATAAAAAATTGATTTTTCACTTAAAATTTCAATATAGAAAAGAATCAATCGCAGAAAATAAGGTCAAATACTTGGCCTAAGATCTTCGATTTGAAAATTTCCCACTTTGTGCTGGAACCTGGTGTCCAAACTCTAATAAGACCATTCCTATACAGTAACTCTTGAAGACTTTCCAGCAAACGAACGATGGTGGTGGCGTGGCGTACATTGATTCATTGGAAGTATTACATCCCCTACATTTTACCTCCCCAGTTCTCAAAAATATTAAATGTAACTACCAAAGAATTTGTGAAATCATTTAAAAATGCATGATCTTCGTAAAAATTAAGCGTTATTTTCGGTCAGCACGGCACACTACCCACATGCCCATTTCCAACAGCCCAACGCTATCGTCAACCGTCTTTCGCTCCAAAGGATAATGCGTAACGCAACGCAAAAACGTACTAGAAGTTTCACTTCGAAAAAAAAATCGCTTTACGAGGACATACAAAAAATCGAATAAGATACTTTATTAACTGTGTTCAAACTGGACCACTCTTCATATTCAAAAAGCCTCCAGACATTTTGCTGCTCTCGCGAAGTAAACACAACGCAACGGTTTAACGTTCGTAACGGGTGCTTTTCGAATCCGGTGCACTCATCCTCCATCTATCCGTCAGTAATGTATTAAATTTAAATATACAGTGGTGTAAATAGCACATAATAAATTTCGTAAACTCCTTGATAAAAATTTACATAACAGAACTACGATTGCGGTAAACCCCAATCATGCAATACTCTAGATGGAAATTTTTTTATAATAAAAACTCGATAATCTAAATTTTCAAATTTCAAAGCACTACATGCAATAATTCCAAGAAAATCAACTTATTATAATCTTGTGTAATTTTGTATATGAGGTGATAGACGGGGTGGTGTGATCAAACTAATTTCTTCTCATGGTTTGGTAAATGTTTTCACAGTGCTTTTCGAATTTATTTATTTAATTTACGGAATGAATCCCTTACAAAAAAGAAAATAACAAACTTAATAATAAACATTTTATATAAAAAAAATAATAATAATATAGTGAAAAAATAACAACTGTTATAAAATAATAAAAATTGTATTAAATAAAAATATTGATGAAATTGTAGTGAATAAAAATTATAGTTTCAAAAATAAGTGATTTACTTTACATGATTCAAGAAATTTTAAAAATTTATCCGAACGAATGTAGTGATGGTATAAAGATTTCTCCTAAAATCAAATTTCTCATAACAAATGGAGAAGTATTAAAGATATCAGTAAAGTTATAGAGCTCGTTACCAAGACGCTTAAGACGCTCAATAGGGTATAAAGACCGTAATTTGTACGATGAAAATTAAGAAGAAAAATTTCTTTAGATCTAGTACTACGTGATGGTATCTTAATTGAAAAAACATGTACATTTAGAATTCTAGGGCAGTCAAGTTGATCATTTAATACCTTTATGAGAGTTACTGCATCAAAATAAGTTCTTCTCTTTTCAAGGGTATTCATGGTAGAAAGAGGAGAGCTTATTTTGATGCAGTAACTCTCATAAGGTTTTACTGCCTGAACCCCTTTAAATAAAAGTAACAGATAATTATTTGCTACATAAATTGGAGCCCAACTCGAGGCCAGTAAAACAAGATAAATAGAGAAAGAACATTCTAATGCCCCCGACAAGGCTAACCACCACCACAATGAATTTCTCTACATCTACAATGGCGCAAAGCCCAAATCGGGCCTTGGCCTCCTGACATTCAGGTTCCTTAACATTTTTTCATTACTTATTGTGGAAGGGTGGTTAGCCCTTCGCACAACCCTCTTTTTACGAATTTTTCATTTTCGTAGATTGAGGTGACCAAGGTATATCCAAGCAGGCAATATGCTGGAATTATATATTGCGCCGATCGGGATTTGAACTCATGGCCTTCGTATTACAAGACCAACATGCCACCTACTAGGCTACACCCAATGAATTTCTCAGCAGACCAATTTCAAGCATTATTAGATGCTATTCGAATTTACCCCCGCGAGGAGAGGAAAAAGACCAGCTGCACTGCAAGATACAGTGGGGTGCGAGATAAGCCTATGGTGGAGGACTTCATTACGAAAATCAACATATTGAAGACTTGCGAGAATATGTCCGATAAAATCGTCCTTCTAACTACCTCTTCTCTTAGAAGGAATTGCAGCGCAATAGTGGCCGGGAAAAAGAGACGACATAACAACGTGGACCGACGCAATAACAAATATACGGAAAACGTTCGCCGCCACCACGCCGTACTACCAGATATACGATGAAATTTTCGCCAGTAAACAAAGCGATCACACCACCACAGATGATTTTATCTGTGAAAAACGCAGTCTACTTGCGCAACTCCCCAAGGCAAGACATAACGAAGAAAAACAAATCGACTTAGTTTTCGGGCTCATTAATATTCAAATTCGCGAACAACTCCAACGCGATCGAGTGAAAAACTTCGAAGATTTATTAATTTAATCACGAGAAATTGAAAATAAACTCAAGTAGCACATCGAAATGGGCAGAAACCAAAAAAACACTGACGGTAATAGTGCCAAGTACCACGAAAAAGTTATTCGTTCACTTTCTGTCGTTCATATGGTCATATCGTGAATGACTGTCGAAAAAAAGAAAGCCGACGAAAAGGCTAGAGAAAACCTCAAACCAGAGGTACAAGAGCTTAAATGCTACGTCTATGGTAAGCCAGAAGTGGTTAGATCCAAGTGCCCGAATTGCAATCAATACGCAAAAGCACCGGCACTCGCAGTAAATTTCTGCTGCGCAAATGTATAACCTCCAAAAATTACACTGCGAAGCCGTATCGTCGGGACGCCTTCAAAGACAAAAGGGAAGTACTGTAACAACTAAATTATTAGACGCCGTACGAGACAAAACAAGAAACCAAACGTCACAACAACGTACTGCCACAGCAGCTATCCACATCGAGTCTAAGGCTCTTAGAAACAATCCTTCCTTTGACGCTTCTGCATCCTTATCGGGTCTAAGGCTCTTGGAACACTCGACACTAAAAATACTTTATCTTGTACGGATTATAAAGGGTTTTGCAATAAGGACTTGACAACTTTTTTTCAAAATAAAATGCAAACCATTTGAGACGTTGTTCCTTCGTGTACTTTACCATGATAAAAATGTTAAGTTTACTGAATAAATTGACAGTGACAGTTCGATGATTAGTGAAAGGGTGCGTTCACAAATTGAATTCAAAGTTGTCAAGTCCCTATTGGAAAACCCGATATTAAATACAAAAAAAATGTTATAAAAAGTTCTCATCCTCTGTTTTACTGCCTGGACTCCTTTAAATAAAAGTAACAGATAATTATTTGCTACAATATTTATATGCAGACTATTATTTTTGCAGTATTTATCAAAGTAATCAAGACTGCTTTGCAAAACTTTAACATCGTTCGGACAAGATATTCCTTCAAAAATGTTGCAATCATCAGCAAAGAGAAGAACGTCATGGAAAATATAATATAAGAAAAAGAAGAGGTCCTAAATGGGAACCTTGAGGAACTCCAGAAGTTGCTGTAAGGCTGTTGGAACAAAAGGATGAAATTTTCACAATTAGTAGTCTATTGCTAAGATAAGCAGAAAACCAATTTAGAAGTGAGCCAATAATACCGAATATTTGAAGCTTAATATCGAGCTTGTCAAAGCCTTAACTAAGTCAGTATAGATTGCGTCTACTCGAAAGTCACTTTCCAAAGAATTATTAATATAGTTTTGGTAGCCAAGTAAATTAGTTGAAGTCGATCTTCCAGTACAAAATCCATGCTGATTTGGTATGATTGTATTTTTCATGAAAATTGATAATTTATCAGTTACTATACTTTCAAAAAGTTTAGGTATTGCTGATAATATGCAAATGGGTCTATAATTTCTGATGTCATTTTTGTCACCACTTTTATAAATAGGCTAAATAAAACTGCTT
The DNA here is from genome assembly GCA_963669355.1 of Chorisops tibialis. NCBI lineage: Eukaryota > Metazoa > Arthropoda > Insecta > Diptera > Stratiomyidae > Chorisops > Chorisops tibialis. Next base: position 12,097,236 of record OY770264.1, on the reverse strand, counting down.
TTCCATAATGACGGAAAATTGCCGCTACTGATAGACAACTTAAAAATTGTCAGAAGTGGTGCAGATATTATAGCGGCAATATTTTAGAAATAATGGAGGGATTCCATCAGGTCCAGCACTTGCGACATCACTGAAAGATGAGAGCTTATCAACGATAAGTTGCATGTTAAAAAAAATCGTCGTTAAAACAAAATACATTGGAATTAGGAAAACAATTGTTGAACCCTGTATTGAATGTGGGAGGCTCATACGTTTTTGAAAAGTAAGATGCAAGTTCGAAATAGCCTTTCGATCATTACTAACCGTTTCGTCAAGATGCATAATAGATGGTAATAGGTGATCTTTTTTGAAAGAATTAATGTAGTTCCAGAAATATTTTGGATTTACGCAAATTGAGTCTTCGACCGAGGGGATGTAAGTTTTATGATCAATGTCATGCAATATCTTGGAACGCGTTCTTAAATAGGAGAAATCCTTAAAATCATCGAACAATGCAGTAACCTACAGAAGATTATTCTTCACTGCAATAATCACTCCACCGAACCGTGATTTTGAACTCGATTTAATGTTACGGTAGTAGCGATAGATTATGTAGTCCTTAAGGCCAAGTTCAGAATTTAGAAAAGAATCATTTAGTTCAGTTTCAGTTAATATTAACACATCCTCCGAAATTAGTTGAGAATTTAAGCGAAAGTTTTCCAGTTTGGTTTGGAGTCCTCTGACATTCTGGTAGTATATAGTTAAATTATTTCATAAAATAGAAAATTTGGAAATTACTTTTTTAAAGGAACAATTTTCGAAATTGCATTAAAGTATTTAATAGTTAAATTAGTGTCAGTTTTTTTCCTTTCTTCGAGCGTGGAACATAGTGCAAAAATATAAGTGTGTTGGGATAGCGTTAAATCCGGAGCAATGTTGAACGAGTTCGATTTTAGAAATTCTTGCGCAGATTTAGTTTTTTTCTTCCTTAAAATTTCCAAAGCGGTATTAGAGTCGCGGAGAATAACTTAATGGGTCTGATAACATTGTTTTTTGGTTGGCCAAGTCTGAAGGAATGAAAATCTGATAAAGAAACTGGCTGTTCGCTAAAATTTAGTATTAGTCTGTTGTCTGTGATGAGTTAAGGCTTTTTTTTTAAATGTCCAACGCGCCCTGAAAATTTAACGAAAAGGGAAAGAAAAGACAAAACTTAACGAACGCAAATTATCGATCTGGCCACCCGAATTCGATCTGCAGACGCGAACTCGATCGAGCAACGCGAAACGACATCCGGTCGGTGAGACATGAATTTTTTGGCATGTGGAAAAATGCAGATCGAAGAGATAAGTCGACGTGACGAGCTCTAAGGCTCGATTTGTTGTTATAGGCCATGGTTCTTATGATCATTATCGGAGCAACGAACCCCCTCATGACTCCCGCAGCTAGACCTGGCAACACGTTAGCACGTCCCTCCAGCAGGATGCTGCCACCGAGATGCTTGTTGGTTGATCTCGGACCAGATTGTTTCCCGAACCTGAGCTTCCTTCCTCTTTTTTTGATTATTTCGGTATTTTGGTATTGAAATAATCCGATGGCCTCAATTACACAGCAAGTCTAAGCACTTCATCCTTATCTCGACTCGGATCAATGCTGTTTTCTTCGAATCCATGAACAATTATGTTAGAGCTGCGTTTTCGTCGTTCTTCCAAATCTCCAAAGATATCCTCAGAATTAGCCAAGGGTGAAAATTGATTAGAATTTGACTTGAGTTTAGTCCATTCCTCCTTAAGCTTGTTTAATTCACTCGAAAAAAAAATATTTCCGGATTCTACACTGTTACGTTGAAGTGAAGTTTCGGTCTCTGCTGAGACCTTTATCAAACTCAACTCTTTCAGTTTGACAAAGGTCTCAGTTGAACATGCGCACGAGTACACTGTCAAACTATAATCTTCCCGTACAGTGAAATTTTAGGCGGTCATTTATTCTCCATCCAGACCTTGGAACGCATTGCCGGCTAACGTTTTCCCAAACGGGTATAACATCCAGTACTTCAGTAATAATGTTCACCGTCATTTCCATCTCTCCCCACCGAAATTTCCATAATATACCCAAATTTTATCTACTTCCTCTACCGACTTAAATGTGAAACGCATTAAAATTTTAATCAGTGCATTTGAAAAAAAAATCTAACTAACGTTAATCAAAAACTGCTTCATGTTGTTTTTAAGTCGATAGGTAACGGTTACAAAAAGGATGGGAAAATTTTGAATTTCTTACCTCTTGAATAATCAGCGGGCATCATCAACATAAAAACATGCTTGGATTTCAAATCTTAAAAAGTTCTCCGACCTGATTCTGGATTTCCAGATATTTTTCAGGAATCTCTTTCTTTTCCTAAAATTGTAAGAACCCTTATTTTTACTGTTCCAAGAAATATTATTTTTTTTGGTTTTTTTTTTTTTTATTAGACTTTAAATTTAAATTCTTCTTAAAACTACAGACCAAGACCAAAAAAATTATGATATAAGTGAACTTTTTCATAAAATACGAAACTAGATAACAATTTTTTTTATTTATATTAAAAAGAAAAAAAATAATTATTTGTTTAAATTCTCCATTGTTTTGTTTCTTTTTTTTTCTTGAAATGTTTTATATAAATCGAAGAAAAATTTGTTTGATTTATTATTTTAGGTTTCTTTTAAAATTGATTCTATAACTTTACATTTTTTTTTTTATTATTTTTATTAAAGCACCTTTTATTGCAAAAATTTTGGCTATTTTGGAGAAATTTGTTTTTTAAAGAGTTTTATTGAATTTTTTTTTCTGTATTACAAAATATATATCTCATTCACGTGGAACGTACTGTAGTGTAGTGGATTTTAAAATCCGCCGGCTATATGAATTTTCACCTGGCGTCGTAGTGTAGTGTAGTGAACTTAAAATTAATAATTGAAGGATTGATCATAATTAATAATTAAATCTTCTAAAAATAACTTTTTAAAGTAGTTTCCATAAGATAACAGAATATTTCTTTTGAAATTACGAATCCTAAAAACGGAAAATCCACTACGGTACATTATATTGAAGTGTTTACGTGGCGAATTTTAAAATACAGTACACTAAATTACGCTCGTCGTGAATGTAATAATAGATAACTATTGTCAAAGACTATGAAAAATATAAGATATTCCAACCCTATGAAAGAAATTAAGTGACACACGTTGAGATTGATGGAAAAGGTTTAAAACACCCAAAGCTCATGATCCCCGCTCATTGGCCGCTACCAGCGCGCCCATTAGCAACAGCCAAGCGATTCAATCGGCGACCGTCGCTTTGGGAATTTGGAAATTTTTCTCAACGTATCTCAATGGATAGAATTCCTTCCATATATATGCTTGGGATATTTTATATTATTGATAGTCTTTGCTATTGTATATATTTTAAAGTAGACACATTAAAAAACTTTATTCTGTAGTTAAATAACTTATAATGATGATAAATATAAACAGCAATAAAGTTAGATTAATCACATTAAATACTATCAATATTTGTTTACAACGTTTTTACAACAAAAATGCATTTCATTATATTAATATCAGATAATATCAATCTATTTATTTAGTGACGAAAATAGTATGCACCACATTGAACAGATTTCTGCATTGCAGAGGTTTTGAGGAAGACGAAGAATCTATCGAACATTATCTTCAATCATCTTCTTTGTCTAGGCTCAAGATTCTTCGGAGAACTAGACGACCTCAGGGGCGTCAAACATTCGAGCTTGCTTCGGTTAAAAATCGAATCAAAGGGCTAGAACAAGAGGAGTGGCATCCATCTTAAAATCAATACGGGGAGTACAATTGGCCGAACTAGATGACCCCAGAGCATTGTCGCTCTTCTTAACTATCCTCCTACAACCTAATCCTACACGCTATTACTGACGCACCCAGTTTCTATTTCACTTCCGGTATTTTTTTGCATTTCTCTCTTTCAATGGCACTACAGTCCAAATCGGGTTCAGGTTCAAGTTCCGTAACATTTATTTGTTATTGTCGAAAGGTTATTAGCACTTTGTAGAACCCTCTGTCTACGATTTTTTTTTTCATTTTTGCTTATAGACTTGGCTCAGATATACCTATGCAAGTAGTGTACTGGTATTACACGCCGACCGGGCTATGAGCTCACGACCTTTGCATTGTAGGCACGCTACCCAATAGGCTGCCACCCAGGTTGCACTTTTGTGCATATTTGTTTAAAATTAAGAAGAATGACCTATCGCCATATTTGTGATGGGTGTCTTGTAAAAGGCAATCGCTTAAATCAAGAAAAATGGATTGGATGTGGTAATACCGTGGCATAGGCATAAAAACAATCAAAACTACCATAAAAGTGTTAGAGCTAAGTCCACAGGCTTTCTATCTTGCCCATAGACCAAAAAAAATTTCGCATAAAAAATTCCTAGCTCTCAAATGAACGATTTTGATTGGTTCGCGCAAGGTTATACCTTCCAAAAATTTGAACAGCTGATGACTGAGACATATTTTGCACGTAGATTGTTCGCATGTATGCGTGAAGATTGCACGCACATTGGTGTGATTATTTCGAGAAGTTCTCGTCAGTCTGTAAACTGTTTGTAGTATATTTAAACTGTGAAGCTTAGTTTCACATAAGCATCTGAAAGTGATAACAAATTTTTCTCGATTATCAACTGTTTTAATTTTTAGAAAGTATAACCTTGTACGAAACTGTTGATTTGGATGGTAGGATTTTTTTTTCTATTTTTATTAAAAAGATAAGAAGCCTTTGAACTGGGTAAACCTTAATATATAAACAGTGTATAAAACCGGCCTGAATAAAACAATGCATGCAACACGCACTAGTTTTGAAACAGTTGCAAACGAAATTATGTAAAGAATATATTTTTTTATTTTCTTTTCTATTCCAAAATTGATCTTGATCTGTGCTCGATCTGGTGCAAAAAAGTTTTTATTATTCATAAATTTTAATAGAAAAAAATTTTAATTCAAAATAGCGCAAAAAACATTATAAATATTTTACTTTTACAGTTCAAAAATAGGTTTTATTATTTATTTATTCTTTAATTCGGTTTATTTCATTTACTTAAATAATTTTTTTTTTTAATTAATTTTCTATAACATTATTACTTTATTGGCAAGACTTTTATAGATTATATAATTAAATTCAACTCTTAGACTATCTACTTAGTTTGTATTGTAGTTATTTTAAAAAGATATTATTTTTAATTTTTAAATACAATTTTCTGTTTTGTTACATGTTTAAATAATGTTTAATTTTTTTTAATTTCGATATATTCTTAATTTTTAATGTTGTTTCTGTGTTGTCTTTTTTTATTTCTATTAAATGGCACGTTTCCGTTAAAATTCGTTATCATATTTTGCATTGCATTTTATTTCCAAAAATTTTTTTTTAATTATATTATGACGTAAAATTTGACACAACTGATTAATAATATTGAAAAGAAAAAAACGATTTATTAAAATGCATAAGAATAGGCTTCAAATCAAAATGCACATGCTTGGCAATTTTGTAGAGATTCGTGGAGAAGGGAGAGATGACAGGTCTGTGTTTTTGAGGCATTGAATTCTACTCATACCGAGATTGAGTTGAGGCAAAGCCCTCTAAAGTGAAAGCCATGTAAGTCAAACCAACAACAAGTTGGAGTCGTAACAAAAATGATAGTTCCATACAAATTGGCTCGCTTTTGTATTTGTTAAAAGTAAGCAATTTAAAAAGTTTCTTATTGGACTGTACTTTTGAATGTCAAGGAGTCTTTTTGTTTTGGAAAATAAAAGTCAGTCGCTTGCGATCACTCAAAGCTAAAAGACGTGTTTTTCCTTGCCTCCGCCGTGTGTCTAGAAGCTGCCATCGCGTCCGTTTTAGTTTCGCGAAAAGCGCATTTTGTTAAAGTGTGACGTTTTCAACATTTTATAGTGACCCCGAAGTGATTTGTGGGGCGTGATCGTTTGTGTTTTGATTTCTATCGTGATGGAAACCCTGAAAAGGGAGAGGCGGCCATTGCGAACGAAACAATCGAAATTGATTAGTTTCATGGAAGCGGGGCTAGAAGAGAAAAGAAAGAACTGACAGCGAATTTGCGTTTATTGGAGGACAACTAAAAATTATTAAATACCGACGGTCGTATTCTAGCGCAATTGACTATAGACGGAGCAGGAGGTCGAAATCGACGCCATAACGGAATATGAGCGAAAATTCCAACGAATTAAAATTCGAGTCGAACGTGCATTGACGGAGGCAAACGTAGAGGGAAGTGAAACCTCACGCGCCTCGACAAGAAAAGAAAGAAATTTCAAGTTGCCTAAGGTCGAGCTAAAGAAATTCAATGGTGAATACCGCCATGCAGACCACATTCGCGCAAGAGACAAGCGATTGATTGCAAAACCTACAATTTATGGAAGACAAAAAATATATCAACGACCTAAGTTGACTGAAGCACCGGAATAACAGAAATGGATTCCCATTCGACAGGATGAAACAGGGCCAAATGGCGAGGCTGACAAAAATAATATAGAGCAACCGCTACAGAAAGCGATGATTACAATAAATAGTCAACAGGGATCATCACCTCAAGCTATAAGAAAAAGTCAGCGCAACCGACGACCACCACACCTCTTGGTAGAAGAGTGCTAATATTACAGGAGGAGAGATATGTTATATATATACACACACACATACACACAAAAGTATTGCATGGTTTTGCCTGTAAAGGGTCGACGCCATGATCAGGCACTTACTTACTGACTGTCATCAGAAAACATGATGTCCTTTTAAATAAAGATTAATTAAATTAAAAGTGCGTTTTACAATCCAATAAGGGGTTCGTGAAAAGCAAAGTCGAAACCTGTTGGAAACCACCATTCCCACCATGGACGCCACTTGCGACTAACTTCATTTTAATCTTGTTGTGTTCTCTTGTCAAATCACGTTTTTGAATAAAGTTGAGTTTATATTAAATCCGTTTGTTTCGTTGAACATCTGCGCAAGAAAACAACAGGTTATGGGCCCAGGATCAACCGAGGCATCGTGGGAATAAAATCAAAGTGTCATTTACATTTTTCAACGATACAAATGTCGAAAAATATTGACTTTGTAAAACTCAAGGGCCGTGAGAATTACGGCGATTGGCGTCGCTCGATGCTGGCCTTCTTGCGTACCAAGAAGTTGGCCCGATGCATCGCGGAAAGCGACACTGAAAAGGATGCAGAAAAACTCGACGAGGCTATGGGATGGCTGTTCCTCGCGACCGAGAGCAACGTGGCAAGCCATTTTGATGACAAAATGACTCCGCTGGAGGTGTGGCAATTGCTACAGAAATCGTTCGCCGAATCTGGAATCGACCGCGAAATGTCAGCGTTGATGGAGCTGACAGGTGTCAAGTTGTGCGATTGTCCATCGATGGACGATTACATAGGTCGTACGCTGGAAGCGTGGAAACGCTGCACAGACGCAAAAGTGGAAATTTCCGATCGGGTTGTGGCGTTGTTACTGCTGGGAAAACTCGGCCCAGAGTACCAACCATTCGTCATGGGATTGACGGCCAGCGGACAAGCAGTATCAATCGAGAATGTAAAATCGTCGTTGCTCAGTTTAGTGCCAACGACGAGCAAGCCAACGGAAAAAGCATTCTTCGGCAATGGCGGTGAAACCAAACGAACGTCTTCGGTGAAGAAAAAGCAAATTAAATGTTTCAAGTGCGATCAGATCGGACACTATGCGAGACAATGTCCGAGAGCAACTAAGGGAGGTGCAGTGAAAGTTGGGGCCACCAAGCCAACTGAAGCCAAGTTCCCGAACGCATTCATTACGACGACAGGATCGCCGGGGAGTGACGTGTGGTATATTGACTCCGGTGCTTCCCGACATCTCACCCCTTTCCCCGAAATACTCGTGGATTACAAGCGCATTCGCTCCGACAATGGAACCGAGTTCGTGAACAATGCGATGCTGAAGATTTGCACAGACGCTGGAATTATACATCAACAGACACCACCGTATACGCTGCAGCTCAACGGAGTGGCCGAACGCATGAATCGGACTCTAGTTGAGCGGGCCCGCTGCTTGCTGGACGATGCGGGGCTCGGAAATGAATTCTGGGCAGAAGCGATTCACCACGCGAGCTACTTAGTAAATCGATCAGTGAATCGGACAGTCGGCAGGACCCCCGAGGAGGTTTGGTCCGGAAAGCGACCGAATCTCGCTAAATTGAGAACCTTTGGAAACGCTGTAACAGTTCACGTCCCGAAGGAAAAGCGAACCAAATGGGACAAGAAGGCTGCGGAGATGATCTTCGTCGGCTACGCGGAAGCTGAGCTGGGTTTTCGGTGCTACGATTCAAACACTGGAAAGATCCACATTAGCAGGGACGTCAGATTCCTGCCATCTAAAACAACACGAATGGACTCTCGAATCACAGTCGATTTGTATGAAGACGAAGACGGCGGCGATGGACAACAGGACTCAGTTGGGGCTGAGGCTGAGGAAGTCTCGATCGGGGAAGTGGATGCGGAAAACCAGTCGGTTACAGAGACTAAAAAAAGCGATTCAAATTCTTCGCTCGACGATTTTGAAGATGCTGCCTAAGACTCGGACTACGAGCCACCTGAAATAGCTTCGCAGGAGGATCCGGGAGTAGAACCCAGAAGATCGAAACGACAGCGGAAGCCGGTAAATCGGCCTGACTTTACGTCATACTTGGCGTGTGATCGTGAATCAAACGACCCGACCACTTTAAATGAGGCGATGGACAGTCACAATTCGGAAAAGTGGAAACGGGCATTGCAAGAGGAGCTGTCATCGCTCAAGGAGAACGAAACGTGGGATCTCATGGAACTGCCTGCAGACAGGAAAGCGATCCACACCAAATGGGTCTTCAAGACGAAACGAGCTGATGATGGTTCAGTCGTACGGCATAAGGCCCGGCTGGTCGCAATAGGTTGCGCCCAGAAGTACGGTTTTGACTACACGGAGGAGACCTTCTCACCGGTCGTCCGTTACACGTCAATACGGCTGTTGATTGCGCTGGCAGCGCAAAGGAAGCTAAACATAGACCAAATGGATGCGGTCACCGCGTATCTTCAGGGAGACATTGAGGAGGACATTTACATCCGACAGGCGGATGGCTTTGACGATGGCAGCGGCCGAGTCTGCAAGCTGAAGAAGGCCATGTACGGTCTTAAACAGAGCGGTAGACAGTGGAACAAGTGTCTTGATGCGGCTCTGAGGTCTTTCGGGCTGATCAAATCGAAGCTGGATCCTTGTGTGTACTACACAAGGAAATTGACGTTGATCGTTGCTATCTATGTAGACGATTTTTTGATCTTATGGGAGAATGTCAAGGAGCGCGTCAAGTTAAAGGCTAATCTCAGCAAGCGATTTCACATGAAAGACATGGGGCGAGCGAAGAATGTTGTGGGCCTCACTATTTGTTACGACGATGACGGAATTTCGATCGGCCAAGAGATGTACGCCAAAGAAGTGCTGGCGCGCTTCAGAATGGCCGAGTGTAAGCCAGCTGTCACCCCAATGGACTTGTCACTGAGGCCTTCGGCGGTTGTATCAGATGCGGATTTGGTAACAGACGTGCCGTATCAGGAGGCGGTTGGAAGCCTACTGTACTTAGTCCAAGGAAGTCGGCCGGATTTAGCCTTTGCCGTCAGCAATGTCAGTCGATACAATTCTCGCCATGGGGCGGTACATTGGACGATGGTTAAACGGATCCTTCGATACTTAGCCAGTACAACAAATTATCGCATAAAATATCTAACCAACGGCGGACCGCTGGAAGGATTTGACGACAGACGTTCGCACACGGGATGGGTTTTCCGTCTTGGTAAGGATGCGATTTCGTGGCTTTCAAAACGCCAGAACACGGTGGCTCTCTCATCCACGGAGGCTGAATACATGGCGATGTGTTCGGCCGCACGAGAAGTTGATTGGCTGATCCAATTCATGGAACAGCTCGGAATTAGTGGAAGAGTACCGCTGCACGAGATAACCAAGGTGCTTTGAAGATCGCTCGCGAGGATGCATTCCGTCAGGGAACGAAACACATCGGAATCCAGTATCACTTTGTTCGAGAACGGGTCCAGAGCGGGGCCATAGAACTGGTGTACGTCCCCACGGAGGAGAACATAGCGGATGCATTAACTAAAGCAGTACCGTCGACGAAGCTGCGGTTCTGCGCCTGTGGTATGGGGATATGTGCTCCACCATAATAGTTGTCGGTGGATCAAGTTGGGGTGTTGGAAACCACCATACCCACCACGGACGCCACTTGCGACTAACTTCATTTTAATCTAAAAACTTCTCTTGTCAAATCACGTTTTTGAATAAAGTTGAGTTTATATTAAATCCGTTTGTTTTGTTGAACATCTGCGCAAGGAAACAACAAAACCTGAGTATCACGTAGTGAAGTCGATGGAGTCAGTCGACGGCGGAAGCGAAAGAGTCGATGTGTTTTGAAAAGAAAGCGAAAGTGTTTAAAGTGATTGATAAAATTTTGCGGTGATTTTTTTTGTTTGATTTTTAATTGAAATCGAGCGACCGCTTGTGCATTACAATAGATTGCGTAGAGGTTTAGCCAGAGAGCAAAAACTAAAACTCCACCAGCGATAAGACGACCCTCACTATTTTTGAATTTCATAGTATACAATTTAGAAAGTGTTGCCAGTGTTAGATAATAGCTTTATTACATTATAATAGACAACACAACACTAACGTAGAGGCATTCAATTGTTGCCAACTTCAGTTTTGTATCTTAATCTGTCACAAATTGTTTTTTCTTTTTGTTTACTTCCGTTCTTCAATATACGCGGCCAGAAGGCTAAAATATCGATAGTCTTTTCATCAATAAGAATCAGTAATCTGATAATTTCATATCGTTCGCCAACAGCCAGTACTACAGGCAACACTTTCTAAATTATACCCTTGAATTAGAAGCAAATATTTTTAGTGAAACCAGTGCTGCCAGATCCACAGTCCTACAAAGATCCAAATATAAAACACTCTAAAAAAATTTCTGAATGACCGCAACTCAATCTTTTGTAGACCACAAAGTTTTTCCACGGTGATTGTGTGTTTGAGTTGTATGAAAGGCATCATCGACCTTCCGCAACCACTACAGTACACTTGACACTGTCATTTCCCTCCGTCGTTTTAAAGATAAAGCAAAAGTTTCGACATGCATAAAATACAAAATGAGTTTTCATTAAAATAAAAAAAAATTAATTATCAAAACCTATTTACAAACATTACAGCATGATAACAAAACAATTTTTTTTTCTTAACAGGACTATTCGATAAATTTTAATGGAAAACTTAAGGTAATTAAATATTGGAAAAAAAATTATCACATGTAAAAAACAAACGTTTTTTGTTTACTGGAAGAATAAAATAAATAAAGGAAACTGCAATAATTTTAGCCATAAAAATGAAGCATTAAACAGTTATCGAGACACAAATATGTAATAAAGTGCAATAAACATAACTGAATAAACACTTAAACACAGATTGTTTTTTTTTTAAAGCGACTATAAAACCTCGATCGTTCACATTCATCAATCGAGATTTCTGTTTGTACTAAATTCTTCCTTATTCTTTTTTTTCCTCTTATGAAAAATGTTTGGCATAAATATAATACGCGTGCGCCTCTCGAATTTAGCTAAACAAAATTTTCAATTCGTTGATTATTGAACAGAATGCATATTCTTGGATGATGGCGCGAAAACAAAGAAAAACAATTGCAAGCAGTTTAGAGAGCGCAAAATAATCCACGCCGCTGTTACAATTAAAACTTCGGTGTATTATCTCAATGAAACTATGCTTTGAAAATCTGTGGATTTTCATTGGCAATATCACGAACTAATTGCTGATCGCTAGCACTGCATTCTGTCTCTTCGCAAAAGATTCGTGTAAAGATCTTCATTAGATCTTGTTTTCTATGCGTGTGTTCCTTGTAGTTTGTATTGCGTAAAATTCGACGGCATAATTCTAAATAGTCACGGCGAAGCTGCCCGCGTGAAAAGAAATTATCGATTAGAATAAGACTAAAGTAAATCTTAAAGGAAGCCTGGAGTGATTATTTCGACACCCGCCGAAATAATTGACGGGAAAGAAAGTTTGAGGACAGGGCGGGCCAAAATAAATTCATCCTTACCGGATCTCCTGGCGATAAATCCGAAAGCTGCCTAACCAGAATATCAATTAGAACTTTGTTATCGTTTGTGTAAAAAAGGCCCGATGTTTCCGGAAGACTAAACAAGTCGACAAACATTTTCAGTACGGAGTTCATGTTTTGTGTTGAGTGTCGTAAAATTTTAGCAGGATCCTCTGTTTGAAAAATTTTTTGTAACTATTTCCCCAAAAAAAAAAAAAACAACAACAACGTACCTTCACGATTCAACAATAAAAGCAATTTCTCGGTAAATGTTTTAGCCGATGTGAATTTTTGCATTGTTTCGATAACTAGATTTTGCGTAAAGTCGGTAAATTGAAGATTGAATGCAAGTAATAAAGCTATAACTGTATCGATCAAAACTTCTGGATGATTTCCTTCGATTATGTCAAAAAGAAATCCAACAAAACTAACACCCAATTGTTCTGGGAAGTAAAATGAAAAATTTAATTCGCAATTCTGTTTCCAACTAAAATTTCAACACAATATTATTCTTACCTCTATAATTCACAGGCATCGGCTGTCCTAGTGAGAAAATTATCGTAAACATTTTTGCCAGTTCTTTGAATTTTTCTAAATCTGTTGCATTGGTTTTCATATCCTCGACCTGATCGATAAATTGAAATAAATAAATTTCTCAAAATTATCAACAAAAAAAAAATCTTACAATTTCAAGCGGTAGAACCGAAGTCAATAGGATATCAACAATTATGTGATCAAGATGACAAGCTGCTATGAATGCTTTCAACAGTAGTCGTTTGATTTCCCATCGAGTTTCCATTTGATAGTACTGCACTAAATTTATAAGACTTTGATATTGATCGCACGACATCTCGTGACAGCAGATATTTTCATCGGCATTTTTCTATAAAAAAAAAAATTCATCATCAAATCCTCCGCGATCGCTTTCAAAATCCATCATCCAACTCACCAAAATGTCAACCAATTCCTCTAAAAACTGCACAATATCTTCTTCGTCTTCGTACAACATCCACGTTCGTTGTTGCGAATCATTCTTACAATCGGCCAGTTGCGAAAAAATATACTGCAATCGTTTAGCATCGTGCGTAATACCCAACAATTCCTTTGGAATTTCCAATTTATCCGTGACATGTACAGCAATAGCTTCTAAATACGGTCCGAAAACACCGGGAAATAAATGCTCAAAACTGGATAAAACGACACGCAACGCTTCGCACGATAGTTCAAAACTTAAATTCGTATTTCGTCGTATGGCATCGACCACCTGATAAACATCATCCGATCCAACCGAAATACTTTTACATGTCGATAAGCTGGCATTACGTTCGCTATCGTCATGCTTACTATCCACATCGCCATCTACATCACCACCGTTACGATCATTCTCTTCTTCGGCATCGTCGTCGTCCGGTTCGTCTTCGACAACTGTGTCCCTATTACCGTTCGGTATACCATTGCTTTGCGATGTACACGCCTCGGCAGCAGCAGCATTCTCCTTGAACTCTTCCTTGCAAATCGTCACCACATCTTCACTTGTTGTTGCCGTAGTTGTCGTCTCGGACGGTTCCGATGCAATGCTATTGTCCTGACCCAAATCATTGAGCTTCGTACAAAGCACACCCATACTCGGACTCTCCTGAATCAATTGCGGCAGTGACGCTCCAACGGCCGGACTAGACATGGATTTTTTCGTTGATTCGAGCCTTTTCGAAATCGGACTATGCGATGGCTGATTATTATAGGTATTTTCCGATGTTGATGTGTCCCTTTTCGATGGGTCGGAATTATCCTGCAAAAAAAAATTTGATTTTGAATTTTCAAAATATTAAAAGAAACCGATTTCGATGATAACCTCTAAAGACATTTCGAGGAGATCTTTTTTCTCGATCAATCGTTCAAGAAGTTCATCTTTTGATATTATGCCATTTATGTCGGTGTCTTTTGATTGCTTTAAAGATTCAATACTGGAGTCGAGGAAGCTTACTAAGAAGTTTGGTTCGACCTGGAAGGAAACAATATTTTAGTTTTAACAGAAACCAAATCGTTTAACGTGTGGCGAAGGGAAACTAGATAAAAGAAAAAGACACACACACACACACACATTTGAAAGCGCCAGATGAACTAAAAACATCAACACGACCGCGCGCGTTTTTTGTAATCATTTTTTTTCGTATCTAATCAATAAATTTATCCCGTGGTTGCATCCTGAAGTTGTGTTACATGTCAGCCCAAGTCGCTCATCGCATGTACACAATTTTCCACTATTCTTGACAACAATAACTCTACACGCACATGCACGTATATTACTGTTGCATGTCAGCCCGAGTCGTTTGCCGTATGTTTGCGTCTTCAGTTATTCTCAAGTAACAACAATCACACGCGCACCCAAATTCCAATGCCGACACACATTGCATTACTCATCAGTGATTCGGCACGGAAAGCTCCAATAGGGAGGCAACCAGAAACACTTTTCTAACTAGTGCTGAAGAATCTGTGGGAAATGTGCAAGGCGGGGAGAAACCTTTTCCCACGTGTCTTGTCACGTGGGAAAAGGTTGGCGATCGGAAAAAAAATCAAATTGGCAATCATTTCTCAACCCGATGTCAACCAACGAACGCCCGACCTGAGGCAGAACTACCGCGATGCTCATATACAGCTTAAAAAGGCTGTTAGACGCGACAAGAGAAAGACCATTGGCCAACAAGGCGGAATCTGCGGTTTACCTTGGGGATATGGGTTCACTATTTAAAATTATGAAACAGTTGACGAACAGGAATTTCACCGCCAACCACCTGGTTAGAAATGTCAACGGAACTCTTCTTAATATGAGTGAACACCAGTTGCGGCGATGGAAGGTACATGCACATGGGTTCGAACGCAAGCACACCGATTGTTCTTAACGAACAAGATGTTGAAGAGGTGCAAGATTTTTGTTATCTCGGAAGAATTGTCAGCATGGATGGCGGAGCCGAAAAGAATATTGAGGCTCGTCTAACTAAAGCTCGTCAGGCCTTCGGTATTCTTTCCCCTTTTTGTAGATTAAGAGAGATCTCCCTTCGCATGAAGCTGCGAGTTTTCGACGCATGCATCAAATCCGTGTTGTTATATGGTTACACCACGTGGAAAGTGACCGTTCGGCTTATCAAGAAACTACAGACTTTCGTAAGCCAATGCCTCCGGCGCATTTTAGGAATATGCTGGCCAGAAGTGATCTCCAACGACGAACTTTGGAGTATAATTGGACAGACTAAAATAGACATTGAGATTCAAAGGCGAAAGTGGCAGTAGATCGATCACACTTTGAGGAAACCAGAGCGAAACATCGCCGAACAGGCTCTGGATTATAATCCTCAAGGAAGTCGTCGAGTTGGCCGACCATGTAGCACATGGAAGCGAGCAGTTAAGCAGGAGGCCAGAGAAATGAACAAGTCCTGGCAACAGCTTAAGGCCGATGCTCAGTTGTTGTTTCTGTCCTATGCCCCTATAGCGGATCTTGACAGAAATTTGATTGATTGATTGAATGGTTTCCAGAGGTATTAAGTAATCGCATAAATTAAGCTGGACCGCTTTATTTATGCCGGTCTGCAAGATATTATGCAAGGAAATTAGTGATCTGCGCTTCAGGAAAGAGGATAATGTGATACATTCAAAGACAAAGCTTATACAGTCGTTGAAAGCCACATTTGGCCTGTGATGACAATTATAATCATGTCTAGAGAATACTAGACTACCGTAAGTAATAAAAGGTATAATTAGAGATTTAACAAGCATCAGTCGGGTATACAAAGTAGGACACTAGCACACACCCACAATCTTCGCAGCTACCATATTGTTGCGAGTTACGGGTTCACCGGGATTTCAAGTAAAACACAATTCGTTTAAAAATAAGTGATAATTTATTTATTCGCACTTTAACTTAATTCGCACTATATGGCACTACCGCACTATCGCTTTCCTGCACTGGTTCGCGTCTCCGTCATCAAAAAGACTGGTTCTCGACTGAAAGCTTTCGTGCCTTTTCATACATTTTTCCCCCTATTCTCGAAACTTCCGTTGCGGCGTATGTCTGGACTATACTGGAAAACTCTAGATCTTTAACTGTGGCTCTTTACATATTGGGGGATACTGTTCTACATAATTCTTGTCTATTCGAGAGAGATCGAATTGTGGAGTTGCCAGATCTGTAACAATATATTTTTATTTATGATAGAAGCGACATGCTTACATCCACACATAGACAAGTCAAGAAGTACTTTTAGATCCTTTGCATAGGGGGTGCACTTTTGACTATTGGGTGGGGAAGATGCCAGCATTATCTAGTCCGGTAAAAAAAATGAGATTTTCGCTCGTTGAGCATAAGATGGTTAAGTATGGGAGAAATGTGGACTTTTCGGCTGGCTGCGAGTATTTTTCAAGAGGAAAAAAAGGAGAGAGAGGACAAAGACTCGAGCTTCGATTTGCTGCTGAGTTATACATACATAGTCTCTGGATTGCTCAGACTCCATTCAGTATGAAAATCGTGACATTTCTAGCCGAATTCTTTTCGAACAGATATTTTGAGTTGGTCGACAATTTTTTGCTTACTGCTCGGTTGAGATTCTGTTCAACAGATAAATCACGGTAATGAATTTCGGGACACACTAAATTTTTGGTTGAGTCCAGCCATTAATCATGTCTAGAGTTACTATAAAGGAACGGACCATCTCTTGTTAGAGTTTGGCCACCAGGTTCCAGCACAGAGCGGGAAATTTTCAAATCGAAAATTTTAGGCCAAGTATTTTACCGTATTTTCTGCGATCGGTTCTATTTTTTTGTGGAAATCTTAGACCAAGTATAAATTGAAAATCATAAGAATTACGTTTTAAGTAGTTTTAAGTGAAAAAGCAATCTTTTATCGTCTTTTCAGTACGAGCTGTTACTCGTTAACTTTTTGAAAAAAGACGAGTGAAAGCTCGATTAACGACTCTATGTCCAAACTTGACATAAGCGAAAGAGGGCGCCTTCTGATACAGTAACTCTAGTCATATCCATGTCAAAAAAAAATCTGCCCGTACAGTGAAATTCAGGCGATTAATCATTTTCCAAACATTCAAACCTCAGAACGCATTGTCGACTAACATATTTCCAAACAAGAAGAACCCTCAGTTATACGACCCATGAATTGGGCAACGTATTGTTATAGATCTGGCAACCACGCAATTTGATCTTTCTGGAATATTCCAGAATTATGTAGAACAGTATCCCCCAATATGTAAAAAGCCATAATTAAAGATCTAGACCTTTCCAGTATAGTTGAGACACACAACCGACGACATACACCACGGAAGGTTTGAGAATTGGGAAAAAATGGTATAAAAGCACGAAAAGCACGGAGTCAGTCATTCAGCGACATAAATGGAAGACGCGAACCAGTGCAAGCGATAGTAAAACACGCGACTTTTTTTGATTTACGATGGCGCTACAGCCCAAATGGGACTTTGGCCTCCTGAATGCTTTGCCTCCACATCTCGGTTCAGTGAGCGCGTCCTCCAGTTTGAAAATTTTAGCAGTGATTTTCTGTCTGCGTCAATCGAATCCTCCCAGCGCTTTCGTGGTTTTCCGACCGGTCTTTGTCCGTTGACTTTCCCTTTTAGTGTGCGTTTGAGACACACAACCACAGGTCGTATCGTTTTATATAACTTAAGTTTTGTTTTCCTGTGTACGTTTTTGTTTTTAATTATTGGAAGTACCGAATAATACGTCTTGTTTGCCATAATTATTCTTCTTTTAATTTCGATGGGCTTGCTTCCATCCTTCGATAGGTTCGCCCCTAGGTATATAAAGTTGTCTACGTTTTCTAGGTTATAGTCTCCTACTGTGATATTTTGTCTAATTGGCGTCTTTTTACTAGTTTGCGTCATTTTGTTTTATTTTCATTAATACGTAGTCCAACTTCCCTTGCTACCGAGTCAAGGTTTACAAATACTTCCTTAGCACTCTCCAGAGATCTTGCAAGGATATCTATGTCGTCGGCATATGCTACGAGTTGTGTGGATTTGAAGCATAGTGTTCCCTTGGTGTCAACGGGAAGTTTCCGAACAACATATTCGAGTGTTAAGTTGAAAAGCATTGGTGCCAGGCCATCACCTTGCTTAAGGCCGTTGTCTGTTTTAAAACTGGAAGTCAAATCATTTTCTACTCTGACTTGTGACAAAGACTCAGTCATTGTCATTCTTGTCAGTCGGACCAGTTTCGGTGGGACTCCAAACTCCAACATGATTTTATACAGTACGCGCCTGTCGATACTGTCGTATGCTTGCTTGAAGTCAACAAATATCTGGTGCACATCAATATTATATTCCCAGCACTTTTCCAGCACCTGTTTAACTGAGAATATCTGGTCCGTGGTCGAGCGTCCAGCTCTAAATCCGTTGAAGTGTATATTAGGGCTATGTCGTCTGCGTAAAGTGATATTGCACCATTTAGGTAGATCAAGTTTTGCGATTGAGCTCGTGTAAATGTTGTACAGAACAGGACCCAATACACTTCCTTGCGGAATGCTGCTAGTGATAGGGAGTGGAGCACTGCTAACATTGTCAACCACAACATATTGAGATCTGGCAGTAAGGTAGCTTTCAAACCAGCTGTAGGGAGTCCCACGAATTCCAATTGCGAAAAGTTTTTTGAGTAGAATTTGGTGATCTACCGTATCGAACGGCTTAGACAAATCGATAAAAACAGCAGCCGTGTGAAATTTGTTATCGCAAGAAGACTGGAGTTTAGTCACGACATCGAATAATGCTCCTTTAGTGTTCGATTGGGGTTTAAATCCATACTGATTCTGAGAAATAATTTGGTGAGTCGTTAAGTACTCTTGGAGTTGATTCTTCACAATAACTTCTAAAATTTTACCGACATTCGACAGTAAGCTCATTGGTCTATAATTAGATATATCGCTCATGGAGCCCGATTTATGTACTGGAACGACTTTGCTAATCTTCCAGCAGCTTGACACAACTCCTTCGACTAAAGATGAATTAACAATCATTGAAATAGATGATGATAGCATTTCTTTACAGTCCTTGAGTAGTCTGATCGATATGTTATCAGGTCCCACAGATTGAGAATTTTTTAGTTTCACGATAACAGTCGCTATCTCATGTTTCGCTGTCAACGCAAATTCGAAGAGGGGAGTTATAGAACAGCGTTCATGAAATGGAACAAAGGTATTTCGGTCCGAAATAGATAGATTTTTAACAGTTAAGATGAAGTAATTGTTAATGTCGTTAGCAGCCTTTGTTTTGGAATCTTTGTCTGACATAGTGTTGGGTAGGACAAGAATTTTTGTCCCATGTTTGTATGAGGGGCTCATTTGAAATTTGAGGTGGTACAATGTCCCACCTCAAATGTCCCATTCAAAAGCTCCATGTCCCATTCATACATACAATGTCCGTCCCATTCATACAATTTGCCTTTTTGAGGAGCAATGGTAGCAAATGAGCGAAAAATGACGTATATTGCGCTTTTATGTGTGCGCGTAGAGTATTTTAACCCTACTAACACCGTTTCTTATTGAGATGCGGTAGTAAAATGACGTATTATTAGGTGTGGCATTTGTGGGTTGTGTTTATAATATACACTCTTTTTTATTTTATTTATTCTTATTTAATTTTAAAAATTAAAATACAAAATCTCCTTAATTAATATCACAAAAAAATACATTCTTATTTATTTCAGTTATTCTTATTTACACTTATTCGGTTTCACTAAGGTTAAAACACTATACTAGCCATGTAAGTCAATCCAACAACAACAAGTTGTAGTCACAATAAAAATGACAGTTCCGTTCGCCGGCTTTTGTATGTAGCGGACACGGCGGGCTTCGTAAGAATCGCGTTTATTCTTAAATGCAGTGTTAAAAATAGTTCAGTTTTCCAAAATACTTTATTAATAGTGCTCAGCATGTAATTACTACACGTTGATATCAGTGCAATAGATTTTTAATCGAAAAAAGTGCGATGAAAGTTAAATCTCGGTTTCTCCCATCGAAGAGAATCTGTCATTCATGTGCAGAGTTCTCCGGTTCGTAATATTTCCGTGCTGAGAGCTTTGCTTTCAGCCATACAAATGCATGGGACAAAACCCAGTGAAGTGAGTGTGATTTGAGTGTTACAAATGTATTGGTACAGCAGCCATACAAATGCATGTTTTTAATTCAGATGCGACAAAAGCTCTGAAGTGGGACAAAAACTTTGAAGTGGGACAACAATATTTTTTGTAGTGATGGGACATTTTGACGTGCATGAATGGGACATTTGTACCACTTCTTGTATGAGTAACCCAACACTAGTCTGACATGTTACTTAGAAGTTGACATTTTATTATTGGTACCGATCCGTTGTAAATGCTTTCTTTGATGGCACACCAGGTAGCTTTGGGGTGATCCAAACTTCTTTCGAATTTACTTGCAAAGTAGTGTGTTCGTTTATTTCTCTTGAGCGTTGTTGTTTTGTTCCTCCAGAAATTAAATTAAAATTTTCTACTTCTACAAATATCATTTTATGGTCAAACATCTCGAACGGTATTAGTTGTAAGTTTATGATTTGTGCTGTGTCATTCGTTAGCACGTGGTCAATATTTGTATTGGTGGCAGGCCTCGTTATGTATTGAGTATTGCAGTAGTAAAAATTCTGTTTTTCTGACGGGACCACCGACTTAACCTAGAATTAATAGAACTCGAGTCTTACGAGATGTGTAAAAACCTCTAACGAGTAGTGCAAAATAAACCGGTATACTAAATTCGAATAGAGTAAATAATTTTGTTTGTAGATCAAGAAACCCCTACAAAAATATTCATAAAACTTTGATCAAAGCTCCCCTCTCCGGCGATATTACCATACCAATGCCCTCAAGCTTTTCTCGCTGATAATTTTTTACTCAATAATAAAATATTCAACAATTGGCAATACTTGTAATGATGGAAAGTCGTGGGAATGAGAGCCTGGAAATGGAAGTATATTCCACGATTCTTCCACGCATGGTATAACGGCAGATTTTTTTTTTTTCAAGGGCGCGAAGATTTTTCTATGGACGGGCCGTGAGTGCCGGATATGCATTATTCAAATTGCGTTTCCGCTGTTTTTCTATCGGTAGGCTTTGGACTCCAAAGCGTCTGTAGAGCAAAAGCGTCAATAGGTTGTGTGCCATACTGAGCGGAAATTAAGCCTAATTTTTATGAAGTGCATGAATTCTGACAAAATCTTTGGTAGCTAAATTTAAGCACAATCGCGAAGTAAAATGTAAGGGAAGCAATGCTTCCTTTGCATCACGCGGCCAGTGCCACGCCACTGTCCCCGTTGAAAATTTTTGTTGTTGCGATTATTTTTTATTTTATTATTAATTACGTTAATGCTCCACAAGCTTCCTGAACCGGACAAGCGTATAAAACAAATGCATTTCTTTCGAAACACCGTCTTCGCCTTTACACGACTTTATCGCGTTTAGGAACATCATTTCTTTTCATGAAAGTCAGAGGATGAGAACGTTCTCCTGCAACCCATACAAAAGGGCTGTGCATGTTCAAATAGAGAGCACGAAAGGCTGCATTTTCACAATGAATTGTTCTTTTAAGTTTCACAGTTGTTTCAAAACAAACAACAGAAACTGTGACGACGAGCTGAAACATTCTGTTCGCATCGCACTGTCCTCATCACATGACCGGAAGAATTAAGAAGTACAGAACAAGTTTCTTAAACCGCCAGAATCCTGCCTTCTTCATTCCGCGCGTCCAGTTTTTCAACGCCTCTTGACCTAAAACCACCACCATCGAAAATTGTGTGGAATCGGAATTGGCGGAAAGGCACGTCGTCGAACTGAAAACTGTGTCAAGCACCGTGCACATATCGCACGATAATCGGGACGTTTTCTGGTTACGTTTTTTCGAGAAACTTGAGCCTCGGGGCCGTTCGAAGAGCAAACAATCGACGATTTATTGCCCAGTTCCGTCCGATGCAGTAGTTCAGATTGGCATTCTGGCACACACCCTCCAGCGACACACCGAATATCTGGCCGTGGTCCAAGATTATATGGAATACGCGGGACCTCATCAATAATTTACCTTCAGTTTCATTACGTAATTGGAGGGGACGAACCCGATGTTGCCCTTCATGCTAACAACTTGCCACCAGTTCCGTTGTCGCACACTAGTCTGGTATAGAATGAAATACTCGCCCTCGTCGAAGCTTATCGTTTTCGGGTAGACAGCCTGAAAGTCGTAAAGCGCCTTGAGCATCTCAAAACTCTCTGAAAAGCGTAAAAAAACTCGATTAGAAACGCGGAACAGACACACCCCGAACGGATTTATTACCGAG
This sequence comes from Chorisops tibialis, assembly GCA_963669355.1. Taxonomy (NCBI): domain Eukaryota; kingdom Metazoa; phylum Arthropoda; class Insecta; order Diptera; family Stratiomyidae; genus Chorisops; species Chorisops tibialis. The sequence goes on along the minus strand of OY770264.1, from coordinate 12,074,694 downwards.
GTTCACGGCGGCATTAACGAATTGTTTTTCGCTCATTTTTTCACTATTTCACCGCACTTTTCACCAGAACACCCATGAAAGATTGAAAAAAAAACAACAAACGGCAAAAAGAAATTCTTCCTGCAAGGCCAAAAAACTTTTTTTTCTTGAAAATCCAAGAGGGTTGAAATGTCAAAGTGAAGTCGCGCGCAACGGGATTGTCAATTTTCGAAAAAGAATTTAGCCGAGACGCATTTTCGAAGAGGATTCGAAATGTCAAGTCGACAGCCTACAGTAGTTTGGTAAACAGAAACACCTGCTGAAACTCTGTGCGCAATGGAACCGCCACAAATTATCGAATTACGACAGGATCGCAACCTAATCAAGTCGAATTTCGATGGCTACAAACTGTCCTTGGAGCCGGTCGCCATAATCAAGCAAGAACTCCAGTCTGCTCCGCTTCGTGCCAAAAATTCCGACGAACAATACTCCTTCCTCCACGTCGAGTTGTTTTCGCTGCACAATCATCTGATTCAGGATCCGTGGGATCCGGCTTCCGCCTACTTCGTCAACGAGCGTGGCTCCATCGAAAAGTGCACGTACAGCGAGGCAACCGGTCGCCCGAAACCACCTGCGGCTGTTTACAAGTTACCAGCGATCGCCGGCCGGCAACCTGGCGATTACAACATCTCGTTGTGTTTCGTGTCCGAAAAGTTTGCTGTCCTCTGCGATGGTTGCAACCAGATCGTCCTCTTCGATACCAGCGATCGCTGCAAATCGGCCGAATGGAAGGTCGTCTTCAAATCCAGCATTGCTGACGATCGGAATCACTTTCTGCTGCGCGAAGCGCGCCTTGATATCACAGCCGAGCGGAAAACCATTAACTTTGTATTACAGCGTGTCGAGAATCTCGGCGACGATATTGGCAACATGACGCAGTTACTTTGCTACGTCCTGATCGAATCGGCTGCGGAGAAATCGTGGAGTCTTGTGCACCGGGAAACGTTGCAAGGAAAGGGCTCGGTCGAGTATTGCGCCTTGGAACCGAAATCTTCGGCACTGATTGTTTCGAGCAATAAACCTTTCAAGTTTCAATCGAATCGTATTGACGAACCGGAAGAGACCACGATGGATGACGCTATCGAACCGAAGAAGGCCGTCTACTCCTGGAGTCAAACGGACGAGGACATTGTAGTTAAATTCGCATGTCGGCCGCAAGCTGAGAAAAACGATTACAAAGTAACGTGCAGCAAGGAGAAGCTGCTGGTCAAGTGCCGGGATGACACTTTGCTGGAAGAAGCGCTCTTCGGAAAAGTCGATACCGATCTGACCACTTGGACTTTGGTATGGACATTTTTTTTTCCGGTTCAATTCGGTCTTAAATTTTCGTCTTCTAGGAGAACGACTTTCTTCAATTGACTCTCGTCAAGGACATTAGCTCGTTGCACTGGCCGTTTTTGGTGCCGGATGGACCGAAAGAAAGTTCCGATGTCGAGCAAAACGATATAACCGTTCCGGCAGGACAGCCCGTTTCCAATTTGGAGGCTCAAATGGAAGAGTGCGATCATCCGATTCAGTCGATCGAGGATGACTTCTATATCGGTGAGTAGGTCACAAGTCTAATCAAATTGTAAGACCTGGCCGAACAGTTTAAATTACACGTCGGAAGGGCCAGCAAGCACGTCGCTCAAACTCAAGTATTTCCACCAGGATTGAACTTAGGTTTGATCTCTGGCCCACTCAGTCCCCGAACCTGTTCTTCCCTTCTGATTATTTCGACATTTCGGGGTCGGAATAATCGATCTTTCCAAAGCCTGAATACAAAAAAAGTTAAAAATATGAAACAAGGACACAAACCGAAGATACAGAGTAATATGGAAGATATAGGGTTATTCTATAAGAGGTGTTATTTTGAATAGCCCGCTATTTCGGTAGATGTCACTTTTGAAGCTGTCATTTTTTGACATTTGACAAGTAGAAACTACGCCATTAATAAAAATGGATCGATACACGCTTCAACAACGCATTGGAATTATTAAAATTCACTATTCTTGACTGATGAGGCCCATTTCCACCTCGGTGGCTACGTCAACAAGCAAAACTGTCGCATCTGGGGCTTGGAAAACCCAAGAGTTATTGTTGAAAAGCCTCTCCATCCTCAACGTGTGACTGTTTGGTGCGGTTTATGGTCCGGCGGGGTCATTGGACCTTACTTTCGAAAATGAGGCTGGAGTAACAGTTAGGTGAATGGATTGCGCTATCGAGAGATGATTAATGATTTTTTATGGCCGGAATTGGATGACATTAATCTGGACAACGTTTACTTTCAACAAGACGACGCTACGTGCCACATAAGCACCGAAACCATCGATCTTTTACGGGAAATTTTCAAAATAACACCTCTTATTGGATAACCCTATATAAACCTCCTAAAGCCGACCCAATTGTCCGCATCAACAGCAGCAGACATAATAACAGATATTGATTAAATTCCAGTGGAACTTCTAAAAGCACATTGCTGCCCACCTGAAAATAAAATAACAACCTTCCTCTCTCTTTACTTCTCCACAGAACGCCTGGATCTGACCGCAAAGCAGCCAACACATCGCATTGTCCTAGGAACATGGTCACCGCTCTTCTCGGCCAACCTACGCGCCGGCTTTCCGGCAGCGATTGCAACACGACAGGATGTTGACACATGTCTCTGGCTCCTACAGCTGAATCCATCCAACCCCGAAAATTGGAGTCTTCGTCACGAGGGCACCCTGCACGCCTTCGGCTACGTCGAAGCATCCAAGCAGCAAAAGAAATTCGTGAATTGCTCGCCGGACATGAGCTACGCCGTAATCTGCGAATCGTTTCGTCACGTTTTCATCTACAAGTCCACCTACGATACGACCAATTCGCTTCGAAACCGAAACGGACCGCAAATCAGCATCGGAAAGCAGCATGTCGTTACGCTGGAGGATGCCGGCGAAGTTCTCGGCATGGCCGTGGACAATGCAATTATCACACTCCTGACAGAGAAATTCCTGCTCTACTTGCAAGTGAATGTCGGGTGAAAAGAATCGCGCAAAAAATCGGTTTTCTGTTAATTTTTCAATAAATAATTTTATAAATTAAAAAAAAAAGAAAAGTTGATTTCAACCAGACGGAGACTTTTGAACAACCTCATCGCACGCTGCTTTTGCTGTCGGATACTTGAATTCGAAGCCGACGTCCAGGGTTCTTTTCGGTTGAACTTTTGGCCCCGTTAGCAGCAGAACGGACCGTTCCCGGCCGAAAATCGTGTTGACAACGAACTCGGGAACCGAAAAGATTGCGGGCCGGCGCAGCGACGATGCAAATGTCTGGAATTGCAATTTTTATTTTTTTTAAATTACTCAGCAAGCTCAGCCAACTTACCCGCGAGAACTGCTCATTGGTAACGATTTCCGGTGCGACACCGTTCAGGGTGCCTTCTACTTTCGGGTTTTCCGCGCTGTACTGGATCAGGCGACACAGATCGGTAATGTGAATCCAAGGAAGCGGCTGCTTGCCACTGCCCATTGGACCACCCAGCCCCAGCACGAAGGGAAGGTAGATGGACTTGATCATGCCACCGTTCCGCCCGATTACCACTCCTGTACGAATTTTCACCTAAGAAAATCGAAAATACCAAACAATTTTCATTCTCACGAGTTGATTTTTTTTACCAGCCTGCAGTTGACGTTTGGCGGAATCTCAGCCGTCTTCTCCCATTCCAAGCATAGCTTGGACATGAAATCGTAATCCTCGCCGCAATCTTCCTCCGTGTAAACTCGATCGGCTGGCTTGTAGAGGCTCACACCTGAAATATTCACGAAAGCCTCGATGTTTCCGTGTGCCCTGGCAACGGCCTTGACCATCGAAGCGGTCGAATTGATTCGCGAATTCCAAACGTTCTGTTTGAAGCCTGGCGTCCAACGACGCGATAATTCCAGAACGTTCTGTCCGGCCAAATTTATCACAGTTGTGACCCCCTTGGGCAGTCCTTCCTCCTCCAGTTCATGCCAAGTGATCCGCTTAAGTCCGGGCATTCGCGACACCACAGTCACTTCGTACCCCTTCCGAGACAGCAGCTGGGAAAGTCGGGTACCGATGAAGCCGGTTCCACCCCCTAAACATATACCAATCGAACCCCCGGACAGAAGAAAATTACGTAAGACCAGAGCATTCAATTACTGCAGAATTTCTTACCGATCAGAGCATGCTTCTGCACCATTCCGCTTCACTTCCTCACGATTTTTTGCAAATTTCTATTTCCGTCGCTCTGGCGGCGCTTCTTAGGGCTTTCCTGTCCAAATTTACTTGTTATGGGAAATTTCTTATCTCTCTTCTGTCAATTTTTCAGGGAAATTTTCTGTTTTGAGTCGAATTTTCTGGAAATTTCACTCGAAAATCGAATTTCACTCAATTCCGGTTCAAAGAAAAAAAAATTTGACAGCTGAGAAATGCCCGTCACAGAAGTGAAAAAGTCAACTCGGAAGAATGGCGGCTCCTCCTCTCGAACATTTGGAAACTCAGCTTGAGATGTTTATAGAGAACGTTCGGCAGATCCGAATTATCGTCAGTGACTTTCAGCCGCAAGGACAAAATGTCTTAAATCAGAAAATGTGAGTAGAATTTTGATTGGTGAAGGAAGAGAGGGTTAAAAGTCGTAGGGAAAGTTGCGCGTTTCGGTTTTTTTGATTTTGGTAGTGTTCAGGAATTGCGAATATTTTTGGTGGATTAGCAAAGTTTTTGACGAGACGTGTAGATCCTGTAGGCATTTTATCATTTCGTTAGGGCTTAGGAAATGTTAGAGTTTCCCTGTGTGATTCCCATTCGCGTTGGTTGCTCGTCAAAGAGGACTTAACTCATAGCCGTCTCTTCAAATTGAAACGTGAGAGAATTCGAGGATGAAGGTCGCCGACGAACCCAGAAAACATGCTATCTACCATTGCATCAACAATCAGACGGGATGGTTAAAAAAAAAACTCAACTCAGGTTTATCCAAACTCGTGAACGAAATACAACGAGACTGGGATCAGCATATTTCGCTGTTCTTGATGGCCAACAGGACATCAGTGCACGCGACAATATGAGAAACACATCTCGAATCTTTTTTGGGAGAAACATTCGGATCCCTGCAGATCTTATATTTGGAACACCACCAGATCAGCCAGCACATTCAAAGGATTACGTTCCGGAATTATGACATCAACAACAAACGATCCATAATCCGGTCAAGAATAGAGCCCGCCTCGCCACCGATCGCATGAAAACTCCATACTCTCTACAAGCGAACTCTTCAGGTTTTCAGGACTTGGAACTATTGTATAATCCTCGACGCCAGAAGGGAAGATCATAGAAATTCCTGCGTAATTGGGGAGAACCTAGCCATAGAATGAATGTCGTAGTATACCGCATCAAACTATACCAAAAAACATGCGAAAAAATGAAAGTGCACCTGAATAGATTGGCAAAATACCATGGGCAAACTAACGACAGCAAAGACTCTGTTCGCGACGAACAGGACCTAAGGAGGGGACTATGTTACATGCCAACACATCGAATGTTCGAGATCTTCAACCACTATTCTCGACAGCAATTATTAGGAGTACAAATAAGTTTCCGCCGTTTGACAAAAAATGGCCTCTCCAGAAGGTTATGTTGAAATTGTCCGATGTAAAACGTAATATTGTAAGTTTGGACATCTGGTAACAACATAACCTTGAAGTATTAGTGACTCCGTATCAGCATCACATAATTTTGTTCGTGCGAAAATATTAAGTTTTGTGCCGAATAAGAGTCAACTTTTGATTTGATTGATTAGAGAGAAGTTGTCGTGAGTGGTTTCAAAAGTTAAAAAACGATGAGTTTGACGTGGAATACAAAGAACGTAGTGGAACGCCGAAAGTGTACGAAGACACGGAATTGGAAGCATTATTAGAGGAAGGTTCGTGCCAAATGCAAGAAGAATATGCACATACATTAGAAGCGACTCAACACGACACAATTAATGAGAATAATCGGAAAACTCAAGGAAAAACGCGCCCATTACTACTCCAGACACGACAAAATTATTCTCCTGCATGATACCACTCGCACGCACGTTGTGGCGCCGCTCAAAACCTATTTGCAAACACTTAATTGGGAAGTCCTATCCCAACCGTCGTATCCACCATACATTGCCCATTCCGATTATCACTCGTTCCGGTCGATGGCATATGGCCTGTCTTAGCAATTGGGTAGATTCGTTGATAACCACAAAAGATGAAGAGTTCTGCCGACGTGGTATCCGAATGCTGCCAGAAAGATGGGAAAAAAGTAGTTGCCAGTGATGGACAATACTTTCAATAAAAGGTTATCTACCGTTCTTTCACAATACATTCCTAATTTTTGATAGAAAACGGCGGAAACTTATTTGTACTCTTAATAAATTTAAGAAAATTAAATTGAGCGTACCACATGAATCCCTTTTTTTTCTTGTTTATTCGCGGTGTGGATGAGTTCGGGCATGTGAATCTAATTTTTCAATGTGCAGAACCATTTTAAATAATTGCTAGGGCATAGAATTATTTTTTTTTTTTCGTTTAATCCGTCTAGCGACAAATACAAGCGAGAAGGCAAATTTTCAAAAAAATCCGGCGAATTTCGGGCGATGAAAAAAAAATTGCACCAAATGAAAAATGCAAGAAAAACGATAGAGAGGACTATTTCAACCTCTGTCGAGTGCGGTTGAGTTTTTTGAGAAACAGAAAGTTGCAAAAGAATTTTTTTATGGTTAAAGTGTGCAAGTTGGCACTGAGTCAAGAAATACATAAGTAAACAAAGACTAAGTTTTGTGAAGCTGCTGGCAAAAAAAAAGAAAAAGAAACCTATCATCAAGCTGAGGACAAGCGGAGAGAGCAGTTATTCTCCAGGGCCCCAACGCTATTTTTTTTAAACAAAAAATAGTGCCTTAGGTTTTTTTTTGTTGTAAAGAAAAAAAATTCTAAATAAAAAAAATGGTTCCTAAAATTTTTTATTTTAAACAGCTATTTTTTCGTGCAAAGATTTTTGTGCGTGTCCATAGGTGCGAACCTGATTCAATTTTGGGAACCACATTTTTTTTTTGTTCTTTTCTTTCTGACACCCTCTCGGTATTTTTTTTTTTATGTTTTATGTTTGGTGTAGAGTAAATTAATTACTCCGGGACTTCGTCATCAAATAAAATGCCCTCGTTTCGGCCTCAAAATTCGGTCTAAGAGCAAAGAAATCCGAAGCGCGTACAAGAGCGAAAAAATATTTTTCTTCGGAACATGTCCACCCACCCCCATGTTCCTGACTAGTCGAAGAAAACATTCGCTAAAATAATCTGATGGCGAACAAAGAAAAATTTTGGAAGACTTCTAACTTCTTTTTTCGTCACAAATTGCGGAATAGATAGAGGAATGTCAGCAGTTCGTGCTCACCTTCAAGATCCAGAAAATCAAAGAAAAAACCAAAAAGGACGATTATCCAAAGCTATTTCACCTCAGGATAGACGACAAATACTAAAGGAACCTTCAAATTCGTCTAATTCTGCGGCAAAAATCAAAGGTAATTGTGGCGTTATGTACAGTACGAAGGATTACGAGCAGTGCTGCACATTTCTGCTACCAGATACTGAAAAAAGCCACCATTAAATCGGGAGCGTCGAAGGCAACTGTTAGAATTCGCAAGAGACCATATGACTTAGAAAAATGAGTGGTAAAGGGTCCTCTTTTCGGATGAAAGAAATTTAACCTCGACGGTCCTGATGGCTATAAACTATTATTTTCATGATTTGAGAAAACTAGAAATTTTTCATTCACTACATCACAGCAGAGAAGGCGGTGTATTGGTGTCGGGGCCCATTTCATATTATGGAACGAACATTTTGGATATTCAAAATACTAGAATGGCTGCAATGTCATATCAAACTACTTTGTCAAAAGTGTGTTATATGTTCATGTTCTGAAACATATATGTGTTTGTGTTCTGAAACATGTGTATGTGTTATTTGCTTCTGAAATACAGAGAAAATTAATTAAAACAAAGTAGAAATTAATTAAGTATTATTTATTTCTTAGAGCCGTGTGCTCTGGTTGAGGTCTATCGAAGAACTGACTAAGCCCTTCAGAAAATAAGCTCGGCTTGCAACCGTTTGAGTCAGCAACAATTCTTATCTTATAAGGTATACAAAAAAGAGCTTGCGCTAGTATGCCAACCGAAATTCGTTTAACTGAAAATCGTTTACGTTATCAAAACTGAATAATACGAATATGAACAATATTGTTTACATTATCAAAAGTAATTACAAAAATGCGTTTCAAAAATAAAAGCATGTACATAAATCGGTTAAATAAGTACATATATGTAGAGGAAACAAGTACATAAGCACGAACTAGGATTGCACTGATACATAGCAACAAGAATAGTTGCAAGTAGTTACATGCATGTAGAGATGGTATGCTATTTCACATACCTGCGATTTTTTCACTGCTATTTTAAAAGAGCAATCGCATATTGCGATTCAAAATTTAAAAGAGCTGCGATTAGAAGAGCAGAGCAAATGCACACTGCTTACGTTCTATCACCAATAAAATTGCCGCAATGATCATCGCTACAAATTCCAGAGTTTTTGTTCGCACTCGCATATTAGTCCCCCCACGCATTCCACATCGATCGCTAAGCAAATCGTAATTTTCCTACATCTATCAATCAGGCAAGACTCAATCTCATAGCTCAGCATAGTGAACACTTCCCCCATTTCCCCCTGGGAATGAAAAGGTTTTCTTTTACTATCCAATGTACGAAAAAACGATCGAGCGCAATCGAGTCAGGATGGCAAAAAAGTCAATCGCATTTCATATACACAAGCCAGACAAAAAAACACCACCCAGTCATCGATCGCATGGCATATATACCTAGTCCTGCCATAAGTTCTGTCACATAATTTCTCACATTGGCAACAACTTTATTTTATGAGTGACATTTCAATATCGGCCAGTTTTATAAACGTCATAATGTTGTTGACAGTTGATGGTCATTTAAAGTGTGTTCGTTAACGTGTGAAGATGGAATGGGGTGTAATAGAAAACCGAACTGCAGTGATTGCACTACATAAGTGTGGAAAATCCGCGAGTGAAATTTTCAAGTTGTTGTGCCCGTTAAAAATAACGCAAAGATTTGTGTATCGTGCGATCCAGAGATATAACGCGATCCAGACTATTGAAGATCGACCTCGGTCTGGACGTCCGCGTGATGTACGTTCTTCTGCTGCCATCAAAGCGGTCGAGAGTCGAATTCGTCGAAATCCGCTTCGTAAACAACGAATCATGGCTCGAGAGATGAACATCTCCACCCGAAGTATGTCTCGCATCATAAAATCTGACCTCGGGATGAGTGCCTTTCGACGATCAACGGGACATTTGCTGACTGAGCAGTTGAAGCAAATTAGGAGCACCAGATCGAAAGAGCTCCTTCGGCGGTACGGCAACAACAAACATCGAGAAATTTTATTTACCGATGAAAAAATTTTTACGGTGGAGGAACATTTCAACCGCCAAAATGATAAGGTGTATGCCCACAGCTCCGCAGAAGCCCGAGAAGTTGCCACTAGGGTACAGCAAGGACATCATCCAGCATCAGTCATGGTATGGTGGGGTGTCAGCTACGAAGGGGTCACCGAGCTTCATTTTTGCGAAAAAGGCGTAAAAACTGCAGCGAAAAATTATCAAACGGACATCCTGGAGGGATGTGTGAAGCCGCTGAACTCTACGCTATTCAACAATCGACATTGGGTTTTCCAGCAAGATTCTGCGCCAGCCCACAAAGCTCGAACCACACAAGCGTGGTTGGAAACCAATATTCCACAGTTTATAAGGGCGACGGAATGGCCTTCTGGGAGCCCAGATTTGAATCCCCTGGACTACAAACTGTGGGCGGAGTTAGAGTCCATGGTGTGCACGAGACGACACCCAAATATCGAGAGCCTTAAGCGATCTTTGACAGAAGCAGTAGCTAATTTTCCGCTAGAAACAGTGCGTACTGCTATCGATGACTGGCCCAACAGATTAAAGAGCTGTGTTAAGGCTAAAGGCGGCCACTTTGAATAATTTGTTGCTTATTTTACTTCCATTAGTATGCCAAAATAAAATATATTTTCCTTTGTCAAAAACTCTTTTTCATTTATACAAAAATTGCCCATATACGTGTGACAGAACTTATGGCACGACTAGGTACAACCGCATCGCATATATACAAATAAAAGCCAAATAACAAAAAAAAAAGAACCGGTCATAGAAAACCAAAACAAAAGGGTCTTTTGTTTTGTTTTTTTACACGACACTACCTCACACACAATGAACAACGTAAAGCTCTTATCAGATCCCGAAACCCATGGAAGTCGAATTTTACCCAAGTCCCACCGCTAAATATCAATCGCGCGAAGAAAGAGCTTGAACGTCGTTATTCCGATTGCTCTCGATTGCTCTTTCGTTGCTGTTATATCGCTTGAACGTTGTTATTCCGATTGCTCTCGATTGCTCTTTCGTTGCTGTTATATCGCTTGAACGTTGTTATTCCGATTGCTCTCGACTGCTCTTTCGTTGCTGTTATATCGCTTGAACGTTGTTATTCCGATTGCTCTCGATTGCTCTCGACTGCTCTTTCGTTGCTGTTATATCGCTTGCGATCAGCGATATATCAGCTCTGTGATATTAAAGACTATCAATCATATAAGCTATCCCAAACCTATATTTGGTGATTGATATTGACACTGAGAGCACGAGCAGTGTCTGCTCTCAGTGATGTTGCTTTAGACTAATGAATGAATGAATTGGAGCTATGTAGATGAAACGATTGCGATTTGATAAGGGATTTGTTTAGCGATATTTTGATCGGTGGGATCTGATCTGATAGGTGAGGTGTGGAACGTCCGATGATAAAGGATTTGTTTAGCGATATTTTGATCGGTAGGATCTGATCTGATAGGTTAGGTGTGGAACGTCCGATGATAAGGGATTTGTTTAGCGATATTTTGATCGGTGAGATCTGATCTGATAGGTGAGGTGTGGAACGTCCGATGATAAGGGATTTGTTTAGCGATATTTTGATCGGTGGGATCTGATCTGATAGGTTAGGTGTGGAACGTCCGATGATAAGGGATTTGTTTAGCGATATTTTGATCGGTGGGATCTGATCTGATAGGTAAGGTGTGGAACGTCCGATGATAAGGGATTTGTTTAGCGATATTTTGAACGGTGGGATCTGATCTGATAGGTGAGGTGTGGAACGTCCTATGATAAGGGATTTGTTTAGCGATATTTTGAACGGTGGGATCTGATCTGATAGGTGAGGTGTGGAACGTCCTATGATAAGGGATTTGTTTAGCGATATTTTGATCGGTGGGATCTGATCTGATAGGTGAGGTGTGGAACGTCCGATGATAAGGGATTTGCTTAGCGATATTTTGGTCGGTGGGATCTGATCTGATAGGTGAGGTGTGGAACGTCCGAAGTGGTCAATGATGCGCTTTGCTAGAGTTTTTTTGGCGGTTTTTGTTCTGAGTTTCGATCTTGTCGGTTGGTAGGACAGTTGCGGCTATCGCAAGTTTCGCCGATTTATGTTGCAGTCCACCATGTCGATAAGAGCTTTACGTTCTTCATGATGAAATTGCTTGTGTGAGGTAATGTGTGAAAAAAGTAAACAGTAGACCCTTTTGGTTTGGTTTTCTATGACCGGGTGTTTTTTTTTTATTTGACTTGTATATATGCGATGCGATCGATGACCGGGTGTTTTTTTTATTTGGCTTGTGTATATGAAATGCGATTGACATTTTAGCCATCCTGACTCCATTGCGCTCGATCGTTTTTTTGTACATTGGATAGTAAAAGAAAACCTTTTCATTCCCAGGAGGAAATGGTGGAAGTGTTCACTATGCACACTGAGCTGGTGGTACTGAGAGATTGGGTCTGCCTGATTGTTAGATGCAGGATTTCGCAGAAAATTACTATTTTGTCTCTTTTTTTTTAATTGCGCACTAGCATGGATAATAGAGGTGGAAAAATCACTGCTATTGGAAGAGCTGCTCTTTTTCACAGATATTGAAAAAGAGCAATCGCAGTGGATCACTGCGATTGGAAAAGAGCAGATTTTGCCATCCCTACATGCATGTAACAAGTGTTTCCGCAATTTCAGTCACTGTTTGTTGGACAACGTTGGACTTTTCAGCCAGCAAGACAGCGCTCCAATACATACCGCAGGGAGCACCAGATCCTGGATTGGAAAGGAAAATGTGAACTTTTTGCCGAGGCCTCCATTTTCACCTAACTTGAACATTATGGAGAATGTTTGGTGCTGGCTTTCTCATAAGGTTTGTGATGGTTGAAGACTGTTTGAAAGAATAGAGGACTTTGTGAACGAAATTGAAAGCGCCTGGGCACAAAAAACATTAAGTTCATTCGTGTCACTGTACAACCCCTTGTCCGAAAGACTAGGTTATTTTAAATAGTAGGGGGTAATACCCATTACACTAATTGTGATGACACGAAATCGGGTCATTGAGCCGGCGTTATCACGTAAATATTCGCCATCGCAAAGATTCATTCATTATACGAACAAAATTTCTATAACGAGCGGCATATCTATCGTTTGGTCATCTGATATCAGTAAACAATGACAAGCGCTATGCCCGAGCTCGAAATTATGAAATTTCGTATACACAAAAAAAAAGAGAAGAATCTCCATGCGCATACGTATGTATATCAGCATGTGTAGCTAAGACTTAGCCACAAGTGGCTAAATGCAGTCTAGCATACAGAAAAAAAAGACAAGAAGCCCCGTGCACATACTATGTATGTATATCTGCATATGCGGGTAAGAATGAATCACAAAGTGCATTTGGCGATGCGAAAAAGAAAAAAGAATGAAGCGACGGTCAAGGCAACTTGCGGTCTCGTGTTACCGCACTCTTCATGCTTTTCCGACAATAGGGAAATACACTGATGATGAGAGTTTAGTATATGAGCTTCGAAATTTGCTTACTAGGCAAATTTGGAAGCTATGCATTTTGCATTTTTTTTTTTTGGTTAGAAATTAGTGCATTTGAGGCAAATGCACCTAATGAAAAAAATAGCTAGCCTAAGCAGAATTTATGTATAAAATAAGGCACCGATCTAAGGACGGCGTCTTTTACTCCAAGCATCCCTGGTGCTCGGATCTAAGACTAACTTAAGTTTTTTTTAACTAGAGGCTACTCGAAGGCCCCCAAATTATACAAGAGGCTACTCGAAGGCCCCCAAATTATACAAGTGGCTACACGAAGGCCAAGAAGATACAAAAATAAAGCATCGTTATCAGGAAAACATGGAGGTACAGTTATTTAACTAACCCCTTTTATTTTTCAGCAAAAAAAACGGCAACACCGATCCGCCTCTGGCTCCATAGAGCCAATTGTGCGTCAGGCCCTTTTCGGGCCCAAGATCAGGAGGCCTTGACCCAAAAGAAACGGCAACACCGATCCGCCTCTGGCCCATAGGGCCAATAGTGCGTCGGGCCCTTTTCGGGCTCAAGATCAGGAGGCCATACCAAACTTCCCTACTCTACCTGTGAATGATTCTCACCTACCCGACTCTCTTGAGACATGTGCACAACATAAAGTGCTACCATTTGTTAAGCGTCAGCCATACCAAACTTCCCTACTTTACCTGTGAATGACTCTCACCTACCCGACTCTCTTGAGACATGTGCACAAAATAAAGTGCAACAATTTGTTTGCCTAATGCAAACCCAACCTTCTCTCACCCACTAAGCATCCAAAGTAACACAACAGTGTTACCAATTAAACTTCACTAAGCATCCAAAGTAACACAACAGTGTTACCAATTAAACTTCCCTAAGCATCCAAAGTAACACAACAGTGATACCAGTTAAACTTCGCAACAGAACACTAAAGTGTTTCAATTTAATTCAAAGTAACAGACAAAAAAGTGTTACATAATAAACAATAATAAGAAATGGTTTTTATTTCACTAACATGCTTATTTTATTCAGTTTTGAGGTATCACGCGAATTTCAGTAATGTCTGCAATCTAGTGAAACAAAAATTGTGCTTATTCAGCTAAGATGACGTAGCACAGAGTAGCACTACTTTGCTTGAAATTAATAAACTCACACAGGGTATTTTATTTCATGATAAAACACCCTTTCAATCTGTGTGCATACATTTTCATTAGTACAGATTAGAACAGCGGGAACAGTAAAAATCTCTCAGGAAAATTGTGTCCGCAATTAAGTTACGCGCAGTGTATAATTCCATCAAACTGCCTGATTGGGTGTACCTTGGTCAATTCAATCTACTAAAATGAAAAATTCGTAGATCATCTCAGCTCCCGAAGTCGATGGAATACTCAGGCATTTCATAATTTTTGCGTCTTCCTTTAGGTCAATATACAATTCAGATCGGAGTGAGGTGTCATATGACAATTATAAATCCTTGAACGCTATTACAGACCTAGGTGATATCTCTCTGTTCGACGAAGATGTTCGATCAGCTCTTAACAATCTTGACAGCTAAAAAAACGGAGGTTTCGATTTGATTCCTGCGATGTTCTTAAAAAGCTGCTAATTTTCTTTGTCACTGTTTAGCCCTAATTTTCAATAAATCACTGTCGTCTGGAGAGTTTTTGGATAACTGGAAAATATACTATATTACCGCCATTTATAAGGCAGGTCTGAAGCACCTTGTTGACCTTTCTCTATGCTTTCGTCTTTACCGAAATTATTCGAAGCGATTGTCAAGGATAAAATATATTTCTCAATTAAGGAATCTATTTGCTATTATCAACATGGCTTTGTTCAGGGTCGATCTACAGCTTCGCAATTAACTCTATTCACTAAATTTTGCGTGGATTCTATTGAGAATGGTTTCCAAGTCGACGTTATCTACACAGATTTTCAAAAGGATTTTGACAGAGTCCACCATGGACTTCTTATTGCTAAACTACGGGCTCTCGGTTTCCATTCGAACCTCCTTCAATGATTGTATTCCTATTTATCTAACAGAAAACAGTTCGTTAAATTAACGGTTATAGCTCAGAGACATTTGTTGTGGAATTCGGTGTTCCTCAGGGCAGCCATCTGGGCCCTTTACTATTTATTCTCTTTATAAATGACATTTTATCTGTACTTGATTTCGGCTCGTGTCTATTATACGCGGATGATGTTGAGATTTTCTCTCGTATAACATGCTTTGAAGACTAAAATTGGTGTGAGGTAAACTCTCTCAAACTTAATATCAGTAAATGCTTGATTTTCTCCGCTTATATTATTATTAAATGTTAAGATTTTTCATTTCTGTTTTTAAATGTAAAGGGTTTTCCAATAAGGACTTGACAACTTTTTTTCAAAATAAAATGCAAACCATTTGAGACGTTGTTCCTTCGTGTACTTTACCATGATAAAAATGTTAAGTTTACTGAATAAATTGACAGTGACAGTTCGATGATTAGTGAAAGGGTGCGTTCACAAATTGAATTCAAAGTTGTCAAGTCCCTATTGGAAAACCCGATATAAGTTTTTATATTTTTATATGATGATATATATTAAGCACCTAAATAAATAAATAAATAAAAAAAACTATTAAAGGATAACCCTCAAATTCAGCTTGGTACTTTTAAAAAATCTTCTCGCAAGCCCTCATGTACGACGCTTCCCTTCCACAGTTCTGACAAAACTGAGACTAGGTCATCCATTTCTCAAATACCTTAAATTCTAACTGCGCCCACGCTCCACTTGGTCGCCGTAGATTTATCTGTTCACGATGTAGTGAATAATAATTTTAATAATAATGATTTTTCTTCATTTCAGACAAGGACTCGTGACCGGTCTTCAGGAAATTGATAAATTAAAAAATCAAGTACAAGACGTCCACATACCGATCGAAGTTTTCGACTACATCGATCAGGACAAGAATCCGAATTTGTACACAAAAGATTGCATCGAGAAGGCTCTGATGAAGAACGAAGAGGTCAAAGGCAAGATTGATGCCTATCGTAAGTTCAAAACGAATATGTTGGTCGAATTGCAGAAAACGTTTCCCAACGAACTAAACATGTACCGAGCTATTCGAGATTAAGTGAAGAATGTACAAGACGAGAAGAAATTAAATGTTTTTTAAGTGTATTTAAATAAGGATGTTTTTTTCTATGGAAATTTGTATTTTTGTCGGATTTACATCGATCCAACGTAATGGTATTTTGCGTAGCGTTCTTTTTAAATATTTTGTGTAGTTATGTTGCAAAATGATTTCCGGCCAACAACGCCAAAAATGAATTTTGGGTGTCGTTGGCTTGAAAACAAATTTTGCGATGTTTTCATGGTCGGTGTGTCTAGAGTCACTCCATGGAATAAGAAGGCACTGTAGCAGAGTCCAGATTAATTTCAAAATGTTTGTAACTTTTTAGCTAACTTCTTGATGTTGAAAACGTACATAAAAAATTGGAACTATAGATGTGCCTTGGTTGTTAGGTTAGGTCAGGTTTTTTTTTTTAGGTGGGTGAGGAGTGGACACCAATGTACGTGGGCCAGCCCCCAGGTTACTGATTTTATGCCACCGTATTAATATCATCATCATATATCATTTAGCCAGGCTATTTTACAGGTGAAACTAAGCTTCATCGGTTCGAGAGACCGCAGATAATTCAGCCAGCTTGACAAGAAGTATTCTTCAAGAGTGTTGGATCCCGCAGTCGATTAACTTAAAATTTATGTTTTATATTTTCGGAGCCGAGTGATGAAAAACCTCCCCAAGCTATAGTAGATTTTCTATTCAACTATCGTACATTGTACATCCCTCCTCAAAATAACTCGTAATCTTTCAGATACGCTGAAGTTCTCTTCTGGCACTAGTTGATGTACTAAAACTGATGGTGAGTCTGACGAACATGGATTTTGACTTTGTTCAAAATCATCTACTGCGAGGATTAGAAGATTTTTTTTTTAAAGCAAATCCGGGAAAATATCCGTCACTGGTATGAAGTCGACCAATCCCTCAAAGTGGGCGGTATTTGCAATAATTGCTGATCTGTTGCGATTTACCGTTGCATCGAAAAATAATGGAATACGTGAAGTGTTAGCAGCGGGATTCCGAGTGAATTGATCTCGGCTACGGGCGTTTACCTCGCAAATCCGAGGACAATTGGAAGTCCATTACGCACGTCAGCCAATTGAAAAATTTCAAAAGGAGTGAGTCTAGGCAACGTACCTACAGGTGTCATCATGGTATTTCTTGTTGGCGTACACTTAACGCGTTAGAACTAAGCAACCGAGAATGTGTGAAATAAAACAGAGCGAATGTATGTGAATGAAATTTAATGTGTCCTTTTTATTTTCGGCCAAATTGGCATTATCATATCCATAGAAAAATTCACCTGAACTGCTTAATGCCAAATTCAGATTCCCGCTTCAATTCGTTTCAATTTTGTTGACGCGGCTGTAATAGACATAACCTCGATATATCAATAGGTGTCGGTGGAACTGGCTATCGCTAGTTCTGCAGCTCTCAGTTTTCGCCTACAAACCTTTTCCAGTGCTGTTATTTTGGCCGTTTTAATCGCAATTTTGTATTCGTACATTACAGATTTATACGCGCGTTTGGCTTCTTCGACGTCAGGGGCTTCATTGCACCTGGCTCTTTGGAACATCTTCCTATGACGCCGGACAATTCTTCTCATTCCTCTGAGGGACTGTGTCCACCAACGTACTTGCTTCGGGCATGTATTGCCAGTAGTACCAAACAAGGTTTCATTTGCACTAGCCATCCAAAGATGGGACATCCCTTCGCGGTCCTTCTTTGAGTCGAGCAATTGTTTGAGGCTGTGAACAAGGCTGATCAGCTCTTCGCGATCTTTTATGCTCATCTGTTGCGTTCGTACGATATTTTCGATGGTTTTGATACGAACTTGCCGTTGCTCGGCGTTATGTTTTTCCTTGGATCCAATCATTTCTTCGAGTTGGGTGATCTCTTGGCAATTCTCAGCGCGCGATTTTTCCAGATTGGTTAAATGCCGCTGGTTCAGGTGCATGTTGTGTTCCAGATCGGCACATTCACGATCGAATTTCGAGCATTCTTCCTTCCATTTGACGCGATCCAGTTTTTGGACAGCGGTACTGAAACGCTTGATTTCTGAATCGATAAAATCCAAGCTTTCCATTCCGGCTCGTTTGATGAAATCGTCGGACAGATACTTTTTCAGACGGTCGAACTCGTCAATCTTGTTATTATTCCAGTGATAGAACCACTCCTGCGCGGAAACCACGAACTTCAGAGCGTACTCGCTGTTGGGCATATTCTCGGTCGCCGGCAGTAAAAGTTCGTTCTCGAACTCGCGGACGACATCCGGGGCGGCAACAAACTGCAACATCCAGCCCAACAGAACGACGACGTCACTGAAGGCGCGCGCAGCATTCGGTGTTTTTAGCCACGATTTGTTGATCGTAAAGGGATACTTGATCTGTGCCAGGACCTTAACGATATCTTCGACGAAGTTAGTGCTGATCTTGAACCGATTGCCAACAATAAAATTGAGAAGGTGCTCGAATATTACCACGAATTGCTTCGTGGACAGGCCACCGCGTTGAAAGAAGTCCTTGCCGATTGCGTGCAAGTACTTGGTGATTCGAGCAGTATGGCGTGGGATGACTTTCTTGTCGTCGAAAGGGGATAGTTCCATCTCGTCGGTCATCAGAATTGCCGGACTGGCATACGTCATGAGGCGAGTCGGGAGGGTTCGCATTGGCGTTGCACTAGAGCTCCGACTCCGCTTCGCGGCCGAAACTAGCAGATTTGCCGTGTTGTCTATGCGGTTCACCGATGAGGATCGTTCCAGGGAGGAACATTTGCGCATCGATGGTCGTCGAATCGGCTGATCGATGCGGCTGCATCTGTTTGCGAGGCAACATGATTTTTTTATTTGTTTTTCGAATGTTACTGCTGGCAATTACCTTTTTGGTTTGCTGTTCGAGGATTCGCCGGTATCTGTAGTTTGTCTCGGGTGGAACGACATATCTTGAGATGATTCTTTCTTTCAGCACACATTAATTATAGCGTAATAAAGAACCGTTAATTTTTCTATTTGAATACTTTGACGTTTTGAGGTCTACCCAATTATGAAGGGTCGAGCAACATTTGCGCCAAGCGGAGCAACATTTGTGCCAAGCGGAGCAGCATGGAGTTACCCGATTGAATTTTCCGACGAAAAAAAATTCGATAACACGCAGCCGATACTCGAACCACTGTCATTCAGTTCTCAATTTCATCACTTTATTTCGGTTCATCGGCCGCGACTTTTCCACGCGTTTAAAATTCAATCCCGCACGAATATCATCAGATTTCTTCTCGAATCAGTGCCGCGAAGTGTCTCAAGTGTTTCTTCATTAATTCCCAGTGAAAGTTTAATCATTTTAAATAAGAAAATCGCAGTGAAAAGTGCCAATTGTGCGGTTCGCGCCAATACAAAGAAGAAATCTCGTTGGTCAGCAGCGCCCTTTCCCCGCTCGCGAATTGTCAAACGCCCGTCTATCGCCGTAGAAACGTCATCGAGCCTCAACGCACGTGTTTCCGTAGTGTTTTTGTAGTTTCGGTGGTTCGAGTTCGTCGCGCTGGAGAAAACATCTCGTCGTTCGGTGGTGTTGTTGTTTTTCGGTACGGGAATTGCTCGGAAATGAATAAATTTCTCGAAAATAAAATTGTGCGCGTCTCGTTTTACGTGGTTTGCGCTTCGTTCGCCACGGAATTCGCGTATCACGCGGTCAAACGATTGCGACAAATCTTCACCGAGAAGGAGGTAAACGAGGTGCTGCTGACCAACGATGAAACGCAACTCTGCAACGGGAAGCACAAAAGCCGCTCCGAAATCTGCAACAGTCGCTACTGCTACGTTCGAAATATCCAAAGGATCGTTGACCGAATTGATGGAGCATGCCGCACCATCGATTTCTGTATGTACATCTTTACGGCGGCCGATCCTGCGGAGGCAGTTCTTCGAGCCCATCGGCGCGGGGTTCGCGTTCGCGTAATTTGCGACGAATCGATGGCCTTTGCTACCGGATCGCAAGCGATTGCGTTTCACAATGCCGGTAAGTTCAGCCTGCGCACATTTTCATTGAAGACTTTTGTGGAGAAATAATCGAAATCCCCCCTCCCATGTGCAAATTGCATCGAATGCACGTGGTTTTTATTTTCTTCTAACCACAGATTTCTGATTCATCCGATGATCCTCGAGCTTTGCTCGCCTTCAAGAGTTGCTTTGGAATCTCACATTTCAAATCCATCTGTGAGGAAAAAGACGCATCGATTGCACCACGTGATCATCGGGCCGATCCGATCGAAATAGGAAGTTCGAGGTTGGAAAATCTTCCGAAAGTCTGACTCATTTCCAATTGGATCTCACCGATCCTGCCGGCTTCGGAGTTCCAAGTTCGTAACAAGGACGAACTTGCATCGAAGCCGAAAGTAACCGTCGTCACATGGAAAAGAATTTTACTCGTCTTTCCTAACCCTTTTTCTTTGACTTGAATCACACGTATTGCAAAATCGCATTCGGTGCGGTCGCATAAGTCAGTCCATCGGGGAGCGAGGCTATTTTTAGTCTCGATTTTCAATAAAATTGCAATTTTATCCAACGAGATTAAAATTTGGCTTATCAGGAGAAAACACTTCGGTTCTCAGAATAAGTAGCGATTATGCAAGGCCGTTTAGAGGTCTTTTCAAGATAACGCGTAGAAATTGAGGAATAAAGTGGAAAATAAAAAAACGTAGAAAGGGGTGTGCTGGTTGTTGAAAATCAGACTTTTGTGGAGGACTATTTTCTCAGTTATTAACTACGTTGCGGGGTTTAAGTCGACTTTTTTTATTGACCTTTATTCAACCCCTTTCATATTATACGTGAATGTTGGGAATTTTATAGTCTACAGGTCACCACATTAATTTAAGCAAATCATTCACGATTTGAGTGGGGCTCAAGGCTCAAAGATTGCGGTCTTTGCGAAAAACCTGGATGTCTTCATCAAAACCTGGAGATCTTCGATTTAAATGAAAGTAATTAAAGTATAAAGCCCGGTCCAGATCAAGCGTGCCGAATGGCCAATCTCTATTCTATGCAGCTGCTTCAATATCTACTGCAGCTTTAAATTTACACGATTTGTGTAGGAGGTGGTGGAAGGAGAAGAAGAAAATTGAAAACTTTGAATATAAAATTACAATTGGTATGAAAACTTTTCGCGACGAAATTCATGTTTGTAGCTTTCACTTTTCTGAAACTGAAATTTGTATGCGAGTTAACATTTCTGGGTGTGCCCTAGTGGTGTAAGTTAATAGTGTTGGGTAGGACAAGAATTTTTGTATGAGGGGATCATTTGAAATTTGAGGTGGTACAATGTTCCACCACAAATGTACCAAGTCACATGGCGGGTTCGCATGCATACAAATGAATGTGAAATTGCGAATGTCGTAAACAAAGTGCTAAAACACGAAACATTCTATGCAAACGGCATAAGAGGGCAATATATTGTCTGTGGCCCTTGCCGAAGCTCTCTTAATCACGCATACATGTCTGTCATTACTTCATTCGCTTATGTGCCACTATCGCACCTCAATAAGACTAGAGATACTCGATACACACCAACACATCTGCCCTAAAAGAGTTTGGACATGGCGTGTACCCCGATTGCGCGGGAAATTTAAATTTTTTTATCCATTTTTATATTTTGATGTAGAAACGTTAAGAAAGATTCACTTTTCACGAAAATAAAATTTATTTTCGAAAAAAAAAAATTAATTCTGAGCAAAAAATGAGTTTAAACTCGAGATTTTGCGCACACATACATATGCAAGGGAAGTGTACTAAGAACCTTACTAAAAATGCGAAATGTCAAACTGACAATTCTCAGTTGACATTCGCGTGTAAATTTCTCGGGTGTGTACCAATTTCGGTCGGCGAAAAATTGGCTTTTATATTTTAAAGAATCAAGATTTCGATTCGCGATCGCCTAGTAAAAGAAGTGCGGGAAATGGGGCAAATGTTGTCGGCCACTTGCAAGGTTTTCTTGAGCGCATGCCGAAATTATGGCACCCGAATATTTCGGTCGTCGGCGACATTTTCTGGATGATGTCAAGTTCGCTTCGGAGGACGTCCTGGACAAGGCCTTCACGAATTCGCCACCACGGCACGTAAGTCTCTCCTCACGCATCGACTGATCGCGAGCGATTCAACTTTTCTTCATTTTCAGGTCTTGGCTAAACTCGCTGAAGTTCGTAACTCTATGCCACTAGAGATATATGCCACTACCTCTAATCAAACCGCACTGTGGGTTACGGCTGCCACCCGATCGTTACTGTCTCTCCGCCTGCAACTACAAACTTCGTGCGGCATCACAACCGAAGAAAATGATCAAATCGGCAATCGAGTCCCGCTCGACAATTAAGACCCAAATCAAATCACAGTCGAATCCGACAGTGAAACGACAACAAATGTCGACGCCGAAGCCGCCGTTGGTCACGATTCCGAAGTCCGTCTTTAAGTTCAGCTCGACAACGAAAACGGTGACCGCGAAACCAAAACAAGTTCCGGGCGGTAGCGACGTAAAAATGGAAATCGACGATGATGGGGCACTGTCCGGTGGCGGAACTCTGAAACGGGAACGGGAGGAGGATGATTTTGAAATTGTCGGATGATTTCATTTTATTATATTATTATTTATTATATTATTATTTATTATATTATTATTTACATTCTTATAAATAAATTTCACAAAACAAAAAAACACTGAACTCTTATTTTATCAGTGCCATTATCGCCACGCAACCAAGTTCCATGATTTGCAAGTACTCTGAACCGCCTTCTAGCAATCGGAACATGCACTTCTGCAAAAAAAGAAGAATTTAAGCCACAAGAATAAACGAGACTTAGAGCAGGAAGCTGCTACTTACCCCTAATTTATCGCATATGGCGCTCTTCTGATCATTGCTAAGATTGGCGCTGTGCAGGACGAAATCATTGAACTGTTATAGCATTTGCCCGATACTATACGCTTCGAACGAAAGCTACATCAGGAATTCCTCGAGCTTACTGTAGTTCCCTAAGCGGCAAACGGCCATAAATTCGTCCAAATAATTCTGCGAAATGATTCCCGAAATCTCGAGCAGGTCTTCTTCGACAATCTGTGCACAGTCACTTTTTAAGCGGTCACATGATTGCAGAGTGGAAATGGCGCGCCGCAAATCACCACCCGAAATCTCGACAATGCTCTTGTACAGATCGTAGTTGCCAATATTAACCTTCTCCACTGCACAGATGAACCGTAACCGCTCGATGATTTTCTCCTCGCCGAGCGGCATGAATCGGAATTTCGTGCATCGCGACGTAAATTATAGAAATTTATATTAAAAGAAGGGAAAATGAAACTGAATGTCTTACCGCGTTCCACCCAAGGAGGATATATAAAAAGGAGTGACTATGAGCATGCTTTGCCTTGTAAGCACAATGGGAATGAATGTATTTCCCTCCCTTACTACCGAAATGCTCGAAATTTTTCGAAAAAAATCGTTGCGCTATCTTTGTCTGCCACACTTAAAAATATTGCAACTAACTCTTTCCCACGATAAATTGTTCGAAACAGTTGTCAAATTTTCGAAAAAATTGTTTCGCTATCCTTGTTTGACATACTTAAACCCAAAGTAAGTCTCTGTCCTGCGTTAAATTGTCCGTTGCTAAAGTACTTAGCTTAAACACAAACCAAAACTAATAAAAATTGAAAAAATAAAAATTTCTGAAATGAAACAGCAAACACCATTATATTGAAAATTACTTTATTGCTGACTGAATATTAGCAACCAAGAGAGAATACAAATTATGATATTTTTTTTGTAAAAGTTTGAAGCCAAGTTAAGCTTGGCCACAATTTTCGAAAATTTCCGAATCAAAAAATATTCCCACATGAGACAGACTATCAGGTACTCCTTTTATATATCCTCCTTGGTTCCACCCGGCGACAGCTGTCAATCTCGAATAAACGTCAAAACACATATTTGCACAAACACATTCATATTTAGTACGGACAAACTTAAGTTTGGCCGATTTTTAACAATGTAATATTTGTGCTAAAAATCTACTAAACGCTTGAGACACTGTCAAAATTTGTGCATTGTTCAAACTCTATTAAGACAGAAGTGTTAGTGTGTATCGAGTATCTCTAAATAAGACAAATTGTATGCATGCGAACCCGTCATGTGACAGTGCTACAATTTCACATTCATACCTCATTTGAGGTGGGACAAATTTTATGTACCAGTGGTGTAAATATGAAACCGGAATTTTTTTTGCAAAAAAAACACTTATTGGTTGCAAATGAAAAGGAGTATTTTATTCAAAGTATAGCCCTTCGCTAGCTATACACTTTCCCCATCTCTCTGGTAATGTGTGGATGCCTCGCCAAAAAAACTGTTGGTCTTTTGATGAAAACCAGTCATCGAGACATTTTCGTAGGAAGTGAAGCGCTGCGCAGCAAGTGCGTATCCCATCGATGCAAACAAATGGTAATCAGACGGAGCCAAGTCTGGTAAGTAAGGGGCATGGGAAAGAATTTCCCAACTGAACGACTCTATCATTTCCTTGACCAGTCTTGCTGTGTGTGATGGTGCATTGTCGTGAAGCAAAATCACTTTGTTTTTGCGCTGCTGGTATTATGGGCGTTTTTCATTCAAAGCTTGATTCAATGCAATCATTTGTTGTCGGTAGCGTTCAGTGTTAACGGTTTCACCAGGTTTCAGCAGCTCATAATAAATCACACCCTTCTGATCGCACGAAACCCAGAGCATTGTTTTCCGGCCATAGCGATTTGGTCTTGCAGTTGATGTCGGTGGTTGGCCTGGAGTTACTCATGATATTTTCCGCTTCGGATTCTCAAAATAAATCCACTTTTCATCGCCAGTCACAATTTGATGGAGAAATGACTTTCTTTTGTATCTGGCGAGCAGCATTTCGGAAGTGGTTTTTCTGTTTTCCTGCTGTCTTTCGTTGAGATCATGTGGAACCCATTTTCCCATCTTGTGGATCTTTTCCATGGCTTTCAAACGTATGGCGACGGCTGCTCGTGTTACGTTTAACTGATCTGCCAGTTGTTGTTGCGTTTGAGCGTCGTCCTCATCCAACAATGCTTGCAATCTGCTGTCTTCAAACTTTTTCGTTCTTAGTTTCTCACGTCAAAATTTCCACTTTAGAATTTTTTAAACCACTCAAAGCACTGTGATCTACCAAGAGCGTGATCACCGTAAGCATCGACAAGAATTCGATGCGATTCAGCAGCAGTTTTCTTCAAATGGTAACAGAAAATTAAAGCTGCCCGCAAATCGTAGTTTCGCGGTACAAAGTTCGGCATGTTCACTGTTATTAAAAATTATTCTGTCGTAGGAAACTTGAAGTGTTATGAGTT
This sequence comes from Chorisops tibialis, assembly GCA_963669355.1. Classification (NCBI taxonomy): domain Eukaryota; kingdom Metazoa; phylum Arthropoda; class Insecta; order Diptera; family Stratiomyidae; genus Chorisops; species Chorisops tibialis. The sequence goes on along the minus strand of OY770264.1, from coordinate 12,049,218 downwards.
GTCATCTAATGTCAAAACAAGAAATTGGCGCCACTGACGCGTGTTCGCAATAACCACATTGACCAGTGAGGCCCTCTATGATCAAATTCCGGTTTCATATTTACACCCCTGGTATGTATGCAACTATTGCGACATATCATCAGCTCTCCTGGACATTCATACATGTAAGACGGGATTCTTTATTGAGTCCAATAAATTCACAATGTAACCGGAATTCTTTATTGAGTGTCTGTTTTTTTAATTATCTTCCCCAACAAAATGATGTTCCTCCCGTTCTTCTTTCTTTTCCCTGACGTCTTCCAAAAAAACGTGCTTAGTGTTGCTCGCTCAGTTCTCCTATCCCACATACATGTTATGTCATTGCCTTATTCGCTTTCACACATCTCCTCAGTCCTCATTCGCACGACTCTCTGAAAGCAGTGTAGTGAGTGGTACAAATAATGACTTGGTACGGCGGCCATAAAAATGCATGACTGTACAATACAAATGACACAAAATTGTGAAGTGGAACAAAAATATTTTTTGTAGTGATAGGATATTTTGACTTGCATGAATGGGACATTTGTACCACCTCATGTATCAGTAACCCAACACTATAAGTTAATACTCGTAAAAATCAAATTCCTGTTAAGACCCCTATAGGGGCGTAGGACAGAAACAACTCTCTTCCACAAGGAGCGATCCTGAGCATCGGCATCCAGAGCCTGTTTGGCGATGTTTCGCTCTGGTTTCCTCAAATTATGACCGATTGCCTATTTTAGTCTGGCCAGTTGTACTCCAAAGTTCGTCATTGGAGACCACTTCTGGCCAGAATATTCCTAAAATGCGTCGGAGGCATTGGTTCACGAAAGTTTCCAGTTTCTTTGTAAGTCGAACGGTCACTTTCCACGTAGTGAAACCATATAACAGCACGGATTTGACGCATGCTTCAAAAACTCGCAGCTTCGTGCGAAGGGAGATCTGTCTTAACCTCCACAAGGGAAAAGGATACCGCGACGCGGTAAACGTCATTAATCGTGTCGAATTCATAGATGTTATCCAGGTTCTAAGAAATGTAGAGGGGCGCTGCTACCCCGACCTAAAAAAAGTTATGTAAGAGGGGGAACCGACACCCAAGGTGGAAGGTTCCAGACCCTGCTGAACAGTTGCTATGAGCAGCCCACATCCAAAGCGGACGCGAAAGACCCAGGCTTACAGACGGAAGTTGCCGTTTACACGGACATGAAAAACCCATCTCTACAGACGTAGTAGGTGCCGTTTACAGTTTACGGACTAAAACTGCATCAGAAGGTTTCGAAAAATAATTTTGCTGAACTCTTTAGTTTGTGAAATAAGTGAAAGTGAAAGATCCAGGTTTACAGACAGAAGGTGCCGAAAAAACGTTTACAGACGAAGTGTTAATAAAAATAAGAAAGAGTGTGGTTCATAAAACAGAGCCTAGTTGGACGCTGAAATCTATGGGGAAGGGGGAAGATACCACTCCATCCATTACGACTTGTATGGTGCATTCAAATAAGAAACTCTCAATCCATTTTACGATTATTATTATTATAGCCGACTTATGCGTCGATCGGGATTTGAACTCACGACCTTCGCATTGTAGACCAACATGCTACCCGCTAGGCTACACTCTACCTGTAGAACTTGCGAAACGGAATCCGTATTGGCGATCATTGATAAATTGGCTATCTTCAAGATAGCGAACTATTTTGCGATTGACAACCGTCTTCATCACTTTCGATGAACGGAAGTAATGGCAATGAGGTGGTAGTTAGCAGATAACGCTTTGTTTCCATTCTCGGGAATCGGTTGAAAATTCGTTGATTTTCTTGTGCGCGGAAAGTGCCCAGAAGAGCAATAGAGATGGAATAAATCGCGAAACGGTTTATACAAAAAGCAAAAAAATATTTTTGAGGACTATGGATATAATACGGTCAGGACCTGCAGATTTCTGAATATTGAGCTCAAGAAGAGTTCTGGAGATAAGTCGTGTGCGAAAATTAATCACAGGTATACGAAATCCAGATGGTTTTACATGCGGGGGAGACTGGTTTGTTGCCGGCAATCTGGAATTTCGGGAGAAATTTGCTGACTACAACTCAGTCCCCATCAAGAAGTGGTGGTGTATATGATTTTACAACGTGGTTGATTCTAATGCTTCTCATTTTTTATTATGACGGTACTGCAGGTAATCGATCGGTTACTCTTTCGCTTCCTAGGAACTATTGATAGGAGAAGTGATTTAGAATATCTGGAAAATCGCACTACACTATACTTCCGATCATTCAAACCCACAAACATGCATTGACCCACAAACATGCATTTATCTAAAAAAATAAAGCGCACCAAACGGTAACTTTTTCTGGATGTAATGGTGTTTTGACAGTGGCTTGTGGATTATCATCGCTTCAAGTGCGGCAATTCTCCTTATTGGCATAGCCATTTAGCCAAAAGTGTGCTTTATCACTGAACAAAATTTTCCAATAAATTGTTAACTTCTAGAGTACGCCATGTACGTGCCAACCGCGGCGGCCACATGCCCAAAATCATATTCAAACATTAATATTATTTTCATGGATATTAAAAACATTTTTCTGTGTTTTATTTCAATTTAATGTTCTCCGCCTCTTAAAAAAACCCTGTACAACACAAGTTGGCTAACTACTGAGGCGTGGACCAAGCTTCAGAGTTCTAGGAAGAGGCCTGACTAATGTATTGTTAAAAACATCTATTAGTTTATTAAAGGTTTATTATAATCTTGGTTTCTTTTTGTGAGTTGCCTGTATGGCCAGGCAACGTAATCGTTTCGGTAATGTTGCCTGTATGGCCAGGCAACGTAGACGAATCTTGTCTCTGGTCTCATTCGACCTTCCTTATATATAAATAAATTGCTGTCGCTGCAAAGCGAGGCTTTATGATCGTCATAGTACTTGATCATGTTACTGTCTGGCTTTATGATTACTCTGGAGTTGATCATCGTTACTCTAGAGTTGATCATATTACATGCCGTATTTCTTATACACTACTAGGCATTATTAATGCCACACTAAATTAATAATATAATATTGTATCTTAATATTAATACAATTGTATCTTAATATTACTACACCTCCCTTTTTAATAGAATGATCATGCATATGTAATTTTGTATGATCATTCTCATTTTTTTTGATTTATTTAAGTAAAGTGAGAGTTACAAAATATATATGTTTGGGATATTGTATATGTGTTTTACTTATACTAATCGATCTTAAGTAGTTAATTTTAATCTATTTTTATGTATGATTATTTTTTTGTTTTTATTTGATAAAGTATAGTTATTTCTATTATCTATGTCTATTATTTTATATGGGCCTTTATATTTTGGGTCTAGTTTATGTCCCGTTTCGTCTTGAACTAAAACTAGGTCTCCTATGTAAATTTTTTGACTGTTCGTATGTTTGTCGTAATTTTGTTTTTGTCTTTCCTTTGCTTTCTTTACTAGTTCGTTTGCTCGTTGTTGAGCGACTTGAAGTCGAAATTTGACTTCCTTTTCATATGCTTCGTGATTATATAAAGGTGTTATCGTTGTGTGTTGTATGAACTCATACATATGTGGTTTTTTACCAAAAATTAATTCAAACGGACAGTATCCGTGTACAGTTGACGGTGTTGTATTATAACAATACGAGAAGTAGTTAAGCCATTCATCCCAATCGTTCTTTTCGATTGATATGTATGATCGAACATATTCATTAAAAGTTCGATGGACTCTTTCTACCGCACCTAATGTTTGGTGGTGATAAGGGAAAGATGTGACATGATTAATTTTTAGCAATTTACAAAGTTCATGTAGTATACTGTTTTTGTACTCTGTACCCATGTCCGTCACAAGCGTCCTCATGGGGCCGTAGGTAAGAACAAAGTTATCAAATATTCCCTTTGCTACAATATTTGCGTGTTTACTGTGTATCGGTATTGCTACTAAATATTTAGTTAAATCGCAAAGTACTGTTACTGCATATTCATTTCCTTTTTCAGATTTAGGAAAAGGTCCTATTGTGTCTATTTGAACTACGTCGAAAGCTTTTATTGGCGTATCTGTTATTATCATGGGTTCTCTATTATGTTTCGTCGACTTATTTTTGCTACAAAGTGAACATCGTTTTACGTGTTTTCTGATGTCACTTGTCATGTTTTTCATTAGTATTTTTGTTTTATTTTGTTCATCATTCGATTGACTCCTGAGTGGCCACCAGTAGTAGGATCATCGTGATATTTTTGTAAAATGTCGTTGATCTGCTTTGTGTCTTTCACATATGTTATTTTGGGCGTTAACGCAATTGTAATGTCTTTTAGTATTTTGTTTCCCATTTCTTTAAATTTCTCTACCCGGGTATAATTGAACAACTTGTCTCCTAAGGACAATTGTAATTTTACGATTCCTAGATTGCCGGCTTCTATCATAAGCCTAGAAAATAATTGTCCTAAGTCAATTTCTCTTGAACAATCAGGTTTGTCGTATTAATAGAGCTAACAATTTTTTCCCTTTTTTGAATAATAAATTCGGAGGATCAAAAATGAGCTCGACATGTCTTTTTACTTCATATTTGTATAGCGCTTCATATATTATGGGATTTTCAAGTGGACATTTTTCGATATTTTGTTGGTCATTTAATTTGTTTGTATTCTGTGTCTTTGACCTTGTTGTTACTTGAAGTATTTTACTTGCTTCTATTGACATTTTTTGTAAATCTTGTATTTCTATGCGGGATAGCGCATCCGCGGCATAGTTTTCTTTTCCTGATATGTACTCCACTACGAAATCATACTCTTCCAGATCAAGTCTTATGCGGGTTAGTTTTGATGAAGGGTTTTTCATTGAAAATAGGTATGTTAGAGGGCGGTGATCAGTTTTAATTAAAAATTTGGTACCATATAGGTAAGGCCTGAAATATTTAATTGCCCAATGTATGGCTGCTAGTTCCTTTTCAATTGTTGATTTATTTGTTTCACCTTTAGTAAAGGATCTTGAGGCGTAAGCGATTGGAAGATGCTTGTCGCCATATTCCTGACTTAATACTGCGCCACAGGCAAATCCGCTGGCGTCGGTAGTTACACAAAATTGTTTTGTAAAATCGGGATATTGTAGTATCTGTGGACTTATAAGTGAGTTTTTTAGGTATGCGACCGCATTACTGCAGTCGTCAGTCCATTCAAAATTGATATTCTTCCTACAGAGTCTTGTTAGTTTGCGAGATAGTTCGGCAAAATTTGGTATAAAACGTCTGTAGTAATTGCAAAATGCAACAAATCTTTTAACTTCATCAGCGTTTTTAGGGACTGGATAGTTTTGAATGACATTATATTTTTTTTCATCAGGCAAAATGCCTCTGTCTGTACATTTATGCCCCAGGTAAGTCACTTCGTGACTAAAAAAGGTACATTTGTCCGGGTGCAATTTTAAGTTGTACTTCCTGCATATATCAAAAACATCTTTAAGATTTTCCAACATGTGTTTTTCAGAACAACCTAGAACGACTAAGTCATCCATGTACAAGAATGCTTGAGCGGGTGCTAAACCTGCGAAAGCTAATGTCATCATTCTTTGAAATGAATTTGGTGCTATTTTTAACCCATACGGCAACCTTTTGAACCTATATGTGCCGTTATCCGCTGTGAATGAAGTAATATCCCTTGATTTAGTATCAAGTTCTATCTGATGAAATCCAGACGTTAAATCCAAACAAGAAAAGTATTTGGCTCTTCCGAGCTGATCTAAAATATCGTCAATGCGCGGTAGTGGAAATTTATCCGCAATTAATTTTTTGTTTATTGCTCTGTAGTCAACAACCATTCGCCATCTTTTTTGAGTAGTACCTGGGAGAGATTTTTTAGGTACTAACAGTAATGGGCTATTGTAAGGTGATACAGATGGTTCTATTATATTATCTTTAACTAACTTGTCTATTTGTTTTGAAATTTCTTCCTTCTGGGTTTGTGGGATTCTATAGTTTTTTATGTAAACTGGCTCATTATCACTCATGTGAAGTGTTTGCTTGTAGAAATTGTTGGTAGTGATTGGTTCACTTTCTAAAGCGAATATATCAATATATTTAGAGCACAGTTTTTGCAACTTAACCATGACGAATTCTGGAAAATTTTTACTTAATTTTTCTAATTTTTCTTTATTATTGTAATTTTGCGATTTATTGTATATTAGGTCATAGTCATGCATATTTTCATGTTTTATGTTGACATTATCTATTGTTACATTTTTATCAGTTGTGTTGATTATCCTGATAAATGTTTGTGCTTTTGTAGTTATTGTATTGGCAATGTATACACCATTTTGTATTTCTTGGTGTGGAATGAAAATTTCATTATTTTCTGTTTCTATTTTTACTAATCTTATTACTTCTGACCGTGCAGGTACTGTTAGTGTGTTAACTTTAAGGGCATTGCGCATAGGAATGGCAATGTCTTCATGATAATCATCTGGTCTTAGTATTAACCAGTCTTGATTTATCTGATAGTCTAGAATGCAATTATATTTTTTTATAAAATCTAATCCTTTTATGCCAGTGCAATTAATAGGAAAGCTGTCTGGTACTGCATGAAAATTGTGTTCAATGAGAAGATCATCACATATAAGATCTGAGTTTAATAATCCTAGGGTGTTTATGGTTCCTTGTCCAATACCATTTAGGTGTATTGTTTTTGAAGTATCTATATGGATATTTTTATTTACTTGTCCAATTTTGAAAACGGATATATCTGCACCTGTGTCTATTAGAAAAGTAGAAACTTCATTATTAAGTGTTGTTCGCGTTGATATATAGCTATTAAGGTGTAAATTAAATACATAGACTGATCTGGTTGTGCTATTTACTGTGTGTTTCGTGGTGGAGTTTGGTAGTTTTCCGGCTGTTGTTCGCTGTTAACGTTGCGAATAGTTCGGTTATTACCATTTCGAGAACCATTATTGGTGTTATTTCTGTTGTTATAGTGAGTATTGGAGTACCGGTTGTTGTGGTAGTTACCTCTGCCACGACCTCGGTTTCTGCCATGACTATTCCGTCCGTTATGACGGTAATTGTTGTTTACTTTTTGTCTGTTGTTGTAAAACATTATGGAGCTAGGTTGGCTAGATGTGTCATTGCTAGCATCCACGAATTTTGCGATTGCTTCATTCACATTAGTGAACTGACCGCTCTTCATTATTAATTTTACTTCAGGATTCGAAGCATTTGTTTTCATTGCTTCGACAGCTACATTAGCAGCATATTCTGAAGCCTTATCTGGGCTTAGACCGTCTGTTATATAAGCAGTTATTAGGAGTTTGGATAACTCTTCTACTTCTTTGCAAAATTCATTTGCGGTTTTCTTATTTTGTTTAACATTTTTTATTTTTGCTTGGAGAAGTGGTATAGATTCTCCCTTGCATTTTATTTTTAACCTATCTTGCACCTGTTGTATAGTTGATTCTGTACTAATTAAATCTCTTGCGGTACCCTTTAGTTTGGTTTTTATCAATGAAATGGCCAACGCCTCATTGTCACCAACTATTAATTTGATGATTTCGAGTGAATCTAAAAATGGTTTCAAATTTTGGGCTTGCCCATCGAAATCTATTAAGATTTGGGTTGCCAATTTAAGGAATTCTGTTTGGTTCATTGCGTGTTCTTGAGTGTTGTCTTCTGTTGGAGTATTGATTATTGCTGGTTCGTGCAATGTGTTTGGTATCGTTACGTTTACGTCATAAAATACTACTGTAGATAAAAGTTTAGTGCGTATTTTGGTAAAGTATACATTAGCTTGATATTGTTGTGAGTTAGAAAATTTTGAAAAATTGTCGTTTAGAAGTATTCTAATGTCATTATAATGTTTAAATAAAGATTCTATGTTTCGTATTTTGGCCTCAGTAGTTTTCAGAATTCTTCTGTTTAAATTTTTGTAAGCGTTATCGAATTGTTTCCTAGTTACTTGTATTTTCTTGTATATTGATTTAGTATTTTTGTCCATACCCTACAATTTGTCTGTTGACTCTGTCCTAGTCATATACTTCTTTTTTAATTGTTTTTTATGAATACTATATATTTTTAGTAACAGATTTATTACTAATATACATGTTATTATTAAGAGCATATGCTCTGATGGTCCAAATTTTATTTCTTCTTTTATCTCAACCTCGTTTATTACATTCGCGGTTGGATTTTCTATTTTAGACTTTGTACCTCCCATATTAAAGAGTAAAAAATATAAATTTTTTTTTTATCGTTATATGTATTTATTTCTACATTTATTCCTACCTATGGTTTTGCACACGCGATTAGGCGGTTTGTGCTCTAAAAGATCCGCAGTTTTGGCACCGCGGTATCTTGAACATTTTTTTTTCTTATAATATTTATTTCTAGTTTTACTTATTGTGAGCCGGTTTTGCTGGTTCTGCTGTCGCTGTTCTTTTTTCTTGTGCTTGTACACGCCTTTCTTTGAATTTCTTCTCGAGCGCTGATAATTCTTCTTGTAGCCGGTTTCCTTCTTCCCAGCTGGGTGGATTCTCGCCGTATATGGTTTTCTTAATGAAGCTGATGCGTCGCTTGTCCCGTAGGAGCTGTCCACCTCGTTTCGGTATCTTTATTTTGGGGATGTGGGTTAGTTCCTGCTCCTTCTTCCGGGCTAGTCGAGCTTTATATTCTTCGATTGTCAAGCGCACAATCGGAACCGTCCGTGGCTTGCCGTCGCTCATCGAATAGGTGATGTGGCAGTCACATGAAATTAAGAAATCAATATATTAAAAACTGGCGAGATCGATATGTTAAAAACTGGCAGGTTCGCCATGTATAGTTAAAAACATCTATTAGTTTATTAAAGGTTTATTATAATCTTGGTTTCTTTTTGTGAGTTGCCTGTATGGCCAGGCAACGTAATCGTTTCGGTAATGTTGCCTGTATGGCCAGGCAACGTAGACGAATCTTGTCTCTGGTCTCATTCGACCTTCCTTATATATAAATAAATTGCTGTCGCTGCAAAGCGAGGCTTTATGATCGTCATAGTACTTGATCATGTTACTGTCTGGCTTTATGATTACTCTGGAGTTGATCATCGTTACTCTAGAGTTGATCATATTACATGCCGTATTTCTTATACACTACTAGGCATTATTAATGCCACACTAAATTAATAATATAATATTGTATCTTAATATTAATACAATTGTATCTTAATATTACTACACTAACCGCTAACTTCATTTCTCTCCAAGCTGCTAAATATCACATTCTGATATATCCGCATGGAACGTGGTTACATCAACCAACCAAAGACGCTCCGTGATCTTAAAGCAAATGAAAATACCGATCGGAATGCTGCTCGACGCCGAAAAAGGGCCACATGTATTCGCGCGAAATAATTTTTTACACATGAGCACAGCAAATATGAACCGAACTAAAGACTTTGAGCCATCGGAGCTACTAGTTTTCATTTCATACAAAAAATAAATGGATCACAAGTAGTGCACCCTGTACAAATCGATTAAAATACTGGATGAAAACGAAGAAAAAGAAATGTGACACATTCACTAATTCTGTAACTCATTCATGGAAAATGCACAACATATATCGAATTCCCGTCATTGCTCGATGACGTGGTTCCTTATAAAGTCGAATCGATTTATCATCATTGTAGTCAGGGTACCAGAGCAACGTGCTCGAGCCATTCCACAAAAGTCTCAAATAAGATACGACCAGGATGCGAAGTAGCTACTAAAGTTATCGGGTGACACATTTTTACGACCTACTCAGATGCGGTGGCATTTCCCCAAATGGATTGATTGAATGATGAAAATGATACTCTTGACTGTATAGCCGGCAACGCAATTTTCTAAATAAAGAAAAACCCCGCTATTATTAGCCTCATAATAATAATTTTAGGATATAGAGAATTTCCTTCATTAACTCCGTTTAACTCGGACTAATGTATCCAGATTTTAGTACGTCAGCAGAGCGTTTCATTATGAGCTAAGATCCGGGTATAGAGCCTTTTAGTTTTCAAGGTGATAGAATCCTGTGGCGATGATGCTCGAAGAAATGCGTAAGTTGAAATGATTTCAAGGTGAAGGTTAGATAATTACGAGGTTATATTGTGGAAAATTTTTCAAAAGGAGAGATTTTTACATCACAATAAGTTGGTGGAAATAGTAAGAGAAAGGAATTTTGGGAATATTTTTTTTAATTAAAAGTAATTATAAGAAATCCAAGGTATTAATTTCCTGCTAAGATCCCCTTTTGTTTATTCCTCTGACCGATCCATTGCCACTTTCACCTTTGAATCTCAATGCCTATCTTAGTGTGTTCAGTTCTACTGCAAAGCTCGTCGTTGGAGTTCTCACTTACCTACCTTCCCAATCCCATACCTGTGTTTGTGCATTGCACATAAAGGTCGAAATTGCCTAAAACACAGGTCATTCTTCTTCTTCAAAAAAAAAATCAAAAATCATCGTTGAAGATCAAATCTGACCAGAATATCTCTAAAATGCGTCTGAGGCATTGGTTCACGGAAATTTGCATTTTCTTGGTCTCTTTCCATGTCGTACATGTAACGCAAATACTCCCAGTTTCGTGCGAAGGTGGATCACTCTTAACATACAGAAAGAAGAAAGAATGACTTTGAAATTGCCTAAAAATTCGAAATCTTATTTTTATCTTAATTTTATAATTATAATTCCAACCTTCTATGTGCAGTGGTTGTGAAAATATGCAATGCAAATTTATGATACTTATCTTTTGTTTACTAATTCAAGTTGGTGTTTTTTTTTAAAGACTAATAAAAACTCATATCTAAAATGTTCTGCGCAATTCATAAGCTTTTAAATTTATAGATAATCGTTGCGAAAAAGCCCGATATTAAAGACTGTAAAACCCCCTTTACTCACTTGCTGTTTGCGCCTAATACAATTTTGATTGCATATTTGTTGGCGATTTCATTTCTCAACTACAGTAACCTACAAGTAGTATGAAAAAATGTTTAATAATTACACAGTGCAACAGCTAGAAATCAACAAGAATCCCATGTTTCTTTTTGGATTCTTTGAGACCCAGAAGAACTCCCTTCTGCCCCTGGGGTCAAGTATCTATCTTGTCATTTTAATATTCATTTCAAAGAATCTCGGATATAGTGGAAGCGGCAAGAAAAGTGTTATACCGCAGTTGACAAAAATGTTCATCCCCGGAAGAAAAACTTTGGATCTGCGAACAAAAGGAAGAGATTAGATTTCAGAAAAATTCAAAATTTTCACTTATTCATAAAAAAGAAATCCATGGAATATAAAAACTGTCTAGATTTTCATTTTAATATCTAAAGACCAATTAAAGAAAATATAGCTAATGCTTTTATCTTTGACGTCAATGTTTGTATCTTGTCGTTTTACTATGAATTTTTGGCAATTTTAGGTAGGTTGAGTTAGAAAGTTCAAATTTTGTACATGTCCTTTTTGACGAAAAATTAAGTTCGTAATCTTTGACAGCTCATAGCAAAAAAAACCCCAGTTGCGTTTGGGGGGTATGTTTGTTCGTGAAAAAGTTTCTCTAGACTCAGAGGTCCGAAAAGTAAAGAGATTCTTGTTGCGAAAATTGACCTTTGTTGCACAGTGTTATTACCATTAGCAATCCACAACTCTGAACCTCGTTCCCTTGATGTTAGTTGAACTAAATTGAATGTCTTTAATCTCAAATCATCTTTCACAGTTGTGATTTCAAGTTAGAAAGATTCGATTGTTAATAATTTGTTATCGGTTCGCCTTGGTTTTATTCCACTGCGTAATCTCCCGAGATGGACCATAATTAAAATTGAAACTATTAAGCACAATAGTTCTAAGTTTAATTTTTTATTTTTGAAAATGTGTTCACTTTGTAGAGAATCTTATCGCCTTCAAATATCGTTATGGCGGGACAAGCTAGAAACTTGACACTATTAAGTTCATAGAAGTTTACGTCTTAATTCGTGACTCATGTTATACACTACGTGGCGAGTGATTCATAAGAAATATCCTAAATTGCTCGTGATTCACAAAACCAATAATTGACTCCTTTTAAAATAATAACTAGAACACACGTAAACAAATATTACTGTAATTAAAAACAAAAGCATTTTAAGGCAGTACGCTCTTCATGGTCCGAATCATTTTACATTGTACCTTGCTTCTCCTCTTTTCATATTCGTTAGGGGACTAGGACTAGCTGAATTACTAAAGTAGAACCTGCTTAAAGTGATCTGGTCATCGTATACAGGTGGTCAATATAAACAAAACAACTGAATTATGATGAAACGGGAAGGAGTTTAATGTACCAGAAAATATGTCATCTCCAATTCTTTCGAATAGTGAATTATGACTTTTGTATGGGAGGTGGTAGCAGCATAGGTGGGCGGTTTGTATTAGGTTGTTGTAGATGAAATGGCGACTTTGCTAGTGAAATTTCCAGCAACTTTAACTCTTATAAAATTTAATTTTATTAATCAAAATAGGTACCAGCAGATGCAATACACTTCTCCCAATGTGATATAAGTTTATGCCAGTTTCGTAGAAGTCCGACTTTCTCAATCAATCAATCAAATTCCTGTTGAGACCCCCTATAGGGCATAGGACAGAAACAACTCTCTTCCACAAGACGCGATCCGGAGCATCGGCCTTAAGCAGTTGCCAGAAGTTGTTTATTCCTCTGGCCTCCTGCTGAACTGCTCGCTTCCATGTGTAACATGGTCGACCAACCCGACGTCTTCCTTGAGGATTATAATCCAGAGCCTGTTTGTCGATGTTTCGCTCTGGTTTTCTCAAAGTATGACCGATCCACTGCCACTTCCGCCTTTGAATCTAAATACCTATTTTAGTCTGGCCAGTTGTACTCCAAAGGTCGTCGTTGGAGATCACTTCTGGCCAGAATATTCCTAAAATGCGTCGGAGGCATTGGTTCACGAAAGTCTGTAGTTTCTTGGTAAGTCGAACGGTCACTTTCCACGTAGTACAACCATATAACAACACGGATTTGACGCATGCGTCAAAAACTCGCAGCTTCGTGCGAAGGGAGATCTCTCTTAACCTCCAGAAAGGGGAAAGGATACCGAAGGCCTGACGAGCTTTATTTAGCCGAGCCTCAACATCCTTTTCGGCTCCGCCATCCATGCTGACAATGCTTCCGAGATAGCAAAAATCTTGCACCTCTTCCACATCCTGTCCGTTAAGAACAATCGGTGTGCTTGCATTCGAGCCCATGTGCATGTACTTGGTTTTACGCACATTTATTTTCAATCCCGCCTTTTTGCATTTAGAATGCAACGAGCGAACGTTTGATTCTAAGTCCGAACGGTTATGTGAAAGCAAACACACGTCATCAGCATAATCAAGGTGACTTAAGATGTTAAATAGTCTCCATTGAAGACCTTTACCTTCCCCACCTTCCAGTGCAGCTTTCAAGATGTCATTTATTACCACTAGAAACAGGGCTGGTGATAATATGAACCCTTGTCTGACACCCGTTCGCACAGGACGGCTTTCGGACAGCTCTCCTCTATTCAAGACGAGACACCTTGCATCTTCGTAGGATTCTTTAATCATACCTATGGCCTTATCTGGAATACCTCTCCTACGCAAAGCATTCCATATGTAATCTCGCTTAACGCTGTCGAAAGCCTTCTCGAAGTCCACAAACATGAGATGTAGTGGCGAACCCATTTCGGCTGACTGCTCTAATATTATCCGTAGGGTATTTGTGTGGTCGGTACAAGACGACCCTTTACGGAATCCAGCCTGATAAACTTCGAGAGTGCTCTCGACGACATCACTAATCCTATTGAGAATTGCCTTAGCCGTAATTTTTGATACGGCAGTAAGTAGGCATATACCACGCCAATTGCCACAATCCCGAAGGTAGCCCTTCTTCGGAATTTTCACAATAACGCCCTCCTTCCATTCAGTCGGATATCTTCCTTCATTCCACACCTCAGTAAAGAGTGGGAGGTGTATATCGGCTGTTATTTCCGGGTCCGCTTTCGGTTGGTAGTCCGTCTATACCTGGAGCTTTCCTGGACCGAATAGCGGAAACTATCTCTTCCTTATCTGGGGGACCGTCTCTAATAGAAGATTGTTGCGGTTGGATGTTTGGTAGTTGTTCTGTTTCTGTGATATCTTCCTCTGACAAGATGTTTAAAATATCAGAGAAGTATTCCTTCCATCGCCGCAACTGGTGTTGAGAGTTCCGTTGACATCTCTCACCAGGTCGTTGGCTGTGAAATTCCTGTTCGTCAACTGTTTCATGATTTTGAATATTTAACCCATATCCCCAAGATAAGCCGCAGATTCTTCTTTGTTTGCCAGATCTTCAATAGCCTTTCTCTTGTCGCGTCTAACAGCATTTTTAAGCTGTATATGAGCATCGCGGTAGTTCTGCCTCAGGTCGGGCGTTCGTTGAGAAATGATTGCCAATTTGGCTTTTTTTCCGATTGCCAACCTTGTCCCATGTGTCTTGCGACATCCAGGGTTTCTCACCGCTTTGCACATGTCCCACAGATTCTTCAGCACTAGTTAGAAAAGTGTTTCTGGTTGCCTCCCAATTGACGTCCAGTGTGCGCATTTCATATTCACCCAATGTGGATGACTTTTCGCGTAGAATAGTAGTGTATTCGCGTTTTTTGTTTGGATCGCTGAGTTTATCCACATTAAGCTTGCGCTTCATTTGAAGAATTTGTGGTCGTCGGATAGCTGCTGTACACAATCTCAAGCAGGCAACTATCAAGTGGTGATCGCTTCCCACGTCAGCTCCACGTTTCGCTCGCACATCGAGGAGACATCTTCTCCATCGGCAACTTATAGCGAAATGGTCGATGTGGTTCTGAGTAACACCATCAGGGGAAACCCAAGATGTTTTATAATGACTCTTGTGTGGAAAAAGGGTCCCTCCGATGATCATTTGCCGAGTACTATAAAACTCCACAAATAATTCGCCGTTTTCGGGTCTCTTAATCCAAGGTCGTGACGCGTCGACCCAAGGGTCACCATGCCTCCCCATGACGTGTTCTAGTCCAGTGTTGTCTGATCCAACCTGAGCGTTCATATCTCCTGAGATGATAATAATATCACCTCTTGGAACACATTCGAAGGTGGCACTCAGTTGGCTATAAAACTCCTCTTTGTCACCAGATGTTGCGGTATTAGTTGGTGCTTTCTAGACTGAAGAAATTCCTCGAAGCCATTTTTGATGGCTGCTTCATTGTTAAATTGTTTCTCCGCCAAAAAATGATCCAAATGTTTAAAAAAGTGGTAATCGGTTGGCGAGAGGTTTGGTGAATATGGTGGATATGGTTTAATTTTTTACCGTTATTCCGCGTCATGTTTTGCTCAGTAAGCTCATGCGGAACCCACGCTTTTTGATTTTTCCAAGCTGTTGCAAGTGCCGAGCAACAGTCGAATAGTGTACGCCCAGTTTCTCTACAATTTCCCTTACAGTTTGGCGGGAGTCAGGCTCCACTAGTAAAGGCAGCTCGTCGTTGTCTAGCGATAGTCCTGGATAACCACATGACTCACTTTGAAGGGTCACATCTCCTAATCGGAATTTTTCAAATCATCGCTGTGTGGTTCGTTCGCTTACTGTGTCAGCTCCAAATGCCCTGTTCGTGTTTTTGGTTGCCTCTCTTGCGTTGTGGTCAAGTTTGAACTCGTAAAGAAAAAGTAACCATTTTTGACTCGATTCCATATTTTTTTTTCTCTTCGATCTCAACGAAGTCCAAAACTGAAATGATTCCATGATCAAATATAGGAGTATTTATACTTCCAATATTCATTACTTCCAGAGCCACCTGGCGGCAGTTTGAAACATGAAAATTGCAACTAACTTCACTTCATCGCGAAAGTCGCCATTTTATCTGCAACAACCTAATAATTTTTGATTTTGACGCCGAACGTGTTATAAAAAATGTTTCGTGCTGAATTTAAAGTTTGAACCTTTCATAATTTTCAAGGAACAATGTCCAATACATTATTTTTCTCAAATTGGGGTATTTGTATCGAAGGTGGCAGAGGAAGTGGAAAATTTTCAATGATTTTGAAACTGCTTATCAACAACCTTATCACCATGCTTTGTTTCAAAATTCATTTCAGTGCTCTCGAAAGTGGTGGAAACTGCTATCAATCGCAAAATCACTCACTATCTCGAGGATAAACAGCTTATCCATGATCGCCAATACGGTTTCCGTTTTGGAAGGTCGACGATCTCTTGATATACCTGACAGAACGTTGGAACTCTTGCTTGCACAAATACGACGAAGGTTAAGTTTCTACTCTTGACATGTCTCCTTGATAAGTTAACGGCCATTGGCCTCGATGCTACCCTCATTCGATGGATTGAGAATTTCCTGTCTGAACGCACAATACGAGTCGTATTAGATGGCGTTACTTTTTCCTAAGTAATTCTGGTGTCCCTCAGGGTTCTGTCCTATCGCCTACTCTGTTCTTAGTATTCATTAACGACCTTTTGTCTTCTACTCTCAATTCAATCGATTGTTTTGCAGATGACAGTACTTTAGATAACACTTTTGAATTTAACTTTGCTGCGGATTCTCACAAGCAATCTATTGCTTCCAAATTCAAAACTCCGACCTCGACATAATCCTATGATAGGGCAGGAAAAATAGAGAAGAGTTCAACGCTGCTGAAACACAGGCCTGTCATCTTTCCCTACAACGTGCTGTTCAAGCGTCATCGTCTAATTTAGCCTTCAATTGCGTACCAATTAGCTCTTTAGGTGAATTTATCGTATTAGGCGTAATGTTAAATAACCATCTTGATTGGACCAAACATATCTTTGATGTTGCCCTTGATGCCTCCATATGCCTCGAAATACTCATCAAGCTAAACGCGCACACGAGTTTACCATCAACCCTATTCCTACTCGTACAATGAAATATAGACGCTCATTTATCATCATCATTTATCTCTCGAACGCATTGCATGCTAGCATATTTCCAAGCAAGTATAATATAACCTTCAGCGCTTCAAAAATAATGTCCATTGGCACTTCCGTCTCTCTCCCCCAAAATTCCCATAACACTACCAAATTTCATCCTCTTCCTATGCCGACATAATTGTACAATGCATTAAAGAGTTAAGCTAGGGTGTAGCCTAGTGGGTAGCGTGTTGGTCTTGTAATGCGAAGGTCGTGAATTCAAATCCCGGTCGGCGCAACAGAAAATTCACATTGCCTGCTTGGATATGCTTTGGTCACCTCAAATTACGAAAATGAAAAAAATGATAGAAAGAGGGTTGTGCGAAGGGCTAACAACCCTTCCACAATAAGTAATGAAAAATGTTAAGGAACCTGAATGTCAGGAGACCAAGGTCCGATTTGGGCTGTAGCGTCATTGTAGAAGAAGATTAAAGGGTTAAGTTATTATATAATCGGAGCCTTAATTAAAAAAAAAAACATAACAGAACTCTACGATACTCTAGATGAAAGAGAATTTTTTTTATTTTACGAAATTTTGTAGGGGATGTGGTAGAGGGGGTGACGACATTGAACTAATTTTTTCACATCACGCCAAGTTGCTATCAAAATGTTTTATACACAATTTAGGAGTTGAAAATTTAATAGATACTGAGAAAATTAGTGTACTGGATTTAGTGAAATTCTGTAGTTTGTACGGGAGGTGGTAGAAGGAAGGGCGAGTTCTTAATGACTTTTATAGGAATAACTGTAAATATCATTTAATTGACACATTTTAAATAGCAGATCAGTAGCATTCATACTTTTTGGGAAAATCGATTTTTGTAAAGTTGTTGAATTGTGTCAAATTGTATGAGAGGGGGTAGAAGGAGTGAAGCTAATATTTATTGTATAATAAATATTTATTGCATAATTCCAGCTCGATAACTTTGATACATACTGAGTAAATTGGCTTATAGTATTTCATAAGAAAATGCAGTTTGTATGGGAGGTGGTGGAAGGAAGGCGAGGACTCGAATAATTTTTATACAGCAGATTGAAATTATTATAAAAGTAATATACTCCAAATTTCAGATCAATAGCTTGTATGCTTTTTGAAAAAATCCGTTTATTATCGAATTGTGTCATTTTGTATGAGAGGGGGTAGAAGGGGTAAAGCTAATCGTCTAATTTTTTTTGGTCTTACTAATAATTTTAAATAAATACTTAGCGCACAATTTCATATCGATATATTGTATACGCACTGAGTAAATTGGTTTAGAGCATTTCATGAAAAAGTGCAGTTTGTATGGGAGGTGGTGGAAGGAACGGGAGCACACAAATAATTCTTAAACAGTAGAATGAAATCACTATAAAAGTATTATAATCCAAATTTCAGATCAATAGCATTTATACTTTTTGAGAAAAGCTGTTTATTGACAAATTGCGTAATTGTGTATTTTTGTATGGGAGGAGGTAGAAGGTGTGGAGGGATTTGACCCGTTCACGAACTTGACTTTACTTTTTTGTCAAAAACCATTTTCTCCGAGCCTTATTTCTTAGCGTTACAAACTTTGTGGCAAACTTATAATACTCTCAGATTTCATCTAGAGTATATCTAATCTAGCTTCGCTGCACCCGTTCTACCTAGTGTCACTCCATGCAATAAGTGGAGTATGGCAGATATGTCACAATCGATACCTGCGAATTCGCCTTACACAATTCACAATTCGTGTAGTGGTGAGTTTAATGATTTCTTTTGCAAATTTCATGCACGCTAAGATTAATTGTTGCTTCAAAATTTTTATTTGTGACTTTTTAATTAATTATGAGATGATTCGCACAGCTCTTGATGTTAAGAAAGTAAAAAAAAAACTTCGACACTTTTTTAAATTTCGCTTCAAATATCGGGCTTCACAATTGTCAAACTATGGAGAAGCGCGTACAGTGTTCCATGGAGTATCTATAGTTCTACTTCTTCCCGTACAAATCTCTATATTATAAATTCAAGAAAAGCGTTGCTTTTTCGAACCTGTGAGAGCTATCGACTTTGAAATTGAAACAAAGCATGGTGATTTCACCGCCAACGGAACTCACTTTAATATGAGTGAACACCAGTTGCGACAATTGAAGGATATTTCTCTGATATTTTAAACATCTTGTCAGAGGAAGATATTCCATAACAACTACCAAATATTCAAAGATTCAAAGGCGGAAGTGGCAGTGGATCGGTCATAGTTTGAGGAAACCAGAGCGAAACATCGCCAAACAGGCTCTGGATTATAATCCTCAAGGAAGACGTCGGGTTGATCGACCATGTAACACATGGAAGCGAGCAGCTGAGCAGGAGGCCAGAGGAATGAACAAGTCCTTGCAACAGCTTAAGGCCGATGCTCAGGATCGCGCCTTGTGGAAGAGAGTTGTTTCTGTCCTATGCCCCTATAGGGAATCTTAACAGGAATTTGATTGATTGATGGTGATAAGGATGTTGATAAGCAGTTTCAAAATAATCTGAAACCTTCCACATCCTCTGCCACCTCCCATACAAATGCTTAAATTTCAGGAAAACTATGTCCAATTCCTTTAAAAATAGTTAAAACTAAAAACTTTAAATTCAGTACAAAACATTTTGCATGCCACGTTCAGTGTCATATACAAAAATTACAAACCTCCGCCTCTGCTTCTACCACCTCCCATATAAAAGTCACTAATCGAAAGAATTTGAGATGAGATATTTTCCGGTACATTAAACTCTTTCCCATTTCATTTAGAGAATTGTTTTTTTTTTAAATCTTAAAATATATTGATGTCTCGAATTTGCTTACTATTCTACTCTCAACCGGCCTCCTTAAATTTATCGTGGAATTATTTGTATTCTTAATGCACCAAGTCCTGTCACCTTCCATACAAATTTTGTTATTGAAAATTAAGTCACATAATTATATCGTATTAAATAGTACCATGAAAATAGCAACAAGATCAAGACTTGTTACACAATTACAATATTCACAAACAGTATTCGTATAACTGTCGCATAATTCTATCGTTTCGCTCCCGAAACTATTCGATTCGAAGCATTTCTTTGAATTCTGTTGCTATGCATTAAATTTCTAATTTCTATTTTTTTTTTTTTTTTGTATTATTTTCACTTAAAATACAACAAACAAAATTTACCGTATCGAAATAGGGTCGTACACTAGCATTGCATTTGCATTGCACTAATAACAGAACGAACAGATAAGGTTCGTGTCCAAACTTTTTTCTTTCTCATTGTGCATTACCTGGATAAGGCTGTACGATATTTGCACAATGGATTAATAACACCTTGTCGCACTTGTTTAATGAAAACTGTTGTTGTGTGATGGTGTGTTTTTTTTTTGATATTTGCAGAAAACCAACATCCATTAGAAGAATTACAATAAGACCGGAGTATAGGAATGACTAAGTTATTTTGTTTACACTCGAGAATTTCATAACTTTGTGCATTTCGAGTCGATCTATTTCAGAATTGTTTATATTTTCTGCTATTGCGTTTCAATGGGGGTATATAATTAGATATAATCAACTGGTACAATTGCGCGCCAAAAGAATTTCACCACATAGCCTAATAGTGCTGCAATTTCACAACCTATCAATTTTCTTATTTATTCTGCACCTAGATATACGATAGGCCATCTACCCAGAGATAAAATTCCATTACAAACGAATTAATTAATCAATTTCGGTTTCATTTTACAGGAATACCAGTTCGATTTCAAACAAATTCAACAGGCCTGATGCATCATAAATTCGTCATAATCGATGGACCAAAGAGCGATAAAATGCAAAAGACAACGAAATCATCGGCAATCTCCCGATATGCGAACGAATGCGATGTTTTGCCCATATTGTTAAATGGATCAATGAATTGGACGTTTCAGGTAAAGATAAATTTTTTGTTGTTGCTGCAAAATAGTCACTAGTTCTTGTCTCACTTTAACCGACTCTAACTATAATTTTAGGCATTTTCGGGCAATTGGGAGAACCTTCTCATCACTTCAAATAAAGACCAGATCGATCAGTTTGAGGACGAGTTCCAACGGATGTGGATTAAATTTAACAAAACTGATAATATGCTAATAGTGCCTTAATAGAAAAAACCAAAAAAAAAAAAATCTTAGTATTCTAATCATCGTCAGCAGAGCCTTTCACCATTTTGTCTTCACTTGAGGTAAATTTTATCTTTCATTATTTAACAATCGTTAAACAGTTTTATTATTTGTATCGAGAAAAATTAAATAAAATAACGGGTACTGTTTTATTTGAATATGAAATTTGAAATTTTCGCCTAGAAACAGTACCGAGAGAGAGTAAACAAGTTTTTTTTTTCTTCGTTATCTCTACATTTCTATTTATTTTAAATATTTCTGGAAGCGAGGTCATTTCGCTGTGTATTGCTGTTTTGCACGCATTCAATCCACCATCCATTTCGAATCCATCATTCGATGCGATATAATAATGTTGCGAAACCGACTGTACATGTTTAAACTGTCTTCTTTTTTCGCCATTAAGTTACCCCAAAAGAAGTCGAAGAAAGAAAACGAACCAGGTTCAGGCAACAATCCACCTCAATTCTCCAAAACAAAAATACTTAAAGCGACAGATGTTTGTAATTGCAGGACATTAGCATCAGGGCTGCAGGCCAATGCAGCTTGCAAAAATCTATAAAAATAATGAGAAAAAAAAACCAAGGCCTAACCGATGTGCAGGTAAGACGATGCTTTACGTCTTCAATCATCTTCGGGGGGGTTTTCGAGGTGTGCAACATTTTCGTTGGTTTAAGACCCAGAGAGAAATCCCATGTAATTTTATTTATTGTTGGCTTGAGGTCTTCACTTCCACGATTCCTTTCTTCCTATACACCCTTGATCGACTTAGGATACCGTTTCTACCTGCACTTATCTTTATTGTTGCTTTTTTTTTTCATCCTCTCGTCTTACCCACACAAACCATCTTCCTCGAAACACGATCAAACTTGTACAGTTTTAGCATCGAGGGAAAAAAAAAACTTTGGAAAATTTAAAATCGCAACGGCTTGTATACCTCTCTCCCTGCGATGTAGGGCTACTAATTGAATAATGAAGCATAATAAAATTGGACCATCCTCTTATGCTAAGTGATTTCTTCAATATTTGATCGAGTCCAAATGTTCATATTGATTCTCTTCCATAAAACTAAATTCACAAGTTCTTCACATTTATTAGATACTTTTAAACGCATGAATACTCCAGTTTTGGTCACATAATTTAGTTCATACCTTACCTACTTTTTTTGGTTGAAATAATTTATAGTTACAAGATACAAGCGGAAAATTTCCAATTGCCTAGATCAAATGGTGCGTAATACAAGAATTAACGGTCACCGAATTTGAATAACGAAATTTTCTCTATGATTTCCGTGAAATATCTTAACTCCATGACAATTATTTCCAAAGGGAAAATATCAGTAATGTGTCTAACTTATAAAGATTTATTCTTTTCTTATCTTCGTTCATAGGCGGAAACCGCAAATGTGAACAGATTATTAGTATTTGACAAGCACGTAATCACGTTCGGATCAATTACTTGTAGCCCTTCGCTCCCTGAGTAATTCAGTTCTTTTGAGATAATTTGTCATGTCCATATGTTTTGTTCGAGGGGCTAGGAGAAAGTTTTTTCGCCGCTCTGCTGTATTTACTTTTCCATTATTTGTTGCTATTAGGATTTGATTTTAGGGTGGGTATTGTCATTTTGTCGTAGAACTATTAATGGATTTTGGGGTATAATAAGGGAGGGTATTTGGATTCGGTTATTGCAGAAAAATGCAGTGATTTTAATTCAGATTTATTTGCTTCTTGGATGAATTTTGGATTAAAATTTTAGGTAATTTTGAAGGGAAAGTCTTGATTTGGTTCAGATTGCAATTCTCGAGAACTATGACTTTTGTTTTTGATAGTTTGCAAACATTTGTAAATGTTCTACAAAACTAAGGATATAATTGAGAGAGTTAGTTTGCTCTAACATTCCAATCAATCAAATTCCTGTTAAGATCCCTTATTGGGGCATAGGACAGAAACAACTCTCTTCCACAAGGCGCGATCCTGAGCATCGGTCTTGAGCTGTTGCCAGGACTTGTTTATTCCTCTGGCGTCCTGCTCTACTGCTCGCTTCCATGTGGTACATAGTCGACGAACCCGACGTCTTCCTTGAGGATTATAATCCAGAGCCTGTTAGGCGATGTTTCGCTCTGGTTTCCTCAAAGTGTGACCGATCCAATGCCACTTCCGCCTTTGAATCTCAAATGCCTATTTTAGTCTGTCCAGTTGTACTCTAAAGTTCATTGTTGGAGATAACTTCTCGCTAACCTTGTCTCATGTGTCTTGCGACATCCATGGTTTCTCACCGTTTTGCACATATCTCACAGATTCTTCAGCACTAGTTGGGAACGTGTTTCTGGTTGCCTCCCAATTGGCGTCCAGTGTGCAAATTTCATATCCGCCCAATGTAGATGACTTTTCGCGTAGAATGGTGGAGTACTCGCGCTTTTCGATGGGATTGCTTACGCTTTATTTGAAGAATTTGTGGTTGTCGGATTGCTGCCGTGCACAATCTCAAGCAGGCAACCATCAAGTGGTGATCGCTCCCCATGTCAGCTCCACGCTTCGCTCGCATATTGAGAAGACATCTTCTCCATCAACGACTTATAACCAAATGGTCGATCCGGTTCTGAGTAACACCATCAGGGGCAACCCAAGATGTTTTATGGTGAGTCGTGTTATGTGTTGAAAAAGGATCCCTCCGATGACGATTTTCCGAGTACCCAGTTCAGTGTTGTCAGAGCTAACCTGGGCGTTCATATCTCCTGAGATGATTTTTTTCTTATGGTTATCGAAATAAACTTAGGGGGCCACCCTTTAATGCGTGATGCACAGTTAATTCGACATGGGTAATGGAAACAAGAGGAAATAGGGAAATTAGCAGGGAAATACAGGAGGGAAGAGTTTGAAGTGGCGGTGAGCGTTGTTGTTAAACTGCTGTTATATTCGGTGGGAAAGAGATTGCCTGGTAATGAATTCCGCAACACTGTCGTTCGAGGGAAGAAAGACTGCCTAAACTTCACTGTTCTTCACAGCAAGGGCTTCACAGCGTACTTGTGTGAGCGTGTAGCTTGGCAAGTATTTTGGGGCATTGAATATAGGTGGTATTATGGTTTTTAGTCCATGGAAGTATCTATAGTAAATGCAGAGTACTTCGATATTTCGACGGTGCTCGAGGAAGTCAATTGAGGCCGATATAGCTTAATCTCCAATTAATCGGAATGCAAGTTTCTGAATCCGGGCAAGAAGAGCCAGATGTGATTTTGGGGCCTCAGCACAAACATGCGAGTTATACTCAAGACGTGGTCGGATATAAGATTTATAGATGGTAGCTAGTTCTGACGCAAAAAAGTATTTCTTACACTTCCGCAGAGGCGATTGTTAATTTTAACGTAAGTAACGTAAAGTCTGCAGAAGGTGAAATCTGTACGCCATTTAAGGACATATTAGTGACCGACGTCGGAGCGTTATGTTTAAGAGATAGATGACAGGACTGCGTTTTTGAGGCATTAAACTTTACTCTGTTTTTCCTGCCCCATTCCAGGATTAAGCTGAGGTCAGAGTTCAATGGTTGTATTGACTCATTACGACATGAGGCCACTGATGTTAGGTGTGCCTCCGCAGGGGAGTCAAATTGGAAGGTATTCTCCGAAATGCTGTAGTGAATAGGATTGAGAGTAGATGACAGAAGGTCGTTTATGAAGACTAAAAACAGTGTAGGAGATAAAACTGAGCCCTGAGGGACGCCAGAATCAATGAAAAAGTGTGCAGAAGTTACTCCATCTAGCACGACTCTAATAGAGCGCTCGGAGAATAAACTCTCAATCTATTTAAGAAAAGCTGTGTTAAAACCAGAGGCCTTCAGCTTGGCTAAGAGACATTTGTGCCAAACTCTGTCGAACGTTTTAGCAATTTCAAGAGTAAGTACATGGCCTTCACCGAATTTGTGGATGCAGGAGTTCCAACGTATTAAATAGACAAGGAGATCGCCAGTTGAACGTCCCGAGCGAAATCCATATTGGCGGTCATATATGAGATGATGATAATAATATCACCTCTTGGAACACGATCGAAGGTGGCACTAAGTTGGCTATAAAATTCCTTATTTTCACTAGGTATTGCGGTATTAGTTGGTGCGTAGCACTGCAGATTTGTGACGTTTCTGACACTGGTCCCGAGCCTGACGAGATTGGCTCCCAGGTTATAAGACTGTTTCTTGCTCTCGGTGTAAGGACGACCGCCACGCCATTTTTAATTTCACTCTCAAGGCCAACGTACAGAATGGTGTTTCCGCTCGGGGTTCATTCTTCTTCTGATCCTGTCTACTTGTCCTCGCTCAAGCTCAAGATTTGGATGGTATGGTGCTTCATTTCACGGTCGATCACTGATTGGCGGTGCAAGGACCGAGCGACCTCAGCCCTTTCCCCGTCATTCAATGTTCGAGCGTTCCAGAAGCCAGTCATAGTCCATTTTCGAATGCCAAAAGTCATTACCGTGGAATCCGTCCGTATCCGAGGCGCTGTATCCGTTTCTCGTATCAGTTAGGCTTTAAGATCACGGGTGAAAAGCCCATGATCCAGTGAGTGTCCATTTGCCATTTTTAGGGCAAGCAGGACTGGCTGTGGGTGAAGTCTATTGCCCCCATTCCACAGAGGTTAGCTCCGGTCCGTGGAGTCTATTCTCTAAAGATAGTTGCATGAATTGGTAAAACCTCATCCTACAACTACCCCCCTGCGGAGCTCGTACGAAATCGAAAACTAACATCCATCGAAGACTGGAGCGTTTAGATTTTTATGGAATACGATTTCGGATTTGATGACGCCAGTTGTTTACGCCACTTCGATGTTCCTTTTTAGTCGCTCTACTTCACTGGAGATGCCTTCAATCTTTCCAGTATTTTCAGTGATCTTCTGATCTAGAACCGTTCGTTCTAGAAGATTCGCATCCAGCTGCTCTTCGATCTGCTCACCTAGCGCGTCCATCTTATAGGTCAGTTGTTGATTTTACTGGTTGAGATCGTCTTTTAGCTCTTTGGCCTGTTGGCTCTGCTGGGCCATCATCAGTTGTATCAGTTGCATTAGTTGATTCTCTGAAGTTCCACAGCTTGCTGTAGTAGTTTGCTTTACGTTTTGCTGTTCGACCGGAAATCATAGTTTTCGGCACTGTGTTCTTCAGCTTCCAGCACATCCATTATCTGGCTTACAAGTTCTGCATTGTTTCAGACCGTAGGCGTTTACCGAGTTCCTCTTTCAACTCCGTCACATTAAGTCTTTCACGTAACGCGGCATTTTTATCTATTTCTTGTATTGTCCGTCAAGAATTTTCGACTCAATATCACGCCGCGGAAACAAATTCCAAAAATCTCACTATTTGTTTGGGAATTTTCTTGCGGTTACTCGATTTCAATCACAGAATGCTGATTGGGAACTTTCATCGCGGTAAAGCTTCTCGAAAATTCTCCTTTTATCCGTTCGAGATTTTCACAATCGCGAATACACGATCAGTTGTTTCAGAAAATTCTCACTTTCAACGATCGAGAATTTTCTACACTATTTGCACGTTCGCAATTATCACTCGCGATTTTTACTTGAAATCCTACTTTTGACACTAATTGAAGTGCGCTCGGAGTCGCTTTATACTAACAGCAATTACATTATTAAAATATATATACATATCTATACATATATACATATAAACTTGAGCCCACTCCGATTTTATTTAGAGTATCGTATGAGGTTCGTATAAATAAAGCTTGATATCCTTTTCCTTTTCTGAAGGTAAAAGCGAGGCTCCGAGAAATTGTAAACTTTTATGAATCAACGTCTGCAACGCATTTTACTTTATTATTTTAATAATAAAGTATTGTGATCGACTCGGAAAAAAAGGAAAATTTGCTTCCCTGAAATTTAGTTTTTTTTTCGCGTTTCATGACTAAAATAGCCTACAAATGCAAATAAAATCCGTCTGTCTGTACGCTCACCGCACAATAACTTCCAAACCTTCAAGACAGAAGTTCAATTCAGTTCATTTTTGGGTGGATTGTAGATGGTTGCGAATTTCAGGCGGACAGCCATTTTAGGAGGTGTACGAGTTAAGGGGGAGCGCTAAAACCGGAAACTAAGAATTCGAACATTTTGCATGCAAAGAAAAACACTTAAAAATAAACATCTCGGCTACCTCTTAAGCTATGTAATTGAAACTTGAAGCTTATATTAAGCTATACTAGCGAATTATGAGAAAAATATAAAATTTAGACATAAAAGTAGGGGGTAAGCATTTAAAAAATGGTGCACTTTCCAAAATTTCAAACCGTTATATCTCAAAACTGAGTACAGATATCAAATTGAAATTTTATTAGATTGTAGAATTACATAGTCTTTAATTCTTATAATTTTTACGTTGGGGAGTGTAAGGGAAGGG
This sequence comes from Chorisops tibialis, assembly GCA_963669355.1. NCBI lineage: Eukaryota > Metazoa > Arthropoda > Insecta > Diptera > Stratiomyidae > Chorisops > Chorisops tibialis. The sequence goes on along the minus strand of OY770264.1, from coordinate 12,021,738 downwards.
AGGTGGTAAGCAAAAATGTCGGAAATTTTGAGCAATTTTTTTAGGGCTCTAGTAAAAGATACAAAACTTAAATTTTGCATGTGGATACATCTATTTGATATACATAAAAAAATAATAATAACTTGATGCATAATTGTTATAAATCGACCCCCCGGTCTAACGTGCACAAGGTGTTTCATGTGCATTGAAAAAAACACATAAACTGAAAATTTTTGATTGAAATTTTAAGGTAGAAACTTGAAAATTTGCGAAATGCATTTAAAACAAATCCCTAAAAGTATGAAATATTAACTGGTTAAATGTCTGCAAAACTTCTACCCCCTCCCATAAAAAAATATTTTTTCGACCATTTTTAAAAAATCAATTATCACCTAACTTTAAAAGCTATCAAATTGAAAATTTCGCAAAAGAACTTTTAAAAATAGTTGAAACGAAACTGCGTCAAAAGTTTAGAGATCGCATCTGTACTTCTACCCCCTCCCATATAAAAGTATAGTTGCGAGCTAGGGGTTCGCCGGGATTTCAAGTAAAAACACAATTCGTTTAAAAGTAAGTGATAATTTATTTATTTGCACTTTAACTTAATTCGCACTATACGGTACTACCGCCGCGTACTTTTTCTATCGCTTGCACTGGTTCGCGTCTCCGTCATCAAATGACTGGTTCCCGACTGAAAGATTTCGTTCTTTTTTACATTTTTCCCCCTATTCATGACTATTCTCGAAACTTTCGTCTGGGTGTATGTCTGAACTATACTGAAGAGCTCTAGATCTTTAATTGTAGCTTTCTATATAGTGAAATATACGGTTCTACATAATTCTGGTCTATTCAAGAGAGATCGAGTGGCGGAGTTGCCAGGTCTGCATATAACAGTATGATTTCGACCAATTTCAATAAATCAACTAATAACCAACAAATTAAGAGCTACAAACTTGAAATTTTGTACGAGAGCAACAAATAAAACTATATCACAAATTTTACGATTCCTTTACTTCCTCTACCCCCTCCCATACAAATGATTGGTTTCGTAAATGTAAAATACTATAAAAAATTCTATGCAACTTTGTCTGTGAAACTGACATTCCATACAGAGAATATTGGACGTGATTCAAGCAATTATTAAAAAATTGTTAGCATCCACCCATCTTTACCTATCACCCCCCCCTCCCTACCCTCATAAAAATCCAAATTTGCATAAACTAATGAAATATTGATTATATGTACTGGAGCTATTAATCGTATTCGCAATTAAATGTTAAATTGATAACAGTCCTGCCCTAAACGGTGTCATCTCCAACAATAAACTTTGGAGTACAACTACACAGATTAAGATAGGCATTGCGATTTAGTGGCGAAAATGGCAGTGAATCGGTCAGATTTTGAGGAAGCCAGAGCAAAATCTCTCCTAACAAACTCTCAAATATAATCCTCAAGGAAGACAATTATAGGAAGGAAAAGAAAATAATAGCGTAGTTGAAATCTTCCGTTTTAATTCTCTCTTCTCTTCTTATCTCTCATACAAATTTCACAAATAGTATTTATCATATTGCTGACTTATTTAAAAATTAAATTTTTTTCTTGCGCAAAAATTATTCACCCAGTTCGAGCTGCGAGTATAACTTTTATCGAATCATTCATATCAATTGTTTTATTTTTTATTTAAAATATTTCTCGATTTCCAGGAAGTGAAACTGAGATTTCTTGTTGATTTATATTTTAAAGTGTAATTTATAGATTAGAGCAGTTTTTTCTCACAAGCTCTGGCTTTTGATACGTGATATCGAATGACTGTGCGCTGCAAAACATGAACGAAAATTACATGTAAAAACGATTAAATATAATTTAGTTATCGTAAAATTATTTGAACTCGATAAAAATTAACTGGAAAAATGAGAGGAAATTACGTATTCTGGATAATTAAAAAAAAAAAGCTAAAACACAACGGGTATTTTCACTAATTCAGTCTCAGGATGTTGAACTTTTAATCGTTGAGTTAAAGATTAGTTCGTTTATTATAGGTATGTATAGACTGTCTAAACTAACATAAACATAATAAATCAGTACATATAAACGGCTAGAAAGTTTTATCTTAACTTTCCTTGTGGTATGAGCCGTATCTTCAAAGTTACGCATTAAAAATATTCCTTGTTAATAACAACGAAAATCTCATTTGAAATTGAATAATATTCATTTGTATCTCAGCTATCTACTATTATTTAATAATTAATCTGAAATTTAGGCCTTGGATATATTTGGAAAAAAAAATTAATATAATTTTTATCACTGCGTATTTTGTTTTATTTACAAATTAACAGATTTGATAGGAAGTATTTATCGACAATTTTATGGCTGATATGAAATTAATTTTGAAGCTCTACTAGTTTGTTCAATAACTGTTCCATTCTTTATTAAAATACCCCTAATCCTTTAACCACCTCCCATATAAGTGTAGCCTACAATGTGAATATCATCCCGGTCGACATATAATTCCAGCATACTGCTTGCATAACTCTGTTTTGAGCCTCCTCGAATCGGCGAAAATGAAAATTCGTAGATAGAAGGTTGTAAGAAAGGCTAATAGAGCAAGAGACCTGGAACAAAAAATAAAAACGGAAAACGACAAGGATATGAAGTACATATAATGATATTACGCAGTGAAACAAAGACGAAGGACGAACAATTAATTTCCAAAACCGGTGCCAAACGAGTGCTGCGTAGTGGGACGAAAAAATAATTTGAAGGTATTGACACAAACTTGATGTCATTGGAAAGGTCTCTAGCTGAGCACTTAATAAAAATTTAATTTGTTTCCTAATAATTTGTTGCCTTTGACACAAAAACGGTAAATTGATATTTTAATTTAATAAATTAATAAATTTTTGCAAAACATTGAAAGAAAAGACTTCCGGATTCTACTTTGTAACGCTTTATTATTCGTGACGTATCGGTCGCTGCTGAGACCTTTATCAAACTTATAAAGGCCTCAGCGCTCAGTGCTGATCTAAGAGCTGTTATATACGTTGGATTAGCTGTGAAGATGCTAGGTTGGTTTTTAGTACCAACGCGCCATAGCAAATAATTGGCCTGACAATACCGGTATACATCCAGTGAAAGAGGTCCGGCTTAAGGTCCCACCTCAAGCCGAATGTCTTTTTGCAAGCGAAGAAGGCTACGGTAACCTTTTTTTGCTCGTTTTTGAATGATGACTTACCAGGAAAATTTACTACCAAGACTAAGACCTATGTAAATATTTCACTTGGTTCGAGAGAATCATAGTGATACCCTGAATGTTTGCTGGATTGAAAACTTATGGTCTTCTTCTTCTGGAGAAGATCTGCTTTTTGCTAAGAAATTCTAGAATTGACTTATCGCGATCGTTGCAGTCTGTGCTAGACCAAAAGGTGTGATGGGCATTGTCATCACAACCTATTAGCAAGTCGCCTGTGTTGGACTGGAAGAGTTGGCACAGGTCAGTCGTTGGAACATCCTTTGCTTCGTATGGCTGGTATGATGAAACCAGCTTAACAAGCTGCGGTGTTCCGTTAAAAAATTTCTCCCAGAGCGTCGTTGTTTGGTCTGTACTGCTATATTGTGGAATTAATGTCACTTTCAGTGTTTTTTTTTCCAACTACACATGTCCGTAGCTTACCTGTTTTGGGTCCATGAAGGACTGTAAAAGTTTTGTTGAACTAACCTAGAATGTGGTTAGAGCCACTCATCCTGGACAAGTGCAACATCCGAGTATCCTCTTAAGATGCGTTGTTGGAGGGTGGCCGCTCTACTGTGATGTAGATTGGCTTGAATCACTCTGAGTTTGCTTCCTTCTGAGGTTGGCCGCGTTTGGTCGCGGGAGTTTGAAGTGGACCTTGTTGAGTCCACAGTCCACGAAACCTTTCGCTACATGGAGCTTTGGTCAATTCCAAGAACAATAAGTTGGCCCATGTCTTTTTGTTATTAAAGCAAGAGCCGTAGAACAAAAAATAACAACGGAAAGTGATAACAATATGAAGTGCATATAATGAAAGAATGCAGTGTAACTAAGACGAAGGACGAAAAATTAATTTACAAAACCGGTGCCAAACAAGTCCTGTGTAGTGGGAAACTCCAGTTCGTTAATAACGTCCTCTGATGTTAGCTTCTTTTTTATTTTCAAGTTGCTTATACATTTTTTGGCACCCAGCAGTACAAAACTGCAGATTACGCTAAGCCAGGACATAACCATATCCGTTCATTTAACGTGTACGCCTGACGTTAAGTCGCAAGTACACGGTTGTCTTCGGCAACGCGGATTGTTTTTGTGACGACAATCATTAAAGCCCCCGAAAGTAGCAATCTATACCAAATGCAAGTTTGGCATTCATACTGCTGGATGCGAGACCAATCTAAATCTCTGCCAATCTTATAGTCATGGCACAAGGTTGGAACATTTCCTCGCCTTACTCCTAGGAGATCTGCCCGCGATGTGAGCGGTAAACCACAGCCACCACGATAATCCTCGAAGGGCCATCTTCCATTGCCGGGGGTAGAAGCAACCTTCCATGGGCTCCCCGATACCCGTGGTACCAGAAAACCTCCGGTCAGGTTTCGTGATTGTAAACAATTACTCCCAGTTTAGGTCCTTTTGCAAACCCGTGATTGGTAGCACTTCGTTTCGGGAAACGTGGGGTTGGTCGCCCCAAATGTTATATCGGAATTGGCCTCCTGGTCGTTCACCCGGTATGTGACAACTGTCGTTATTCCTTCCCTGCGTATAGGGGAAATGTAGTTCCGCCACCCTATTCTGCGCAACTTCAGGCCTGATCGCCAACCCCTTTCATCGGCCAACTTCGGGCCTTCTTCTTTTGAATGCACGAAGGCACTCAAAACTTTCCCTAGTCGCGAGGCACCTCCTCACGTTCAACCCCTCCACACTTCCCATAACCCTCATGCCGTCGAGCTGTTTGAAGTCTGCATATCTTGAACATTCGGCCAATATATGAAGCCAGCTCTCTAGTGATGCACCACATGCGCATCCCTCCGTTTCGCTCCGATCAATCCTGTGGAGAAATTCATTCATATTGCCGTGGCCCGTCAAAAGATAACCAAGACTAAGACAGAACTCAAAGTCTTGGTGATCTCTCGCGAAGCTTGCAGCCCCAATGAATCGATGTGTGATCCTACCCTTGTCACTGCTATCCCACCTGGTTTACCACAACAACGTGGCCTTAAGTTCGAGGCGTTCTTTGCATTGGCGAAGGCTTCTCTCCCTAACCTCTTCCCAAGTTAACCAATCGTTAGCCAGCAATGGCAGTCCGTTCCGGACCTTGTAGGTGATAGCACGATGCTTCACCTCCAAGTCCAATGGCAGAGCACCCATGAGTACCTGCATGGCCTCGGTGGAGACCGAGGGATAATATAGAAAATGTAAAATGCAACTGATATAATAAAATTCGGGTGTTCCCCAACTGTATTTTGCTTTCCCTCTACAATGCCACTACAGCCCGAATTGGGAATTGGCCTTCTGACCTTCAAGTTCCTTAACATTTTTTTCAGTATTTATTGTGGAAGGGTTGTTCGCACAACCCTCTATCTATGAATTTTTAATTTTTGTAATTTGGGGTAACCAAGGTATATCCAGGGCTTAGCCTAGTAAGTAGCGTGTTGGTTTGAGTTCAAATCCCGTTAAACGCATAATTCCAGCACATTATCTGCTTGTATATACCTTGGTTACCTCAATCTAAATGAAAATGAAAAATTCGCAGATAGAGGGTTGTGCGAAGAGCTAACAACCCTTCTACAATAAATAATGAAAATTTTAAGGAACCGGAAAATCAGGAGGCCAAGGTCCGATTTGGGCTGTCGTGCCATTGAAGAAGAAGAAGGAGAATTGTATATTACGCCACCCGGAATTCGAACTCATGACCTTCGCATTGTAAGACCAACACGCTACCCACTAGGCTACACTCGTGTTATTTTAAAATCGTGTAAAAAAAGAGTTGAGTGTAGTTAAAATGTTGAGGCATAATCAAATGTTTTCCGCCTTAGACTAAAATCGCAACATATTCTAAGAAATAGTTGATGACTATCTTAATATTCTAAATCTTAAACGGATTTGAAATAAAAGACGCGATTATCTTCAGGTAGTCCGTTCTCTAAAAACTAAGTTAAGTACTTTTTTTGTTGTTTATATGCAAGAGTATAATATTACTTGTACTACTTCATATTTGCATCTCTGCTACAGATCTTTTAGATCCGATTAGGGCAGTAGTACATTAAGGAAGAACATATGATCTTATCGATTTCTTCGTCAAAATAAGGTCAACTAAGTATAGGCCGCCTTACGACTTGTATTCGTACATTTATGCTTGAATTTGCTCGTGAAAATTAATCTAAGAGGTTTACCGGCTGCGCTAGAGTTTTTTTATGTAAATCTTTTCTTAGTAAATTTTTAATCCAGTGTGAATGAAGGATTTTCCTTTCTTAGTGAAAAAAAAAAAAATTGTGTTTGAAAATTTTTGAAACTCATTTTTGTTTTTTTTTGTAATAGAAAGTTTGGGTATTTTTTAAAAAGAAATTTTAATCAAAATAAATTGATCTACAATCTACGCAACAACATATTTGATGCAGATGCATATAAATCGGTTTTTGGAAAAATTTCTGAAAACCGGCTGCGCCATTTTGTAATCTGAACAAAAAAGCGCAGCCGGTTTTCTATTCTTCATAAAAAAAAATTTGAAGAATAATTAATAATAAATAATAATCTACCATTTGCGCAAAAATTCTCTACAGATGCATTTATTTTTGGCAAGAAAAAAAGGTTGAATCAATCAAACGATGTCTATACGAGATTAGTTTTATCTATACCATAGGCTTCGATCTAAGATTCTTTTATCTCAAAACTTGTAAACTGATCGGCCTCGTATCAATCTTAACTCTTTCTCTCTCTCTACTCGTATATATTTCATTGAACTCGATAAGGTTTTTTGGTTTTTTTTTCTGGTGTACGTGACTTGTTACGATCTATAAAATGGAAACCTAATCCTAACCAGTTAGAATCTAAAATCAACAAGATTATGAATTTGACCTTCCCAACGGAGACAAAAAAAAACACTAAATTTCCTGTGATTTCAAAATCTTGAAGAGCTCGGGTCAAATATCATACTGGCTTAACGCTCAAGCCCTCCGTGAATCGCACACAACTTTATCTCTATAAATTTATGATAGTACCCTGCTAGGTACTTCCTAACTTCCGTCTTTCATTATTAGGTATTTGTTAATCGTGTAAAAATGCTCCTTGGCGAGATCAATCGGGTTTTTCTTACACTTAGATTTTTTTCGATTTTCGAATTCCCACGAAATTCTTATCGATCAGCTCATTAAATCTGGTTTTTATTTATTTTTTTTTTCGGTTCAAACTAAATTGAGTCTCAATGTTTCTGGTCATTTCTATTATCAGAACGCTGAAAGGGTCCCCAATAGTTTCAAAAAAAGAAACGAACTAAGAAAGTGTTGAGAAGAAGAAAAAGAATGAATTTCCAAAACTAAAAGATTGAATTTTATCTATTCTACTGCAATTTGTGTGTATTGTGCGGCGACTATTTCTGGTTCGAATATAGGTGTCTCGGATCTACGAGTTCTTTGCTTTTCTTGTATCTTAAGAAAAAAATGAAAATTTTCTTAAAAAAAAAAATCAATATTAAGAATTAAAGAAGCAGAAGAAGAAGAAGAAAAACAAGATCAATACATTGAAAATGCAAATCGTTTATTCATCTTACGAACTAAATTAGTATTGGGTACGATAATGTATACAACATTTTCGATATTTTATTGGCAAGTTAATGATTTAATTTTACTGTTTTTTTTTTCTTCTTTCTCTCTGGAGAATAGCTTACCGCGCGAGTTACATATTTAAATTCCGGGTCAACCTCGAGGAATGTCGATATAGCAGATTCTCGTAGGCTTGGTAAAATGCTGTACCGACACAAAAGTATTTTCTCATCATACGTTTCCCAAATGTCTAAATGTCTGGAAGAATTTAATCAACCCGATAACGCTTTCGCCATTTCTCTTCCAAATTATCGCTTTCCAATTCTCAACTCTTTCGCTGTCTAAACATCGACTGACCCGTCGATTACTCAATATGGACTGACTGTTCATCGTAAACGCTCGCCCTTTTTAAGGGAAGCATATCGTTAGGCCTTTTCAATGCAAAATTCATGACCCATTTTCTCAGAAACCGCTCGCCAAATTTGAATGAAACTTGGCACATTTATTTATCATTGTAAAACAAGAAAATAGAGCTGAGTAAATTTTTAAATTTTTGCGAAGGTATATCACATTTAGTTTGAACGAATAGGGAGCTTCGATTCAGTCTCATATTGTTATTAAAAAATTAGAAATTTTGAATTTCACTGAAGTCTGTTTATAAACATTGGTGCAATCTATGAAACAAAAAAATTCACACCGATCGGTTGAGTTTTGGAGAAAATGGGTGAAACGTATAAAAAATAAAACAACAAAACAAAAAATTAAAATTTTTTTTATAGCAATTTTGTTACTGTTTTTACAATCAATTTTTTCTTACAAAAGTTTTTATAAAAATGGCATTGGTTTTATTAAAGACTGAATAATATAAGATATCGTGAGCGTATGGAAAAAATTTTAAACTAAATTTTACTAAATACTTGACGGTAGCTGGTGCACTTTTCACCAGACTCTCCTCACTTCACAGCTATATTTATGACGGTTTCTGACCTCGAAGTGACACGCGGTTTGCGTAGTTTTACTCAGAATTGAGTCTACAATAAGAATATGTAAAAAAAAATTGTAATTTTTTTACCGAAACAACGATATGCACTCCCTAAATCTTTTTTGTCGGCCGCTTCTGTAAATCATTTCCTTCTCGTCCGGATCATTGCCTTGTCGTTCGAATCTTTTTGTTCTCAGCCGCTCGTTGTCAGTTGCTTCTGTAAATCATTCCTCTCTCGTCCAAATCATTGCCTTGTCGTTCGAATCTTTTCCTTCTCGGCCGATCGGTGTCAGATATTTCTATAAATCATTTCCTTCTTGTACGAAGCATTCCCTTGTCGTATGAATGTTTTCCTTCTCGGCCGTTCGCTATTAGTTACTTCTATAAGGAATTTCCTCCTCATCCGAATCATTCCCTTTTCGTTCGAATCTTTTCGTTATCGGCCGCTCGGTGTCAGTTGCTTCTATAAATCATTTCCTTCTCGTCCGAATCATTTCCTTGTCGTCTGAATCTTTTCTTTCTCGGCTGCTCGCTGTCAGTTGCTTCTATAAATCATTTTCTTCTCGTCCGAATCATGTCCTTGTCGTACAAATCTTTTCCTTCTCGGTCGATTGCTATCTGTTGCTTCTATAAATCATTTCCTTCTTGTACGAATCATTTCCATCTCGGTCGTTTACTGTTAGTTACTACTATAAAACATTTCCTTTTCGTCCGAATCTTTTCCTTCTCGGTGAAGAACTCAGAGGTGTTCTTTCTAATACCACAGTGTTCTTGTTGGAGACCTTGAACATTCGATGAGTAGCATAGTGTTCGCACGCGTGCACTTATTCGCTTTCGAGAATAGTGGAAGATTGCGAACATACGATAAGCCACTAGAGCTGACATGTAACAATATTTTAAATCAATCAATCCATTTCCTGTTAAGACCCCTATAGAGACGACCTTCTGAAGGCGCGATCCTGAGCATCAACGATTATTTGTTGCCAGGACTTGTTTATTCCTCTGGCCTCCTGCTCAACTGTTCGCTTCCATGGTCGACCAACCCGACAATCTTGTTTGGCGATATTTCTCTCTAAGTGTGACCTATCCACTGCCTTTGTTTCGCATTGACTATTTTCGTCTGTTCAGTTGTCATATCTGGGCAAAAAATCCCTAAAGTGATCCGAGGCACGAAAGCTTGCAGTTTCTTGTTAAGCTTAACTATCACTTTTCACGTAGTACAACCATATAACAACACGGATTTAACGCATGCGTCAAAACCTCGCAGCTTCGTGCGAAGGGAGATCTCTTTTAACTTCCAGAAAGGCGAAAGGATTCCGATAAAACTTCAGTTTTTAAATAAAACTCAATAATTTGGGAAACATAAAAACAAACAAATAACTTTATTATTTGAACTCCGGCGATCGACTGCTACGTTTTCGTTATTCAAAATCTATTACAAATATATTATGATAATGTCACGTTGTTATGCAGCGTAACAGCTAAGCAAGCTCAACGAATTCATCGCAAATTTATAATAAAAAAATACGTTTTTGTCAATATATGTACGTAGTATTTTACCAAGCCAACGGCTTCGGCTTGTAAGAAATTTAAAGATTTTCTAGAGAATCTGCTATATCGACATTCCTCGAGAAATTTACATATACTCGCATAGACAATTGTAATATTTTGAAATGCAAGTCACAAAACTAGAAGTCATAAAATTCAAATCGAGCAATGATCTGAAATTTTTCTGTTTTTTTTTTCTGAAAGGTGTCAATAAGAAACCGATTTACAAAAAGTTTGTTTGTCGAGCTATTTGTAATAAATTTTTGGGATATGTGAATGCTTTTTCACAATAGTACTCCTGCAAAAAGGAGTAAGCTGATGAATCTGCAAAGCTACGTACTCACGATGATTCATTTTCGTGCGTTAAGCGCATGCATTTTAAAAGAAAAGCGCACGCGTTAAGTTGAATGACGCACATTCAAAATTTACGTAAATGCATATAAAACTACGCCTTTTCGTTCAATTTTGCGCATGCAGTAACGCAAGAGAATGGTGCCTCAAACGCATGCGCTTTTACTTGAAATTTTAGGACGCATGCAATAGCAGAAGGCTACCCGACTGATATGGGGATCACGTGCGCTATTTAGAGCGATTCGCTTGTACGCCGTAACACAAAAACTAAAAATTTCGAATTGAAATTTTTTAGCTAGCAACTTCAAAATTTGAGGAATTCATTTAAAAAAAAAATGCATAAAAGTTTAAGCTAGATATGTAAACGCTTTGCGTCAATTTCGTGAGCTTAGCGCATGCAATAATTTGTGTGTCGCTCAGCTTAATGCATTCGCTTTTCTTCTAGAAGGCATGCGCTTAGCGCACGAAAATGGCGTAACGTGTGCACGTAGCAAAGTCGCTATTCCACACAACATCAAATGTTGTATAATTCTCAATAAGATTGAGAATATTTTCTTTGCTTTTCATTTTGCTTTGTTTTCTATTAGATAGCTACTTGATTACATAGAATAAATGCCGCGTATAAGCAAATCGCTCTCAATAGCGCACGTGAAATCCATATTAGTCGAATAGCCTTCCTTTAGAGCCAAGTTTGAATGATCAACATGGTTAGGTTTAGGTAGTAGGAGGGTTTTCTCGAAAAGACAACCACATTGCAGTGCCATCCACTTGGTAAGGTTTGCGAACTGAAGAAGACTCGAATGTTTGTTGGCACATGGCCGCAACATGGCAAGAATAGTGAGGGTTCCATACGATGGAACAGTATTCTAAAATACTACGGACGAGAGTTGGAAATGGGAGAGCAGCTATTCTTGGACGGTTTAAGTGCACTCGTACGAAGAACGAAACCAACAAGTCGGCATGCCTTATAAGGAATCTTGGAAAATTATTGACGAATTTAAGTTTGCTGTCAAAGACCACTCCTATTGTAGTTATTGCCGTAAGGATGGTTCCATTGATAGAGTGAGAAAGAACAGAGGAGGTAGCTTTATACAAGTACTCCATAGCAAAACATTTCTCTATGTTCAAAAAGATATCATTGTTTGAGCACCAACGAGAGAGAGCAAACAAATGAACTTGGAGGTTCTTGCCATCAGAGATGGAGGAAATTTCCCGGAACAATTTGAGGTTATCAGCGAACAAGAGACAGAAGATTCAAATTGGAAGACGACGATTCGTCAGGTAAAGGTAGAATTGAGTCAGTTCGGGTGAAAGCCAGAGACACCGTACTTTTCAAGATGTGAAAATAGATTTTTACAATTAACAGATCGAAAGCTTTCAAAAAATCGGTATATACTTGGGACGAAATTAGTGAATTCACATTAACAAATCCATGTTGGGGTGGTGATATCAAATTTTAAAGCTTCTCCCAGGCTGCACTGTGAACTAGTCTTTCAAAAAGCTTAACGAAGCAGTTTAATGTGGAAATTGGGTGATAGTTGGAGATATCTTTGGCATCTCCTTTCTTTAAAATGTCCCCTATATTGAACGATTCCAGGATTCCGGCGGATTATTCACCACTTAGACATCTTTAAAGCTTCAACGGCATCTCAAAGCTGGAACTCTAAGCGATGCGACCGACACTTGGTTCTGTACTTAACTAGATTTGATTTAATTATAATATAGAAAATATTTTCAGACGTGTTGGTCTACAATACTAAAGTCATGAGTTCAAGTCCTGGTCAACATACAATTCTATCACGCTGCCTACGTGGATATATCTGGGTCACCTTAATCTGCGAACATGAAAATTCATAGATAGAGGGTTGTATGAAGGGTTAAGAACCGTTCCACAATAACAAATAAAAAAAAATTTACGAACGGTATCTGCGGCACCATTTTGCCCAGGCGCCCCAATCAAACTGTTCCAATTAAAGTATGACACCGGTCCTGTCAATGACCATGCAAATATTTGTTATATTGTTGGTACTGAGTACTACGACATTTGTACGATGTTCATCTCTAATAAGTCAAAATCTTTTAATTGCGATATAGTTTCGCTAGATGTGTTTTGGGTGCTCTAATTCAAACAAGTGAATTATACTTAAACAAGATTGGTGACAGAACTGAGCCTTGTGGGACGCCGAAATTTATAGAGAACCGGGGACGTCCACTAATTCTATTTGTACAGTACACATCGAAAAAAGCTCTCAACTGTTAAAAAGAAGCATCAAAACTAAATGCTGTGTTAGCTTCGATAGTAGGGATTCGTGAACTCTGCATAGTGCAATTACTTGGCTTTATTCCGTATTTTTAATCGAATAAAGATTTTTATTTCAAACAATATAATCGCCAATTGAACTGTGTACAAACAGAAAGTCGGCAAATCTTACACGTGCTTTTAGATAGGTGCGTACTCAACCCATTATTCGATTAAATAGATAAAATATGGAATTTTATCAAAACTTTTGAAAACCTCTCGAATAAAGTATCGAATTAATGATTTTGTCGCCCACACAAATCTCCCAAGTCATTTACACATTTCAAAGATTGTTCTGATCTAGACCAAGGTTTCAAGCGACTAAGCGTCGATTTCAATCAGTTCCACTCATAGACAGGTATTATGCGAAATTAAATATTTAAAAGAACTGATTTAAGTCTTTGACCAATCGCATAGTGTACTTTATCTATTAAATAGAAAAGAAAAAAAATTAACAAAACTGTTGTAAGAAAAACTATCGACTCGGAAATGAGGTTGATGCGGAAGTAATTTGATCGTCGCAAAAGCATAATAATCATTCTTACAGCCGCAAGTCTAATATTCTAATCTTATTAAAAGTAAATGCTAAGTACTAGCACACAGCATTGAAATAGACGACGCTATGAAAGTTAAAAGTTCGTGCCCCTGAGACGTTATGGACGCAGTGCTATACTTGAAGTGATTTTTCTTTAATTTTTTTTTTTTAAAAGAAAACAACGAACCGTATAGTAAACGCTTCGTATACGAGTATCTATGATTTAATTCTATAGTAGCAAACTAACATTAGCTAGAAATGTTTTATTATTCATCAAACCAAAAAAAAAATGAAGGAACGAAATTTAAGATACAGCAAACTGATTTTCATCATAAGAAGAGAAGCTCAACTACTCAAGCATATCTTCTAAATGCATGTTCACGATTTTTGTCTAACACGAAATGATAACTGGATTAACGTATTTACACGACGATAAATGTGATAAGCACTCCGGCATGTAAACATTTATTTAGGCGTATTATAAGCTTGGTAGGTACCCTTAACACAACGAGAGAGTAGAGGTCTTATCCCAGGTTATCTTCATCGCAATCATTCAAAAGTCAATCAAATATTTAGAGGGTAGTTCTATGTATTTTTGCTTGTTTTGCTGATCAATCACAGGTTCTTAGGAACTAGCGTCTAATGTTACCATTTTTCCTTAGCTCAAAATTTTTTTTCCGTCATTTTCTTTTAAAAAAAAAAAAGGAAAAAAAAAAAAGAAATCCAAGAGGTGTGAATGAGAATAAGAAAAATGGAAATTTTCGCGCTGTCCTAGGCAAAATGAGGCGGTGAACGTGAAAAACGACACCCAAAAAATGCAGTCAAATAGACGTTTTCAGATATAACACTAGGGCCCCGATCGTATCTTGAATGGAATGTGCAGAGTGCAGCGAAAAATTACTTCGTTTGATATTACAAACTGTTTTTATTGTCGCGACAGTTGAATATTGTAAATTATTTTCAATACGATCTTGTCTGGGAGTTTTTTTTTTTTTTGAAATTTTAGATAGGAAGGAAATCTTGAAAATTGCTTATGGTTTTCAGATTTTTTCTTCTAACTGCTTTCGTGTCCCAATTAATGTTAATGGGTTAAATTCGCAGCCGTTTCTGTTACAAACTTTTTAAGTTCGAAATAAGATACTTTTCGGATAACGTACATTACCTTCATATCCCCAAATACATTGATCAAGTTCGAATCGAAATGTTTCTTGAATAATTCTATAACTATTTCTACCACACCGCACAAAAAATTTACGAAGTTTATTCGTTGAATCCAGAAAATGTTCCTGAGAAATGGTCATTTGTATGGGAGGTGGTAGTTTTCTTCTATCACCTCCCAAAATTATGAGCTCTTTGCAGTAGAACCCTGGTTATCCGAAACTCGATTAATTCGAGCCCCAATTATACATACAAGCCTCAAATTATCCGAGCTTCAATTATCTGAGCCCCGGTTATCAAAGCCTTGATTATCCGAGGCTAATTTGAGTTTGAGCAGAGAAGGAAGTTTTGTAATTTTTGTATATGACACCGAAAGTGGCATGCAATATGTTTCGTGCTGAATTTCAAATTTGTAGTTTTAATAATTTTCCAAGAAACTGGATATATTTTTCCATTTGTATGGGAGGTGGTAGAGGAAGTGGTGAGTCTTATAGAATTTTGAAACTGCTTATCAGCATCCTTACCACCATGCTTTGTTTCAATTTCAAAGTCGATAGCTCTCATGTGTTCGAAGGAGAAATGCTTTTCGTGAATTTATAATAAAGATATTTGTATGGGAGGGGGTAGAAGGAGTAAAGCAAAGTTTTTTTAATTTTTTTTTTTATTTTTTATGTGACACCGCAACTAGAGAGATTGCTCTTTTGTACTGAAGCACAGCTCCGGTGAGGGGGGAAGGATATTGGTTTTTAGAATTAAGGGGATAGAGATGGAAGTGGCTATGAATATTTCTCTTGAATTGCTGAATGTTGTAGTCATGCGGGAACACCGATATGGGCAGCGAGTTCCATATTCGAACAGTCCGGTTTAAAAACGAATCACGAAATTTTATAGTGCGACCGAAGGTGGGGTTGAGAGAATACTTATGAGCGCGCGAAGCAGCTCTAGTATTACGGGGTAAGGGCATACATGGGGCAAGGGATTAAAGATTTCGTCCGAACAATCTCCATTGTAGTAGCGATACAAAAGGGTTAGGCAGCTTACAGTTCGTCTGTGCTCGAGTGAATCGAGCGAAGAAATGGTGTCAGAATCTCCTATAATTTTAATAGTCCGAGACTGGATATTATCCAGATAGGAGAGAGAAGTTTTTGCAACTCCCGCCCATAGGTAAATTCAAGACGTGGTCTAATTTAGGCCTTATAAATCGTCGTAACTCAGAAGCGGTTACTCCGTTTTAGGTAACCCAAACTTGGCGATGTTAAATATATGTTCGTTCCAAGATAAGTTATCTGTGATTTGGATACCTTACATCTTAGCACTTGAAGAAGTGGTTAGTGACTGACCTCCGAAGGTGATTGGCTCAAGGTTAGAGTCACGTTTGTGGGACACAAGACAGCACTGGGTTTTCGAAGCATTAAACTCAACTTGATTCTTATTGCCCCAACTAAGAATTTTAGCCAAGTCGTCATTCAATGACTGAACCAAATTCCTACGTTGTTCTACTAAGCTAGTACATCGGGCTAAGGACGCACTGTTGAAGTGATAGGAGAAGTCTAAGGTGTTGTCATCGGCGAAGCTATGTATAGGATTGAAAGTTGAGGATAGCAAGTCATTAATAAATATCAGAAAAGGGGTGGGAGAAAGAACCGAGCCCTGAGGGACACCAGCGTTAATTTTATAAGAAGAGGAAACCACACCATCCAATACCACACGCATTGAACGATTGGCTAAAAAACTTTCAATCCAGGAAATAAGAGAATCGCCCAAACCAATAGCTTTAAGTTTGATTAAAAGGGCAGTGTGTCATACTCTGTCAAAAGCCTTGGAAATATCAAGAGCGATAATACAAGATTCACCAAACTGATGAATGTTCTTGTTCCAACGTTCAGTGAGGGTTGTTAACAGGTCTCCTCTGGAACGTTTTTTGCGAAATCGTTTCTGTTTGGCGTCAATAATATCATTGATGTTGATATATTTTATTACTCTATTGTTGATGATTGTTTCCATGACCTTGGGCAGAATAGAGGTTATTGCTATTGGGCGATAATTAGCGGGATTGGTGCGTTCTTTACTTTTGCTGCCCTTAGGACTTCTCAAAATTTGTTGCCTCAGTTTCTAGTCATGCAAATATTTTTTACGTTGTAAGCTGGATTTACAGAGGTTCCTTTCTTTTTTGAAATTAATCCAATTAACTTGGGATGGCAGCTGCTTATAAGCACGGTAAGCTGCCTCTTTAGCCCTTAACGCAGTACTACAATTTTCATTAAACCAAGCCTTAGCACTGGGCTTTATTGGTTTGTAGCTTTGGGGGATGAAAAATCTCATGCCCAACAAGATGGTCTCAATTACTGCAGAAGAAGCATACTCAACACCTCTGTTAAAGCATATTGACCAATCAAATGTATAATAAAATTGCTTAAGACTGGACCAATCGGCACTTCCGTAATGCCATACAAACTTTTTTAGAGCTGGTGTGATTGGCGTAGAGGTTGAAACTGGGAAACAGGCGGAAATTAAGCAATGGTTTGAGCTTCCGAGTGGAGAATTAACAGAAGTCGAGTATTTAGCTGGGTCTG
The DNA here is from genome assembly GCA_963669355.1 of Chorisops tibialis. Lineage (NCBI taxonomy): Eukaryota > Metazoa > Arthropoda > Insecta > Diptera > Stratiomyidae > Chorisops > Chorisops tibialis. Next base: position 12,004,546 of record OY770264.1, on the reverse strand, counting down.
ATATTAAGAAAAGATCAAGAAGATAAATCTTTGGCCTGCAACGTCAGGGATACGAGTAGCTCTGTCTACAGTTTGGCATAGGTTATGCGATGATGCGAATAGTTCTACCAATCGGCCGGCTGGAGATGTGTTACGGGAGTGACGAAGCCAATTTCTGAAATATTTTCAAATTCGTTGGTTGCGCCTTCGTCCGATATATTAGAGCTTCGATACAAAAAACAAATATGAATAATGCGCTTATGGACGTAAAGTTTAACCGAAATGAAATTAAATTCGGGATTCGTACAATTCCCGTACTCGGGCAGAAGTTGATAAGCGACATTATTGCGGATGTACAATGCAATCCCGCGTTGTCTAAAAACTACAGGCACTAGAACGTAATTTGGAACAAAAAATTGATCCAAATCGTCGTCATTGGAAACTTTAGTTTCACCAAGTGCCAGTATCGCTGGAATATTAGAGGTGAGGTGGCAATACACTGCAAAGTGATTCGCTCTTAGCCCCCGGATATTTGTAAAAAAAAAGTTGATATTTTTCGCAGCATTTATTACAATTATCAAGGCACAAGTCCTGGCAAAATTTAAAGTTTCTGCTTTTTTTAGTTTTAATGAAAATCGATATAACGCACATAACAAATTTGTGCATTTGTATGGGAGGGGGTAGAAGCAGTTCACGGATCAAAACAAATTTGCTTGACATTAATGATATTTGCATTGTTATACTTTGCTCAAAATTTCATTTAGCTTTGACAGTTTCGAAGAAAAATAATTTAACTGAAATTTTGAAATTTCGTGAAATTTGTATGGGAGAGGATAGAAGGAGTGAAGCAAAGTTGATAAGTTTTTTTTAAAACTAATTGCAATTATAATAAAAATTATTTTGGCAAAAATTCGTTTTCTTAGCATCGCTATTTCCAATGAAAATCGAAGAAATTCATTTTTCAAAATTGTGCATTTGTATGGGAGGGGGTAGGGAATCAGTTTAATATTTTAGGATATTAATCGTATTTACATCAATTCGCCTAATTTTCAAGCCAATAGTTGAAATGGTTTCGAAGAAAAATCAATTTCATTATATTTCGAAATTTCATGAAATCTGTATGGAAAGGGTTAGAAGAGGGGATATAGCTCATTCACGAACTTAAAGTTGCTTTTTTGCTAAAAGTCACATAAAAAAATTCCAGCATGATAGCTCAAAGCGTTCGAAAGTTATGTTGTAGAAAGACGGACAGACGGTCACTCGGATCACTGCGATTGGAAAAGGGAAAATTTTGCCATCCCTAATGCCCACAACACACGATGTTCTCAAGCGGTCCTCTGTGTAAGTAATAATCGCGCCCCATGATTCTTGACTTGGTACTTCGGGACAGACAGCTCAAGCTCCAGTGCCTTCACTGTGTGATTAACATAGTAACACTGTTCTGGAGCGGTCACTGCACAACTGCAAATCAACAGTTGGTAACGTGCTGCGATTGGCTCTGTGATGGACTGATTTTAGTCAGTCCATCACTTACAGTTCCAGCTTCGGGGTTGTCACACCGAAAAAATCACATGTCGTCACATCACACTCCATCTCTAGTTCACAGACCTCGGATAATCAGGATTTTATTGTGTTGGCACCAACGAGACACTACTATTCAAATCCATTCAACTAGTAGCATACGCTGACGACATAAACATCCTCGCAAGATCCTTCCCAAACGCTAAAGAGATATTTGTGAATCTTGGCTCCGTCGCAAAAGAAGTCGGGTTGCGCATCAACGAAAAAGTAATGACGCAGACAAGAGGGAGAACGCCAACCAGATAAAATGTAACGATTGCGGAATATAATTTGGAGAGTGTGACCGACTTCATATATCTTGGGGCTAATATCGCAAATGACGCCAATCTATCAATCAATCAAATTCCTGTTAAGACCCCCTATAGGGGCATAGGACAAAAACAACTCTCTTCCACAAGGTGCGATCCTGAGCATCGGCCTTAAGCTGTTGCCAGGACTTGTTTATTCCTCTGGCCTCCTGCTCAACTGCTCGCTTCAATGTGTTACATGGTCGACCAACCCGACGTCTTCCTTGAGGATTATAATCCAGAGCCTGTTTGGCGACGTGTCGCTCTGGTTTCCTCAAAGTATGGCCGATCCACTGCCACTTCCGCCTTTGAATCTTAATAGAAGGACCGAGTAACTCTAGCCCTTCCCCCGTCATTCAATGTTCGAACGTTGCAGAAGCCAATCATAGTCCGTTTTCGAATGCCAAAAGACGTTACCGTAGAATCAGTCCGTATCCGAGGCGCTGTATCCGTTTCCTGTATCAGTTAGGTCTTAAGATTACGGGTGATAAGCCAAGTGATCCAGTGATTGTCCATTTGCTATTTTTTAGGGCAAGCAGGACTGGCTGTGGGTGAATTCTACAGCTCCCATCACACACGGGGATAGTTAGCTTAGGTCCGTGGAGTCGGTAGTCTCCAAAGATAGTTGCAGGAATTGGTAAAACCTCATCCTACAACTACCCCCTTGCGGTATATCAACTATACAATGATCCAGAACCCTCAGTGTTCATCAAGCTACGTAAACTGCATTGGGCTGGCCATGCAGAGCGAATGGAAGATAGCAGAATCTCCAAAAGTACTCTGAAAGACAGAGCGAGTGGTAACAGACCAGTGAGCAAACCACACAAGCGATGGGAAGAATCGATTGATGAAGATTGCAAGGCCATCCTAACAATTAGCAGCTGGAGGACGCGGTTATTGGATCGAGACGATTCGAGGCGACGACTTCAGGAGGCCTGGGTCCGATTTGATGCCTATTCGAATCCAACCCTATTCCTTATATTCATTAACAACCTCTTGTCGTCAACTTTCAATCCAATCCACAGTTTTTCAGATGACAGTACTCTAGATATCGTCTACGAATTTATCTTTCTTGTAGACTTACGAAAACATTTTGTAGCTTCCAAATGCAGCGCTGAACTCTGACCTCAAGTTAATCCTGGAATAAAGCAGAAAAACAGAGTAGAGTTTAACGCTACAAGAACACAGTCCTGTTATCTATCCGTCAGGCGTGATGTTCCGTCGTCGTTCTCCAATGTGTATTTAGGCGACGTATAACTTTGCTTTTCGGAAGATTTTACTCTCCTAAGCATAAAGATTAATAAGCCAACACATCTTTAAAGTTGCTCTTGATACCTCCGTCTAAACGAAGTATGGAACTCCGCAAACTAATTCCTCCTCTTTTCACTTTCCCGCGTCGTACTCGTCAAGCTAAGTGCGCGCACGAGTGTACCGACAAACCTTCTTCCTGTGGAACGCGTTACCAGTTGGTGTTCGTCCTAAAGAGTATAACGCGCAATGTTTCAAGAGTAACGTCCACCTACACTTTTGTCTCTCCCCGCCCAAACTTCTTTAGTGTCCATTATACTCCTCGCTTTTCCGACTCAATTACGCATAGCATTAAAGGTGATCCCCTAGTTGATCTCAATGCCCTAAAAAAACGTAAAGAACTAATTTGTCATCCAATTGTGTCGATCGCGTATTATTTTTTCGGTATGACTTAAAATGTTAAATTCGATTAGAATATATCAAGGTACGTCTTACGAAATATTTCAGTATATTTCGCGACATCAATTAAATCGCCTGTCCGTCCGTACGCTCTCTAGCTCAAGAAAGGATTGAGCTAGAAAACTTAAATTTCGTACACGTCTCAACTTCGACGAAAATGTTAGGTTAAATTCGTGAACGGGTCAAATCACTACACCAGGGGTAGAAACCAATGATACAATTCTAGAACTTCATAAGTCGATTTTCCTCAAAAGGACAATTTAAAAGCCTCAATATTCTTACAATGTTCCTTATCGTGATGTTAACAATTATCTCAATTTAAGGAAATCATCCCACTCCTTCAACCACCTCCCATACTAACTGGACAATATCACGAAATACAACACAATTGAGGCTTCCGTGGCGTAGTGGGCAGCGTGCTTGCTTCTCAGTCAATAGGTCGTGGGTTCGATTCCCACTCCAGACGGGATTTTTTTTAAGCGTAAATTTTTCAGTTGCTACTGGTGATAAAAAATTATTCGCAATAAAATGGGGAAACGGTGTAACAGTGAAACAGTTCCACTTCAAGAAGGCCTAGATACTCAGTAGATGGTTTCTGTTCACTTTCTATCTTTCAGTCCCCCATAACATATGCAAATATTTTGTCAGTAAGCAGCCAGTACAACTGAGCAATATATCAGCTTCTCCACTCGCTACGGTCGTTCTCACTCCCCTTCCCCAACCTTCCCAATTCCATTCTTTCCCTCCATGACTGTGTTTGTGCATTGCACATAAAGGCCGAAATTGCCTATAACACAGGTCATTCTGCAAAAAAAAAAATTTCTCAGCACCTATAAAATTCGCGAAGCTCAAATTATGTGTAAAACATTTACATAGTAACTGTAGCATGATATGAAAAAATCACTTCATCCCTTCAACCACCTCCAATACAAATTGTAATAATTTCTGAAAGACGTTATTGGAATATTGCAGTTCTGTTGTTTTTTTTTCATTTTTGTCGCGCGAAACCTCTGGGAAAATAATTCGCTAGAACATAACACCATATATGACACGCTATGAGAAAAGGGACCTATTTGAAAAAGGGTAGTTTCGAGATAATTGTGGGTAAAGTTTCACTATGTTTCCGGACGTATTAATTTTCAACAAATGAAGCTCTCCCATAATTTTAATACACACCCCCCACAATGCAGAAAACCTAAGGCATGAAACTTTGACCTAAGCTCGTGTTTTGACTTCTACACTGAAGATTTTACTTTGGTAAGAAAAGGTCCCTTTCCTCATGAGGTGTCACATATATGTCAAAGGTTGTTCATCAGTGGTCTACAGCATACATCTGCAAGTGATTTATGTTGCAATGAAATGATTTTAATGTCTCATCAATGTTTGTTTCAAGCTAATAATGCAGCTTGTCCGACACCAATAAAAACTTTCAGGCTTCTTCACCAAATTTCTAACTCATTTAGTTTATTATTTACGACTTCAACGCTGCAGTATATTACGGAAAATTAAAGGTCCTCCGTCTCCACACACAATATTTATCCTTAAATTTTTCTCTCAACTTTAATTCCTTTTGTTCAAAATGATTTTATTTACCTGTTAAAAGCATAAAAACTAGGAAATAAATTTTATTACTTTACAATCGCCGCCGGCCGACCGCCAGGGGTTAAAATAAAAATTCCTTAATTGATACGTCCTAAAATTTTCACTCCTCTCTAATCTTTTGTTCCTTTCAATTGAGTTATACCTGTAATATCATGTATTTTCGAAAAGATATTTTTATGTTTTAAGGATTTTGTGAAGCAATAAATTTTATATTTTCGTCTTTTTTTTTTGTTTCAGGTAATTGAGAAAGGATAATGGTGACCATTTAGAGAGCGAGGAAGTGGTATGCTATCAATTAATTTTAATATTAGATGAAAACTTTGGATATGATGAGATCGCGTAGACGAATAGGGGTAAGTAGGATCGAGCGCACATAGACCTGGTCCATTGTGACCCTAGTCCTTCTCGGTGAAGCCCTGGAGGTGCATTTGCCCGGCTACTGGGGATACCGAAGAAGTATGCGCCTAAGTGATGCTTCCTTTTCCTTTAAAAGCAAGGCAAAGGCATAGTACCTAGGGTGTAGCCTAGTTGGTAGCGTATTGGCCTTATAATGCGAAGGTCGGGAGTTCAAATCTCGGTCGACGTATAATACCAGCATACTGCTTGCTTGGATATACCTTGGTTACCTCAATCTACGAAAATGAAAAAATCATAGATAGAGTGTTATGTGAAGGGCTAACAACACTTCCACAATAAATAAGTAATGAAAGTGTTAAGGAACCTGAAGGTCAGGAGGCCAAGGCCCGATTTGGACTGTAATGCCATTGTAGAAGTAGTAGAAGGGCATAGTAGATGAAGAATCGTTTCTTCCTCTCCCTCATCTTTGTAAGGGTGTTTCAACAAGAGGTGTAGGATTTGTTTTTTTTTTAATGCAACGAACAATTTTTTGGGTGTCTCTGAAATTTTTTATGCATTATAAAGTAGATGTATGGGGATTATGTATGGAACACAATATCGTTCAAATGGCCGCCTTGGCTTTGCTTGCAGACCTTTATCCTTTTCTCGAAATTTGCTGGCACTCTTTCGCATAATTGTGGCTCTATTTCGGCGATGGCGGCTTCAATGTTCGCTTTGAGAGTTGAAATTGTTTGCGGATGGTTAGCGTAGAGCATAATATTATCCCAAGGGAAGAAGTCTAACTGTGTTAAATTGCAATTGGTGTCTCAAAAATGCAAAATTTCGCGACCAGGGAACTACGTGCGCAATAACTCGAACTTGAATGGCACGTAGCACCATCCTGTTGAACGTAGTAGTTGTTCGTGTCCATATATTCCATCTCCGACTACAACAAAATCTTTATCATGCGTCTGTAGCGCACTCCATTGACTGTAAAAGCTCTTCCGTCGTCATTTTCGAAAAAGTATGGATATATGACGTCTCCGGCCCACAATCCGCACCAAACAGTCACCATCTTCTTCTGAATTACTCGCGGGTTTTCGGATCCTCAAATGCGACCATTTTGCTTATTAACGTAACTGCCAACGATTTTTTTTGCAAAATCTCCATCATCATTCATGTTTTCCAAGACCTAATTATAGGCCGTACGGCGCTGCTGGTGGTCTGCCGGCTACAGTTCTTGAGTCAATTGGACGTTGTACGCATGCAGAGCCAAATCTGAACATTCGCTGCAGTGTGAACGTGGAGAGGACGAGTTCTTTTGAATTGAGGTGTTTGGATCGTTTTCAACACTTCTCTGTGGCGATATTTTCGGTCGAACGTCCGGGGCGAAGTCTTTTCTGTGATTTTACATCTTGCTCTGAGCCAGTCTCTTGAAATTTTTCGATTAGGTTGCGCACACACATCTCAGAAGGCTCATGATTACGATGACAATTTGCTCGAATTTTGTGTAACTACGATTGAATGCAAATTTTCGTATAAAATACCGTGCGTGATAAATTTATCGTGTTTATAGATGACAACTGTCAACCTACAACCCTACACATCTTAGCCGAGCATTGAAGGAAAAACGGCCACAGTATCAAGAGAGACACGACAAAGTGATTTTGCTGCACCACAACGATCGGCCACATGTTGCTCACGTTGCGAAAACCTACCTAGAAACACTGAAATGGGACATCCTATCCTACCCTCTATATTCTTTAGTTATCGCCCCTTCTGACTACTACCTAATCCGATCGATGACGCATGGCCGGACTAAGCAGCACTTCCATTCTTACGAAGATGTCAAAAATTGGGTTGATTCGTGGATCAGCTCAAAAGAAGAGCAGTTTTTTCGCTGCGTATGCTGCCAGAAAGACGGGGAAAAAAGTTGTGGCTAGCGATGAACATTTCTTTGAATAATAAATATTGTTACATGCAGACCTAGCAGCCCCGCAACTCGATCTCTCTCGAATAAACAAGAATTGTGTAGAACAGTATACTCAACTATGTAGAAAGCCACAATTAAAGATCTAGAGCTTTCCAGTATAGTTCACACATACACACCGAAGGAAGCTTCGAGAACAGTCATGAATATGGGGAGAGATGTATAAGCACGAGCCAAGGGTATAGTCTAGTGGGTAGCGTGTTTGGTTTACAATGCGAAGGTCGTGAGTTCAAATCCCGGTCAACGCATAATTCCACCACACTACCTGCTTGAATATACCTTGGTTACCTCAATCTACGAAAATAAAAAATTTGTAGATAGAGGGTTGTGCGAAGAGCTAACAACTCTTCCGCAATAAATAATGAAAATGTTAAGGAACCTGAAGGTCAGGAGGCCAAGGGTCGATTTGGGCTGTAGCGCCATTGAAGAAGATGTATAAGCACGAAAGCTTCCAGCGAGAGGGCCAGTTAGTTAGCGACTTTTATTTACGACGCGAACCAGTGAAAGCGATAGAAAAGTACGCGGCGATATTGCCATTAAAGTACGAATAAATAAATTATCACTTATTTTTAAACAAATTGTGTTTTACTTGAAATCCCGGTGAACCCCTAGCTCGTAACAATATTAAACCATGTTTGCATTAAAAGGGCTTGAATTTTGAAAAAAAAGCGGTTTTCTATTTGTATTCCCAATATTTTTATCGTAATTCATCAACAAGTCTTTAATGAATTATTTTGTTTGCTGGGTAGTAAATGATGCTCATCGCAGTCGTTCGATGGTCCTGGATTCACACGAGGCTCGCTTTGAAGGGCCATATCTCTTGTTTGGAATTTTCCGCATCATCGCTGTAGGTTGACTCTGTTGCGTTGTGATCAACTTTAACTTAGTGAATAATAAAAATTGTTGACTCCACAGAAGAACAAATTAATTCGTTAAAGAATCATTAATGAATTATATTAACGAGCGTTAACGATTCATCAAGCGGACTAAATGGACATTCGTTAATGAATAACTTTTAACAATTCATTAATGAATTGTAAAACGCTTACAAAAAACGAGTATGTAAGCAAGTATATAATCGTTATCAATGAATCATTAATGTGTCGTTAATGATTTTTATTTTGATTCATTAATGAATATCGTTAACGATTCATAGACGATATTTGTTATGAAATATTAACGATGAATTAAAGAACTTGGCACACCAGCACGCGGTCTCCTCTGCAAACTCCAATTTTTGATCGTTTGCATTTGGGATATCGGCACGAAATGATTTTTGACTCTGTTCATGCACATGGTGAAATGAAAACTACTGGTATATAACAAGATCGACGTTGAGCGACCCTTTTTGTTTGGTTTGCTTAAGATAATCACGCAGTTTATTTGTTGTTTTGGCATTTCACGTTCGTTTAAAGATCGTTATTTGAGCGCGCGTTAAATTGTCTGCTGGGTCGATTCTATGTTTTTTCTCTTCGATCAGTATGAAGTCTAAAACTGAAATAATTTCATGAGCAAATGGTAGTATTCATACTTCAATATCCATTAGCACCAGTGCCCCTGGCGACAGTTTGAGACATGAAAATCGTAACTAACTTCTTTTGCGACGACTCACCATCTGTTCGGTTCAGCTTTACTCGAATTACTGTTGAGACACATAGACTGAAATAGTGGCAATTTTTCAAAAACAATATGTTGAAGTTTTTCGCGATCACAGACCATCACGCTACCCACTAGGCTACACTTTAACCATTTCGAATTTTCTCAATTTGAACACAAAATTGCAATTCGCCTCGGTACCGAACACACAAGTCAAATTACCTCTGTCCTGTTTTTATTTTTTTACCAAGATCCTTTCTAAAAGGTAGCCGCACGCATTTTTGCAGTAACAATTTGTTTGCTACGAAGTGTTAATGATCTAGGTGTACTTTTCTATGGACGAATTTTCACGAAGAACACCATCATTAATCACAAACCTAATATCAAGGACATTGGACCGTAATTAATAATATCGTCCTGAACAGTGTGGTCTGTCTATAATATATACGAGTGGATAGGAGAATTCCTGGTGATTCGTATTCTACCTGTTTCCAGGAGGAAAACACGAACGAAAACAGGAAGCGTTTAAGACAAGCTGCTCTTTTGTAGAAGACGGTAATTTCGGTAATTACAGGTGGTGCTATATTTTGACTAAAACCTTTAATTAAATAGATTTATTTTTTGTAAGGAACAATTTCTTTGAAAATAATAATGAAGTAAAAATTGATAGAATGTCATGGTAAACAGTTGCTGGATTTGGGTTGAGAGTTCCGAAAGAAACGCCTACAATCCTGGAAAATTTTACAATTTTTGAATTTTTTTGGTAATTTCATGATGTTATACCATTGGCACATAGCGGTCCTAATTATAATTTAGCTAATTCGTAATTTAGCTCGTCTTGATCGTTAGTAGCATGGTGACACAAAGCACTTTGCTAATTCAGAAGAGCCACTCACTCATCTGTCATATTTTTAAGAAGTTGAATAGCATAGCCAATAGGCAATAGAATTTTACAAGGAAGGCCTCAAAAGAAGAAAAACGATCCTTAGTCCTGTTTTGGAATCGTTTCCAAGTCATCTTTCATAGCTGGGCGTTTAAATCACCCTTCAAATATTTTCTATAATTCAGAGCTGTCAGAAAATTACTTTTCTTCTTCTCTCTTGCACGAAAAAGCTTTTATGAAAGCTCCAAATCTAGCACAATCTTCATCATTATAGCCTAAATTATAAAAAAAATGAAATAATTTAGCTGAGGACATTTGGCAGATAAATGATCATTATTTTGGTAATTTAACTAAATTAACTTATGACACACAGCCGTTTAATGATAATTAAGGCCTTATTATAATTTAGCTGCGCTATGTGTCAATGGTATTAGATTGAAAGCCATCCGCCGGTCTGAATAACAAGTCTACAAACCTCGGCTTTGTCAAATTTGAATAAAAACTAACTAAACGTCAACAGTTCAAAAACTCCAAAAAAAATTACGAATTAATTTACGTTCAAATTATTTTTTTCTTCAATTAACCTTCTAAAAGTTCACCTTTATTCCGAAATTACATTAATAATAAATTACTCATAAAAATAAACTATATTCAAAAAAATATCATAATTAAGAAATCTTTCAATAAAACCAGTTTTAATTTTCTTTTTCAATTCACTTAAAACCGATTTTCGCTTGAATAAATTTCAAAAATTAATCAATGAAATTCCGTCATAAAAAAATACGCGCTATACAAATTTATAATATTAAAAAAAACAAAACCAAAATTAAATCTACTTAGTTATGGCGTATTTAATAACATGACATCATCGAATGTTAATTACTGCAAATAATCGCGGACACTTAATTTAAAACTCTATAGTGAGTATCGGTTACATAATTATTGATTTTTTGTTTTTATTGATATTAAATGGCGATCTTATCAATGCGCTGTGTTTATTTGTTAATAAAGTAACGATTAATCTGTTGTTTATTTTTATTAAGGTTTTTCATTCGTTGTTTTTGTTCGGATTATCAATAGCTAATTTTTTACTATATTTACAACTAGTTTTCCGGATGATCATTCTTTTTGTGTACATTGTGAGTTCTCCGTATAAATTGTATTAATTGTTAATTAATGATCACTAATTAGTACGATCAATAATAATGTTTACAAGGTTTCATCAAATCGGAAGAATTGTGTCATGATGATTACTGGTGATCTTGATAACTCGATCACAGATCAGATTCGAATCGTGCAAATTCCAATTTGGCGTCAAAAATTATCAAATTGATGGCGTAGAATAAGCTAATTTTAATTTTGATTCCTTGACCTTTGGGTTGTGTAATATTTTATTATGGCGATGAGATTTTGGTTGATTCTCGTAATTTTTAAGAGTTGTAAGTGCCTTGTTAATGGTACTTAAAAAAAACAAGTAGTAGTACTTTTGAAGAACTTGGAACAAGTATCAAATATTCTTGTACTTACAAGGAAACATTCCTAAGTGTCCCACGCCGAGTTTGGCTGTTGTAGAACTTGGAAATCTAAGAAACTTTTTTTTTAATCGGCAGATATGAGCATTTAACGGGTGAACATCCTCCCCAAAGTTTGGCGAATGGATTTCAAATACGGCAAGAAAATATATCGTTTGAGCGCAATCCAAAACCAATATAGTCCACAAGGCGCGATCATGATCATCGGCTTTTAGTTGTCGCCAGGACTTGTCTATTCCACTGGCCTCCTGCTCATCTGGTCGCTTCCATGTGCTACATGGTAGTGATGTCAAGTTTCGGTACCAGTAATTATTCGTTACTTTAAGGAAAGTAATCGTTACATATTATTCGTTACTAGGTACTCGTTTATTTTATTTTTCGTATCATGTTGCAGGGATGGGTATGCCAGTTTTACAAATCAGAAATTCAAATAGAAGAAATGCAGTAACTATATGTAACAAAAAGTCGCTCTTGATTTCGTTGACCTAGTACATGTATCATCACAATGATGCCACGTCCGATATTTTAATTATCCACTCTTCTAAGTAGGAAATCCCTTTAAATACTAACGTAAATCTTTTCAATATTTTACAAATTTATCTTGTCTAATAAATTTTTCTTCAAAACAAAGAATAAAACGACAATGTGAATGAAATAACTTTTATTAAATCGACATTTTTTTCAACAAAAATTCCTCAAATTGATAAAACAAAATTTTTTTTATCTCTCCAAACATTAAAAAATTCCACAATTTGGTATCACTGATCCCACAACCCTAACAATAGTAATGAACCACTGCCTGCCCTTGCGCTGCCACTCGAGCCGAACGGTACACAACTCTATTCGACGACATTTTTGGTGTTGAAAGAGACGAAACGAAAAAAAAACGCATCATTTTCTCAGTGGACTTTGCTGTAAGGTAGATTAAGAGTATTCCTTCTCGTTCTTGCTTTGGAATAGCGGTACGGCGTTATAGATATCCATCCTCTGATGTAACAAACAAAGCAACTAAATGTTACTTTCGTAAAAGATATTTTTTTGTATGTGGAACGAATACTCTAGTAGCGAATACTCGAGTAATGGAACAGCAATGAAACGTCTTGACAGTTCAGTTACTTTTTCGAGAGCTCGTTTCGTTACTTAAGTAACGAATATAAATCAGCGTCAGTACTCAATACTTCGGATTTCGGTCGTTAACGAGTACTCGTGTAACGAATAGTTACTCTTTTGACATCAATACTACATGGTCGACCAACCCGACGTCTTCCTTGAGGATTATAATCCCGAACTTGTTTGGTACTCTGGTTTCCTCAAAGTGTGACCGATCCGCTGCCACTTCCGTTTCCAAATGTCAATGCCTATTTTAGTCTGTCGAGCTTATGAGATTGTTTCTCGCTCTCGATGTAAAAACGACGCTACGCGATTTCTGGCTCCCTCTCAGGACCAACGTACAAAATGGTGTTGCGGCTTGGCCTTCGTTTTTCTCCTGATCCTGTCCATCAGACCTCGCTCAAGCCCAAGATTTGGATGTTATAATGCTCCCTTTCACGGTCGATCACCGATTGACGATGTATGGACCGAGTAACCCCAGCCGTTCCACCGTCATTCAATGTTCGTACGTTCCAGAAGCCAATCATAGTCCGTTTTCGAATGCCAAAAGTCGTTGCCGTATAATCTGTCCGTATCCGAAGCTCTGTATCCGTTTCTCGCATCAGTTAGGTTTTAAAATCACGGGTGATAAGCCCATGGCAAATGGACTCTCACTGGTGTCCATTTGCCATTTTTATAGGGCAAGCAGGACTGGCTGTGGGTGTATTCTACTGCCCCTATCCCACAGAGGGTTGATTAGCTCAGATCCGTAGAGTCGCTAAAAGTCTCATCCTATAACTATACTCCGTCTTTTAAACACCTATAACAGTACTTAATAAAAAAGCAAAAACATGCAAACTCTGTTTTTATGTAAGCATTAACGTCAACTTGCTATTTGTTTACAAAACAAAACTTACCCCTTTATATAGGGGTGCACTCTTGTCAGACTATATTGTTTTTGGATCTTGCCAAGTATCATTGAAATCCATCGAGTGCTTTACCGAAAATTGGTCAGTCGATTATTCGCTAAACTTCGGGGGGGTGTTTCACCCTTTAAATGCTCATTTCTGCCGATAGAAAAAAAATACGTGTCCCTTAGATATCCCAGTTCAGTCAAAATTGGCGTGGGACACTTGGGAATGTATTGTATTATGTATCGCAATCTAAATATCTTCAAGTATGTTGATAGGCTGAGTATTCAGTCCCTTCTACCACCTCACATAAAATATTTTCATCTGTACTAATAATGAAATCGTTCGATTCAAAAAGTATGTTACCGCATCACTCAAATAACTACTGAACGGATTTTAATTTGATTTTTACCATTAGATAGTTTATTATTCGGTGCCTAAAATGTGGTATATCTCATTTCAATATTAAATGGCGTTACAGCTCAAATTGAGTTTTGAAATTTCAAAGCACTCGGATTGGAAAATCTTGTAAGGGCAAGTTGTAGAACTAGAAAAACGATGGAATTCTTACCATATAAGTCTTTTCGCTATGACTTATTATTGTTGAGATATTGCCCTTTTGTAGTCTGTCTGCATGTTTCGTATTCGTTCCTTTAATATTAATCCGTTTGCGATGAAACTTTGGTGAGATGTTGTGCGTACGCCTGCGAAGTGTGTAGTAAACACCTTATTTTGATTCGTAAAGAGTTTTTTAATTGGAGATTGTCGTGTTGTCTAAAAAGGCTGAGAACGTAGCTAGAGTAAGCGTGTTGTGCAGAACGAAGAATGAAAGTGAATAAAGAGAATACAAATAATGATTAGAGATGGATAAATTAATTACTTACTCGGTGCTTTCTAATGGAATTTTTTCCTTTTTCGTGGCGATAAAGCCAGTATCGCTACATCTATGGAAAAAAGTTCCTGAAGAAATGTCACTGAAAATACTGGATGCATCTGCAGATGTATTTCTACTAAATACTCGTCGATTTAGGTATCAATTAGTTCACAGCTGATTTGAAATCTCTTTTCCTTTTCTTAAAAAACACCCGATCGAAGAAAAGGAGCAAATGTGCCCTTGCGAAGCACGGACGCATACGTTGGTATTATCATAAATTTACATTTCATTTTTTTTTCTTAAATTTTAATACAAAGATTACTAGGGAACATTTGCATTACAGGTTTAGTTATTTAATTTATTTCAAAGTCGTTTCCGTTACATGCAATATCCTTCTCCATCCTCCGAAACCAATCCTTAAACCAGCTCTGTCAAGTTTCATTAGGGAGTACTGCACGCTCGTTGTTCCAAGCCCTCAAAAGGTCCTCATCACTGGAAAACTGAATCTCTTTCAGCTCGGCAGTAGAGCGTTCCGAGCGAAATCCATATTGGTGATCATGTATGAGATTTTTATCCACAAAAAAGTTGAATAGCCTGCAATTGACAGCAGTTTCCATTACTTTTGAAAGCACTGAGGTAATGGCTCGGCTCTGGGCGCTTTGCTTCGTTTTCTTAGGAATTGGCTGAAAATTCGCATCCTTCCAGATCTGAGGAAAGCACCCTGTAAAGCGTGAAGGATGACAGAGATTAGGAATAGGCTTAGGTAGAGAGGAGGCGTAATTTTTAAGGGCCATGGGGGGATTCCATCCGTCCCAGCAGACTTGTAAGTATTGAGCTCCTGCAAGGTCCTGAAAATAGCCCTTGTTCGAAAACGAAGTGGTGGCATCAAGAAGCCAGAGTCTGGTAAGTACTGAGGACTCTGATTTGACGGTGGAAGCGAAGTTTGCTGCGAAAAGGTTTGCATTTTCAACTGGATCAACAACGGTCCGGTCGCTATCGAGAAGAGGAGGTGTTGCAAATTGTTATTGACAGATTTCACAATTGATCAGAAAAATCCCGAGTTTTTGCAATTCTCAACGATCTTAAGTCGACCTTTTTGATCATGTTGGAATCGGAATTTAGCACTCTTTACGATTTTTTTGCAGGCGTTTCTTAAAATTTTTAATGAGTCCCTATTTTGTACAATCAGATTGTTGGGAAAAGTTCAAAAAAACTGCTTCTTGACTCTATTTGCTTCCAGGCAAGGTCTGATCCTTTTTAGATTGCTTGGAATAAAGAGCCTCATGCATTTAATAATTGCCTCGATCACAATTTGTGCGATGAACATCTTTTCAGTATTTATATTGCATCTTTGTACTATAGGAAAAAGTTTTCTGCGCGAATTGGCGTCAGACAAGGCTCCATATTATCACCAGTCCTTTTTCTGGTGGTAATAATTTTCATCTTGAAATCTGTGCTGTGGAATATGGTGGAAAGGTCTTCTATGGAAACTATTTAACATCACCTTGATTAGAGGATTTAGATAGGTAGATATGTTGAAGTGATTGACCAGATGAAAGTCCGGGCGCACATAGACCATACGGTCGATACAATCCGTTGTGATGCCAAACGGTCTCAAAAACCATAGTCATACTCGGTTAGCCAAGCGGAGATTTCTATGAAGCATTGAAGGTTCCTGACTTCCGCATTTGTCGGGTTACCCAGCCCATCGATCAAGTGGCAAACCTACAACGCAGCTGATCACCTGCCTTCTTAGCAAGACCAGTATGTTAGAGAGCCACCATTCGCCCATCTGATGTTGGATTTGCTAATCGCATTCATCTTAAGTTGCAGCTAAAAAGTTGCGAGAAATGTACTAAGCTTATTTTTTTGGGATTGAATCTGTAAGGAGGTCCGTGCCAGTTCATCAGCCTTGCGATTGTTCCTATGCCATGGTACCCAGCATAGGCGAAAGTTGATTTGTTCAGCCATCTTACTCAGAGACCCGCAACAATCAAGAAAAGTCTTGGATAAACATATAAATTATTCCAGGGGCTCAATAGCCGCCTGGTTAGCAGTGAAGACGCTAATATCCTTAGTAGACACTACATTAGACTTCAGCCAGACCAAGACTTCTTTTATAATTATCACTTCTGCTTGAAATACACTACAATGATCCGGAAGGCGGAAAGATATGCTTGCGGAGAAAACACCTCCTCCCACTCCACTTCTAGTTTTGCGATCAGTATAAAAGGATATGAGCTCTTCCTCCCATATTCCATTAACTTTTCACTCTTGTCATTGACTTTGAGCTGAGAAGACGGTTGATCTGCGCAGAGAGAGGTTAAAAGGTTAATTTCTTCGGAGGGCGCCTGGTATCTGGCTCATCTACTACTGGCTGAGGTATTTAACTGGGCCCTCAGCCTGATCGATTCGCGGCACGGGAACCTTAATCCAGTCCAGGGAAATAGCGGGAGTGGAAGATGAGATTCAGGTCTCCTCTGAGAGTACACTCTGAGAGAGACCTTACTTAGCCCCTCAAGAAACTTTTATCTTTGACGAGATATTTTGACAAGACGTTTCGAGTACGAACATTGGGCTATTATTGGAAAAACAAATATAGGCATTGAAATTCAAACGCGAAAGTGGCATTGGATCGGTCGAACATTAAACAGGACGCCTGATAAACAAGTCCTGGCGGCTGTTAAAGACCAATGCTCAGGATTGTACCTTGTCGAAGAGAATTGTTTATTGATTCAAAGCTATTGAATCGACTGACCTTAAAGACCATTTTTTTTTCTCCTTGAATCATAGAGAAGGAAAAAAACACACTATTGTATTAATTGAAGGCAATAATCGTAAAACAATAGAACTCTAGTAATATTTGAAATGCGTGAGAAAATACCGTCACTGATTACATTGTTCCAGTTTTAGCGCGCATTTTTGTTTTTCTTTTCCATCGCAAAACTTTTTCTTATCATAAAAAACTAAATGCAATCTTATCGTCTTTTCTAGAAAATACTACTCTGTGTAGAGAGTAGGTAAAATACGAGTAATAATAACAATATTATCTGGAATAACTATATTTGTACAAAAAAAAAATTGAAGGTTTTATCGATATTTGAAGATCGGTACAAATCGATCAATCAATCAAAATGTATGCAATTTCTTCCGGCATTATTAATTTGTTGTTGATAAGACGAGATTATTTTAGTCTTGGGATTTCGGGCGCCTCTGTAATAAAAATTTCGAGCTTATTTTTAAATTAAAAATGTTGAGAATTATTGTTGATGCATTAATTTGTCATTTCAAATAGTGATTTTTAATTTTAATAAAGCTTTGACAATCGTACAATAAGCTTATCGGGGAGAATTTGAAGATTGGACGAGGGTTTTATGAAGAGGTCATTTCGGTTGTCCTAAATTATGTTTTGAATTGATATTTTTGATAAGATAAAATTAAGAAGTGATTAATTTAAGTTTTTGTTTTGCGTTACGCTACTAATTGAGCTCGCTCCAAAGGGCATTTAAGAAGGCAATTTTCGAAACCGGTGAAGCTCTACAAACTCTTTTTCATCCCATATGAATTTTTACATTGAATGTTTGCAGAAGCACGTACAAACGAACTTAATTTGAAGCATGCTTAAAGTCAGCTTCCTTCACAGCAAATTTGAAGCATCTTTCACAAACATATAAAGCTAAGATTTGCTCCATTCGAAAAACCCATGAAAATCGTCTAAAAGTCGATCCTTCAGAAACAAGTTCTGTCGGGAAAAATAGATACATTCTGTGTGTCTCGATGATAACTTGATGTAATCTCTACAGAAAAGGATGGGAGTGATCGCAAAAGATCGGCGACTCCACCTCTATTGTTTTTAGGAATGATCGCCAACCAGAATCGAAAGGTAATAATTTAAACAAACAAAAAATATTTAAAAACAAATTTAATCTGATTGAAAAATTTTTATGAAAAAAGTTTTAGAACATTAGAAAAAAAATAGTTTTATAGTTCATCTGCAATGGCACTACAGCCCAAATCGGACTTTGACCTCCTGACATTCAGGTTCCTTAACATTTTTCATTATTTATTGCGGAAGGGTTGTTAGCCCTTCGCACAACCCTCTATCTACGAATTTTTCATTTTCGTAGATTGAGGTAACCAAGGTATACTCAAGCAAGTAGTGTGCTAGAATTATGCGCCGACCGAGATTTGAACTCACGACCTTCGCATTACAAGACCAACACGCTACCTACTAAGCTACACCCTTGCTTTATAGTTAGTTGTTTTATAGTTAATAATAGTTAAGTTCAATGCGTTTTTTCTTGTTAACGCTTGGCCTCGATATAAATGAAGTTTTGGTTGTTTCGAGCGTATTTTCAATCGGATTAATAAAAATTTCTGAGTAGTTTTAGAACTTTCAAGATTAAGAACGTTTTTACATATAAACTTTTTTTTTAAATTTGCAGGTTTTGTATTAATTTGAGGTAGATGCGGTACGTTGTTTGGTAGTATTCTGGTTGGCGCGTCAAGAAGCTTTGCTATAAATGGGATTGCGCATATTTATTTATCTGGACTGACGCAAAATTTTTGGGGTGTTGGCTCATAAATTTAGATGTCTCCTATTGGGATTTTACTATCACTTCGTTCATATAAAGCCTAGTTCGCACTAGGCTAGTAATTTAGTCGAGTGGCGAGTAATTTAGTTACTAAACGTGTCTGAACATCACAATTTTATTGGAGTAGTTTAATAAGGGACTAAACTATTCTACTTTTTCCGGGCGAGTTGCTCCCCGCACTACCATCACTGCATCGTAATGCATCCACTAAACAAGTAAGAAACTGACGATTTAGTCGAAATGTAAAGTACTGTATACGACTGTAGTGCGAACGATTTTCTAGTTGTTTAGTAACTAAATTATTCGCCACTCGACTGAATCACTAGCTTAGTACGAACTAGGCTTAAGCGAGAGCCTACATTTTTTTGCTACTAGCTGCCCATGCACGTTCGAGTAAAGTCTGCGAGCATTTCTCTATGGCATCATATTTTGGAGATACTCGCAGGCGTGTGGCGAAAAAGTACTCGTAGCTGCGAACCATCTTATGGAATGTGAAAAAATAAAATGAAAATGACCTCTGCTGCACGAAAGTGCATAAGGAACGTGGATATGTCTCAAAATGTTTGGTTGAGTTAAGCCATTAGACTATGCCAATATATGGCCATGAAACAGTCGTACCAAAGAAATACCCTCAGCCGAGCTCGAATGCATGGCAGCCGAGCGAATAGTCTCCAACTCTGTACGTTCAAATGCATTCAAAGCATATCAACCTTACCGACCGTGCGAGCATTTTCCCTGCACCTACATGGAACACGCGCTCGCACGAAAGAAATCCTCTCGGCTGAGCTCAATGTTAAAATATATGGCCATGACCATGACACACTCGTACGAAAGCAATCCCTTCGCCCGAACTTCAATATATGGGAGCTGTCCGAATGATCATCAACATGTATTCTGATGATAGTCATACGATTACCGCTTTATCGGCCGAGTAAGCATTTTCCGTGCACCTCCTCAGATCACGCACTCGTACGAAAGAAATCCTCTCGGCCAAGCTCTATGTTAAAATATATGGCCATAGCACTGTCGAACGAAAGAAATACCCTCGGACGAGCTCCAATGTATGGCAGCCGACCGCGTGATCACCAAACGTTGACATGCATCCCCTGATGATAAATGCGTTTTTTTTTTGCTTACTGCTCAGTTGAGATTATGGACGGCTGATAGAGTTTCAGGGTAACGCTTTCGGGATACACAAAATTTTTGGCTCAATCGAACTATTAGACATCCATGGCACTATTAGGATATCAGTATATCGAATATTTATTTGAGGATTTCATCACAATACTTCGAGAACGTCAAGATACTTGTGAGGGGCTTTTCGATTCGATTATTTTAGAGAAATAATCGAAGTAAGTTACTCGCAGATTTATTCAAACGTATGTGGTCAGCTATTGTGACTCTATGAGCTGAACTCTTCTTTTTGCCAGAGTTTGTCTTTTAATGATTGCAACAAATGTTGAAAAACCTACCAACTTAGACTCACTCCTTCTACCACCTCTCATACAAATGTCAGGATTTCAAAAAGACAATGTATTGATTTCCTTGAAATTTCTTAAAACTACAAATATCAAACTCAGCACGAAACATTGGCATACATACCAAGTTCATGTGTGTTATTCAAAAATTATAACCCTGCCTCCACTCCTTCTACCACCTCCCTTACAAAATTCACTATTAAATGTTCTAAAGCTTTTGAGATAACATATTTTGCGTTGAATTAAACTGTGTCCTATTTCATCTAGAGTATTGCGTGATCATTTCAAGATGTGAATAAAAATTAGGTCAGTTTAAACAATTGGTTTTTTTTTAAACAAATACAAATTGCACTGTAGATAGGTAGCTTGATTATTGATTGATTCGCTATTTAGTTACGTCGAAGTGTTGCTAATTGACATGTTATTGCCATTAATATATGTTTAGACATTTATACGACTAAATAACTGTGCATCGTTTCTGACCTAATATGATAATGCTTTAAGATACTTTAAAATCACTTATCATTAATTAGGGCATATCTTGCTTCTGTTCTTGGATTTTATTCTTTTACGTCAAGAATTTCACCCTTGTCTAGCGTCGTTATCGATACCAGGTAGGCGTTGTTGATTTGTTTATTACATTTTTTCTTACAATTAGCTCTATTATTGTCGCCTCAGTGATTCTAACAGTTGTAAAATCAAATGAACATATTTAATCTACTGGGATAAAGACAAAAAAAAATAGTTGGGTACTTTTTGACATTAATACATTGAAGTGCGCAAGGGGTCGCTGGATTTCAAGTAAAAATAAAACAATTAGTTTTAACAAGTTGACTTCAATTTAACCGCAAGACTTTATTTGGTTATTTTTCAACTTTTCACTTAAAAATTATCGCTTGCCAAATTTGACTCTTCCCCTTTCTAAACCAGACTGACTGTTCATCAAAAACGCACGTCTTTTTATATTGCTCTTGTCGTCTAAACGAAAAGAGTCCAAAAAATTTGTTGGTGTTTAAGAATTCTGAAATTTTTTCGTTAATTTGCAAGGAGGTGGGGCCAGCTGGGCGAACGTCCTTCTAGCCCCTCCCATACAAATGTCAGGATTTCAAAAAGCCAGTGTATTGATTTTAAAATTATTAATTAAATGATTTTAAACTATGGAAGCTACAAACATTAAACTCAGCACAACAGTTCAGTGTATTATGAAAAAATTATGAACCTCTCTCCACTTCTTCTCCACCACCCATATAAAATTCACTGTTCTAAATATTTTGAGATGACATAATTTCTGGTTTGGTGGATGTTTTCACAGTGCATTTCGAATTGAAAGGAAAGATTTCCGGATTCTACACTGTTACGCTTTATTATTCGTGTCGTTTCGGTCTCTGCTGAGACCTTAGTTGTATTAAACTGTATCCTATTTCATCTAAAGTATTGGGTGATCATTTCAAGGTGTGAATAAAAATAAGTTCAGTTTAAATCAAACCGTTTAAAAAAAAACAAATACAAATTGCACATTAGATGGGTAGCTTGATTACTGATTGATTTGCTGATTAGTTACACCAAATTTTTCTTAATTGACATGTTATTGCCATTAATATATGTTTAGACATTTATACGACTAAATAAGAGTGCGTCCTATCTGACCTAATATGATAATGCTTTAAGATACTTTAAAATCACGTATCATTAATTAGGGTATGTCTTGCTCCTGTTCTTAGATTTTATTCGTTTCCGTCAAGGATTTCACCCTTGTCTAGCGTCGTTATGGATACCAGGTAGGCGTTGTTGATTTGTTTATTACATTTTTTCTTAGAATTAGCTCTATTATCGTCGCCTCAGTGAATCTAACAGTTGTATTACAATCTAATACGCATAAAAATCAAATGAACATATTTAATCAACTGTGAAATGGATAAAAAAAATTAGTTGGATACTTTTTGACATTAATATAATGAATTGCGCAAGGGGTCGCTGGATTTAAAGTAAAAATAAAACAATTAGTTTTAAAAAGTTGACTTTAATTTAACCGCAAAACTTTATTTAATTTTCAACTTTTCACTTGAAACTTTTTCAATCAAAAATTATCGCTTGTCAAACTTGACTGTTTCTCTTTCTAATCATCGAATGACTCGTCGACGGCTCGACTCAACCAAAAAGTTTGTGCATCAAAAATATGTTACCGTTAGTCTATCTCTATGGCAGGAGCCCATTATCTGAACTGAATAGTAAGCAAATAATATATTCAGTCCACTCACTGTGTATGCTCTCGCAGCCGGTCGAAAAATCCGCATTTTTTCCATACCGAAACCAATATGAAATATGAGGCACGCAGAACTTTGGTCAGCGTGTTGCTGCGATTCAGTATGAAAATTGTGTAATCACAACGGTGTTTTCGGAGTTTTCGCCGACTTTTATGGTTACGCCAGCTATGGTCGCCTGTTATTTCAGGACGTATTTTGTTCGCATTTGTGCTCTTGATTTTTCTCCACTGCTCCCTACTGCTCAGTTGAGATTATGAGCGCCTGTGGGTCGTAGTTCGTTTTGTGGAATTTTCACTTGCTGGCTCCCCGGTTTTTTAGTTTTTTGTTGTTGCTTTTGTTCTGCGTTGTCGACCGCGTAACGAGAAGCTCATACAGATGTTCCTTATAGTGTTCGTACGCGCGCATTGATTTGCTTCAGTGCTCAGTTTTAGATGATAAGTAAGTAGAGCTGACATGTGACTCAGAAAATCCCAAAATTCGATTCAAATGAACCACTGAAACTTTGAGGATCATCAGAACTGGAGTAATTAAATGTTTGTTCGGTTGATAGCCTTATTGCAGATTGATGCATCAGGAAATACCGCGATCTCTTGGCACTGTCTTTCATATTCGAGCCGCCCAGACTGAGAACTAATCATGAAATTTCACAGTACGACCGGAAGCGAGTTCAAGTGAATATTCGCAAGAACAAGCAGCGTTACGGTGCACAGATTAAAACGAGAAGAATGGGAATTATTCGACGGGGAAATAAGAACGGAAGTCTCAAGCATTAATTTAGTGGCCGACAATCATACATCCGAAACGATCGTACGAGTGTGGTTGGGGTTTCATTGATTCATTTCTCTTACAATCATCCAGTCCTTCCAAGATTCTCGTGTTTGTTCTCTAGATGGTATAAGACTGCCTTGAATGCGAAATGATGCTGTTCGAATGCTTTCACTTTTCACTGTATCCACAGAGTATAGAGTGTGATCACTACTGATCTCGGGTTTTTTTTTCTTACTGATAAAAAGCTTCGAACTTCGCACACAAAAGATCGCGCGCGATCAGCTTTATAGTAGCGCTCCCAAGACCTACATTTGAAAAACGCGCGCGGAAATGTTTTTTTTATGTACATACATGTTCGTATGTTATCGCATTATCATATCACCCGAGTGACAATGAAAAGTGACGGAAGCGCCACACAGAGACATAAAGTATCGCACTTAATGGACCGCGTATGGATCAGCTACGGTCGCATCACTTGCGTCCGAACATAATTGCGTCGATAAGGGAGGACGAGGGCGAATTGCGTTGGGTTTTTGTTAATTTTTGATCGCGAAAACGAGATTTATTGGGCGCTAATCCCGAGAGTTGTTACGTAAGCTGTAGGCGTCGGAGAGGATCGCAGCCTGGATCGGATCGTTCGATCACTGACCGGCCAGGGAAGAAAATGAAGTGAGGAAGTGAGCGAAAGTGATATTGGAGCGTTGCGCGCGAAGGTCACACATTTTCTGAGCCGGCCATATCGCACGGTATCTTAAGATGAAGGTGATGAGGATCATGTCGCATGTGGCGGCGGCGGGCGTGTTGAACGATTAGAGCATCGGCTGTTTAATGCGACCTTGGGCAAATTTTAGTTGAAGGTTGGCGGAGCGATAAAATATTTGCGAAGTGTGTTTGGCGCTCATTTCGTGTGTGCGTTATGGAAAAATTCGCACTATCGAAGAGTTGTTTGAAAGATGGGAGTTTTTGTTTGTTTTTGGCAAATTTTGACGGCAGTTTTGAAAACAAGGACAATTTTAATTACGGGTAGATTGATAGTGAAAATTAGACATTGTTCTACTATGGAGAGAACTGATAGCGATATGAGTCTACTGTTGCGATTACCAACAACAAAAACAAAAACACGCCTTCTCTAATACGAGTACAGAGGCGGAAGGCGTCAAACTAAGATTTTGATACTTCTAAGCTTGATAACAGCTACGTAAAAAAATTCACTCTTCTGTCTGCTTTGCTTTTAAGCCTTTTGAAGATACAAATTTGATTTGAAATGTCAAATCAAACTTGGAGAACCTTTTTGTATGTTTAGGCATATAATCGCATTAAATATCTACAGTGGCCGACATGTGGGTTTTAGGTGGTAAAACACACGTTTTAGTAAAATTAACTTTATTCCGTTAGAAAAAAAAACAAAGATAGTAATAATAATTCGGGAAAAAATATATTCAAAAATCACTTTACATTTACTTTACTTTAATTATGCCGAGCTATTCGCTTTCGTTACTTTACTCTATGACTTTGCTTTTTAGAAGGACTGAATGCAACAAGTTTTGAAACAAAAATGATAAGCGGAAAAGGTAACGGCTAATTCTTAAACTGGTTTTAGTTACAATGATAGCAAATAGTATTTTGACAAAGTATAATTAATTCAATGAAAATAATCTATGTTGTATCTGCATCATCCACATACAGTCAGCGACAAAAGTCATGGCACCTGAGTGCACTTATTGTTTTGCAGATACATATCTTCTTAAATATTATATATAATATTGTGTTTTAGAAATAATAAATATATATTAATATAGCTTATGAATATATAAAAACAAATCAAATTTCACAAAATCAATAAAACAAAACAACTTCGTTTCTACAAAAATTTTACTTTTGCCGCGACAAAAGTTATGGCACTTGATTAGAAAATTGTATCTTTTAATAGCAGTATATTGAAATTAATATTTAGTTGGATATCCTATAGATTGTATTACCGCTTTCAAGCGCCTTAGCATTGATTGGACTAATTTTAGCGTAAATGGATTGTTGATATTAGCCCATTCTTGCCGTATGATGTGCTTCAGTTGTGCTTTCGATGTTATGTCATGTTTCCTTAAGTTTTTTCCAATTCACTCCAAAGATTCTCAATCGGATTGAGGTCTGGTGACTGAGGAGGTGTAGCCAGCCTATGATGAGTGTTATAGATTATCCATTGTTTCACAATGTATGCTGTATGCTTGGGATCATTATCTTGTTGAAAATAATAATTACCACTCAAACCCAATTTTTCCGCACTATTTTGCAAATGTTTCTTCAAAATGGCTAGATATCCGTAACGATCCAATGTGCTTTCTATAAACTCCATATTTCCCACACCGTTTGCAGACATGCATCCCCATATCATAACGCCACCGCCACCATGTTTCACTGTAGAATGTAAATGTTTCGGCAGTAAACTTTCGCCTTGTCGACGCCACACTCTTATGCGACCACCACTTCCAAAAATATTGAATTTCGATTCATCGGAAAAAATTACCTTGTTCCAGAAGTCAGCTGGTGCATTTAAGTATTTTCTGGCGAATTCTAGACGTTTTTTTTGTATTTGCCTTGCTTATGAACGGTTTTTTGCGAACGACTACGTATGATCACTCGATATTCGATTCATACCGTCTTTGCTGCGTAAGATTTTGCTCTCATATGTTCTACTATAACACCGGAGGGGCTTGGATCCGAAGTGTCACCTCGAACATATGATAGCTACTTTCCTACGCATAATACCATGTACTACCAATCCGACTCTATCAGTAATACAATATCAGTTCTGCTTCAACATTCTAGTATCCATTTTCACTTTTCTCGGTCGGTTATGCAGTCACCTTGACTTCTCGCCTTCCTCAATCCGCTACTACTATCACCCGTATCCAAGATTCATCCATGTTGGACATGCTTTTGCTTCATTTTTCACGAGTACTCAGTTAGCTACTCCCGTCTTCACCTAACTTACCGACTGCTACTAAAATCCACATCACCCATTGCCTGACATTCCTCAGCTTCATTCTTCACAATTCTCAGTGGGCTACTCTCGTCTTCACCTAGCTTAAGACTGCTACTAGAATCCACCTCAGACATCTACATCAACATCATCCATTGCCTTCATTCCTCATTCAACTTTTTACATCATATATTATTGCTTCAATTTTCACGTCCTTCAGTCAGTTACTAAACCATGCCGGCTATACCGGACACCTGCTTTTCGCCTCCGTCAGTCAGCTACTACTCTCCTCGGCTTTCTGATGCTTAGATCTTATATTCTTCATTCATTCATTGGGACATGATCGATACAACTTGGTACAGGGTTGCCAATACTTTCTCCCGTAGTACCAAGTTTAAAGTCCTTGGTGAGGACCTTCGTGAAGCATGCTTCACTTCGGTCTTAGTTCACACGCAACTTGATACCGATTGAACAGCTCGGGTTCATGGAGTTGCCACGCTCCAAAAGAAGTTACTGGAATCGCTTTCTAGACCAGCACTTACTTCCCTGTGATCGATAGGGTTCGGAGCTGACTGACTGTTCAACTTTATCCCCCCCACCTAAATGGGTTTCGGAGCTGACGGTCTGTTCAACTGATTCCCCCCTATCTTTGTAGGTTTCGGAGCCGATGGTAATATAGTATAATAAATTGTCTCAGATTCAATTCAATATGTCTACCATTTGACTTACTCCCCCCTATCTGTAGATCTCTTAGCGTTATCCAGCCTGCACCACGTGGAGGTGAATCTACTTCGCAGACTCTACATGAACTGCCCACTGCATATTACGTAGCTTGATGAACGTTGAACATTCCGTCTCGTCGTAGAGTTGATACAACTCATGGTTGTATCTTATTCGCCATTCCGTTCCTTCCTTCACAGCTCCCAAAATTCTTCGGAGGACCTTTCTTTCGAATGTGTTAACTGCTTCTTCGGAAGTTGACTGTAATGTCCACGTGCCGCTGCCATAACAGAGCACAGGTCGTATATTAGTTTTGTATATACGGAACTTATTGTTTCTGTGTACTTTCTTGGATTTCATTATTGGAAGTACCGAATAATACGTCTAATTCGTTAGAATTATCTGTCGTTTGATTTCGTCTGTTTCAATGCCGGCCTTTGCTAGATTAGCCCCAAGGCAAGTGAAGTTGTCCACACTCTCCAAATTATGTTATGTCTTATCTGATTGGCGTTTTCCTTCTTGTTTGCGTCATTACTTTTGTTTAGCTTTCATTAATGCGCAGCCCGACTTCTTTTGGAGCGGAGTCAAGATTGACAAATACCTCCTTAGCACTAGGGAAGGATCTTGCTAGAATGTTAATGTCGTCAGCGTATGCTACTAGTTGGGTGGACTTGAATAGTACTGTCCCGTTGGTGTCGACTGGGATTTTTCGGATGACATACTCTAGTGCCAAGTTGAAAAGCATGGAGGCTAGATCATCTCCCTGCTTTAAACCACATTCCGTTCGAAAGCTGGTTGTGGAATCGGTTTGTATTCTCACTTGGGATTCAGTGTTCGTCATTGTGAGTCTTGTTAGTCGGACTAGTTTTGGAGGAATTCCAAAGTCAAGCATGATTTGGTACAGTACGCTCCTGTCGTATGCTTGTTTAAAATCTACGAAGATTTGGTGCACGTCTGTGTTATATTCCCAGCATTTGTCAAGCACCTGTTTCACCGAGAATATCTGGTCTGTTATAGATCGTTCGGTCCTGAATCCATCTTGGTATTCGCCAATTATTTGATTAGTATAGGGCTTAAGACGACGTTCAATTATTTTTGTCACTATTTTATAGGTCGTATACAACAATAATATTCCTCTGTAATTCTCACAACAGAGTTTGTCTCCTTTCTTGTAAATTGGACATATAATGCTTTTTCGCCAATCTTCGGGTGTTTTCCTCTGTCCAAATTTTGCTTATCATGTTGTGCAGTATTTCAGTGACACAGTTTCCACCGTTTTTCAGAAGTTCAACTGGTATTTCGTCAATTCCCGGCGCTTTGTTTAGTTTTTATTCACATAGGGTTGCTTTAATTTCAGCAAGCGTGGATAGTGTCAATGATGGCACATCTTCGTCAGTTGAAACCTCAATTGAGATGTTGTCTGTCACGATCAGTGCTAATGGGATGGGATTGAGAAGATGTTCAAAGTAGGAAGCCCATCTCCTTTTTATTTCTTGCATGTTGCTGATGATGTTGCCCTCTGCGTCTTTGCAGAGACTGGTTTTTGTTTTATATCCCTGATTTAGGTTTTTTATTATTGCGTATGCGTCCCGCGTTTTATTTTGTCTCATATCGTCGCCAATTTTTTGTATCTTGTCATTATGGTACTTCCTTTGTTTTCGCCTGCAGGTCTTTTTCGCATATCGCCTAAGCTCATCATATCTTTCTTTTTTGGCTCGTGTTGGTCGTTTAGTAAATATTTTGTAAGCCTCGTTCTTTCTATCTATTGCATCGCGACATTCTTAGTGGAACCAATCATTATTTTTTCGCCGTGCTTGATATCCTAATATCTCTTCTGAGGAGGATTTGATGCCGTCTCGTATTTTCATCCACACATTCTTTCGCTGGCGTATTTAGGATGTTTCATATATTGGTGTCAGGTGTTTATTACATGCTAGGGTGTGGCCTGGTGGGTAGCCTGTTGATGTACAATGCGAAGGTCATGAGTTCAAATCCCGGTCGGCGCATAATTCCCACACTGCCTGCTTGGGTATACCTTGGTCATCTCAATCTACGAAAAATGAAAAATTCGTAGATAGAGGGTTATGCGAAGGTCTAACAACCATAATAAATATTGAAAAATGTTAAGGCCCGATTTGGCTGTAGTGCCATTGTTGTAGTAGTAGTTTATTACATGCTGACATGTAAGCCTGCGCCACCGTTTCGTCTTTAAGCTTGAATTTGCGAGCTCTGCTCGATTTCGAATATCCGCGACAAGCTATTCGGAATCGATACTTAGCTCTGACTGGATAATGATCAGAGTCACAATTCGCACCGCGGAGGGTTCGTACATCAAGTATGCTGGAAGCAGCTTTATTCTCAATTGAAACGTGATCCGACGGAAAATTCTCGAAATCTTTTTGGTCATTTGTTAAAACGGTCAACAGCAACCATGTAAAATCATCTACACCACCTCTCCTAGATGGGGACCGAATTGTAGTCCATCCTGTTGAGAAAGCCGACGTTCTCGCAGCAAGTTTCGCACGAAACTCCAGGCTGCGAGCGTCAAACTAGTCTCCCCCGCTTGTAACACCATCTGGATTTCGTCTACCTGAGATTCATTTTCGCACACGACTTATCTCCAGAATTCTTCATGAGCTCAATGTTCAGAAATCTGCAGGTCCCGATGGTATTACCCCCTTAGTCCTAAAATAGTGTTATGCGTCCCTGGTTAAGCCGCTGCGCGATTTAATCCATCTCTCTTACTCTTCTGGACACTTTCCGCGCACGTGGAAAATGGCGAATGTTCAGCGATTCCCAAGAAAGGAAACAAAGCGTTGCCCGCCAACTATCGCCCCATCGCCATTACTTCCGTTCTGTCGAAAGTAATGGAAACGGCTGTGAATCGCAAAATAGTCCGCTATCTTGAAGATAACAAACTTATCAATGATCGCCAATACAGATTCCGTTTCGAACGATCTACAGGTGATCTCTTGATATATCTGACTGACCGTTGGAACTCTTGCATCCATAAATTTGGCGACGGTCAAGTTCTGGCGCTTGACATCGCTAAAGCGTTTGACAGAGTTTGGCACAACTGTCTCCTAGTGAAGCTCAATAATAATCTCGTAAAATGGATCGAAAGTTTCTTACATGAAAACACCATACAAGTCGTATTAGATGGCGTGGCATCTTCTCCCTTTCCCGTAGATTCCGGAGTCCCCAAGGCTCTGTTTTATCACCCACATTCTTTCTTATTTTTATCAATGACCTTCTGTCGTCATTGCTACATTGCTTTGCAGATGACAGTACCCTGGATAACATCTATGAATTCGACTCAATTACTAACGCTCACCGTGTCCCGGTAACATCTAAACGTGCCGAACTATTTGGATCATTGAACTCTGACCTGAACCTTATCTTGGAATGGGACAGGATAAATAGAGTGGAGTTCAACACCTCAAAAACACAGGCCTGTATTCTTTCCCTTAAACGTGGTGGTGTCCTACTAAACTCCTCCGAATACTTCTCACTCCTTGGCATCAAAATAAATAACCATCTTAATTGGAACCAGCACATACTCGACGTAGCACTTGACGCTTCCAAACGCCTAGGAGTTCTCCGAAGATGTAAAAAATATTTTACTCCCAGTGACCTAGCAAATATCTGTAAGGCCTACATTAGACCACGCCTTGAGTAGAATTCGCATTTATGGGCTGAGGCACCTAAAACGCAACTTGCGATGCTCGACCGTGTCCAGAGACAGGCGTTCCGACTAATTGGAGATGAAGCCAACACGGTTTCTATAGACTCCCTAGAGCATCGCAGAAATGTCGGAGTACTAAGCATTTACTACCGCTACTTTCGTGGTAAGTGCAGTGAGGAACTTGCTAAACTTATTCCACCTCTGTACTCATTTCCTAGAAACATTCGTCTAGCTTCAAGCGCACACGAGTTAACTGTTAAGCTTTCAACTTCTCGCACAGTGAAATATAGGCAGTCATTCATACCCCGAACTTTTAAGCTCAGGAATGCATTGCCTGAAGCTGTATTCCCTTGTCATACGACCTTCGACGTTTCAAACTCAACGTCCACCGGCATTTTAGACTTTTCCCCCCTGTTAATCTCGTCTAACCTTGACTCCTTTTTTTTCCCTTACCGACATGACTGTGTAATTTACATTAAAGGGTGACCTCCTAAGTTGTGTTCGGCTACTTAAAAAAAAATCTATTTGGCTGAAGGTGTGATCATCTGGTGATGACCACGTATTTTTGTTGCTTGCGAAATCAAAAAGACGTTGGCCATTGTCGTTGGCTATGTCATGGAGACTGTGTCCTGCTGTTGTTCCTCTATGAGCCTCCTCCTTTCCAACTTTCCAAAATTCCTTACGACAATTTTTAGGTCATTCGAGGGCTGTAAGTCATAGGTTGTCTCTAGGGTGGTATAGAATTCGTCTTTAGTTATATCGTCCTTGTCTTCAGTTGGCGCGTGGACGTTGATCAACCAAGTTTTGAAAAATTTAGTTTTTATTCGGATTGCACACAATCTTTCACTTACTGGTTTGAAACTCGTAACCTGCTGTTTAAATGCTTCCCTACCATTTTCCACTTGTAAAGATTGTGAGTGGTGTCATGTCCATGATTGCATTACCGAGCCATATTCGCAGTCTTTGGATCTACTCACCTGCACTCTTTGTGTAGCACACAAGTAGTCTTCTAACTGCACCGATAATATGGATTGTTCTGCAAAATTTTTTTAAAGAATGCGAGTAAACAATGCTTCAAGTCAAATTTTTAACAACTTGCAACCTGCCTTCACCAGGTGTTGACCTCACCTGTTCACCTGCTGCCAAATTTTGATTCCGGCCATGCCGCCGATCCAATGAAGGAGAAATGACAATCTACTTTCGATGACGAGGATTAGCGTCTCGCAATTCCGCCGATGCTCTCGGCTTGCTCCAAAATTGGTCAGGCATGCAAAATTTGGCGTCACGTTGTGGATACGAAATCGTAAAGAAAAAAATTATTTTGAGAAGAAATGCGTGGTTCGCTGTCGTTGATTTTTTTTTTCTTTCCGCTCAATAATTCATCAATGATTCTTGAAGACATTTTAGTGGGAAGCGGGCATCCCAGTGGGAACGAACGCTATGCGTGTCCGCATGGATCGCATGAATGATTGCGTGATGGTTTTCCTCACATGCGATATGTGTTGCGAGCCCATCGTCCGCCTCGATGGGAACCAAATTTGACGGACTTGCCTAATGTTCTAAAATAAAAGAAAATGTCCCCCAGGGCGCAGTGTAGACAGTTGAAATCGTAATCGTTCCCCGCTTAAATGGACCACGCCGCATTAGATCTGCAGAAAACGATGACTAACGGCTTCACGTAGTTCTGGCGGAAAAGCTAGCAAAGCTCACGCACGGTCTACGCCCCTCTGCCAGCCCCGAGCCCTTGCCCAAGTGCGTAATTTGTATAGCTATCCGACCTGCGCGCCCACCGCATAAACAAACGCGCCTGGACCGAACAAATGAAATGCGAATACGCGTCTACCGCCGCTTCGCTCCCTCCACTGCATCCACGACATATCGGAATGCAAAATGCGAATTCTCTCGCACGTGTACACCAACACATCGTCACTGTGCGACTCCGCCGCAACAAAATGACTTTTTGTTTATTTACTTGTACGCATTTTCTTCGCCCCGGGTCCCGCCTCCTCCAGAAGCCGGCGTTTCTCGCGAAACGCGCGCTCCGCAAGAAACTCGAGTTTGTTGGCATTTCATTTGCGTTTATTTACTTGGCTTGTATCCGAGCGGGAGGCAAATTATTGTTTTTTTTTGTCGGTATGCATTCATTTACTACATAGAAAAATTCCAATGTGTAAAATAAATTTTTGTTTTAAATAATGCTCTCGCTCTTTCCCCGGCGACGATGCGATCCTCTCTTCTGTGCTTGTCAGATTGATACGCGCAAGGAAGTAGTGCGCAGCGCGTCATTTCGGTAATAGATCGACAAAAAAGGCCGGAAAATTGGATGACATCATCAAATTCAAACGACATTTGTAATTATGTAAAAAAATTTCAGTTTCATTTTCGTTTAGTGGCGAAATTTCGATTACATTCTGTGACGAAATTCGCCGGTAACGCCTAAAAGTTCGAGAGAGTGAGAGCGAGAAGAGAGGAAAAGTCTCGGTCGAATGTGTGTGGAAAAAACCGGTGTATATAAACATTAGTTTGCGCGTGGCATGGGAATGGATGACGAGACGCTTCCTTGGATTTTTGCTCGATTTTATGTATTCTCGCCGGTTTAATGACATTGCCAGACCGAAGTAGAATTATTCGGTTTAGTATTGAAATTATTTTCTTGAAAGAAGGTGGAACAGAGCTCACCAGTCGAATATTTAAATTAGTTGTTAAAATCTGGACAACTGAAAAATTGCCCGATGACTCGCGGAAAAGCATTATATGTACGGTATACAAAAAGGGTGACCATCTGTGTTGCGAATATTACACAGAAATTTTCATTGTTACGTGTTAGAAAATTTTAATAAAAATTATCGAACGAAGACTCAGTGAATACGCTAACAACATCACCGGAGAATATCAAGGTGGCTTCAGGTCCGGACGATCTACAACGGACCAGTTATTCTCATTAAAACAGGTGCTAGCAAAATGCTGGGAATATGATATTAATATGCACCAACTGTTCGTCGATTTTTTTCAATCAGACGATAGTGTCGACCATAATGCTCTGTAGAGAAAAACGATTGAACTAGGAGTCGGTTAATAAAAGCCACGATGGAAAACAATGAGTGCCAAGTAAAAATCCAAAACGAGTTGACTCAAAGCTTTCCTATGGAGTCAGGTCTCAAACAAGGAGATGGTCTCGCCTCCATGCTCTTCAACTTGGTGCTCGAGTATGCCGTCAGGAAGGCAACTTCAGTATGGACATCAGAGGTACGCTACTTGAAGGACTATCCCAGGCAGAATATTACTATGGGCGAATATGACTTCAAGCAGGTAGATGAATTGGTATGCCTGGAAGCTCTTTTCACAAAGAACCGCCTTCCAAAACAAGTGCTCAAGAGCCTAGTGGGTAACATGTTGGTCTGTAATGCGATGCTTGTGAGTTCAAATTCCAGTCGACGTACATATAATTCCGGCACACTGCTTGTGTGGATATCTGGGTCACGTCAATTTGCGAAAACGAAAATTCGTAGGTAGAGGGCTGCGCGAAGCACTAAAAATACTTCCACAATAGTAAATAAATGTTAAAGAGCCTGCAGGTCAAGGCGCGAATTTGAGCTGTTATGCCATTGATGAAGAGTAAAAATTACGATTTTGCATCGCGAATATGTGACGAAACTCGCTTAAATGCAAAGTTCACTTTATTACAAGAAATTTCGAAAAGCGTTGTCTCTCCCGAAAATTGCATACAAGAAAGTTATCTACACTGGCGGCCGAGTAGCCTTAAAAGCAACGCAATTCAATCCAAAGTCTGGTGTCAACACGCACTAAGAACAACAATAATTACCCTATTTTACACTAGAGGCGAATATTGAAGATCGTATAAATAAAGCTCTTAGGCTATCGGTATCCTTTCCCCTTTTCGGAGGTTAATAGAGATCTGCCTTCGCTCGAAGCTGCGAGTATTTGACGCATGAATAAGCAAGCCCTGGCCACAGTTTAATTATACGTAAAACAGTGTACAAAGTGGAGACTCCTTCTCGCAATGAACTCAGCAATATGCGTGCAATCCCCACGCACACATGCGAAAAATCAACATGTAAAATATGCCTTAGTAATCAGCTGTTTAAATTTTTGAGTGAACTAATCAAAACAAAATCGTTCATTTCACTAATCCAATGGAGGATTTTTTATTAAACGCGGGGAAAAGCATCGAAAGCCTTAAAGTGCGGGACTTTAACCCGCTAAAAACCCCTCGCCTAACCCACTACCCACCGGGACAACCGTTAAGTATTTCGTCAGGAGAAGGGAGGAGCATAAAGCTCAAACGTCAATTTACTGTCAAAGTGTCTTATGTCACTACCAACTGCTCTAGCTGTTGTAGGCACTTCCGTCTCAGATAGTTCCCTACGTAGTCTTTTGAGTCTCCTCAGTTCGGTGAGAACTTTCACGCACATCTGAGTCACCGCATTTCAGGTTTCGCTGCTGCTCAGCATATGTGGAACTATGTTGTCAGGATTAATATTTTCTCCAACGATGTCCTCGACTCTCCTTCTGTCCATTTCGTAGACTGGGCAGTGAAAGAACACATGCTCTGCATTTTCTATTGCATCTGTACAACTTGGACATAACGCAGAGGAATCATGGTCATATTTGTACAAATAGCTTCTATAAAAGCCATGGCCTGACAGAAATTGGTTCATGTAGTAATCTACTTACCATGCTTCCGTCCGACCCACTTATCTACGTCTCTTATGAGTCTATACGTCCAACGGCCTTTGTTTACGGTGTTCCATTGCAGTTGCCAGGCATTGGTACTTATCCGTTGCTCTTCTTTTTTCTCTTCCACTGTTAAGCATCGGTTTATCGTATTCTTTTTGTGATATAATCGTTGTGCTTCAGCAGCTAGTATGTCTGGCGGCAGTAAACTAGCTATGACATTCGCGGCGTCGAAATCCACTGCATACCCTTAACGCACTTACTCTATGGGGTTTTTTTTAACATATTCGCGTAAGATTTGTATCGTAGTGCTTCGCTCCATATCGGTGCAGCATACATTATACTTCGCGTCACTCTTGAAACAAGTATCCTCCTGTTTTGGCTGGGTCCTCCAATGTTCGCCATTGTTCTGCATAGGGCGGAGTTCACTCGTCCTGCTTTTGCGCAGACTGTTTCGATGTTCGTCTTAAAGGATAATCTTGCGTCAATCATAAAACCCAAGTATTTAATGGAGGGTTGGGATACGATTTCAAGTCCATCTACATATATTTAACGTTATATGCTCTCTTTGTTTTCTGCTTGTAATAAGAAATACTTCTGTTTTTTGTGCAGCTAGCTCTAGATTAGATGCTCTAAGCCAGTTCTTAATGTCAGAAATCACGTTGGTGCTTACGTTCTTGATGCTCTGTAAGTCTTTTGCTACCACAGTGATTGCTATATCATACGCGTAGCCAATTATTTGTACGCCTCTTGGTTCTGGAAGTCGTAAGATGTCATCATATTGTATATACCGTGGTGGCCAAATAAAAGTTACCACCTACAAATATGTGGTAATATTGCCACTACATAATGATATCCGATTATAAATAAAACGAACTGGTGTTGATTTATGTAATTTTAGTGTTATATCTAAAATGTATAAAACACATAAACAAAATATTTATTTATTTGGAAGAAACAGCCACTTTTATGCTTTATCAGCAAAATGATCATTTTCGCAACAAGAGTTGTTGAAGTGAAAATAATTAAATATTTTGGATTCTGAAAAGGGAATTTGTATGGGAAGTTACTAATAGGTAAGTAGGAACAATATTCTTTAATTAATTAATGAAACTAATACTTCGTGTATCCTCCTCGAGCCTTGACTACAGCTTCAATCCTTCGTGGCATGGATTTTATCAACGTCTGGCAGTATTCGATGCTGATGTCGTCCTTCCAAGCGTCTTTGATGGCGTTTTTGAACTCCTCCTTGGTCCTTGGTCCCCGACTTGCCATTTTACGTTTCAGTTCGGCCCAACAATTCTCGATTGGGTTCAAATCGGGGGTGTTTCCAGGCCACTCAAGTGCAGAAATTCCCCTTTCTGCGACGAATTCTTTAACCTGTTTAAAAACAAAACAAATATTTTACGCTTTTATTTTTTTTCTTACTTTTGTATTGAACTGTTGTTTGTAAAAAACCCACAACTTACCTTACGAGCGCGATGACATGGCGCAGAGTCATCTTGAAAAATCGGGTCGAAAATGACTGGGAAGAGCCTATCCATCGACGGGATCAAATGGTTGTCAATCACGCTGATGTAACTGATTGCATTCATTGATCCTTCTAAAAACGTTAAATCTCCGGTGCCAAAATACGAAATGCAACCCCAAACCATGTAACTTAGTGGGAACTTGTTTCGAGTCACTACACAGTTTTCGTGAAGTTCCTCTCCGATTCTGCGACGTACATACTGCAATCCATCCGACTGGTTCAGGTTGCATTTCGATTCGTCGGTGAAGAGTACTCTCTTCCAGTAATTTTCCGACCAATTTCGATGCGATCGGGCGAAGTTCAGCCTCGCTGTCCTCATTTTAGCTGTTAAAGTTGGTTTTTTCCGAGGTCGCCGAGCTAAAAGTTCCCCTAACTACAGCCTTCTTCGAACAGTTCTATCGCAAATCACTGTCCCAGTCACTTCCTGGAAGTGCCTGTTAACTTCCCTAGCGGTTCTTCTCCGGTCACTTAGGCATAAGTTCTTCAGATGTCGGTCATCTCTCGCGGTCGTCTTTTTGTTCCCAAGTCCTGTTCCTGGTTTCCGCTGGAGAGATCCTTTCGCGTTTTTTTTCAAAATTTTCAACACAGTCACGTGGCTACAGCCAATTATTCTGGCTATAGCCCTAATGGAAAGCCCTTCGTTGCTTAACACGACAATACTCGCTTTTTTTCACTACCCAACTGTGGTACCATGTTCACTGATAAACGACTCAACTACAATAAACGCTTGACAGAAGCCGACCTTGTCGTGAAACCGACAGGTAATTAACAACAGACCGACAGGTAGCTAACCCAAAATATGGAAACGCCAACGTTTGGTTCTACTCCCGAAACCAAACAAACCACCCGGAGAGCCGAGTTCGTACAGGCCGCTGTGCATGCTGGATTCCGCAAAGAGCGCTCTACATTCGACGCAATAAAAAAGTGATAGACATTGCTCAAAAGGCCATTGAAGACACTAGATGGAAGAATTGTTCTAAAGAATACTGCGCTATAATAACACTAGACGTCAAAAATGCATTCAATTCGGTGACGTGGCCTCACATAATTAATGCTCTATTAAAATGGGAAACTTCACCATACCTCCTACAAATGGTCAGGAGCTATCTCGCAGATAGAGTATTATTATATGAAAACGAAGAAGGAGTGTAGAAGTATAGCATAACATATGGAGTTCCACAGGGTTCAGTACTAGGACCCGTGTTATGGAATATACCGTGGTGGCCAAATAAAAGTTACCACTTTGAAAAAAAAAGCGAAATTTCCTAGAAAATCCTATTTTTGTGGGTCCTTTAATTAAAATACCATGCGGGGTTAGCTACCTGTCGGTCTGTTGTTAATTACCTGTCGGTTTCACGACAAGGTCGGCTTCTGTCAAGCGTTTATTGTAGTTGAGTCGTTTATCAGTGAACATGGCACCACAGTTGGGTAGTGAAAAAAAGCGAGTATTGTCGTGTTAAGCAACGAAGGGCTTTCCATTAGGGCTATAGCCAGAATAATTGGCTGTAGCCACGTGACTGTGTTGAAAATTTTGAAAAAAAACGCGAAAGGATCTCTCCAGCGGAAACCAGGAACAGGACTTGGGAACAAAAAGACGACCGCGAGAGATGACCGACATAAGGGCATAAGTTCTTCAGATGTCGGTCATCTCTCGCGGTCGTCTTTTTGTTCCCAAGTCCTGTTCCTGGTTTCCGCTGGAGAGATCCTTTCGCGTTTTTTTTCAAAATTTTCAACACAGTCACGTGGCTACAGCCAATTATTCTGGCTATAGCCCTAATGGAAAGCCCTTCGTTGCTTAACACGACAATACTCGCTTTTTTTCACTACCCAACTGTGGTGCCATGTTCACTGATAAACGACTCAACTACAATAAACGCTTGACAGAAGCCGACCTTGTCGTGAAACCGACAGGTAATTAACAACAGACCGACAGGTAGCTAACCCCGCATGGTATTTTAATTAAAGGACCCATAAAAATAGGATTTTCTAGGAAATTTCGCTTTTTTTTTCAAAGTGGTAACTTTTATTTGGCCACCACGGTATATTCCATAACACGGGTCCTAGTACTGAACCCTGTGGAACTCCATATGTTATGCTATACTTCTACACTCCTTCTTCGTTTTCATATAGTAATACTCTATCTGCGAGATAGCTCCTGACCATTTGTAGGAGGTATGGTGAAGTTTCCCATTTTAATAGAGCATTAATTATGTGAGGCCACGTCACCGAATTGAATGCATTTTTGACGTCTAGTGTTATTATAGCGCAGTATTCTTTGGAACAATTCTTCCATCTAGTGTCTTCAATGGCCTTTTGAGCAATGTCTATCACTTTTTTATTGCGTCGAATGTAGAGCGCTCTTTGCGGAATCCAGCATGCACAGCGGCCTGTACGAACTCGGCTCTCCGGGTGGTTTGTTTGGTTTCGGGAGTAGAACCAAACGTTGGCGTTTCCATATTTTGGGAAAAAATACCATCCTTTAGGCATTTCGTGTACATTTCTGCGTAGACGTCTGCATTGAGCTTTATAGCTAGTTTAAGCGCTCTATTTGGAATTCCATCTAATCCTGGTGATTTATTATTCTCAAGCCGCTTAGCTGCTTGGAGTACCTCTTCCGCAGTCACTACCGCTGGATAAATATGACTCTCGTCCATCCTATTTCTTTAGGCTCCTTCTCCTTAAGTTTCTCTGTTGATACTTCATGTAGTTGTATGTTACGAGTATCTGCGAGCGCGTTTTCTTTTCTCTGTTTTTTTCGTTTCAGGTGCCCTTAATCTCCCTTTTTTTGTTGTGGATCATTATTGATGAACTCTAGTGATGGCGAGGTTTGAGCACTTTTATCAGTCTTCCCTGCCTCTGATTGTCGACGTATGTCCTTTTGGGCGCTTTTATCAAACTTCCCTGTCTCCATTTGACGACGTATGTCCTTTGTAGCGCGTTTGTGCATAGCCACGATTGCACTCACCACGTCTCTCATATGTTGATGAATCGTTCGTCTTCCACCACCCATCATTTCGACTAACTCCTTGATTTTATCACCCAGATTATCAAGAACATCAAAATTACGGTCTTCCTCTTCACCAGTTGCTATCGCCGAGGAAATTCTTCCATCAGGACATGAAGGCAATGACTGCGTTGGTGGGACGTCGTCTTTGCTCATCAATTTCTCCGGGGATCGAATTATTCGCGCACTTCTAGCAAATGGTGTCCTATCTTTTAGGTTGTTATATCCGTTTGTTTCCTCGTTGTTAATATTATTGTTATTATTATTGTAATTTGTTAAACTCATGTCTTAAAGGTCCCCACTGAAAGTCGTTATCTCTATTCATTTGTGTAGTCACTTTAAGATCCCATGGTTGTCCATGCAAGCAGTGAGGCCATGCAAGGGTTGACATAAACCTTTATGAGGAAATGCGTTCAGGGCCGAATCAGTGTTAGTCAGGAATGTTACATCTGAGACTACACTACCAACTGAATGATGATGAACTTCGAGCGTACTTTCAGGCCTGCCAGGGTTTTTGACGGGACGGAGGCAGCTGTGGTATTAGCCTGAAAACCATTTCTGCAGGATGTCACTCCTGCTTATTGAGGTAACAGAATAACACAGTCACCAACCCAATGCTATCTTGTATTTATTCATTTTCCAGTATGCCATAATTAATATTTTACTGGTCTCCATCTTAATATCCTTCTTGTGTGTATACGTCAATCTCCGATTTGGATCTTTTTCGATCTTGGCCTGGATTATTGCTTCAGAGTATTCATGTGTGTCTGAGTTTTCATAACTAGTCTGAGCACACAGGGTTTTTCATCATGTTTACCCCTCTTACTGCCGGAGACGCTAGTCTGTTACAACCATTCCGGTTGCAATAATCCTCCCCCCCTCCTTTCTCAACTGGGCTTGGGATCGTCTATGGCAGAGTTATACATTATATGTATAGGGTTATCCAATAAGAGGTGTTATTTTGAAACTTTTCCCGTAAAAGATCAATAGTTTCGGTGCTTGTGTGGCACGTAGCGCCGTCTTGTTGAAAGTAAACGTTGTCCAGATCAATATCATCCAATTCCGGCCATAAAAAATCATTAATCATCTCTCGATAGCGCAATCCATTCACCGTAACTGTTCATCCAGTCTCATTTTCGAAAGTAAGGTCCAATGACCCCACCGGACCATAAACCGCACCAAACAGTTACACGTTGAGGATGGAGAGGCTTTTCAACAATAACTCTTGGGTTTTCCGAGCCCCAGATGCGACAGTTTTGCTTGTTGACGTAGCCACCGAGGTGGAAATGGGCCTCATCAGTCAAGAATAGTGAATTTTAATAATTTCAATGCGTTGTTGAAGCATGTATCGTTCCATTTTTATTAATGGCGTAGTTTCTACTTGTCAAATGTCAAAAAATAAAAATGGCAGCTTCAAAAGTGACATCTACCGAAATAGCGGGCTATTCAAAATAACACCTCTTATTGGATAACCCTATACTTATACTTACTTATTCGAAAATATTTGCCGAGATATTTTCGTATCTGGTATGTCAATAATTAATACCCTTAATGAAAATGGAGGACATTTGTGGTTCTCTTCTTCGGAAAAGTTGTAGGACAGAATGCGGAAAAGGAGGACTGTCCCCCCTGCAGGAGGACAGTTGGCAACCCTAGCGACACCCCTTACAACACTTTCCATATTCCGTGCTTTTATCAGGTGACATAATCAAATTCCTGTTAAGACCCCCTATAGGGGCATAGGACAGAAACAACTCTCTTCCACAAGGCGCGATCCTGAGCATCGGCTTTAAGCTGTTGCCAGGACTTGTTTATTCCTCTGGCCTCCTGCTCAACTGCTCGCTTCCATGTGTTACATGGTCGACCAACCCGACGTCTTCCTTGCTTGTTTTGCTCTGGTTTCCTCAAAGTATGACCGATCCACTGCCACTTTCGCCGTTGAATCTCAATACCTATTTTAGTCTGGCGAGTTGTACTCCAAAGTTCGTCGTTGGAGATCACTTCTGGCCAGAATATTCCTAAAATGCGTCGGAGGCATTGGTTTACGAAAGTCTGTAGTTTCTTGGTAAGTCGAACGGTCACTTTCCACGTAGTACAACCATATAACAACACGGATTTGACGCATGCGTCAAAAACTCGCAGCTTCGTGCGAAGGGAGATCTCTCTTAACCTCCAGAAAGGGGAAAGGATACCGAAGGCCTGACGAGCTTTATTTAGCCGAGCCTCAACATCCTTTTCGGCTCCGCCGTCCATGCTGACAATGCTTCCGAGATAGCAAAAATCTTGCACCTCTTCCACATCCTGTCCAGTAAGAACAATCGGTGTGCTTGCGTTCGAACCCATGTGCATGTACTTGGTTTTACGCACATTTATTTTCAGTCCCGCCTCTTTGCATTTAGAATGCAACGAGCGAACATTTGACTCTAAGTCCGAACGGGTATGTGCCAGCAAACACACGTCATCAGCATAATCAAGGTGACTTAAGATGTTAAATAGTCTCCATTGAAGACCTTTACCTTCCCCACCTTCCAGTGCAGCTTTCAAGATGTCATTTATTACCACCAGAAACAGGGCTGGTGATAATATGCAGCCTTGTCTGACACCCGTTCGCACAGGAAAGCTCTCGGACAGCTCTCCTCTATGCAAGACGCGACACCTTGCATCTTCGTAGGATTCTTTAATCATAGCTATGACCTTATTTGGAATACCTCTCCTACGCAAAGCATTCCATATGTAATCTCGCTTAACGCTGTCGAAAGCCTTCTCGAAGTCCACAAACATGAGATGTAGTGGCGAACCCATTTCGGCTGACTGCTCTAATATTATCCGTAGGGTATTTGTGTGGTCGGTACAAGACGACCCTTTACGGAATCCAGCCTGATAAACTTCGAGAGTGCTCTCGACGACATCACTAATCCTATTGAGAATTACCTTAGCCATAATTTTTGATACAGCAGTAAGTAGACATATACCACGCCAATTGCCACAATCCCGAAGGTCGCCCTTCTTCGGAATTTTCACAATGACGCCCTCCTTCCATTCAGTCGGATATCTTCCATCATTCCACACCTTAGTGAAGAGTGGGAGGAGTATATCGGCTGTTATTTCCGGGTCCGCTTTGAGGAGTTCGGTTGGTAGTCCGTCTATACCTGGAGCTTTCCTTCCCGCCATTGACCGAATGGCGGAAACTATCTCTTCCTTATCTGGGGGATCGTCCCTAATAGAGGATTGTTGCAGTTGGATGTTTGGAAGTTGTTCTGTTTCCGGAATATCTTCATCTGACAAGATGTTTAAAATATCAGAGAAGTATTCCTTCCATCGTCGCAACTGGTGTTCACTCATATTAAGGAGAGTTCCGTTGACATCTCTCACCAGGTGGTTGGCGGTGAAATTCCTGTTCGTCAACTGTTTCATGATTTTAAATAGTGAACCCATATCCCCAAGGTAAGCCGCAGATTCTGCCTTGTTTGCCAGATCTTCAATGGCCTTTCTCTTGTCGCGTCTAACAGCCTTTTTAAGCTGTATATGAGCATCGCGGTAGTTCTGCCTCAAGTCGGGCGTTCGTTGGTTGACATCGGGTTGAGAGATGATTGCCAGTTAGGTGACATAACGGCACTGATTATAATTATTTTCATAATGAAACACAACCTAATTCAACAGCATTTCCTTATTATGTTGGCAATGCTCCGTGAAAAACAAAAAAAAAATGAATACATAAAATTAAAGCCAAAAAAAGCACATGCCGCGAGGATACTTACACACACTCAATTTTCGTAGTAAAGTAAATCAACGTGGACGCTTTTTTACCTCTCCGTACAACTTATCTCCTCTCCCACTCGCTTCCATTTACGTTGGTCGTCGCCGCACACATGAGGTGCAAATGGCAAATTTTCAGTTAGGCTATCGTGTGAGTGTGTGTACTGAAAGAATTTTATCGTAGTGTTCTCCTCCGCGTGTGTTTGCCTTGCACTTTGTGGACAGATAGAGTGAGAGAGAGCGACATTTTTGGAATTAGCGAGGCCAAAGAGAGCGATTTTAGTATATAACTGAAGTTGTGTGAGGTTCGGGTTTTTTTCTTTTTTGTTTTTTTTTTTTTGGAAGGTAAAGCAGAAAAACGGTTTTCGCTGAAATTTCAGTTGTTCTTCAGATCGGGAGTTTACCGGACGGTTGAGCCGAAATTGTCGTCGTTGACGATTTGAGAAAAAAAAAATAAATTGAAAGATTTGTGAAGTTTTGGTGAATTATTAAAAAAAGAAAATAAAGTTAATATTTATTTCTTTTTACGCGGGTGAAAACAAAAATATTTGTTACAAGTTTGTTGGTTTAAACAAAAATAGAAACAAGGTGATAAATAATTACAAAAAAAAAAAAACAAAATAAAGTTTATTCGCGCTTAATTATTTTTTTTTGTTGAAAAATCAGAAATAAAGTTTCTCTCTCTCTCTCGAACCATCTTGCAGCAAACAATTCAC
Organism: Chorisops tibialis; assembly: GCA_963669355.1. Taxonomy (NCBI): domain Eukaryota; kingdom Metazoa; phylum Arthropoda; class Insecta; order Diptera; family Stratiomyidae; genus Chorisops; species Chorisops tibialis. The sequence continues at coordinate 11,959,990 of OY770264.1, read as the reverse complement.
AATTCGATTTGCAATCAATTCCTTCAGTCCTTCACTGAGAGGAAAAGGTGCCATGCCTGCACCAGTTACAACTGTTACTACGGCCAACCTTTTCATAACAAATCATCGTGTCAGAACTAAAGTTCATCGTAGACAGAATCGCACGATAATAACGATCAAGTCCTTGAGAAATAAATTAAAAAAGGGACGAAAAACATTATAAATTCGCGTAAAGTTCTGTATACATCTAAAAACTGTATAAAAATTTATTAAAGTGTGATTTTCTTCGGGAGTGATTTATTAATGTGTAGAAATTATCGTAAGAACAAATTGATTTGAAAAAAAAACCCCCAAGTGATTTTTTTTTTGTTTTTTAATTTATTTGGAGTTTCTCTTAATTTTTATTCGATTTGAAAAGAAATTTATCGAATTGTGAGGCACAACCTTAAAATTGTTCTCTAAAAAAAAATTAAGAAAATTTATTAAAAACGGTTTAAAATTAATAACAAATAGTTCTAGTGTGTAAAGTGTTTATTAATAACAAAAAAAAAAATTTTTTCCTCAACTGTTCCATCGCAGAAACTTCAAGATAAAAAAAAACAAACAAGGTGTGTAATGGATTTCAATTATAATTTTTTTTTTTATTATAATTTCATAACTATTTGGAATTTGTTCAGTTTTTAAAGGAATAAAACCGTTCTATACCTCCTTCCTGTTCCCAAATTAAAAAAATTCGAAACCTTTTTTCATCATATTTTGAAAGCGACCACCAAAATTAGAACGAGATGTCAAATATGCCGGCTTTTTCAACGGGGTGTAAAAAGATACTACGGCGCACAAAATAGCAAAAAAAAAAATCGCATATAATGCCCGGCATTTTCTCAGAAAAGCTTTCATTGTAAAAGTTTCACACATTTAACGGGCACAACGACACTGCATTTTGCCTCCGCACACCAAACATCAGCGTTCCAAAGTACGCAAAAGCTCTCATCACTAATACTGTCGCAAATTTAATACAATCGACCGGCGGCTTGCAATTTTTCTTCGCCATAAAACCAAAACAGAAAAAAAATCTCGATGCCGGTCGGCTATGATTACGAGACTTCGAGAGCGCGGTATTTCCCATCTGAAAGACCGGTGTTTGCGGCACAAATAAATAATTAACATGCCAAACAAACGGAATTTTTATGGTGACGCGAGAACATTCCATCACTTGTTTAAAGAATATTGGCATTTTATTATCGCGGGTGACTGTTGATTTGATGCGGACGCTTTCGAGTACAACTGAACTGAAATAGGTATTAAGATTCAAAGGCGGATGTGGCAGTGGATCGGTCATACTTGAGAAAATCAGAGCGAAACATCGTGAAACAAGCTCTGGATTGTAATCACCAAGGAAGACGTCGGGTTGGTCGACCATGTAACACATGGAAGCGAGCAGTTAAGTCCCGGCGACAACTAATGGCTGGTGTTAAGGATTGCGCCTTGCTGAAGAATTCCGTATCTGTCCTTTGATACCTTGGTCACTTCAATCTACGAAAATGATGTGCGAAGGGCTAGCAACCACAATAAGAAATGAAAATGTTAAGGAACCTGAAGGTCAGGACGCCAAGGTCCGATTTGGGCTTTAGTGCCATTGTAGAAGTAGTTCAAATCTCGGTTGACGTATAATTTCAGCACGCTGCCTCCTTGGGTATATCTTGGCCACCTCAAACTGCGAAAATGGAACACTCGTAGATAGAGGGTTGTGCGAAGGACTAACAACCCTTGTTAAGGGGGTTCAATACTTGAAAATCATGAAAAAAAATGTTATTGGCTTAAAAAATTCTACAACTCTTTCTGCACATTTTGGAACTTATCTCGTTTCAAAATTTCATTTAGAAGTATTTTATTTTTAATTTTTAATCTGAAGGGTTTGAAGCGATTAGAGTCGGTCCCGGTTCTTTCAAACGCTTCTCCTGAAAAATCACGTTTTTCAACTTTTAGGAACACAGATCTCAGGTAGATATCACCCGATTGAACTGAAATTTGATACAGATGTCCTACGATAAATTATTTATGCCCTGACGGAGCCAATTTAAAAAAAAATTAAAAGTAAAAATGTTATATTGTGTTAAAGTTGCGAAAAATGACAAAAAAATGTAAACTCTTATTAATAATTCCCAAAACACTATTTTGCCAAAAGCTCCCGTCAGGGCATAGACAATATCAATGTCAAGAATCATTTATCCAAATTTGAAAAAAATCGGTTGAGCCATTCCCGAGTTCTGTGTTCCTAAAAAACGCCTGTTTATAGGCGGGTGGAAGAAGGCAAATATTGAACCCCCTTAAAGAACCTGAAGGTCCGATTTGAACTGTAGGGCCATTGTAGAAGTAGCTCAAATCTCAGTCGACGTATAATTTCAGCACGCTGCCTCCTTGGGTATATCTTGGCCACCTCAATCTGCAAAAATGGAAATTCGTAGAGGGTTGTGCGAAGGGCTAACAACATTTTCTCAATGCCAAATAAAATGTTAAGGGACCCTTTGGGGTGTAGTGCCATTGAAGAAAAAGAAGGGTCATATTCAAAATTCAGTGCGATTTAATTAAATTTCATCAAATTGCCAAATTTACAAGTCCGTTGATAGGTGAAGCACTGGATGGTTCATAGTGATTGGCGCCACAATGCGAAATTCGCGAGTTCAAATCCCGGTCGAAGTAATCCAACACACTGCTTGCTTGCGTGGGTATATCTGGACCACCTCAATCTGCGAAAACGAAAAATTCGTAAATAGTGGGTTGTGCGATTGGCTAAAAACCCTTCCATAATAATGAAAATATTAAGTACCCTGAAGGTCAGGAGGCGAATATTCTCGATTTCAATAAAGTGCCTCGAACAACCAACTGGCATTACCAAAAACCAGTTCTTCAGCGCCTTTAACTGGGAATTGTGTTTGAGTCTAATAATTGTGATACAGCTTATCAGCTTATAACCGAAACTATCCTTAAAGGTTTGGAACTCTTCATACCCTTTAGTTATAAACGAATCAATCCGTCGAAGGATTCGTAGTTCACTAAAGATTGTCTTACGGCCATCCGGAACAAGAAAAGATATATTCAAATTTTTAAGAGCAACCCAACGTTTGCCAACAGATCTCTTTGCAACGTATGAAGAAATACCTTCTACAATGGCGCTACAGCCCAAATCGGACCTTGGCTTTCTGATATTCAGGTTCCTTAACATTTTTTATTACTTATTGTGGAAGGGTTAGCACAACCCTCTTTCAACGAATTTTTCATTTTAGATTGAGTTGACCAAGGTATACCCAAGCAGGCAATGTGCCGGAATTATATATTGCGCCGACCGGGATTTGAACTCACGACCTTCGCATTACAAGACCAACACATTACCTACTAGGCTATACCCTAACTGAAGAAATACCGGCAAGTCCATTTTGAAAAGTGCTGTTTCAACAACAGCAAGTGGTCTATAATGCGAAGGTTGTGATTTCAAATCCCGATCGACGCATAATTCCAGCAAACTGCTTGCTTGGTTATAACTTGGTCACCTAAATCTACGAAAATGAAAATTCATAGATAAATGAATAATGAAAAAATGTTAAAGAACCTGAAGGTCAGGAGGCCAAGGCCCGATTGGTAGAACTTGATGCTTCCAAACGCCTAGGAGCTCTCAGAAGATGTTAAAATATTTTACTCCCAGTGACCTAGCAAATATCTATAAGGCCTACACGCCTCGAGTGCAATTGGCATTTATGGGCTGGGGCACCCAAAACGCAACTTGCGATGCTCGAACATGTCCAGAAACAGGCGTTCCGACTAATTGGAGATGAAGCTAACACGGTTTCTATAGACTCCCTAAGAGCATCGCAGAAATGTCAGAGTAATAAGCATTTACTACCGCTACTTTCATGGTAAATGCAGTGAGGAACTTGCTAAACTTATTCCACCTCTGTACATTTTTCGTAAAAATACTCACCTAGCTTCGAGCGCACACGAGTTTACTGTCCAGATTTCAACTGTACAGTGAAATAGATTCTGTCATAAAAGTACCGGGAATTGTTCAATAAAACGCAAAATAATTCTTCAATCATCAAAATTTATTTTGTCGCCTTCAAAATAGGCTCCATTCGAAGCAATACACATATGCCAACGATTAATCCAGTCATCAGAGCACCTTTTAAATGCGTTTGAAGAGATCTCCTTCAGCGAATTCTCCATAATGACCTCTATCGAAGCAGCGTCCGCGGAGTGGCAATTTAAGTTTTGGGAAAAGAAAAAAGACACAGGGGGCTAAATGTGGTGAATACGGTGGTTGTTCGATGATATTTGTCGAGTTTTTGGCCAAAAAAGCATGTATTCAACCACCTTCTTCCGATGAATTTTTTGAAGGAAATTCGACTCTTGGAACGGGTCGAGCAGCCACACGTCTCATGCCCAATTGATGGTGTAAAATGTTGGGAATTGATTCGTGAGACGCGCTAAGGTCATGAGATATCTTCCTCAAACTGAAATGACCGTTTTCCAGCACCATTTCCTTGACTTTGTCGACGTTTTCATCGGTTGAAGACGTTGATGGGCGACCATATCGGGGCAAATCTTCCACGGCTTCTCGGCCCTCTGAAAACGCCTTATACCACTCGTAGACCCGTGTTTTTGATAAAGCACACTCGCCATAGGCTTTTTGCAACATTTTGAACGATTCGGCACACGGAATTCCGTTCAAAAAACAAAATTTAAGATTAATTCTTCGTTTGATATTTTTATCCATAGTAAAAATCGCAGAGCACACCTGAGGTTGACTGATATAATTGAATGCCAAAAACAAACTAATTGACAGATCACGCTCAAACTCTCATCATTATAGAGGACAGTTGTGCGAACAATCCAGCAAAAAAAATTTTGACATATGTGTGACGCGCGCTTTTTAAATGAACAATTCCTGGTACTTTTTTGACAGAATATATAGGCAGTCATTCATACTCCGATCATCTAAGCTTTTGAATTTATTGCCAGAAGTTGTATTCCCATCATCATACAACCTTCGACGTTTCAAACTCAACGCCCAACGGCTTTTCCCTCCTTTTAATCCCGTTTTTTCTCCCTTACCGACATGACTGTTAATTGCATTAAAGGGTGACCCTATAAATGGTGTTCGGCCACTTAAAAAAAAATCGAATTGCACTTAGACATTGAAATTGGCGTTTGGAGAAAAGGCTCTGGATTCTCTCAAGGAAGACGTCGGTTTGTTCGACATATGTAGGAAGTGATCAGTTGAAACGGTGGCCAGAGGAATAAATAGGTCCTGGCGACAACAATAAAAGTCTATGCTTAGGATCAAACAATATCGATGCAAGGAGGACAATAAACTTTCCAAACTAGCTCTGGATTATATCCTCCCAGGAAGGCATCGGATTGTTCGACATATGTAGAAAGTGATCAGTTGAAACGGTGTCCAGAGAAATAAATTGGTTCTGAATATCATTTTGGTATAGAACGATCTTAGATTTTTGCCAAATTATGACATCCTGCGGTTCATTGGAGGAATAAGTCTTCAAAACATTAAAAGCATTTTGATGGTATCTAAGCAAACATTTTACAAAAACTAAGCTTTAACTAATAATAAAGCAAACTGCAAAATTGAATAAAAGCAAGAAGTGAAACTAAACACAACATTTCAAAAAATTCAAAACAGAGCAATGTGCAAAACAAATTAAAAACATAACAGAATTATGATTGGGCGTAAACCGTAATCGTAACGCGTAATCATTAATGTATCGTTAATGATCAAATCGCTCGTATATACCATAATTCATTAACTATTCTTTAACGAATTATTTTGTTTGCTGGGGCTATATAAACTGAAGCTATACATAAAGAAAACGATCCGAACCTTTCGCCCTCTCAGTTACCCTAATTATCAAAAACCATCTGAGCCCGAAAACAAGCAAAAGTACAGCTATCATCTCTCTTTTCTCTATCGTCAATCATTCCCCTTGCATTTTACCTCAGCAAGCTCCTTCAGAAGCGGTCTATTTTTAGCCGTTCAGGTCTCACCTCTCGACCAAATGAATTACATGATGACGATTACGAGCACCATAAAATGCATGTAATGCCCGGTGAGTTTCTCGAATTGAACCATGGTTTTCAAAATAATTTGCAATTTGAAACTTTTCATAATGAATTGCCAAATCAACCTAACCCCAAAATAACCGGTAACTGTCAAAGCGGCTGTCACAGAAAACAGTGTTGCCAATTTAAAGTTCTCCACCTCTAAAAAAACACCCTTTACAGGGCCTCTCCTGGGATTATTCAAACTTTAACGGCGGAACTGGAATTCAAACCGGTTTCCCATTTTTTTTCTTTTTCTTAGGTTAAATTCTCTTTCAGAAATGGTCTTCCTTTCAATGGTGGGGACACTTTTTGGCGTACCTTAATGGTGTTGCGTTTGCAGTCAAAAAATTATGTATTCCTTAACACATTATCATTAGTGATGTTAAAGAGGTAACTATTCGTTACACGAGTACTCGTTACCGACTGAAAACCGTAGTAACGCGTACCGACGCAGACTTATATTCGTTACTTAAGAAACGAAATGAGCTTGCGAAAAAGTAACTGAACTGTCAAAGCATTTCGTTACTCGAGTATTCGTTTCACATACAAAAAAAGTACCGCCATTCGAAAGCAAGAACGGGAAGGTAAGAAAATTCCTTCCCGTTCTTGCTTTCTCTTAAAAAAATACGAGTACCTAGTAACGGTTAAAATTTAACGATTACTTTCCTTAAAGTAACGAATAGTTACTGGTACCGAAAAGTAACGAAACTTGACATCACTAATTGTCATCCATCCCCGCAGGAATGATCCTAATAAAAAAAGCCCATAGATCCACGCATTGACCCGCTGTCTTGAAAGCCATATATGAGGCGTCATACTTATTAATTCCATCAAGTTGTAATATGGAAATTTCCTGTTACATCATCGGTTATTCTCTTTCTCAACCACTTCATTATCCGCAACCCTCCCCAATAGAAAGCCGAGCTACCCTGTTCCTTTTTTTTTTTTTTAAATCGGTCAATTTTTATCTTACACGTTCTTCTTCCAAGTGCCTTACGATAACTCAGTTTTCCATGTATTCGACTCATTGAAAGATACATTGGACACATATTCCAAGAGCTCCTCTACTCAACTACAGCTTTTTAGCTCGAAATTCACATTAGTAGCTTTTTCTTTTTAAATATCGAGTTCAACGAGATTACTCAGCAAAATTTATTCGGAAATGTGAGTGGGGGTTGATGATGGGGGGTTGGGGACGGGTGAACTTTTAAAGCTCAAACTAGTCGGAGACTTTCACGAAAATCGTTTGCATTGAAAAATATGCACAAGTAGTTTCTAGGCGTCGTCGTCGTTATTGTTGCCACCAAATTCCATAGAAATGCAGTTGATTATTCATTTTTGTTTCTTGCCATTAAATTCCCCAACAACTGATCATACTTGTAATATGCGTTGAAAATGTTTCATTTGGAAAATCAACTCACGATTTTCTTCGGATTTGATCGATGTATACGGTGTGAAAATAGAAAAATACCCATAGATAAGTCCGAGTACTTAAAATGCGCATCAAAATGACGGTATCGATGTCTTGCAGTTGTCGTAAATCGCGATAATCCGGTACGCAAATTACAAATCCTCCTTCCTCTCCTCCCATCCATTCCTCATTTCCTCCCTCCAGTCAACGACAGCCCAACCTAATGGTTCAATGAATTTTAGTCTGTTTGTTTCATTTCCCGGCATATTCATATCTTGAACGGTTCGGCGCAATTATTTGTGCTTGGTAAAAGAGCGAAATATTTGTTGGCATGTGTCATACATACGTTAATACGTTTCATTTGTTATGAAAGGAAGTTTTTGATTGGGTTTTTCGTAGAATAATGATTTGTTTGGTTTTGGAAACTATGGAAGTCTTAATTGAAATTTTTGAATTCTTAGAATCCTATTGTCGAAATTGATTTTTTTTTTGATGAATACAGAATTTGAAGATTACTATCCTGTAGTGATGTCAAAAAGTAACTATTCGTTATACGAGTACTCGTTACCAGCCGAAATCCAAATTAACGAGTACCGAGGCAGATATTATATTCGTTGCTACTCCGAGTATTCGTTACTCGAGCATTTGTGACTCGAATATTTGTTACTCCGAGTTTTCGTTACTCTGAGTATTCTTTACTTGAGTATTTGTTATTCGAGTATTCGTTACTCGAGTATTCGTTACTCGAGTATTCGGTACTCGAGTATTCGGTACTCAAGTATTCGTTACTCGATTATTTGTTGAGTATTCGTTCCACATACAAAAAAGTACCTATACCTAAAGTAACGTTTAGTTGCTTTTTTCATTGCATCACAGGAGGGAAACCTACTCTTGTGCATAAAGCAGTACCGACATTCCAAAGTATTAACGAAAAGGAATACTGGTTTGTTGATTGTTTTTACAGTGCATTTCGAATTGAAAGAAAAGATTTCCGGATTCTACACTGTTACGCTTTATTATTTGCGACGTCTGGGTCTCTGCTGAGATGTTTTGGATTGTGGTATCAGTGATACCAGATTGTAGATTTTTGTTTGGGGTGATAAAGGGATTTTTTTTTATCAATTTGAGGGATTTTTTGGTGGGCCCTCCCCTGCTCAACTGCTAGCTTCCATGCTACATATTCAACTAACCTGATGTCTTCCTTGCGGATTATAATCCAGAGTTTGTTTGGCGATATTTCGCTCTGGTTTCTTCAAAGTGTAACCAATCCACTGCCATTTCCGCCTTTGAATCTCAATGCCTCAGCCCATCTAACACAATTTCTGTGTCATTATCAAGCATGAACTCAAAATTAAAACTGATGTCCGAACTTTATAGTATGGCGATTTTATTGCTCTGTTCCTGTTATCCAATTAACGAAGCCTACATGAGTTGGGTGGTGCGAACATTAAAAAAAAAAACTAAACTGTCGAAATCAATGCCAGACACATTAAGCAACACGTACGGTATCATATCAAGGACGACACATGCCGACTATGATGCGTGTTAGAAAATTCATGAGTTTCTTATTAAATAATTTCGCGCGTTCATTGACTGTCTGCTGCCGCGAGATGACAAGGTTAATGTAATTCGATCCAAATAAATTTCTTCTTTGATAAAAACGCTTCGGTGAAAGTACCCTTAAATAGGGGCACATTATATGACAATAAAAATGTATGATAGGTCTTACAAGGGTTCTTTTGACCCTACCACAACATAATTAAAAAAAAAACTTTCTTCTAATTTTAATTTTTTTTTCTTTTTCAGGTGTTCCAAAAACCGAAAGAAGAAAATCCTATCAGTTTTTGATTGTGTGATACAAAATAAACATAAAGAAAATATATAATTTGTGATATAGAAAATTAGAATACGAAAAATTAAATAAATTTAACCAGAAACGAAGTATAAATTGGAAAACCCGCAAAACAGAAATAAAAAAAAATAAAAAATACTTACACATATTTTGAAAAAGATTACTCGAAAGTTGAATTAAAAAATTTACTATTATTTTTAAAAAGCAAAGAATTTTTTTGAAACAAAACGAAACCACAAATTTATTCAAGATGTCGATAAACAGCATCAGTAATAACTACAGTTGTAGTTTTGAAAATTTCGAATTTCCAAATTTTTCGGATTTTTTGCTCGCAGCAAACGATACAGACGACGAACCTTATCCGGATTTTAAATTATTTGGCGAAAGTATTCATCATGATTGTAAAATTCTCGAATCGAATAGCTGGACAGCATCATCACTTACACCGGGCGAACAGTTTGAGGCGATTTGCAATGAAAACGATTCGGAAAAATATGAAATACGTAATCATGATTGTATGTGGTCGGGACGTTGTAAAACGGATTACGAAAAGAATAAATTGGCGGCAAAAAATCAACAACAACAGACAAAATCAACAATAGTCGTGGCGGCACAAACAGTTGAATCAATAAAACAGCAACAACCGACAACAATAGCCGTACCGCCAGCCACAATACAAACAGCAACAATTCAACAAATATTGCCACCACAACAATCGAAAAGTGCTATACAAAATATTCCGCCAGGAACATCGCTTCTTATTAATTCACGGACTAAACAAATTCAACAACAGGAACAACAACGCCGACAACAACAGCAGCAGCAACAGCAACTCCGAGGATATCAATCGCAATGCAAAGTTACAATCCCGACCGTAATGACAAATGATTTCCTTAAAGATCGAATGATACAGATACGACCGGATAGTCCGCTCAGTTTAGACGATGATCCGCCCGAATTCAAGCATTCAGTTGACCTCTCCGCATGTATAATGGGCTCGAATAATATTTGTTTGGATACGACAACAACATCATTATCATCGTCATTATTACATCAACAACAGTCCAACAATGATATCGAAAAATTACTCCGGATAAGAATGTTGCGAGAACAATTAGAAGATACTTCCGGCAAGATGATTTTCAATGATAACGGTAAAATTACGGGTGATATTAGTGACGTACCGACCGATCTAGCCGACGTTTTAAACGTTTTAAAAGCCGAAATTGATGATAAGTCCGATGATATGATGGATTCGGATTCGGGCGAAAGTATGGCCAGTTCGAATGATGAAGAGGAGGAAGAAGATGAAGAAGAGGAATACCATTCGAAATCGCATTCACCGTCATCGGGTTATGGCAGTAATAGTCCGGAATATACTAGTTCGGCGATACATCATAGTGATCATAGCTATACGAGATCGAAAAATGGAGTCGATTTGTCCGTTTTGGGATTGGAAACACCATCCGATTCTGGTGAGTTTTTTTTTATGTTTTTATTTTATTTTTAAGTATTTTTAAAAATTGGAACAATTTCCAAGAAAAAATAATTTTGTTTTTGCGTGTTGGCCGAGTCTTTAGTATGATGAACCCTCCAGACTCTCGTGAAGTAGCAGAGATTGGCCGAGGCACGAGAGTCTGGAGCCGTTGCTCGACCCGCCTACCTCTACTCGCTCTGTGCTTCCTCGATTCGCCTCGTGCTTCCTCGATTCGCCTCGTGCTTCCTCGACTCGCCTCGTGCTTCCTCGACTCGCCTCGTGCTTTCTCGATTCGCCTCGTGCTTTCTCGATTCGCCTCGTGCTTCCTCAATTCGCCTCGTGCTTCCTCGATTCGCCTCGTGCTTCCTCGATTCGCCTCATGCTTCCTCGACTCGCTTCGTGCTTCCTCGACTCGCTTCGTGCTTCCTCGACGACTTGCTTCGTGCTTCCTCGACGACTTGCTTCGTGCTTCCTCTATTTGCCTCGTGCTTCCTCTACTTGCCTCGTGCTTCCTTCACTTGCCTCGTGCTTCCTTCACTTGCCTCGTGCTTCCTCTACTTGCCTCGTGCTTCCTCTACTTGCCTCGTGCTTTCTCTACTCGCCTTGTGCTTTCTCTACTCGCCTCGTGTTTTCTCTACTCACCTAGTGCTTCCTCTACTCGGCTCGTGCTTTCTCGACTCGCCTCGTGCTTTCTCGACTCGCCTCGTGCTTTCTCGACTCGCTTCGTGCTTTTTCGACTCGCCTCGTGCTCCCTCGACTCGCCTTGGCTAGCTTCGCTTCAGAGGCGGTTTTTTTTGTACCCGAATTCGAAGGAACACGTGGCACGAGTACGAGGGGATGAGAATATAAACTTTCACATTCTCGCGTTTTCTCGTTCAGTGTATTTTTAAATTTGTTCCATTCAGTACGAATAAAAAATATGAAATTTGTGACAACAAAATTCAACATCTCTTTTCACCTCCTCTTTTTTTTCGCAAATTTTTTTCGTCAAAAAAAAAAAAATGTCAACATAATTTGTAGTAATTCTAAAATTATAAATTCTAAATAGCAGTAGCAACATCTGCTACCACTTCGGTGTCTGTTGTCATGACACTGAGGTGCTCGCGAAGTAAGGCGAGAGGGCGGATGTGGCAACTTTGGCGACGATAATCGCCGAAGTTTCCCATCTCACGGGAGGTGTGCTTTAGTAGAAAGGGGTAACACCTCTAGTTTATACTGTGGATTTCGCATTGTACACTAGGACATTGCGAGGAAGTAGAGCAGTGCTGCCATGGTTGAGGTGGTAGTGGTTGCGGTAGTTCCTTCTTTGATTCTCGACGCGGAGCTGCTTTAAACAACCGGGTGTAGTGACCCAGGTTGACAGAGAATAAAGATGGGCCTCGCACGGTATAGACTGGAACTTCCATAAATAAGTAGAGGACGGTGATTTGCGTTATTCCTTCGAGGTAGGTACTCTCGTGAATCCACTGACGTGAACCCTGTGTGTCGGGGGTACCAACATCTCTGTACCCGACGATCCACCCTCCACAAACATAAATGTTCTAAAACCTGAAATACAGTGAACAAGTTCTAATTTTTGGCGCTCTTTCTTTTTCACGGTCTGAGAACATGGAAATGCAAAAAATCCAGTCGCCCCAATGTATTAGGCACCTTCGATCTGTCACACAAAAGCTTCTTACCATAAATTCGAGACCAGTCGAAGATTATATATCACTTTAATCTCAGAAAAATAAGCTGGGGGACGTGGTCACGGAACAAAAAAAAATGTGGAGGCGTAGTATACGACATCCGAAGGCCATATGGGCTCTAGCGCCATGGGAAATTTCTTTTCCAATTTTAAAGATTCGAACTCTGAAAACGCGCAATTTCCCAATTCTCTTCAGTACAAAAATTATGCAATACAACTGCCAACTCCTCCATATTGTACGTGTTATCTTCTCACTGAAATCTCTCAGATCAGACCTTCCTACATCTCGGTAATTACACCGATTGTGTAATTTCTGGACTAGAGAAGTGCCTTATCCGATTGAGAATTAACTGCGCCATATGTTTCGTTATTGTGTACATGATTTTGGTTGGATGCTTGTTATGTCGTAGCCATAACCACCTACACGTTCTGTTCGCGTGAATGAAACCAAATTATCGATAGGGAGAACGAGATGAGAGTGAATGACTACGCCTATCATCAAAATTGGATACGTAAAAGAGCTTTCTTAGAACTGTTTTCTAGAAAATTGTATTTTGAACTAAATTTAATTACTTATGAAAATTTTCTTCTTTATTTTAAGACGTTTTCTCTTTCTTGACGAAATCGAAAGGTAACATACCTATGTACACTACTACTGCTGCTGCTTGATTCCATCGAGAAACCCACCGAAAAGGTTCCCGCCAGAAGGAAAAAAATCATTTTCAAAGGGCCTTGAACCTACACGACGCTATGCCGGATACGTGTTTTGCTCGTTGGAAAAGCGTGTGGGGGGAGTAGCAACGCGAGAGGAAATTACACACCACTTGTGTATACCACCTTCCAAGTTTCATTTAAAAAATCGATAGTAACACGCGCTAGATGTCTGCATTCAGTTATGCTCTACTACGCGATTATGTGCTCCTGCTATCCAGACACTTTCTTTATATATGGAAGAGTCCATCCAGACTGGCTGCTGGAAGTTGGATAGTCGTCGTCGTCGTCTATTCGGGAAGGAGTTAGTGGTTGTTATTGCCAAAGGTATGAAAGACCGCAATCTTCTCTCATATACCAATGCAGTATGTCAGCCCTGCGCTTAATAACGCCCTAACAAAAATACAGTTGTGGATGGATGCCGACCCACACGCGATGTGGCTATAAGACGGTGACTTTCCAAGACTACGAAGAAGGGAATCCAATAGTTGGGAGCTCCTAAAAGGAACCCCACCATTGCGGCAGTGAACATGGATTCGAATTTCCCAGGGATCGACTGCATTCCCTTCTACTCATGGTTCCTGTTTGGAATGTCTGGATACATAGCGTGTTCAATGACGTCATAAGGCGAGGTCGGCAACTGATTTTCTCCGTAGTCGCAAACTTGGTAATTTCAACACATCCAAGACGATTCTATTCATATATGAAATAATAAATGTAGATTTTGCGCAATGCCGATTTCAGATTATGTCGATTTGGCGGGAAACATGAGAGGCACACTAATACAATCGGTCGCAATATAGCATTGCCGTTGACGACGACGGAAGCATCGGCTTGGGTATTTCTGCACGATATCGGAATAACTTGTCTCCCCAGAGAAACCTGTGCCGGCCGGCCGGCATGCATGCATGCATGCAGCCCGCAATGATACACGCTTACAAATAGCTTTACTCCACAGTACCGGCCGGCATGGACGTATAAGCCGAGCGCAAAATAGCATGGCTAGTCATTGACTGAGAAAAGCGACATGCACAATAGTCGTCTTGTGGTTGTTGGCAGTCTGGTCGGGGTCTGGTTCCAAGCTCAGTCGATCGTTTCATGCACTTCCATAGGATGATGCCCACCACCACTGTTGTCGCATCTTGCGAAATCTGATGGATGACACAGCACGCTAAAGCAAATGAAGCTTCTCTCCCAGCTAGCCAAGCGTATCAGCTTTGGTGTATTACCTCTGATTGTGGATAAGTAAACAGAAGATAAATTTTTAAAGCTCTTCATACAAACATTAAGCACTCTATGATGCTATCCCCATATGCCCCATCTATAGCAACTACATCCAACTTGGTTAGCTTGAATACCATGTACGTAGAAATACAAAGAAGAAGAAGAAAAAAAAGCCAAGCAAGATAGTAATAAACTCTTTGAAGGCCAAGGCAAACATTCTCACCGAAAAACTATATGTGAAACCACATGACAACCGCCGATTTCATAGTTGCGTTACGAGAAGCATACACTAGACTCTTCCAAGACAAGTTTTTCAAGCTTTTTTTTTTCTTCTTCGGTTTTGTTGCTTTTATCACGCTTCCACTGGTGAGCTGTGTGAAATTTGGGTGGTTGGAGAGAAGAAGAAGATATCATGCGGCGAATTCTGGTCTCTCTTCTTGATTATTATTCCCCAGAGTAAAAACAGTCAATGGATTTTCGTACACGTGTGTCGGATCTCTACTCTCAAGGTCAGGCAGTTTAATGATTTCGTGTGTGCGGTCATACGGAGTTCTGTGTCCATCCAACAACCACTGCGCGAGAGACACACCCAAGATTGCGATGAGACGGAGGATCCAACCCAACATCATCAGCATCGTCCTTTATCACAGAACATCCTGCCCGTATCGCGCATCCTTTTATGTTGTACATAAACTGCCATACTCTCCTTGGGGTGATTTCTATGTTTCATAGTTTTTTTTTTTTTTTGAAAGCTTTCGATAGCACAGGGTTGCGCATTGATGGCGACCTTTCTTTCTCAACCCCTGAGTGTCTGGTCGTCGACGCCGGAATCCGATACAAGAAAAAAAAAGGAAACGATCCCAAAATCTACTCCACGCTCCGTTAAAAAGGAAGAGCAGGCTACATATCGTCTCCGCGGCCAGACTAAATCGTACCATACGGTTTTCTGGGATTTTGAACTTTGTGTGCACCACCGGAATGTTCGAACCCTGGAAAGTTCAAATTAATTGGCCAAGCCGTAATTGAAATTGTTAATTGTTTCCAAAAGGAAGAATCATTAAGAATACGACACACAGCGCAGTGGTGAATCATCGAAAGTCTCCATGTTACTCATATTTTCCCACGCTATCAAGATAGAAATTGTATCTTCTTAATTTCTTAATTTGGAATGGGAAGAAAGTCGTTCCCATTTTCTCCACCTTCACACTACTACTCCTCCGCCATTAACCAGACGTCTGCTAGTTTTATCGGATTTGGGTTTTTTTTCTGCATTAATATAGTACACGGCATATTTAAGGGTTCTGTCCCTGGGATTCTACCTCCCCCAAATAAATTGCGGGGTGGTTAAAGGAGGAGTTAATGCTTCAAACATATTGCAGATGGCATTGGCATCAGATTTTGATTTAATGCCTGGCTGGCTAGTCTAGGCTAGACTTAAAGTACCTCAACCTTAATTCAAGAGGAGGAGGTAGATAAAAGCTTTTTTTCTTGAAGCATATGCGCTTTCAATCTTTTTTTAATGCTGCTTGCATCTCGCGCGCGATAGTTTTATTGCAGTTTTGTGCAGTTTTTCGGGATTTGTATGTTGCACATTCAGTGAAAGTTGTCGCCGGCGTCTCTAACTACTCTGCTTACTTTGTAATTATGCGACAACGCCCTTCTTTTTCTTAATACTTTCCGTTTGTCAGAAAAAAAAATTTAAATTCCTTCGATGGGAATGATGGAAAGTTGCTAATTGGACGGAATAACATGAACGAAGTTGGTTTTTTTTTTGTTACAAATTAATTATATGAAAAAATTGAATTGCGTACGCTTGATTGACCACTTTCTAGAGTAGAAAATTGTTTTATGGTTTTATTAAAAAAAAATGTGAAGTTATGGTTTGATTTAAAATCATACCGGTTATTATGTCTGTTCGAAGAAATGCAATTTAGTTGCAATGTTTTTTTTTGTTTGGTCTTAGTCTTTTTGCAATATTACTTAATTCGATCTGATTTGGTTGTCTTAATTTTGGTGTGTGTTCATGCTTCTTAATCGGGAATGATTTCATCTTATTTCAGCTCAATCTTGCTCGATTTTTTTATGCTATAGCATACTGCCCAGTTCGGCTTAGGCGGAAGAACAAAATGAATAAGCATACGAAAATTAATTGAAGTGATTGTTGTTGGATGCTATTAACTTTAGAAAAAGCGGCTGCGGGTAGTGCATTCCACATTTTGCTTGCACGAAGTGGAAACCGATGTGATTTGGGTGGCTTCACCCTATACGAGGGTCGATCAATAATTACCCGTGTTAGGAATGAAGACTGCCTGATAGAGAGACATGCTCAAAGGCTTGGCCTCCCGTTTAATGTTTTTTGAAGGAGCTACAAAGATGAGGAAGAGATGAGACCACCTAGGCGCACACTTCTTCTATAGTCTCGGTAATCTGACAAATGCGTAAGCAAGGAGCCTTCAACTCTTCATAGAAAGCTCCGGTTGGTTTACCGAGTAGGAGTCTCTTCTGAGATCCTGTGGCATCACAAGGGACCAGTTTATGGTCTATGTGCGCCCGGATTTGTGTCTGGGTAGCCACCTTTACATACCTACCTACCTACTTCTCAACCCACCCTAGGAATAAACATTCTCAAATTTTTTTTTTTTTTTTATAACGTAATCTTCTTTTTCAACGTTTCTGTGATTTCCCCCCTCCAAATGTCCACAACAAAGGCGCTGTCTCGGCGATAACCTTCTCGTTTGAGCTGATTTTTCCCCCTCGAGTCATGTTTTCATGTTGGGGAACAGAAAGAAGTTGCGCCTATTTGGCCTCAAAAATTTCGGATGAATGTGCTTCTTGCAAAAAGCCCATAAGGTTTGTTAGTTTCTCAAAAAAAAAATAATAATAATAATAATAATCGTGCCCTCGACCTTTCCGGCCAATGGGACCGTCTTTGCCTTCTTCGGAGTAGATTCTCCCAGAAAATCTATTATTTTGACTGTTGCTTGGCCTCTGGCGTATAATAACACATCACTCAATAAGTTCGTACTAATAAAATATCAACTTTTAGGCAAAATTCGATAGTTTTCTTCAAGAGTAGTGCATTTATTCCAATGCTTCTCTAACGTTTTTTTTGTAGAACGAATTATCTACTATACGAGTCGTATTAGATGGCGCTACTTCTTCCTCTTTCCCAACTAATTCTGGTGTCCCTCAGGGCTCTGTCCTATTGCCTACTCTGTTCTTAGTATTCATTAACGACCTTTTGTCTTCTACTCTCAATCCAATCCATAGTTTTTCAAATGACAGTACTTTAGATAACACCTTTCAATTTAACTCTGCTGCGGATTCTCAGAAGCAATCTATTACTTCCAAACACAGGGAGTTATTCGGTTCGCTGGACTCCGACCTCTACTTAATTTTCGAATGGGGCAGGAAAAATAGAAAAGAGTTCAAAGCTGCTAAGACACAGACCTGTCATCTTTCCCTTAAAAGTAATGTTCTAGCGTCGTCGTTTAATTTAGCCTTTTAGACCTCGTTTAGAGTACAATTTGCATTTATGGGCTGGTGCACCCAAAACACTTCTGGCGCTGCTTGATCGAATCCAAAAACACGCGCTCCGCTTAATTGGAGATAACACCATTACGATTTCTGTTGACTCCCTCGAGCATCGTAGGAACGTTGGTGTACTCGGCATTTGCTATCGATACTTTCATGGTAAATGTAGTGCTTAGTACTTAGATCACTCATTCCTCCACTTTACAGTTTTCCCCGAAATACTTGTCAAGCTAAACGAGCGTACGAGTTTACCGTCAACCCTATTCCTACTCGTACATTGAAATAGAGTCAGTCACTCATCTCCCGAACGTTCAGACATTGGAACATATTTCCAAGCAAGTATAACTTTCAATGCTTAAAAAAAAATGTCGATTGCCACTTCCGTCTCTCTCCCCCAAAATTCTCATAACACTACCAAATTTCTTCCTATACCGACATAATTGTGCCATGCATTAAAGGGTGACCCCCTAAGTTATAATCGATACCTTTTAAAAACAAATCGTTGGCCTCCAAATCAGAAATCACTTCTTCATTGGAGCCAAATCTCTTTTCGTGGAGCATTTTTTTTAGGTCTGCAAACAGATAGTAGTCGCTGGGAGCCAGATCCAGAGAATACGGTGGATGAGGAAGCAATTCAAATTGCAAATCGTCGAATTTTGCCATTGTTGTAATCGACTTGTAACACGGTGCATTGTCGTGGTGAAAGGGCGTATTTTTCTTCCTCATTTGGAGTAGTTTATTTTTGCAATTTCTTGCTTCAAACGCACCAGCAACGCCATATATTCGCTATTGATCCTTTTATACTTTTCAAGATATTCAATGCATTTTATACCGTGGGCATCCCAAAAACGCTGACCATAACCTTCCTGACAGACTTTTCCGTTTTCGGCCGTTTCGGACGGATTTCACCGACTAACACTAACTACCGATTTGGTCCTGGAGTGTAGCGATGGATTCATGTTTCATCCATTGTCATATACTGCATGAAAAAGTTTTATTTATTGCGCTAAAACAGCTCGAAGCAGCGTTTTGAATGGTCGACGTGTTATTTTTGATCGATTGTGAGCAAACGCGGTACCCACTTCGAACAGAGCTTTCTCATGTACAAATGTTCATGCAAAATGTTAAACATACTGCCTGTTGATATCTTTAAGGTGGCAGTTATTTTTCCCCAAGGCATGCTTAATCAATACACGAAATTCAGATTTTTCCATCGTATTGAAAATTACAAGAGTAGCGTCACTTATACCACTGAAACTTTTGAACTAAACGTCAGATTTTCATGACACGTATCGTTTGAAGGTTGTTACTTCCTAAAAATCGTATAGATTTGTCAATAGTAGTGCCATCTATATGGCATCCTAAGTAATTATTAAGTGATATAGTGTCTAACAAGCGCAACATTACGCGAACAAACGAGGATCAAGTTCCAAGATTCTCTGCCTGCGATGTGGACAAAACCCTTGCCACTACTCGTACCCCAAAGATGACGTCTTCCATGGATGAGTCAATTCACCCAAGCCATGCCTCATCAGTTCCTGACTTTTCTCCTCCATGTATGACGCCAAATGTTTAATCTTACTACCATTTTCGCTTCAGATTTTGACTAGTTCTACCAGTTCCGCATTAGGTCTTCATTTTTTTTTATTTCATCTATGTGCCCACTAGTTGTTCGGTCCATACTATCATTTTTGTGCATTGGATTTTCTCACCTCGAGTCCCTACTCTACTCGGTCGGTACACGCAGTGTATTTTATCTCCTCAGCACTATTGTCCTCAGATTTCGTTTTTGGGGTCCCTACTTTATGCTGTCGGTACACGCAGTGTATTTCGATCTCCTAGTCACTACCCAGCAAACAAAATAATTCGTTAAAGAATCGGTAATGAATTATATTAACGAGCGATTTGATCCTTGACGAGCGTCGTTAACGATACATTAATGATTCATCAAGCGGACTAAATGGACATTCGTTAATGAATTACTTTCAACGTAAAACGTTTACAAGAAACGAGTATACATATTAGCAAGCATATAATCGTTATCAATCAATCATCTGCTTATCATTAATAATTTTTATTGTAATTTATTAACGAACATCGCTTGAGATTCATAAACGATATTATTTACGAAACGATATTATTAACAAACTGGAATTTTAAAGCCAAACAAGAGAAGATCACAGATGATTTTTCAATTTCTTTTCTCACTGAAGTACGATCCTCTGCAAACTCAATCTCACCAAATAATTTTTGGCACTGTCAATGCGTAACACACAACTCAATAAAAACAAACAGACAAAACTGCAATGTTCTTCGAAATTCGGTATCTATCAATCAGGCAGCTCCAATCTCATGATCAGTACCGCATAGTGAACATTTCACATTGCACCAAGCACCTGCTCAATGATATCTGTTCACTGCTCGTGCTCGGTGATATCTGCTAACTGCTCACTGATATAACTGCTAATGCACAGCGCCACAGTATATAAATTAATTCTGTATATTGCCTGTGTTATAACACGTTTTTCGTGAGAGACCTCTGAATTGACGTCATTACCTTCACAGCTTAATTATACGTAAACAGTTTACAAAGTGGAGACTACGTCTCGAAATGAACTGCGTGTAATCTTCACACACACATTCGAACAATCTACGTGTAAAATATGCCTTAGCAATCAGCTGTTTAAATTTTTGGAAGGTATAACCTTGAACGAACCAATCAAAATCGTTCATTTGTGAGGTGGAATTGTTTTTTGCGAAAAATTGTTTGGTGTATGGGCAAGATAGAAAGTTTGAGGACTCTTTGAAATGTTTAGGCTCTGATTACCTCCGAAAAAAATGCAGACAAGAGCACTGACCAACACGTCCGCGTGTCCCGCCGAGTCTGTGACACTTCTTATCTCTCATTCTTATGCAAGGCGTTTTTAGAGCTTTTGCTCGCGTCGTATTCAACTTGTATGGTGCGCGGGTCATAGTCGGCGTTGCTTACAATTTCGCTTGTTCTTGTCTAATAAAAAAAAATCGAAGCTTGAGGGAGAGGAAACACGTGTGTTTTCGAAATCAAGCCACATATTTGACTCGAGTGATTCTACTGTATATAGTGTGCACGGCGCCACCTGCTCAGTGTACAAACCACTGAACAGCTAAAGCTTTGTACAATGAGCAGGTATAGTTATGAATGTTGACCAGGCTTACGACCTTACGAGCTATGAGCAAATCGACGAGCTTACAACTGCTTTCAGCAGGTCGGTGAAGTGCGACTACGATTTGGTTAGCGGGCTTTGATCTGATCGGTGTGACGTGCGAAGCGGTCAATGAAATGAGGTGCGCTTTCGTGGGTAAGCGGCAATTTGTTTGGCGAGCTTTAATCTGAGCTACGATCTGGTCGGGGTGAGGTGGGACGTGTGAGTTGCGCGATTAATGTGCGAGTGCGAACAAAAACCCTGGGATTTGTTGATTATTGCGGCAATTTTATTGGCGGTAGAATGTAAGTAGTATGCTCTTCTAATCATTGCTCTTTTCAATTTTCGCAATATGCGATTACTCTTTCAAAAGAGCAGCGAAAAAAACGCTGCTATGTAAAAGAGCATAACATCTCCAATTGTTTACTGTATTTAAGGCTTGAAATTTTTAAAATTCTTTGTAAATCTCCTCAATAATAATGGTTTCCGACTTCGCTCCCTTCAGTTCGTGTCAGGCATCATTCTCTTCGGCTCGCATCTTTCATCATCGATTACTGTTTCACCAGTTTCGTCTGTTTTTCACCATTTCATCACTCCGTATCTCTTATTTCGGTCAGATCTGCTGTTTATCCGTAAACGTATCCTACTCTGTAAGACTATATGCCTATAGTCCGACAGCGCCAGTATATACCTCATTCTATACCACCGATGGGACATGCTTAGGGATAATTGACACATACTCCGTAGCACCAGATCTTAGTCCTTTGGTCCGGGATGCCGCCCACTTCAGTCGAAGCTCATGCATAGCTTTGATCAACCTACTCGGGTCCGTGGAAACGCAACTCTCCAAAGGCAATATCACTATAATCACCGAAGCTTTCTAGACCAGTAACTACCACCCTGCGGGCTATATAGTCGATCAATACGACGCCTTCCTTGAGCATTATAATCCAAAGCTTGTTTGGCGATGTTTCGCTCTGTTTTCCTCAAAGTGTAACCGATCCACTGCCACTTCCGCCTTTGAATTGCCTATTTTGGTCGGTCCAGTTGTACTCCAAAGTTTGTCGTTGGAGATTTCATTCAATAAAAATTAATTTTCATTCGATAATCTCTCGTTATCTTTTTTCTAAATATTTAACCTACTTACCCATATTTTTGTACGTAAAAAAAAACAACAACAATAACAACTTACATATCGTACTCAGCACTAGTGTGTTCGTGCGCGATATGAAATTCAATGGGAAAACATTTGGAAAATGCGGAGAATAAAAATTGCTACAAAAGATTTTTGTGTTCAGTGAGACGAACGTAACTTATTTCTATTATTATTAATTTTTTTTTTTGCTATCAAATCTAAACCATTAAACCTCACAGATAAGTACTATTTCCTGTAATCAGTTCTCGCGCTTTTCTACGTTACAATACGCATAATCTAGGCGCGAATTTAATTTGTGGTCTATGTATTTGTA